>CM045468.1:16540797-17251483 GCA_024666655.1 Dascyllus trimaculatus
CCAGTTTTCAGGTGTTTATGTCGTGGAAACTAAAGTGTCTGCTACAGATTGTGTCCACCAGCCACCTGAGTGCAGAAGACAAACATGCTTGTGCCACATCAACATGTTTAAGTCCTGTCATTCCAGAGAAACTGACCAAGGTCCCCCAGAGAATATACCCTGGATGTGATCTGCTTCTTTGGTTTGTGTGGACTCCATGTGTGATGATGGTTTGTCAGTGTCCTCTGATAGCAGCAGTGTAGAAGGTTGTCTGACTGTGAATCCATCTAGTGTAGATTGTCATGTGTTGTACTTTGATGAAGGTCAGTGAGCATTTGATGCAGCACACAGTGATGGTGTTTGGGATGAAGAACATGAGCAGCACTTTCCAGCACATGATGTAAGCAGTGTTGAGGGATGTGCCTGATTGTAATGTTTGCCTTGATGATGTGCTGGTTACTGAAACGACAGGGCTGAGTGTGTTGGTAGTTTGAAAATAATGAGGCAGTGTCTTGTTGAAGCGTGTTGACTGTTTGAGTGTGAGTTGAGTGAGGCTTTGTTTCCCTCCATGGAGAAACAGGTTGTTGATGGGCAGGTGTGTTTGTTGGATACAATAGTTGCAGGTTTGTGGTCCGATCCAGTGTTGACTGATGATGTAAAGTTGACAGGATAGTCCAGGTGTTTTTGTGGGAACTTGTGAGAAGTGATTGGTCCTGTTTCCCAAGCTGTGTGGTGTGTTGTGTTTGTGTAGAATGATGAATGTTGGCTTGAGTGGTGCTAAATGTGTCCTGTGTGGTGCTGGTGTTTGAAGTGCTTATAACTTGTCTCTTGTATTGAAGGTAGAAGTTGATGGCGGAGCTTGTGGAAGTGCTGGTGTCCTGGTGTGATGTGGTTTTATTTAGTGACAGGAGAGGTGCCTGGTGGTTTGAGAGTTGGGCTGAGAAGTTGTGATGTGGGGATGCCTGAGTGGTTGGTCCTGGCATGAAGCATGGTGGAGCAGGACGGAGGTGTGAGGTGTGAGCAGGAGAGCAAGGTGGGTGTGGTTCCAGAGAAGATGGTTAAAGTGGTTGATATGTGGTGTTAGTGATGAAATGAAGTGTGGACGTTGTTGTTGTTGAGGTGATTTGATTTTTGTGCTTGTGTTGGCAGGAGAGAAATGACGGGTGTGTGGACGGAGGCCCAGGACAAGAGGACAAGAGGGGTATGATGTGAAGATGTGAGTGGTGGTGAGGTGGGGCACGGTGAGAGGTTTGTTGCATGAGAGGAGAGAGTGATTGAGTTTGTTTGTGGGTGATTTAGTATGAGGGAGTGAGTTTGTGTGTTGTGATGGAGCATGTGAATGATGAGAAGTGGTGTTATTTTGTTGTGTGAATAAGCATGAGGTAATTTTTTGTATTTTTCTTCCTCCAATTTGCTATTTTTGAGCAGTGAGTTAGTGTGAATGGTGTAATTGATGTGTATTTGTAAATGTGATGTAATTTGAATTAATGTGCTTGGTCAATGTTTTTTTTTTTGTGGTGACTAACATGATGTTGTGTCTCTTGTAGAAGTTCCGGTTATATTGAAGAGTAAGCAGCGGTGGTCGAGTGGTAGTGGCGGTGGATGGAGAGCTGGAGGTGGTGGGTTCGAATCCTGAGCTTGGACAAACTTTTGTTAAAAAATGTGTGCATTTTTGGAAAAAAAGGGGAAAAAAGCAAAAAAAAAAAAAAATCTTTTTTTTCTTTCCTCCTTTTTCTCTCTCTCTCTCTCTCTCTCTCTCTCTCCCTCTCTCTCTCCTCACCCTCTCTCTTCGCCCTCTCTCTCTCCTCTCTCTCTCCTCGCTTCCACCCTTCCTTGGATGCTGCCATTCTTGCTTCCGCCCTTCCTTGGATGTTGCCATTCTTGCTTCCGCCCACTGCCTGGTCCGTGTTTATCACCATCTTTCGCTCCATCTGCCTGTATTCGCCCTCGAGCCGACTCGAACCGGTGCCTTCACGCTTCAGAGTTACCACCCCAGTGTATTGAGCTATAGCCAGTCACACTGAGCTCTACTTGGAACTTGTACTTATGCCACAGAAGCAAGCAAGCCAGTGGTGAAAGCAGAAAAAGGGATTCCAGTGGGATTTGATCTAGGAACCTTCCAGTTGCGAGACATAGTATCTTGCCTCCACACCACTGGTGTACACAGGAAGTGAGTGTTTGATTTGTGTTGATGATGGCACCAAGAGGCTTTGAAGAGGGTGAAAATGAGTTCCAAAAGTGGATTTGAACCAGGGATCTCCTGTATGAAAGACACAGATCTTTCCTCTGCACCATCACATCAGTTAGTCTTAGTTTCATTAGTTTGTGCTGATGATGGCACCAAGAGGCTTTGAAGAGGGTGAAAATGAGTTCCAAAAGTGGATTTGAACCAGGGATCTCCTATATGAAAGGTATAGATCTTTCCTCTACCCCAACTCATCAGATGCCAGTATTATGATTAGTTTGTGCTGATGATGCACCAAGAGGACAAGCTGTAAGACAAGTCCAAAAGTGGATTTGAACCAGGGATCTTTCACATGAAAGGCACAGATGTTTCCTCTGCACTAACACATCACATGGCTTTGCTGTCATCAGTTTATGTTGATGATGACACCAACAAACCCAGGTGAACACCTGTAAAACAAGTCCAAAAGTGGACTTGAACCAGGGATCTCCTGCATGAGGGGTAAAACATCTTTCCACTACACCAACATGTCACATGGTAGCACAAACTTCACTTTGGTACCTTGATCATGGTACCAAGAGGACAAGCTGGAAAAGAATTCCAAAAGTGGATTTGAACCATCAACCTCCAGCATAAGAGCTGTATATTTTATCGGTACACCAACACGTCACACGACACTACCTGCATTAGTTTGTTTTGATGATGGCATCAACAAAGCCATGTGAAGAGCTGTAAAACAAGTCTAAAAGTAGACTTGAACCAGGGATCTCCTGCATGACAGGTGGAGGTCTTTCCTCTACACCAACATGTGTTGCAGTTTTAGGAGCTTCAGTTTGTCTTGATGATGGTACCAAGAGGACAAGCTGCAAAAAAAAGTCCAAAAGTGGATTTGAACCATGAACCTCCCACATAAGAGGTATGGATTGTTCCTCTACACCACCATACACGATGAAACTGCTGACTTTTAGCTTGTATTTCTAATGGAACGGTGAAGACAAAGTGAAAAAAGAGCTCTTTGGGTGGATGTGAACCAGGGACCTCCTGCATGAGGAAGCATAACAGTTTCCTCTACACCATCGTCTGTGACAGAGCTGATGTTTTGGTTTGTTCCTATCATAACACCAGGAAGCCTGTTGGTGAACAAAGTATAAAATGCTGCCTTGGGTGGATTTGAACCACAAACCTTGATGAAAAAAAAGAACAGGAAAACTGCAACACTTACTCTACACTACAGAAGAAAGTTGGATGTGTGTTCAACTTGTCCTTGTCTTGTAGAGTCAGACCATCATTGTGTTGAATATTGAGTTGGACTGAAAACACTGTTGAAAGATGGAAACATTTCAGTGTCCACCAACCTTCATTCAATAATGTTGCTACTACCTACATGATGCTACATCTTTTTGTTCCACACAGTAAAAAATGACATGGGTTGGATTTGATCCTGTAATAATATGACTGAAAGTCAGGTGCTTTAACCTCAAAACCACCATGACAACATGGAAAGACCGCTTGTCCTTCCCAGTCCTTGTCATGTCCATGAACCTGTGCCTCATGGTCAAGTCTGATCTCACGTGGACATGTTTTGGAAACTTGTGCTTGAGCTCAGAGGCAGCACCTCAGTACTCACAGGAGTTACACTCATGGACATTGGACAGGTGTGAGAGAGGAACAAGACAAGATTTGATCGTTACTTCATGCTGGAGCCCCATCATGACCTGCTTGGTTGTTGACATGGAAGTTAAAAACAACTTAGTAGTTACCAGCAGCAGGATTTGATCCAGGACCTCCATCAGCAAAGCACAACTCTGAGGGTCAGAAATAAAACCACCATGCCACTGAGTCCTGTTGGTGTTGATGGAGTCTCTTTCCATGCTTTTCACTTTGGATGTTAGTGCTGAAAAGTCTCTGACTGTGGTCAGATTCCAGCCCACAGTCTCTGAGTTCCCAAACACTTGTAGATCACCCTGACCTACAGGCTCACATAGCTGAGCTGCTTTCTGGATACTGATCAGTCTTTACTTTGGGTGTCAGACTTTAAAAGCTCCAGACTCTCTTAGGACATGAACTCACAGTCTCTGAGACTATGAGCACCTCTCTATCATGCTGACCTATCAGGACACACTTCTGAAATGCTTTGGGGCCGTTTTCCGTCTTTAACTTAGGAGTTGAAAATCCCTTCTAGGACCTGAACCAGGTTTTAAAACCTCAAGCCATTGTCCACCTCTCTGTCCTGTTGGACAGACACTTCAACCAACCTTCATGACTGACTGAGGAGAATGAGGAAATGTACTATGGTATTAAAAGTACTCAGTGCAGCACTAATTGGACTGAAAGAAATGAACAAAGTCATGTGTAAAATGGTTTAGTAGCTGTAGGGATAAAAAAGAGTCACACATTTCCAGTTTAGAGTTAGCAGTGGTATTTAGTGAAGACAGTTTATTTGCCATCATGTCATTTCAAAATCATCATGAACACATATTTTTCTGTGTTATGACCCAGCCTCTAGGGTCAGCTGGGTGCAACAAAACAAAACAAACAAACAAACAAACAAACAGACAAACAGATGTTATTGGTTGGGTCAAGCAGTTTATTCCTCAATGACAAAGTGAACAAACAAAAGAACAGAGATGATACAAGTCAACAGAGCTAGTGGCTGTTTGTAAAATTAACAAACCACTTAAAAGCAAACAAAGGTTAACAGAGTTATCAAACTAGATGAAGAAAAACAAACTACCTCTCCACTTAATTAACAGCTGCCACCCAAAGCTACAATTCAAACAGACAAGGAGCTTCTTCACTAAAGTGACTGCAGCTAACTGAAGTTACAATCTACACACAAGACACAAGAGGCACCAGGGCCAACTGTTCACATTAGATCCCAGCCACCCTGACTCAGAGGTTGGTTGGGGATTTATCTTCTCCAGGTGTGATGTTGGCTGCAGGTGGTTGGATGAAGGTGTAGTTAACCAGGCGGTGGCCCAATCAGACGGGTCGGGAGGCGGGGAGAACAAAGGCTGGAGTGCAGGTGTTCAGCTCCAGGCTAATCAGCTGAGATGATGGCAGCTGGGGCTCTGGATCAGGCCTCAACCAGCCACAGCATCTCCCCACAAAACAGCCTCAAAAGTCAGCTGGCTCCTGCTGGTCATCCTACAACACCAGCAGGAGCCCGTCGATGGCTGCAGTGATCCTGGTGACACTACAGTGTCTAAGAGTGAAGTTATTGAATATTTGTGTGGTGTCTCTCTTCACTGTTGCAGCAGTTTTGCAACTTGCAGACGGTCCCTGGACACTCGTCACAGCCGGTTGCACAGAGACACCAATGTTAATTGTGCAGCTTGATAGACAACTACTTTTGATCAAACTGACCTTGTAGCACATTGTCTACCTTACAATGATGGGAAAGAGGCATCGCTTATGTTTTGACAACGGATCGCTAATGAGTTATTGATCGCTGAAGTCTGAATCTGTGAATATCTTTCCAGCTTTCCTGAACTCAGTCGACTTTATTCTCAACATTTGACATTTTTCTCAAAGTGCGTGATGAAAAAAAATCTACCTCCTATCATTGTTTTTCTCATGAGTGACCCTAATACTCTGCTGTAATTTTCACCTTATGGTACCTTTAAACTTTACAACACCCCTCTAACTCCACCCCACTTGGTACAGTCCGGGCCCCTCTTCCATCAATCTCATTGGATTCTCCCCTCCTCCCTGTTTGCTCACATGACCTTTCACCTGGCCAGGTTGAAATGGAAGCACATGCTGCAAACGTTGGGGCCACTTCAGTGTGACATCAAGTCATGAGCCTGGATTTGAATGTGGAAATAAATGAGACTGAACGTGCTCGCTCACTTCTCCTGGTAACTTGTGAATCATTTCAGTGAATTAAGCGGTTGACTTGACACGTTGGTCTTCCCCTTGTCGCCGTCCTCAGGTGTTCCTAATAAACTGGTCAAAGAGGTGGAGTCAGGGTGGAGCTGGGTGGAGCAGGGGGCCGGCTGGAGGTGGGATGTGGGCAGCTCAGGGGTGGAGCTCAGGAAAACTGGGGAATGGAAGTAGGAACCTCCACGTTTTGACAGAAATCCCTGAAATGTGAGGGTGAAGCTGAGCAGCTCTGGACCAGCTCAGCTCCACCCTCAGAGCTGCTGTCAGCTGGAGAAACAGGTGGAGGAAGTCAAGGTTCAAGGTTCTGCTCTTCACAATCACACTTTTACCACTTTCTATGACTGAAAAAGCAGCAGGATGAAGATTTGACATTGGAGTCACCAAAACAGAAAAGAAGAGCGAACACAAGCCTTCATTTACAAATGTTGGTTTTATTCCATCCCAAGAGGCTCAAATCACAAAAACACAGAACATGCAAACATTTAACCAGATGATTCCTAGAAAACAAATGAATGATGCTACTTTACTGGAGATCACTTTGACTTTATTAGCACTTTTTAAACAAAGTGTCATTGGCACAACAAAAACATCAAAACTAATTCAGTCCAGCAGCAACAATAAAGTGTAAATTATAATCCAAGATGTAATATCATGGAGATGATTCTGAAATAAGACTGACTTTGATTTGAGGGACTTGAAGTAGATTTTGATGGCAGTACTTTTGGACTTGAACTGAACTGTAGGATTTCAAATGCAGAACTTTTACTGCAGGATTGAAACGTCTCCAAAAGTAAATGATCTAAATATGAATAAGAGGCAAACAATGAGCTTTTATCTCTTTACAGGCAGATCAAGATTTGACTCATGAAACATTCAAGTGTCAAATGATTCATTCATTCAAATCTCCTCCCGTCCTACAACTTTCTGCATCTTCTGGATTTTGTTACCGAGTCTAATCAATACTTTTACTACAGCAGCAGATCTGACACTAGTTGACTGGACATTGTTTGTTCATTTCTTACCTGAAAAATAGGGCTAAAGTTTATTCTTGGGGTTTTAACAATTGTTGCCTCTTACTCAAGTGAGGACAGCAGCAGCGACTGAGAAAAACAACCAGCAGAATGAAGAACTTACTGGATGATCCCACTTTAAACAGAGACATGCACCAGGCGGCTACCATCAGCATCCAGGAAGGGGTGGTGTCTACACCAAGAGCTCCTCTTACAGTTTTTCACCATTTGGTTTGGCTCATTTCTTGAAACAGAAATTACATTCTCAAAACTCTAAGATCATTTGGCAAAACAGTCTTACAGTCTTTACAACACCATAGCTCACTTGCCAAAGCTCATATCTATCCCAAAGCTGTTCACTCATGCTTCAAAATTCCTTTCCCATATAAATCGTCAGTCCCACCAAAAATGCAAAGATCCTTCTCAATTGCTTTGGCTCATTTCTTGAACCAGACCGGACGTTCTCAGCACTCTTGGTGCTTTTACCAGAATGACCTGGATGGTTCAGCACAACACCATGGTTCACCTGCAAAAGCTCATATCTCTCCCAAAACAGTTCACACGACTGGTCAAAACTAAATTCTATTCTCATATGAACAGTCAGTGCCCCCAAAATGCATCGTCCCTTTGGCATTGTGTGAGCACTGCAAGTCAAAATGTTTAGATGTTTTGTCACTATGGTAGATGACCATTGAAATATCCCTCATGTCCACCTCTCAGTCTGAGCCCAGTCCTTCATTCACAATGGTTACTGTGCTAGTTTTTGTTTTGTCCAGCTAACAGAATACAATTGTGTATAAAACTGAAAAAATAGGATTTCATGGTAAAAGTCGCCTCCAAGGTTTGTCATCACACATTGCACTCATACTGTCAAGGAAACTGTAACTTTTTACAGTTTTTCTCAGTTGTTTACACACAAATACTGGTACTTTAGGCACAATGACCACAACATGTAACTCATGCACCAACCCCCTGAACCAGTTCTGCTAAACTACGAGCACAATTCATGCTTTACACTCACATTGCAGTTCTAAAACACACTTTTTGAAAACACGACACACAATTCTCTGCATTTGGCACAATTTTCATGAAGAAAATCTCTTGTTTTCACAAGGAACACACTGTCATTCAAAATTCTACAGTTAATTGTCCTGCTATGCACAGTGACTCATCACATGGACAAACACCTGTCACACAGTTTTACAATTAGCAGTCAGAGCTTCAGCATAAAAAGGCAACAGGCTAGTTCTTCTGTTTTGGAGCAATGGTTGCCAACATTGGAAACAGGGCCAGAGGAGTGAGAGCAAGAGGAGTACTGTACCTGTAAACTGTAAATTCTGTTGTTTTGTATGGAGATCACTGTAAGTGAAACCTTGTGTTGGTTGGGATGTACGCTGTGTACATGGTTTTAGTGGGAAAAATAAAATATATTTGTTATCATGTGAATATTGTTGAGTAATAAAACAATATTCTAAAATATTTTCCAAAACACTAATGTATGTACTGTCTGTAGTGAGCGTAACATTGAACAAAAAAAGGCCTAAGTCATTCTGATGAATGGAGAAGAGGTGTTTTCTGTTCATCATAGTGATTTACTTTAAGCACATCAGTGTTCAACTGGTTCTTATGTCTATTCATATGATGGTTTGTGTGTCATTTGAAAACAAAATACCATTTTGAGAACATTGTTTTGAATGTAAAGTTTCATTTTGCAGGAGAATTGAGGGGTTTTGCCCATTGTGTATGTGTGTTTTCTGATTTGTGTGTAGAGTTCTGAGAGTATGAGGCATGCTTTCAGAAAATGAAAATCTATACAGGATAACATACTGTAATATAAACACATCAACAAAAAACAAGGAACATTATATGGAGCCTTTAGTGCTGTAAATAAAGCTGTCCTCACCGTCCCTCTCCTGGCCACCGTATGTTCATGACTAATCCTGACAGTTGAACAGAGTATTTATTGTGCATGTGATGACTTATACAATGAAATGATGCTGACATGTGCTGGAGAGAACAACCAGTAGACTGAGAAGTGAATAGTCAGTTTCGTTCAACAAGATCTATTCATTTGGAAATTGTGCTAAAGGCAGACTACCTGTACTGAATCATCTGCAAAGATGTACTGAGACATTGAGACATGTACTAAGACATTTGCAATTTGATGAAATGAAGGAGAAAAGCCATTCTGTTGTGAACGATTGCCAAGTCGTTTGGAGGTTTGTCCATGTTGTTTTGAGACTGTAATTTCGGTTTCAAGAAATGAGTCAAACCAATGGAGAAAAACTGTAACAGAAATTCTTTTACAAACTGAAATGGCTTCAGCATATTACACTCATGACCAAATACATAGATCTGCCAGGAAAGTGGGATTTTTGTTGTGGGAGATTTTCATGCCTTGACATATATTTATTAGCTGATGTACTAATCTGATGTAAGCAAGACTTTGATGGTAAATTCTCTTCCCATAAGTTTATGATTTCAGTGAGTCTAACAGGTGACAGTTCACTCTTTTTCTCCAGCCTATATCTTTAGAAATATCCATATTTTATGCCAGAACATTTTCAGGCAAATCAGAAATCTTGGAGCAGAGATTGTTTTTAAAATGGGATGATCTGAGATGGAATGAGCCATTTGCCCTTTTGGAGGTGATCACTCACACCTGAGGCAGAGCTGAGCTGAAAAGCAGGAAGACAAGCTGACCAATCAGAGTTCGATTATCTCCCTTCCTGTCCCTGATTCTTCCTCCTTTGCCAGTCTCCAGTCAGCTAGCTGCTCTATAACTGCTTAGAGCCAGCATTTCTATGGTTGAATACGTTTTATGAGCAACAGAAAATAAAAGGTAAGGGCTGTGATCAATACCTGATCTGTTTTCATTCATGTTACGTGAAAGTAAAGCTGCTACAGCCTCACATTTGTCTCCCTCTGTGTGACCTACAGCAGCTAACAGTGAGCTATCAGTGAGCATTAGCTTGTAGCTTAAGTCTTACCTTGTTGTATACGTTGCACAAACCATTTCAGTCAACCTGCCGACGTGTGTCACGACACCTGAAGCGAGTTGGAGCTTCTGCTGAAGCAACTGTACTGACAAGCTCACAAGTCGAGTCGGAAATAACCAGAGCAGCGCTGCTAAATGCTAGCCATGCTAAGTTAGCAATGCTAGCTAATGAGCAGTGAATGAAACAGCTGTGCAGTGGAAGCATGTTTGCAGCTGTGAAGCTCTTTTAGCTTCACGTTGGTTTTAAAATCGTGTTACTGTTAGATTGTTTTATTCATCGTTTTGTGATTTGGAGACTTTAGTTTCACTATGATGAATTAATGTAGTGACAAAACTACAAAAATACAGGTGTTGTTATAAAGAGTAATCATTTGCCAAAAAGTGATTGCAAGTCGAGGCATTTATCCTCAGGTCAGCATTATCTTATCTTCTTTGGGCACCAGTGTGGTTGTAAAAGCCTTCTCGGACCAAACTTATTACTCATCAGTGATTGTAGGTTCTAAATTATGACTGAATAACTGCTTAAAAGGGAGCTAATATCATTCATGAGGGTTATATTTCTAAAAAAGTGATGTTCAGTTGGATACCAGCAACACAGAATGTCTTTATTTGATATGTAAAACTCTTCTTTACCTTAATTACAGTCTAAACAAGGATATTAAACATGCCAAACATACATACCATAAACATTGGAAACAATACTACACACATAAACTGGATGATACAGCTCTAACTAGAAGTGTGCAACCACCACTAGCTCCTTCTATTTGGACAATCACCTCATTATTGAAAAAGATTTTCCTGGATATAAAACACCCAACGTTGTGTGTTTTTGCTTTCAGATATCCATTATGGCTTCTCGAGCAGGTCCGAGAGCAGCAGGCACAGATGGCAGTGACTTCCAGCACCGGGAGCGGGTTGCTGCTCACTACCAGATGAGGTTAGTTTATTTACAACACAGTAAAATGGAACAAAATCACAGAGTTATTGGGATGTCATGTGTAGCTCATCGTTGATTCAGTAGTTAAGGTGCGAGTCACCTTCATCTTTTGACATGGTTTACAAAAGAATTAAATTTTTTCTTGTTCAGAAATGTTTTAAAAGAAATTTTTAAAAAATCCATTTGTTCCTTTTGACTGATCTTTTTCATTGAGCTGCATTTCAGGATAATATGGGAAGTTTATCTTGAGAATTTAGTCGCTCTTAAAAATTCCAGTGGTTGGTGCTATTTTTGGGGGGAGCAGAGGAGACTCTTGATCTAACTCTCCATCTTCCTCATTTTGCACACAGTGTTGCCTTGAAGTCTGAAATCCGCAAACTCAACATTGTCCATCTGCTGATCTGGGTGCTCATGGCAGCTCAGGTAAGAGCAAACCTCATTGTTTTGCTGTTTTACTAACTGCTGTAAGAGTTGAGCTCCACAGTTGTCTTTGCGTCCTCAGGTGACGGTGAGCCAGCTGAGCCTGGTGTCCCACAAGGTGGTGGCCTCTCCATACCAGTGGGAGTACCCCTACCTCCTCAGCATAATCCCCACAGTCTTCAGCTTCTTAGCGCTGCCCCGCAACAACATCAGCTACCTGGTCATCTCCATGATCAGCGCCGGGCTCTTCTGCGTGGCCCCACTGATATACGGCGGTATGGAGATGTTCCCTGTAGCCCAGCAGCTTTATCGCCACGGCAAAGCGTACCGTTTCATCTTTGGTTTCTCTGCTGTGTCCGTCATGTACCTGGTAATCGTCATATCTGTGCAAGTCCATGGCTGGCAGATCTACTACAGTAAGAAGCTACTGGACCAGTGGTTCACCAGCACACAGGAGAAGAAGAAGAAATGAATGCAGCGGTTGGTTGTGGACTGTAGCCAACAGACTTGCAGAGGCCTGTTTTTATAATTGAGTCTTTGTATTGGCTTCATTGTGTACATAAAATGTGATTGGAAATGCTGCTTAAGTGTCATAATCTTTAATTATTGAGTGTAAAGAAAAATAAAGTAGTTTCAATTTTTGGGAGATGATTAGAGGGTTAACAGTAGTGCACTACATAGTAGTGAACATCTTGTTTCACTGAAACAACCTTCATCTGCCTTGTTGGAGCAAATGTCTTTGTAGAGTTGACTGTCTAACTGACAGTGTTCTTGAGCTTCTTTAAGCCTGAAAGAGTTTCCCTTTGAGGATCCTCCGCACCTGCAGGAACAAGAACAGCGTTTAGACTCACTGTTCAGTTCTGTAGCAGCACAGAGTTGTCATTCTCTCTCTTCTCTCCAAACCTTGTCACCAATGGCTCCTTCAGACACCAGCTGACACGGCAGCTCGTTTTCCAAGTTCCTGATCCCAGGATCGGCTCCTTTCCTCATCAGCAGCTTCGCCGCTTCCGCTTGAGCCGGATTATTTTGCAGCGAGCTGACGATGTGCAGGGCCGTGTTTCCACTGAACGTCTGAAACACGGACAAAGAATTACACATTACATGCAGTTTGAACACAGGTTGTAAAAATGTAGTTATACACAGAGTCAAACTCAAATATCATATCTTTAGATATTTTAGTTATAAAATATGGATGTCTCTAAAGGTGTGTGTAATTTTAGCTTGATATATCCAGTGCATCCTGATATACTTTTTTTCCCCGACAAACTGTTCGTCCACCTACTTTTAGCACTTTTATTTTGTGCATTGAAATTTAAGGGTTTGTTTAAATCACCACTGCATATCTCAGGAACAGCAGATCAAATAATCTGATTATGGGTAAGTTGTAAAATTAAAAAAAAATTAGGTTATGCTAAGTCCTATTCAGCACGCATTTACAAAAAACAATAATGCAAAAGTCTGGGCCTCTCTGCTTAGACTGTTGCCTCCGCGACCCGGCCCCGGATAAGCGGAAGATAATGGATGGATGGATGGATAATGCAAAAGTTGTCTTGTAATATATGTAGCTGTATGTCACAATGGTACAGAATGAAACATACAGAATACTTTTCAATAGGAAATACTTGAGCACAAAATGAAGTTACTTTAGTTGAACTGATTGGATAGTCTGATCTAAGACAAATCATGTTTACAAGTGTACAACGTCGTTTTCAGTCCCTTGGACCATCACATATTCAGCTCACTGCCTTGCATTAACACTAATTTCAAGAGATGCTTGAAGTTAAGCTTTTAAGTGCTACAAAGAAAACGTGTTTGAAAACCTGACGGCACTATCGCAACAGAGAAACTTACCTTCACGTTTACAATGGACAGCGATATTGGCTGGTCAAGGAAAATGTTCAGTAGTTCCACATTTCCCGCCTCAGAGGCCATGTGAAGACAAGTTCGTCCACTTTTCAGATCCTGCAGAGGTAATTGTTGCAACACTTCAGCTAAAAGGGAATTAAAACCACTGCTTCTGTTGCAGTAAACATGAAATATGTTTTTTTTAACAATAAATGGCATATTTTATTTTCAATTTCATCAACTATGACTTCAAACACAGGAAAGTCAAGCTGTTTACTGGACTTTTGAGCCATGTTGGCTAAAATGCTGCCCAGGAGATGTAATAGTTACCCTTGTCCCATAGGAGGCTCCCATGTGCAGCAGAATCTCAATACACTCCACTAACATCTGTTTCCTCTGCACTCGCTCCAGCGCCATGTACGAACAAGGATCTTCCGCTCTCCACGTCTCTTTAACTGCAGCGTTGTGGGACAGGACGGCCGCATGAAGTGCAGTCAAACCTGCAGACACAGAAGAGCAGGATTTGATCACAAAAGGTGCTTTCCATCGGCCTCACCAAGCTTCCAGTTGAAGAGAACACACTCACCATCATAGTTGAACATTTCAACGTCAACCTGCTGCCCGCTGACTGCAAAGTTCCTAGAGATGCTCTGTGCAAATAAATGTCAAAATAAGACACCAAAATATTACAGAGAAATGCACATTTTATTATTTCATGTATTTTTTCTCACCCTACGGCTGCTGAGGTGGTTTTCATGTTATGAGTGAAGGATTTCTGGAACAAAAGCTCTTGATAAACTAACATAAGAGGCCCAGTGTTCCACATTAACCGTGACGTTGCACAGTTACAAATTAACAACTGAGATAAGCTGCATTTCACCTACAGTCGATGCACTGTGACCAGGTTGTTTTGTGACACTCAGAGTGGCTTGAATTCAATACCAAGTCCAATACACATCTTGTTTACCCAAGAGTTTCTGAACACTAAAATATACAAATTTTATTTCCTCTTGGTGGCCGAATCATATCTGCATATCCCCTTAAGATGGCCTAATGCAGCAAAAATTCTAATTTAAAACTTTAAGCAAGTAACACTTATAAATTACTATTTAAATTAAAGCTTGATGTTTCGTTTAGTACATTAAATGTGTTGACAGATGCCTCAGGTAGAAGTTAGAGTTGCTAGACATTGGTTTAAACCTTATGAGACTGCAAGTTCAAAAGCTTCTCCTTTCCTCTTTTTGAGTTTGGGTTAAATTTATTGCAGAAAATATGATTAAATCGTGTCCTAATAAAGGCTTAGTTTTGTGAAAATTTAATGAAACTTCCTGTCTACCACTTAATTACAAATTAATAGATTTGCTTAAGCTGTTACGAATGTAAAGCTCCTACAATCTACGAGTTTCAAGTTGTGGATTCAAGACGAAAACTTTTCAAAACCACAAGAAACATCAATTCAAAACTTTTACAGAATAACATCACTTTTTTTTTTAAATCAACAATGCAAGGATAGATAGGCAGCTAAACAAAAAATAGAAACTTATATCAGCTTACATAAAAACTAAACTGTTGTCTTTTTAACCTAAAAGGCATTTTGGCTGATACCTGTATTTTATTTTAAAGCCTTTATCAACTGATTACAACACCAATGCCATCATTCATCCTTAAATCTAACAATATATGGATGCTATTTTGCTGAAAATTTGTACTTTCATGTCTGTTTTTAATGCAAAATTTTTGTATTTTTACTGTGTCGCACTGGTACTTTTACATAGCTACGTATGTGAACGCTTCTTTCACTATCACTCGTCTTTGTTGGGGCATTTGATCCTTTGGATATTGCGTAAATGTTATACTGAGTCTCCATACTGTACAACTGACCCTAAAATCAGTATAAATGCATTTATTTATGCATTTACATGATGCATTTAGTGGCATATAGTGAGATTTAAAGATTGTATTGGTTGAACTTTGCAGTATTTGTCTCATTAAAAACAAATAAAATCTAAGGAGACTCAAAATCCAGCCCCATTCTGGATATTCCTGAAACTTATCTGGAAAGATTCTTGACGAAAAACTATAAGCAAAAACACTAAAACTACTCAAAAGTCTGGAATGACTCTTGTAAGGTATTTATTAATTAATTAAGGAATCTATTGAAAACCAACACACTGCATCAACATTTATTGAGGTGCTAAATTGATAGCATGTATATTATAGCTTGTGCTGATGCATTTCCAGGCAGTTCTTACCTGAAGACTTAAGCCGTGGCCCTTTTCAGCACACACATGTAAGGGAGATCGACCCCACGAGTCTCTGGTGTTGATCTGGGCTCCGTGTGACAGCAGGTCCTGGACAATTAGGTGGTGATTGATGGCAGCTGCGATCTGCAGAGCCGTCTGTGCACAAAGAGCACAACAACTGAAGAGGCTGTCAGTGACAATGTATAAATATGAATATACACTGATGAGGGTTTGTACCTGCCCGTTGTGTTCTTTCACATCCAGGGAGCCACATGCAGCCATTTTTGCAGCAAGCACATAAGCAAGAGCTCGTTTGCCTTGAGCCACTGCTATGTGAAGGAATCTGAAAGTAGGAACAGAAAATGGCCAGTTAGAGTAAATATATTGGGGTAAATTTATAATCAATGTGTCCATGTTGCTTTGGTCAGGTTTACATTGGTGTTACCATTTAGCCATTTCAGCTGTTTAACCATTACTTTTAGCTATTTAAGATGTTAGCTACCTTTAGCCATTTCAAGTGTCTAACCTTTACTTCTAGCTTTTTGAACTGTTAGCTACCTTTAGCCATTTCAGCTGTTTAACCATTACTTTTAGCTATTTGAACTGTTTAACATTTACTTCTAGCTATTTAAAATGTTAGCTACGTTTAGCCATTTCAAGTGTTTAACCTTTACTTTTAGCTATTTGAACTGCTCGCTACCTTTAGCCATTTCAACCGTTTAACTATTACTTTGAGCTATTTGAACTGCCAGCTACCTTTAGCCATTTTAACTGTTTGAAATTTAGCTATTTGAACTGTTAGCTGCCTTTAGCTATTTCAACTGTTTAACCATTAATTTTATCTATTTGCAGTGTTAGCTACCTTTAGCTACAACTGTTTAACAGTTACTTTGAGCTTTCTGAACTGTTAGCTACCTTTCGCCATTTCAACTGTTTAATTATTACTTTTTGCTATTTGAAATGTTATCTACCTTCAGCTATTTCAACTGTATAACAATAACCTTTTCTCTTTGAACTGTTAGCTACCTCTAGCCACTTAAACTGTTTAACCATTACTTATAGCAATTTTAACTGTTTAACTATTATTTTTTTCTCTTTGAAAAGTTAGCTACCTTTAGCTATTTCAACTAAACAGTGTCCTCATTGATTTTTGCTAACAATTTCATTTGCTCTGGTTCTTTTAGCTGTTTTAGACCATTTGGCTTTGGATATATTGCATTTAAAAGATTATGTTTCACCTACTTTTTAGGCTGTTTCAGCTCTTTAGCCATTTATTTTAGTTGTTTACCCATTAATTTAGCCAACAATTAGAACCGTTTATTCATCAGTTTCAATCATTTTAACCTTTCTGTTATTTTAAACTGTTTCACCAAAGTAGCTTGACTTATTTCAACCTAAAAACATCACTTTCAGCTTTTTCAACCAATAGTTTGTAACTATGATCTATTCCCAACTGTTTGTCCACATAGTTTTAGTTACCTCAGCCAACTGTCTTTTATGTTTAGTGTGCTCTTTCAACTAAACATAAGTTATTTGTTTTAATCTATGTCACAATATTTTTTTCCAACTACCCTGCTTGCTTGCTAACTAGCATTAGGTTCCTTTTCATACACCCTAATTTACTAATAATCTGCATCATGCCATGTTATAATCCTACAATACTCCTTTCCTCAGCTGCAGATGTATCCCTAGTAATACAAGCCCCCTGATCAGAAACCAGGAGTCTAAATGATGACTTTGTTCCTGCATACATACGTGTCACCATCTGCATCTTGCATGTTCAGCAGCTTAGCGGAAAGTCCTCCAACTTTCCGGGACTCATGCTGAATCTGCCACTGAAATAAAGTCATTTTGACTTCAGCAATCGGAGCCGGCAGAGCTGGATAGTGCATTGGAAACTGCGCTTGTTGCAGGGTCTCTTCAGCAATTTCAGGAGCTGCAGGAGGAAACTCGATGGTGGTATTTGGGTTTATTGGTGCTGGAGGGTTGAACGGATGAGGACTCGCATCGAAAAGTTCAACTTTTGCAACTTTGAATTTTGGCTCCAAGTTGTTGTCCCGTGAGCAGTTCCATTTCTAAAAGAGAATCAATCCCCAGCTGTCAACTTTTGGTCAACACATTAGTAGTTTTATGCCAGTATGTGAATGTAGTCTGGCTTGTAATAAACACACCCACATGATCTGCATACTAATCTTCACCACTTGTACTTTGCTCTCAGTTCTTCCTCATACTGAAGAGATCCAAAGTTTGTCCCTTAGCAAGGTAAAGGATGTGACTTCCCTGTGTTCCTTTTTCTAGCTACATATTAAAATGCTGATTGCAACATTTGCCAGGGAGTCCAGCCCCTGAAATAAAGTTGGGATTAAACTGATCTTAAACTTGTCTTGTCTTGTTCATGTGCTTGTGGAAATACCGGTTTGCCCTCGATCGCCTGCCGTTTCATCATTAGGAGTTCTTTCACTGTGCTCTTCTTGGACACAGCTTGGGCGTAATCTGGTGGCCTGGGATCAGTAATCAGAAAGCCTGAAAGGAAAACCGAAAGGAGACTGCCAATTAATTATGAACGGGAGATTAGATGGAAGATTAGAGGCCAAACACTTAACAACATGACTAAACACTTCCCTGAACCAACATCATGCTTTGGCGTTTCTCAACTCAAGTTTTTCAAAATAAAATTTGGCATTCAGAGTAGGAAAACTTCTTTTTGACATTAAATAATGAACAGAATAAAGACTCTTCCTTCGATATACTATAACTATGTGTATATATATTGGAAGAATTGGCCAAAACAAACACTGAAACCAATTAATACACTCCATCACAACTTCAGACATTTCATCGTAAACATATCATTACCTCAATATAGTTCAAGAATCAAAAGTAGAAACCCTTGTTCTGTTTGATTCTCAAAAAACTTGGCGTGAAAAGTTGGTCGCTTAGTAAGGAAGTAAGGGTTGTGGAGTGTTTGTCTGATTTCTCATTTAAAGAAACACTTTAAAATGACTTTCTGGTTCTCATGTGTCTCGAAAAGAATCAAGTGGAATCAAATGTTCATAATCCAGACGGTTACAGTGTCCTACTTGTAAAAGTGTTGAGTATGCATATCAGGTTACCAAAATAATGAAACTGACCTTTGTAATCCTGGTTGCCGGCTGACAAAACCTGCCTTCGTCTGCCCTCGTTCCCTCTTGGATCCAGCATGTTTTTAAGGAGTCATTTATTGACTCTCCACCTTTTAACTGGAACTCGTCCGCTGCAACACACCTGCGAGGTAAACTGCCTGTCAACACAACTGTTACTAACGGGGCGGTAGTCGGAAAGAGCATGTCGGGCTGGCTCACCTTTCTGCTCGTCACCGCAGGATCAGAAATGAGGAACGACGACCGAACAAAATGCCCCAAACCAGGCACAACTTCCTGGTTGACAGGTTCCTCAGGTGACACAAAAACAAAAGTTTTAAAAACGCTTTGTCACTGCTAAAAGTGGAACACACTCACTGAAAACAGAAACCTTTTTTTAATGTTGCAAATTAAAAGCAGCATTAAATTATGAAGAAGCCCATAAAAGCAGTCAGTTTAAAGTCTTTTATGCTCATGAGAAACAAAAGCATTGAGGATCAGTTGATACATAAATGAACTTAATGCTCAGGAAACGCAAGAAAAGTGACTCTCTCACATCAGCAATGCAAATTTGAAAGACGAATACTCAGATATAATCAGTTGTTAAACAAAACTCTTCATTTTTATTACATGTCGGACACTAAATTTGCCAGAAAATAGACTTACAGGTTAAGGGTGAGCTTGAAAATCTGCAGGGTGAAGCCTGGCCGGAGCCTCAGCGCACTGAATGGAAGTGCAAGCATGAATAATTTGAATTTGTTGTTGGAGCAAAACACTCCCTTCTTAACTGCTCTTATCTGTTGGGATTTTCCCCGAGAGAGAGGCAGGCAGGTTATACTGAGGAAATGAGTCCTGATTATATAAAAAAAAAACCCACACTGTACACACAGATTTGCATACGCTTAAAAGTATAAAAGTCTACTCATGGTTGGAAATTCAACATTTCAGGCCTTACATAACAAAACAACTGGTTGAAAAAATAACTGGTGTTATATTATATAACGTTGGTTGACTTCTTTCAGGTTTAATATTAAACATCCTGAAAGTAAAGACTTATTGTGTGCATCTACATGTTTAGAAATAGAAGAAGTGGTGACACGCATGCTTTGTTTCCTCATTTAAACCCCATCACATATTTTACTTCCTCTTTTTCCCCTCAATCGTTCAACATCAGGACACCTGGAAGGCCACAGTTTGGGTTAAACCGCTCTTTAATGTGGTGACAAGCCCGAACAGATTCGTACACTTTTTGTGTCGTGAATACGAACACGTCCCACTGTTGGTGCGCTGAAAGGGAAGAACATGCAGAGTTAGTAGCAAAAGAGCGTTAGAAACCGTTTGCCGTTTCACAGTTAAAGGTCTGACGGGTTGAAGTTGAACATTGGCAGCACACATGCATCAATAAGTGATCCATTTGCAGAATTCCATCCCAATAGAAAACTCAAATTTCATACGTTTACAGGACTGCATGAGTTAATAAATAACAGCATATCTACAGGGAGCAAACACGAACCGATTATGAACCAAAACATCTGTTTTGCCTGCGACCTTCATCAAATACAAGCAGATTTTCGTCTTGTTTCAGTTTCTCATAGAAAAACAAACATGACAAATGCTGGGCAAAGTCATGTCTTCACACCTCAACCAAACAGCAAAGGGAGCTCGTTTACAAAATTCATGCGTCTTTAGTTTTATACAGCTCCCTTTAAATAATTTATTTGGAGAAACAATAATAAACGCTGACATTTTAGTGCAATAAAGCTGCTTTTCTTGTGGATTAACTTCAAGGATGCAAGCAAAATGTTTGCATTTTACTTATTAACCACAAGTTTTGGCCTAATTTGACAGAAGCTTTGCATGAATCCATTTTCATGACCATATAAACAAAACAATATAGGAGTCAGAAAACTGGATTTTAACAATGGTCACCTGGAAAACGGCATATGAAGTGCTGATTCAGTTTTAAACTAACGATATTCTTAACTGTTTCTGATCAAATTAGACATATTTGTGCCTGTTTACTCACTCAGTGTCTTCATACACTCTGTACCAACACAGACCTCCAGCCATCATTGCCCTTCATCACATGTTTGCTCATTGCACAACACAATCCTCCACTCAAAGCAACCTTATCAGTTCATTAAATACACTCCCATCCCTTGTTTTCATGTCACTACAGACTGCGTCTTCATCCCAAATGTCCTAAAGCAAATATACATGGACTTGCTAGTGCACAGCGAG
The DNA here is from genome assembly GCA_024666655.1 of Dascyllus trimaculatus. Classification (NCBI taxonomy): domain Eukaryota; kingdom Metazoa; phylum Chordata; class Actinopteri; family Pomacentridae; genus Dascyllus; species Dascyllus trimaculatus. The sequence goes on from CM045468.1 coordinate 16,561,663, forward strand.
ACAACAGAAACATATAAAGTGCTCTAAAAAAATTACTTTGTAGCTCATAGTGGAGGGTCTTTAACAAAAACATCACAAGATGACAGTTCAAGATTAACAGTGAAATGACAAACAACAGCGTGCTTCACATACCACTGCTAGATTTTCTACACGACTAAGCTCAGAAATTCACATCACATCAGCTCTGTAAAAAAAAACACAAACACTGCATGCACACTCCTGCTAAAATTCAAGTCTAATCGTACCGACGTGTTTTTGTAGGTCACGCGGGAAAATAAGTAAAAATGAAGGTGAAAACAATGAGAATAATAATGAAGAAGGTCCATTAGTCAGTCCAAAGTCATCCTGATTATCCACTCAGCAGTTAAGGGTCAGCAGGAGTCTTTCTTCTGGAATGGTCGTGAGGAAAGAGTGCAACCAGAGCACAAGTGGTCCAGCAGGAGGAACGTCGTCCACTTCGCTCTTTGCTTTAATGCCCCCGGGGGTCTGGGCCTAGTTGTGGCCTGAAAATAACACATGGTTTGTCACATTGTCAGCAAAGATCTAATCACATGAAGCTAGCTCTGTTATGTGGCAAATGTTTGTGATTCTAAAAATGTGGAACAACTGGCACCAACATGACGGCATGCAGGATGAAGTCGGTGGTTCACAGACAAGCACGAAGAAGCTGTTATTATCAGGCAGTGTGACAGTTTCCTGTAAATATAATATAGGAATTCACTTTTTTCATAAACCAGGAATATTATGTCAATTTAGGAAAAAGTAATTTAAAAAGAAACAATACAAACACATTAAATATTACACTGAGACGTTCAATGTAAAAAAAGTTAACCGAACCAAAACAAAAACTGTACTTAATGTAACGCAGTGCAGACATGTGTTGGTATGCATTGGTCTCCAACTTTATTTTTGCCATTCTATGTTTTGTGACTTGTCTGTAAAGCATTTTGAGCTGCATTTAATTTGTTTATAAAGTGCAATATAAATAAAGCTTAATTGACTGATACTGAGGGCTGCACGGTGGCTCGGTTATTAGCACAGTCGCCTCACAGCTAGAAGATCCCCGGTTCACGTCCCGGTTAGGACACCTGGGATCTTTCTGTGTGGAGTTTGCATGTTCTTCCTGTGAGCGTGGGTTTTCACCAGGTACTCCAGTTTCCTCCCACAGTCCAAAGACACGCTGAGGTTAATTGATAATTCGAAATTGTCTGTCGGTGTGAATGTGAGTGTGCTTGGTTGTCTGTCTTGATAGGCCGATGAATTGTCCAGGTTGGCTGGGATAGGCTCCAGCCCCTCCGCGACCCCACAGAGGATTAAGCAGTGGAAATATAATGGATGGAGGGTGGCTGTGGCTCAGGTGATAGAGCGGGTTGTCCACTGATTGCAAGGTTGGGGGTTCGATCCCCGGCCCCTCCGCATGCCAAAGTGTCCTTGGGCAAGACAGGCCGGCTCACGTCTTGCATGGCAGCTCTGTCGCCATTGGTGTGTGAATGTGTGTGTGTGTGAACGGCATGTGACGTGCGAAACACGTTGTACAGCTCTTTGGATACCACTAAGGTAGAAAAAGCTATATAGGTGCAGACCATTTACCACGACTGACACTGTAATAGACACTCACCTGCAATGTATTTTGCACCAATCAGCATCACCATGCTTCCCATGATGTAAAAGCCGAGTGGGACGCTGCTGAAGATGCTCGTTTCACCTTTTGGTCGGCCGAGCAAAACGTCAGTAGGTTTGAGGAGAGAAACACAACAACAATGATTCGAAGGGACAAACTGTGAAAATGTCTAAATTTGTGGTGCACAGATATTTAGTGTACAGAGATCAGCCAGGGCTTTACACGATCTTTATCCCCTCTATTAAAGAGAAAGTGAAAGTCCATACTTTATCATCATGGGGCAATATGAAAATAAAAATAATCAAAAAATAAAAAATAATCTTAATTTCCCTAAATAAGAAATATGTAAGGGTCATTCCACCTCAGTTCACTGAATTCCCCACGCCTTACCATCTCCAGTTTGACTGAATTTTCTTTCAAAGTGGTGGATATTGATAGAGCTGATTGCTTGTAAAACCTGGGGTCATAGGCATCATTAGTTTCTGAGTTAAATATTCTTAAAGAAGGTGGGTCATGCCAGTTTTTGTGCCGTTTTCTTCGCGCCTATCAATGTTTGAAAAGAAATAATGTAGCTGGAGTCCTGAAATTTTGCCGACTCATTGATCTGTACATGTAGTCTTCAACAGTCATGCACAAACCAGTTATATGATGGTGTTAATTTGGTCAAAAAATGTCTGTGTTTTCCACCAATCGTAAAACCTTTGTCACCCTAAGAGGATGACTTTTTCCCCCCTGATTGCCACTAATAGCAGCTTTAAAAATGTAGAGTACGGTGCCAATCAGAGACACTTTAAGAGAACAAAATATTAAAATGACATTTTTGCATTTATGGCCAATATTTGAACATGTATTGTGCAGGTGTGATGGTGAAACCACTCCAATAGTGTCCCAAATGGAGGAGTTCTATAATATAGTTACGAAGCTAAAATAAAAATCATTGTTTTCTAGCTCATCGTGCTTCAAATAATCATATGAAAAGTGGTTCCATAAGAAATATGTCAGACATGTTTTTACTTATGTTTGATGGTTCATGGTTTCATCTATTATGTGTAGACTGTAGTGAGACTGATTGGGTTTAAATATGAGTACAGTCCTTCTCTTTTACAGTCCTTCCTACCGTTTCCGTTACAAATGGGCTCCGTTGTTTCCCAGTTCATGGATTTCTGCACCGCCCTCTTCCACCGAGCGTACCGGAACTCACTCTCTGCCGAGCACAAAGACAGGCTCTTTCAGACATTTTAAGCAGCAGCTACTGAAGACGCATTTGACATCGTCGGCCGGCAGCTCACGGTACCTTCAGGGTTGATCTGAGGCTCGAACTTCTCCGATGTGACTTCGCTGAGGTCCTCTGGGTTCAGGCTCCACACGCTAACGCCCTCTGCTGCTCCTGCTGCCATCGCTGCCCCCAGAGCTGTGGTCTCAGGCATGGACGGCTTCACTGAGAACAATCAACACAATCTTCACTGCTAGTAATAACACAATCCACAACAGGTATTCAAGACTCTTCCTCTTCTTCAAATGAGTTGGTAGTAGCAACTATATTAACATTTGATCATGCTGTTGAGTAGATGGTGGTTTGATAGCTGGTTTACCGAAACTGTCCAACTACAGTTTATTGAAAAAAAGCTTCACCAACACATATTCTTCTCCACAAATAGGAGGGTTTTGTAATAAGACATTTTTTGTCCTCGGCACAACAGCGACATCTAATGGCTTCACAAGAGATAAGTGTGTATCATTCTTCACTGGGCATCAGGGTGAGCTCATGGTTGCGAAACCTGTTTGCTCACAGCCAGAGTTTATCAGGGTCCGAGAATCATACGACTCTATTGTTGTTCCTCAGATTATTATTATTTTACCGCCTTTTGAATCATAATTTTGAGGCCCTAAAAATGCTCGAAAAAGCGTATAAATTGGCACGCACATCAGACCTGGTGAAAAAGTTTAGATTTTGGGTGAACTGCACATGTGAGTGGCAAAATGGGTCAATAGTGGCCCCTAGAAAGTTGGAAAAATTGGGCCCCCGAACTGCGTTTCACCTGGAGCCACGAAATTCGGTATGCATATGAATCACGGCAAGACGCACAAAAAAGCCTCAAGAACACATACCCAGAATGCAATAGGAAGTCCAACATTTTGAATTACGTGTCGGATTTTTGGAGATTTTGGTGAAAATTTCCAAATTTTACACAGTGAACTTGCCAGAGGGGGTAATTCAATAATGCATACTATATACTAATATATAACCAAGTGGCTGTCAACAGTCTCCCTTCCAGCAAGACACACATCCCTGCAATGGAAAGCTAAAAATCTGATAATAAATAAATGTGAATCCTACCAACGGGGATACACAGGATGTCGGCCTGAAGCTGCATCAGCAGCCTGTTGGACGTCATTCCTCCGTCGACTTGGAGCTGAGTTAGTGGGATGCCGCTGTCCTGGTTCATAGCATCCAGTATCTGCATCCAAATGAATATCCCAGTTATTACATGAATACCAGCATCTAATCCAATGCCAAGATAATCCTTTTGCTTCAAAACATTGCCAGCTGCATTTTAAAAGTGCTCCACAAACTGCTGCTGCAAATTCTTAAGTTTTGGAGAAACTGATTAACCCTAAGCTAGATGATGATCAATCTGAGAAGGAGAAGCGTTTACCTCTCGTGTCTGGAAGCAGACAGCTTCCAGTGCAGCAAAGGCGAGGTGACTCTTGTTAGTAAACTGAGTTAACCCGCAAATGATCCTGTGACACAGAGAGCGATAAACATCCAGTCAGTCACAGTCAGACTTATTTCAGGAGGCACTGTGAGATGTTCACGACGCTGCAGAGTAGTTCTTAGTCGTACCCTCTTGCACTGGGCTCCCAATAAGGTGCATAAAGACCCGAAAATGCAGGAACAAAGTAACAACCGTAGGATGTACCAACTGATGCAGCCAGCTTCTCTGTAAATATGAAAAATACAAGTCTTTAGCCAAGCAACACTGGACCAGTTTCACATCCCACCAACTATGAGGATAGTACTGATGTTTGAAACTGTTGCAAAGCAGCCCAAAAGTAGTGGCTCGTCACGTTTGAACAAAGACAAGCAGAACTGACCGAGTTCTTCATGTGATCCAATGATTCCGAGATTGTCCTGCAGCCAGCGAACCACAGCTCCTGCAATGGCCACAGAGCCCTGACGAGAAGTGACAGAAAAAAAAACAGATCACAAGAGAAATGGGAGATCTTCACATCCTCAGTCCGCTGTCAGCTGCTGTGAGGGTGGCACATCTCCATTATTTTGCAAGAGGTGATCAAAAAGCGCTTGATCACACCTCACAATAGGCCTAAAACGGTTTTGATATTACAAATACTAAATATTTATGGGGTATTTTAGGAGTGAAATAACAAGTCAAGTTATTTGGAGAAACGGAGTATTAGAGTAAAATCAAGCATATTTAAATTACTGTACCTCCAGTGCATAACAGGCAGGTTTGTCCCGGCCAAGTTTGTACGCCACTGTGGTCAGAAGACCGTGTTCAGACATTACTGGCTGCAAAGTAGCAGGAAAACGTCAATGTCTGCAATGTGTGGGATGCCACCGTGCTTATGAGAGTTTAAAATACAGTGTACCTTTGATCCAGTGTTTCTTAACAGAAAGCAGCCAGTACCATACCTGTAACAAATAACAAATCACATGTTGAGGCCATCCATTTATAGAGAACTATGAAAAATGGCCATAATGTGAGCTTCAAAGACACAAAGCCACCTACGTGTTTTTAGCTTGGCCATCTTGGAAACACATCTGTCCGACGAGTGCTGCCGACTGATCCCCGAGACACTGTTTTAGAACAAAAAGCATAGATTTAATTGGTTGATCAAGATCTAACCCTAACCCTCTCTTTCTCCAGCACCTTCTGGACAGGCAGCGGAGCTCCTTCTCAAACAGATCGATTCCACTTCGCTGCCACAAGGACAGATTCAGAGCAATGGATAATGCTTCACCTCTGTCTGACAGGGAGGACTCCCAGCTCTCTGCTCAGTAACTTATAATCTGTTCTGCTCACATTTACACCGAGTAGAAATTTTGCACATTCAATATTTTACTGTATAGCTCCTTTTCCATTTGCACTGTTCTTCTTTTTTCATTCTTGTCATGCCCTTTCCATTTAGATTTATAGGTTTTAGTTTACCATCTTGTATCTTGCTGCTATAACAGAATAATTTCCCAGACTTGGGATAAATAAAGTACTTCTACTCGAATCTATTCTCTCTAAAAGTAAGAGAAGCACAGCAAAATTAAGTAAAAAAAGAGATGAACTTACCCCTGAAATGGGAATGCCTGAAAGAGCCCCTGATTTCTGTTGTGAGAAAGAATAAAACCTGTTCAGTGAGTGTATTTCTGAAAGCTGTTTTGTTTTTTTAATAATTTGATAGATGTCTGGACATCTACACTGATAGTGGATTAAAATGTTTGGAATTGAAAAGAAAAATAGGCCTCGTTTGCTTCTGATCTTAAGTAGAAGTTAACAACATCAGAACTCTTGAAATTATACACCTCAGTATAATTCAAGCGTACATGTCCGTTGCTAAAATATCAAAACGGAAGCACTAATTCTACAAAAATCAAGCGAAAAACATTTTAATCAGTAAAAAAACAATCTTGTCCTGACCACAACACTAAAAAACCAAAAAGGAATTAGTCATTATTTGACTACATGAAGCCAAATAACAACAACATACTGTAGTATTTGAATTCTACCATGAGATTTGTACACAAAACAAACTGTAACAGTGCAAACACAGTGAGGGTAAACAAGAGGCGAGAGTGCGCCAGTACGAATTAAAATGTCTTCACTCTCATCGCTTTTAGAAAAAGTAGGGAAAGTCCGTTCAGTGAAAATGTGCACAAAGAGTGAAGAGATTTCAGAGACGTGGTGGGGCGTTGCAGAGGAAGACGGCCTGACTGGATAAGCAGTGGGTGTTGATGGCGACCGGCCCAGCAGCATGCCACCACAGAAGCAATGAGGGACGGGGGGGCCATCCAGCACATTTCCACCATATATGTTTGAGTAACGCTGAATCAAAGGTGCTACATTTTGTTAATGTGACAATTTTGTAGTTTCAGCAAATATTTTGTAGGTTGTCATACCATTATTGGTCACCAGAGGGCAGCAAAACAAGCAACAAACCCCCTTAAACATTTAACAGATACAGAGCAACATTAGCATGAACGTCTGACCTCATGAAGAACGCATGTCTAATAAATACTACACTATATTCACCAGATAGTTGCTGATCTGTCTGGAGCTTGCAGCAGAGCAGCAGTGGTAGAAGAAGTATTTAGATCCTTTATTTAAATAAAAGTGTCAATACAGCGGTGTAAAACGGCTCCATTGTAAGTAAAATTGCTGCATGAATAATCCTACCTAAGAATCTGTAGCATGATGTAGTTTGAGCTTTAAAGTAAAAGACCTGGGTTGGCTAAACTGATGGATATATGAGCAGTTTAAAATACAGTTTCATATTCCCTGGCAGCAGATAAATCTGAGGGTTCATCAGATGATCAATGGGAGGAAAGACAGAAAAAAAACCGATGACGTTTAGAGGGAAAGACGTCACAATTTAGAAGAGCGCCTAACAAGTCTTGAAATGTCGATGAAAGTCTTGAAAGGCCGTTTTTTGTAACCCCAAAACCTGACAGTGGGTTTAAATGTTAGTCACAAAATGGAGCAATCCATTCGTCAAAAACTGTTAAGAAAAAACTGACCGACTTTTTTAGATGGTCCTTGAACTAAACAAGTGTGACGGCAGTGTCATCTGGAAAATCAATCAAATCCAGGCTTAAAATTCACTTTAAAAAATTGCAAAAAATAAACCATTTACACGATTCAGATTCTGCAAAAAACTAAAAATTTTGCACTGCTCAGCACAACTGTTAAACCACTGGTGACTGAACTTCAACCGACAGTCATGTGGGAAAAATAGTGACATTTTTGGCTGAACTGCAGGCCGTGTTTACACTGAGCAGACAGGAAACGATCATGTAATCGAGTATGTGGAGATATTTATTTTCTCCATTATTGGTAACACCTGTGGGCCCTTGGAAAAATGTTGTACATGCTGATTCCAGTTATTTTTTTTTCCACTTTAGTGCAATGAATTAGCTTTAAGCCATGGTTATGCCGTTTTCATAAAGACTTTATTGTGAAAAATGAGCCCACAGTGAGCAAAAACGCCTGAAACTACCTGAGTTTCAGAGGTTAACCTTCAAGTTTTTTTCCATTGTGTCATCTTGAACGTGACTAAAGCTGACAGATAAATGTAGTGAAGTAGAAAGTAAAATATTTCATGTAGTGAGATAGAAAGTAGCGTAAAATGGACTCACTCAAGAGACGTGCAAGTATCTCAAAACTGGACTTGACTGAATGCACAGAGTTACTTCCCACCACTGCTGAGGTTCCACTGTTGATATAATAATATTGCAAAATTTGACCTGTCTACGCTTCTTCCCTGCAGTCAAACTAAATACTGAGAGCCTTCACATGAATCTTGGAAATGCACTGAGTGATGGCGTGATCGTTTTAGCGATGGTGAAGCAGGACGGGTTACTGTTGCAATGATGAGGAGAAGAGTGATGGCAAGTATTACTTACCCGGCTAGAACATATTTTCTACCAGTGAGAGAAGAGAGACAATGGCACACACAAAAAAAAAATGCCTAAAAGAATTTCTCAGTCAACCTTCATGCACTTAAAACAGACTGAAAGCACACTAACCCCAAAAAACAAACCTCTATTATCTTATAGTGGCCTGTTGCATGAGACATTCCACTCTTTGAAAGCAACACTAGACACAGCATTGAAATCATTAGGCTATAAAGTAAATGTAAACACATATTATTGTGAAATTATGTGCACACAAGAGTGATTGAGCATGCTTACCATGAGGCCATATATTTCTGATGAACTCCTCACCCGGGGCAAGATCTCCATCGGAATACCAAAATATCTGACGGGAATTAAAACATGTGAAGAAATTAATCGGGCATTTTCTTGTGGTGTTAATAATTTTGAAAAAGCGCAAAAATGAGGTGCTGCTCTTTTTTAGCCGATCGGCTTTTGCGGTTTTGTGAGCGGCTGCAATTTTACGAGTGACGCAGTTATCAGTGTTGTTTTAGTCATGGTTTTCTCTGAGCAGCTGTCGTACTTGCAGAGTTCTGGGTCCCAGTCCATCGTGTGAATATTAAACAGCATGGTTCTGCTGGCGTTGGTCACGTCCGTGCAGTGGACTCCGCCCGACTTGCCTCCCGTCAAACACTGTTGTCCAGCCATCAAAAACACATAAATGAAGTCAGTTTATCACCATCCCCACACATATATATATTCAGTTTCACTGTCATATACACCGATCAGCCACAACATTCTGACCACTGACAGGTGAAGTGAATAACACTGGTCACACTGGTACTATGTGATGCTCTGATGGAAAACCTTGATCAGATTTAGACACCCAAATAAGCATCTTGAGGAACATGACAATGGCCCAACATGTTGATTTGACCTCCAAACTTCCTACACTCCATTCTGATCAAGCATCAACAGGATGCAGTGGAACAAGTTTGATTGACAGAGGCCCCACTGCACAAGCCAGAGCACCCAAAGGATCCACTGCCAACATCCTGGTTCCAGACCCCATAGGACCCCCTGAGAGGTCCTCTTGTTAATGCCCAGTGGTTTAGAGCATTTTTGAGCACATAAGGGGGACCAACATAATATTAGTCATGTGCTCAGAATGTTATGCCTGATCGGTGTGTGCAGCTGTTGAGGCAGGTCGTGTCTAATCATTACCCAGATGAGCCAGGAGTCGATGGTGCCGAACATGGCGCGGTGAGACACGACGGCTTCATGGACTTCTTTCACGTTGTCCATCAACCAGCGAAGTTTCACTGCACTGAAGTAAGTGCTGATCGGGAGCCCTGTTTTATGCTGCGGGATGGCAGTGACAGAAACAATGCTGCTAATAATGCTTTCAAATTGCATTATTCTTCAATCAACATCAAACATACAGGAATAAAAAACAGGATATACTCAGATAATCACAATTAAAACAGACGGATCAGTCATTTTATAGTATCTTAAATTCCAATCAGGTTTGCAGGTCATCATATAAAACCTCTGCAAATTTCAAACTAGCTGAAAACTGCGCTCAACTTCACTCAAAAACAGGTCCAAAGTGTAAAACGAAACAAAGGAGCTCACCTTCAAGTGGTTCTTGTTCCTTCCTGGTGTTTTATTAATAAGACTTTCAACCGTTGATTGAGTTCGCAGGTCCAGCCACACTGGAATCACAACACTGCAGTTATTTTGCCGCTCTCAAAATCAAGTCACTGGTAATTATAAAGCACAATTAAAGCAACAGCCATTGCACTGAAGAAACCCCACTGCCATTATGAACTAGAATGCACCCACTACTCTAAAGTGATTTTTATGATGTCAATTTACCTGACTAATTTAAATAGTAAGGACTGCAACAAGACAAAAACTCTATAAAATACGACTTTAAGTGACTCAAACCATAAAGCATTGTTTTTTTTGGAGATTAACTCGACTAATCTAGAACCAAAGATCAGAAAAATCACACAAATCCAACAACCATGTACGTAAATGTGTGCAAACCCTCACTGTTGACTGTGCAGGTATTTCATAAACACAGAGGAAAGACTTCTACACACAGCTGGAAGCAACAAACTAAACTTCAGCGTCCGTCAACTTCCGGTCCAAACCTGGATTACATTCAATAGGGGGTCTGGAGTACATGTCTGAAAGAGGCTTTTCATTGCTCATACTGGCAAAAAATTCTAGGTCTTGGCCAGATTAAATGCAAAAGATGCACACATAATGACACAAGCTGGTAGTATAGAGATTCACAACATTACCGATTGCATTGTAGAGGGGCTCCCCGGTCTCTTTGTCCCAAACAAGCGTGGTCTCTCTTTGGTTGGTCACTCCAATAGCTGCATTTTACAAAGATCACATATTATGCTATAAACACCTCATTTAAAACAGTTGTAAACGGTGTTCAGGTGCTCCTTCAACCCCGTGTGACTACCTTTAATGTTCGAGATGTCTATGTTGAGCTGTGTCAGCTTTTCACACGTCCGCTCCATGCACTCGTACACCGACTGTAGAATTTCTTTAGGATCTTCCTCGACCCATCTGAAAACAACGTCGCATGTTTTTGAACGGTGAGTGCATCCTCAATGGGGCATCCAGTAAGTAGGATACACCTAATAATTATAGAAGCTCCCTTGTGTGGAGCAGTGAGTCATGCAGTACAAAGTTGTGAAAGAACATTTAATGACATGGAGGATTCTCAACACTCACCCTTCTTTGGGGAAGCTCTGTTTGATTTCCACTTGATGGTGGCTGAGGAGCTCTGCTGTCTTTGAGTTAAACACCTTGAAAGAAACAAAACAGCACAAGAGAAACAATATAGCCTCAGCTCACTACACATGATATTCATCAGCTCAGAAAGCATGAACAAGGTCTACAGTCGCTCTGGCACCTGAGGCCTCCTTTTTCTAACCTGCATTCCTCCTGATTCCACTTTGTTCTTGACATTTTCCCTGCAGAGAGATTCAAACTGGCTTCCTTTCAATCCTAAACCTGCTTTTCAACACTCCAGGCGGCTGCCTTCCCACCAAAAGATTCAAAAGCAGTTTATTGCTTTGACTCTAACATGACGTTGTGAAGGAAAGCAAGTCTGATCTGGTGCATCTTCAGACACACCTGCAATAATTACATAGAATTGTTTAACGACAAATAAAGCACTGGCCGATGCTCTCAGAGGCAGCAATCCGATAAACAACAGCAGTGTAACTACGCAAAGCCAGTATCGGCTTCTCACAGGACAATTACCACAGTCCAAAATACCTCTGCACATGTCGTGTGGCATCAAGCCAAAATGAGGAGTCACAGATGATGGCGAAACATTAGGAGTCCAACTAATGAGAGACTAAGCTGCAAATCTACAACAATTTAGCTGCGTATTTATGTCTAAAAAAAATGTTTGTCCTTTTTGTCCCATGCCTTTTTGGTCAAGCCGTAGTTTGAGGTGTCTCATGCCAATTAAACTCTCGATCCTCAACTATAGAACTCCAACTGTAGAGGCAGGGATGTGCTTTCTCACCTGTCATTAGGAGCATGTGTGTGTCACTGGGGTTGAATGATTGTCTCATCAGTATCACCTGCATCTGCTTGTGAGTTTTGTTTGATTGGTGCAGGGAGCTGATATTTCGGTTGACCGCTATAGCTCAGTTCTGCAAGTCCATCCACTTCAAATGTTCTTGAAAGGATGTTTTTTTTTATTGAACAGGTCAAATAAACACCCTCGAACTGCAGTAAAAGCTTCATGTTTCCCTCCTTGGATTCAGCGCGTCACACAGATCCCCGTGTTCCCCTCTCTGTGACTAATTTAGTTTTGATAGTCACGCGACACCAACAAATTCATTTATTAATCGAACATTTTTCAACTAATATACTAATAGCCATCGATTTTGACAACTGATGAATCGTTCTGAGTAATTTGCTAAGAAAAAGTCTAAATTTTCTGTTTCCAGCTTTTTAAATGGAATTATTTTCTCGTTTCTTTTATTCCTCTACGACAGTAAACTGGTTATACACTGAACAACAATATAAACGCAACACTTTCGTTTTTGCCCCCCATTTTTCATGAGCTGAACTCAAAGATCTAACACTTTCTCTATGTACTCAAAAGGCCTGTTTCTCTCAAATACTGTTCACAAATCAGTCTTTATTGTGGCCAGCCTAAGGCCCACCTGTGCAGCAATCATGCTGTCTAATCAGCATGTTGATACGCCACACCTGTGAGGTGGATGGATTAAGTGCTCACCAACACAGATTTAGACACATTTGTGAGCAATATTTGAGAGAAATAGGCCTTTTGAGTTGTGGACTAAACAAAACATTTGTCATCTTCTGCTTTGGAAAACACGGATCGACATTTTCACCATTTACCGAGGAGTCCAAACAACTAATTGGTTAATTGAGAAAATAATTAACATATTAATCAACAATGAAAATAATCAGGCAGTGATCCCAAAACCTAATTTCTGGGATCCAACCAGCTTATTTTGTCTGAACAATCCAAAGCAAAGAAATTATACACTTTACTAAAACATACAATAAGGAACACCAGTAATATTCACATCTCTGAAACACAAACCAATAAATGTTGCCACTTAAAATGACAATATTTCAATGCTCAATTCTGGTACAGGGTAATTTTCACTACATCCATCAAAAAAATGACTAAAAATTGATTATGTTGATTCTTATTTCTGTTATAATTGATTGTTTGGAAGACAAAATCTGACACTCCTGACAAAACTGTCCAGACTATTTCTAATAAATTCTGTTGATGTACTTTTTTGTTGCTGGAATTCAGAAATATAAGTAGTGCTGTTTGCTTAATATTGTCATATAGCAATTTAAAAAGATAAATGAATGAAGAAATTAATGTATGTCTCCCTCTCATGCAGGACAGCTTCAACCAGAGGGTCTTTCCATCCTCTTAAAAGCTTCTGAGGAGAACTTAAAGTCAGCATTAATTGGCGATATTGATTTACAGCGTTCCAAAGCAGCAACATAGCTGATTTATTGACATTAAAAAACTCCAGATCTTTGTTTTAAACCGTCACTGTCACCGTTTCAGTTCAACTGCAACGACAGAAGCTGGAATGTCCACCCAAGGACACTACCAGCTGCAGATATTAAATATAACCCTGCTAGCTTGTTCTAATGTGAGTCCCTCCTGTCGCTACGCTTCGTCTCACCAAAAACCGAGTGGAGCTCGTCCCCTGGTCGATGGCAGCAACCAGCGGGCCCAGCATTATCCGGTGTGAGGACGCGGCCATGGTGCCGTTCATGGGCAGCCCCGGAGCTTAGGCACGGAACTGGGCGAGAAACCGATTAGCACCACCGGCAAAGCGGCTCAGGCTCATCCAAAGACGGGCGGTCGGTCGCTGAGTCGCGGTCTTCAGACGTAGCTCTTGTCCGGGCCTTTACTGATGACGCAACCAGCTGCACCGTTGCAACAGCAACGCAAATATCATTAGAAATTATAGTTTCTTACAAGCATTTACGGTATGATTCGGACAATTCAGAGGTGAAGTTAAGCTGGGTTCTGTGTCGGTTAACTTGACATCATTTAATGTCTTTTTTTTATTTTCAGAGAAACTTACATTACTTAAAATTTACACTGGATCTTTTCGTGTAATGCCAACTGGCTGAGCTTACTGTATTATTTTATAATGGTCAGGTAATCTACTATACAGTCGGTGTAAAGGCTATTTCAACTACAAGGTCGGAAAAACGTATGTTCCCATACCGGGAGTCGAACCCGGGCCGCCTGGGTGAAAACCAGGAATCCTAACCGCTAGACCATATGGGACCACGTAAATAATCCACGACAACCAATCAATATAACGTGCATGCTGGGATGTGTATTTCCCTACTTCAATACTTGATCACGAACTGAAGCCCAAACCCCAGAAACTCTAAAAGCACCGCATTTCATTATGTAACGAGTCTGGTGTCCTGTGGCTTGTTTTGTACGTAGCCCCTGTGTAAACTTCTACTTTTTTGTACCTTTATTATTTTTTGGCTGATTATGCGCACGTTGAATCAAACGACAACAAACTAAACAAATCACGAGGCAGGATTGTATTAAAAAAATTAAATCTGTAAGATTGCCTGAGATAAAAAAAATACAATGCTAAACCTCACAGACAAGCATACGCAGAGAAAACTGGGCACTGATATGGGTTCATGGCTCAGTTTACCACTTGGGCCCTTTGATTCAGCTTTTTAACTGCCTTAATGACAAACTTCTTTAAATCCATCACTACTGCCTTATGATACTAATTTTAAATAATGCCAAATTTTTAGTTAATAACAAATGGGATAGGGTGCAAACTGGGCTCTTGATTTTAATGCGTGTAAAGCAGCGTTTCCAACTTTGACAGGGGCACAACAAAAAACCCCATGCTGATGGATTTGCTGCCTGATTTCTCAAAGGATCCAGTTTTCTGTCCTCCGTCTCTTCCTTCAAGTGGGTGGCAATAAAGCATCAAAACAAACGTTAAGCGATTTCGCTCCACTTTTCAGAGTCCAAATGCATTCCTTAGCGGATCTGTAGCTCATTAGATAGTTTTTCACAATTTAAAAAGAAATATTCATTTTTATTTCTAGATTTTCACCTTTTTTCAACTTTTAAGCTTGTGTTCTCAGCTTGAAGGCTTGTTCGTACGGCGACTGCTGATGACGCAATCACCAATGGACAGTGTTGTCATTCTTGAAATGTGGGAAGCGGTTGTCTTTACATTTGGTTGGTTTTGAATTCTTCGTCGTATTTTAACCACAAATACTTCAAATGTAAGTAATGGGATACACTCTGAGGTTTTATATATATGGTATATAATACAGTCGGTTAATTACTTTGCTCTGAGCAATAATTCTCCCTTTTAGCTACGTTAGCTGTCCAGGCTAAAGGACTCATTCATGTTTTGTTCGTTGCTAATAGTTCTGTGCGTTTTCAGGGCGGACTACTGGAAGTCACAACCAAGGAAATTCTGCCAGTACTGTAAGTGCTGGATTGCGGACAATAAGCCTGTGAGTGGACCAGGAAACACAGTTCATGTTGCTGAGGACAGTCTCCACACGTTATGTTCATATATCTCATGTTTGTTTTGCCCTGCAGAGCATTGAGTTCCACGAAAGAGGAAAGAATCACAAAGAAAATGTGGCTGCCAAAATTTCAGAGGTATTAACTTTTATTGTGTTGTTATATTTCTGTGTTTAAGCAGGGAGGGAATTACTACACCTATCTGAAGTGCACCGTTTCATTAAAATGAACAATATTTCTGGATTACTTTAGTGTCTTTGCCATTTTAGCTTATTATTATTTTTACTAATTTAGTGTATGTGTCTTGTTGATATTCTATCAGCCACTACATTTATTGTCATGTTACTGTAATTTTTTCTGAGCAATATCTGGAACAAAAAAATAATTTGGGATTCATAATGTTCTGTCTTATCTCAATAAATATGCAGCAAAGTCTGCAGTTTAAATGTGCTGCCTATTTGAGTCAGCTTCATTATTCAATGTAACAAAGGTGGCTTGCTTTTATTCTGTCTAGATCACCACGGTAACTTAAGTTTGAGATGCAAATTGACTTGGAGAAAGACCATCCCTTTGCCAGCTCTTTTTTCTGACCATATTCCCTATGAGTGACATAGTTTGTCAACCAAGGAAACACATTATATCTGTTTTACATTAGTAAGACCACTAGATGAA
Source organism: Dascyllus trimaculatus (assembly GCA_024666655.1). Classification (NCBI taxonomy): domain Eukaryota; kingdom Metazoa; phylum Chordata; class Actinopteri; family Pomacentridae; genus Dascyllus; species Dascyllus trimaculatus. The sequence continues at coordinate 16,577,641 of CM045468.1, forward strand.
GCTGTGCAGTTACAGTAGGCAAACTGTATGTGCAACATTCCCATTTAAAGTTATTTGCTTTCAGTTAATGATGCAGAAGATGCATAAATATGCTTTGTCCTGACATACTGCCAAATCTGTTTCACAGTGCTAGGATTGTAAGCTGGAAGAACACAGAAAATTAGTGTAATGGTCTTTATTACAGAGAAAATAAAATTATCTCACTTTGATTTGGCCAAAAACCAAACATTTTTCCACATGTCTTTCAATCTCAAACCTAAATATACTTTTATATGTCTCATGTTTAAAGTTTCAGAGCTCTAACGTGCCAGTGACACATTAGAAATACGCAGATGCATTTAGAATGCATTGAGTGGTAACATAAATGTATGAACTTATACTGTTAACAGATTTTTACCAGTGTTCCTCTCTTGCAGTGCTGTATTAGTATTATAATCCTCATAGTTCTCCTTTATAACAACCCATTCCTATTGACAGAAGTAGGCAGCACACCATCAGTTAATTTTTTGCAGAACAAGAGTCACGAGTCTGATGAGAAAAGCTGGTTCAAAAAGAAAGTTGACCATCGTGATTCACATTATCTCTGGCTTGTCCAACTTGTTTCGTAGTACACCCTTCAGGTCCTCCGTCGGCTTCTCTCTCACAGATACACAAATACTGTTTCTTTAAAATGCATATCATACATGCACAGCAATGGAGGTTCTCAGTGACACACACAAGCTTGAATACTGACAGCTTAGAAAAACATGGCTGCCTTGGCACCATTCTCAGGACTGCTGACAGAGATAAGGCCCAGACATCAGCACACTGACTGTAAAGCTGTCTTCTTATTGGCTACTTGCTTGCTGGCATTCATCTCACCATATCTTTCTTTCTGCAGATTAAGAAGAAGAGCATTGAAAAGGCAAAGCAGGAGGAACGTATGTCAAAAGAGTTTGCAGCGATGGAGGAGGCTGCGCTGAAGGCATACCAGGAGGATCTGAAGAGGATGGAAAGAGAATCCGAAGGTAATTGTTGGACATTTTGCTGAAAGTCTGTAACCTGTAGCTACCCAGAAGGAGCTGTTGCTATTTCACTACATTTAAATTGAGTATCTTTGCGTTAGGGTCAAGTTCTCCAGTCACAGCAACACCACAGCCAACACCACAGCCAAAACTTCAGGCAAAACCGCAGGGAAAACCGCAGCCCAAGAAATGGCAAAATAAAAAAGGATCAAAAGCGAGCAAGAAGCCCAGAGAGCAAACACAGATGCAGGTTTGGGTTGAAGGCCTGACAGATGATGGACATACATATTACTACAACACAATAACTGGAGGTGAGGAAACCTGAAATCACAACTTCTATTTGACCAACAAATATCCACAATATTTCATACTTTTTGGTCAGAGTTGTGGTGTTACATTGTCTATGTGTTCTACCAACAGAATCTCAGTGGGAAAAACCAGATGGCTTCCAGGGACAGAGTTCAGCCTCTGAACAGTCTGAACAGCCTGAGGTTAGTTTCTACACCTTTTTAGTTTTTATAATAATTTTATTTTACACTGTAGGAATTTATGTTTATATTGTGTTTGTTTTTAGAGTTCCTCAGGCTGTGCTTGGATGGAAGCTGTCAGTCCTGAAGGTTTTACATATTACTATAACACAGAAACTGGAGGTAAAATATGTTATGATGCAACTCAAGTTCATTTTCATTACCAATTCATTTGTTAAAACTGCTATAGTCAGGACTCTGTTTCCTATTCTTAATCAAGATAATCCGTCGTAATCATAGTCATTATTTCTCACCTCTTAGAGTCCAGCTGGGAGAAGCCAGCAGACTTTTCTTCTAATGAGGCACCTGGATCCAGCTCTGGGCCCAACATAGAGGCAGAGAATCAGGGGGAGAGTCAGGAGGAGCCATCAGCCCCTCAGCCGGAGCCTCTCTCAGGAGGGGAGGAGAACTCCAACGGGGCACCAGCATCTCAAGAGGCTGAAGTCCAGGAACAAACCAGCCAGCAGCCCAAAGTTCCAAAGATCAGCTTCAGGGTGAGAGGAGTTTGGGTACCGAATGAGAAAAATTGTGATGTAAAGAATTTGCAGACAGCTCTCCTCATTTCTTTTTTTTTTTTCAGAAAAGGAAAGCAGATGCTGAGCCTTCAGAAAAAGAGACAGAAGATAAAGAGAGTGATGATGCTCCTAAAGAGGAAGACAAAGAGACAAAGAAAGAAGAAGAGGTCCAAAGCACAACAGCTGAACCTGAGAAGACGGAGAAACGGGTGACACAAGTGGAGATACAAGCCAAAAGGCCAAAAACTGCAAATCCATATGGTGCTTGGGAAAAGATCCAGGAAGAGGAGGATCCTTAGTAAGTGTCCCATCTATAAGTAAAGAGTATGAACCCATTTAAGCGTTTGATGCATACTGAGAGATCATGGATTGAAGAGCAGCTGACAAGAGTCCATCAAAGACTCGATACATATGCGAGAAGCTATTAAAAAGTATGTTTCTTTTTCTTCCCCTTCAGTGCAAAAGTGGACTTACAGTTGCCCCAGGTGGAGGGAAGCACAGCCAGCGCTCCAGCCGATCTGCCACCAGAGCCGAAGCCAAAGTTCAAGGAACGCGTCATCACCTCGCTCGGAGAGGAAGGCGGACCTGCTTCATTCAGGAAAAACAAGACGCAGAACGGCAAATCCAGGAGCCTCCGACAACGAGACAGTGACGACTGACCACAGCACATGAAAACCTCAAGCCAGAATGCAGCAGAAGAGGTCTTTTACACACGAAACGTTTGGACTGTTTGGATCAGATAAAAACTTTAAAACCAAGAGAAATGTTTCTTTCTAACCCTAAAAATCTACCACTGGACACAGTCGGTCTTATTTTTTTGTACTGATTTGTGTCATTATGAAGTTGCGCAACACTTGTAGAGTCAGATATTATCTCAGCATCCCATTGTGATAACATTGTTGACGTGAAGACATTTCTTCCTGTAGTCGGTAAGTGCTGGTGTTAACTATACAAAGCAATTCAAATAAGTTTTTGTATTTCTATATCTATTTTTTTTACCAGTGTAAAAATAGTGTTGAAGATAGTAAGGCATCCTTGTGGAAACAGCATTGCAATATTTGTCAGCTGAAGTGAATGTTTGTTGGACTTTCATAAAGCAGTGTGGATAGAAGTGATTAAAAGTGGGAAAACGTGACCACAATAAATGATTACTTTGCACATCCTGAAAATGCGACTTTATCAGTATAGTCATTTTAAAATCAGGCACTAGTTAGGGTTAACTCAGCCGTGGCGAAGAAAATATTAATTTCTAACGAGAGCTGAAATGACTACAGAAAAATATTGAAGGTTGTTGGTCAGCTGGCACGCATATGCAGGGTGTGACACGCTATTGGTGAGAAGTGTGTGCGTGAAGCTGATAGGTGGTTTCACCGCACCCTGACTGGCAAAGAACCATGGGAGATACTTGCAGACAATAAACAACACAAGCATGTATTTATATTCAATATAATAAATTTGCTTCGCAGTACTAGTATTAGAAGTTCCAGGATCACACTCCATGAAGAAATGTGGAGCTGGGAAAAACGAAATGGTATTTAGCATCAGCAAAAATGTAATTATATGTGCAGATTTCAACTTACAATAGGCAGTAGTAGATAGAAAAATATGAATAATTTATAAGTAAATATGTTTATATACATTTATAAAGTGATATTTAGGGAATTATGACACAAAAGATTAAAGTTAAGTTTTATTATAAAAATAAAAACCTCTTAAATATGAGTGATGTCTGCAGGTTGTCTTACATTGCATCATTTGTAATATGGCTAATACATAATTGCACCATTCATGTTAAAATGTCCAGCCACAGTAAGATGATATGGGGAAATGCATCCATCAAATCACATACTGTGTGTTTGGTAAGTTGTGGCGCCTTTCAGTCTGCAGATTGTCCAGAATCTGGTCGTTTCGGACTGATGCTGCCCTCCGCCACCTCCATCAGAGCCTCCCTCTCTGTGTGTTCGTGTACGTCAGAGATCAGATCATCGAGAGCTTCTCCTCCCCTCATAAACTCCTAAACACAACCACAACATGTGAACATGGGATTATAACTCATGGCCGAGAGGTTAAACAGTTTCGTCTCAGAATTTGGAGACACCCTTCCTTCATGTCAAACCTTAATATCTCTCGTGACGTATCCAGTGCGGTGATCTGTGACGCGATCCTGGCTGAAGTTGTAGGTGCGAATCCTCTCCGACTGAGAGCGTGTGCCCACCTATAGTAAGAAACGTAATGAAGACGCAGCTAAGAAGGTCAACACCTATGAATGTCACGCACACGGCCCTGGTTCACTCACCTGCTGCTTTCGTGCTGTGTCCCTCTGCTCAACCTCTTTTCCCATCTTGCTCTGGTAGAGCCTTGCCCTCAGCACACGCATGGCCGTTTCCCTGTTTTGCAGCTGAGAGCGAGTCTGCTGACACTCAGCACTTATACCTGTTGGCATAAAAACAGATAACAACAAGGACTGATGTTTTGCTGACATGAGAACTGGACTGGCTGTAAATGTTCCAAAATCCTCAGAACCTGGAGAAGCTAAAAAAAACTTATCTGGCATGTTTTACCTGTGGGAAGATGAACTATCCGCACCGCACTGTCTGTTGTGTTGACGCTTTGACCTCCAGCGCCTTGAGATCTGAACGTGTCGATGCGGAGATCTTTTGGATCGATGTGGACGTCCAACTAAAACACAAAACACAAACACTGAGGCGTACTTTTAAAGTAACTTAATCAGACGCACTGATGAAAAAGCAGGACATGAAAAGACAAGAGCAGAGGTCACCTCCACTGGCTGAGGCAGGACGATGACAGTCATAGTTCCTGTGTGGATACGCTGCATCCTGGAGGAGAGGCCGACCTCAGGGATCCTCTGCACCCGGTGTGTTCCTCCTTCATGCTTCAGATGTCTGTACACATTCTCTCCAGCTATTCTGACAGCAGCATGGTGCAAACCACCTGAGACACAGTCAGCTCATGTTGTTGTTGTTTTCAACATTGCAAGCCTTTTAAACATTTATTTAATCGTTTTAGTTTTCACTCATTTAAGATATCTATATTTTTACACGTAGAAATTACACTTTGACAAGTCATAATTCATTTTGAAGTATCTTTAATTCAATCATACACATCAGTATCTTCTTTTTCACTCGTAATAATAATTATCACGGGTATCTGCAGCTGAATTTCTACATACTGAAAAAGGGATTGTGACGAAAAAAATGTAATTCCCATTTCAGATATCAACAATTGCTTCCGATATGTCCAACACGTCAACAAACCATTTAGATATGTCCACCTAATTAACATGTACATCTACAGTGGCATTTTGACAAGTAAAAATTTTATTTTTGCCAATTTCATTCAATTCGGAATCATTATAAAAGAAATTATGATAAAATAATAATAATAGGAATGGCACTGAGTCTACTTGGAATAATAGCACATCAAAATTTTAGTATAGAGATTGAAAATTGAGTCTGAATGGAAGTCAATGGCAAAAGTTAACTATTTGTAATTAAATTACAGACTTAGATGTAGATATGTAAACTTTCTACAATGGCTGCATTCATTCTTGACTGTCATGTTTTTAAAATCAAAGTCATGGCTCTTAATGTGTCAGCAAAGAAAAGCTTTCGGAAGAAGTTTTTGATGTTCACTGAACCTATTAGTAAAATGAAACGCAGTCAAAATGTGACTTACCGTACTCTGAAGGTGTGTAATTGAAAACCTCAAAGTCCCAGTTCTTGTACCAGGCAAAACCCTGGTACATGTCAAACATTTCTCTGGTGAACTGCTGACATATGTCACCTGAAACCACACAAGCAGATGTTATAAAGTCTAGGAAAGCGGACTGCATGTTCTTGTTGATACAGTAGCTCAATATTACTTATTTAAAATAGTATTTATGTGCTTGTATTTTACTGCAGTTTTTTTGTTTGTTTGTTTAAGAAACAGAATAATGGGAAATGACAAAAATGTGTTCCTTCCTACCTCCTGTTGTTCGCCCTGAAACAACCTCCAGCAGAACATTACTTGAGTCAAGGGGGTCAGTGGGGACAAGAGCTTTGATCATCTGGAGAAAAAGCAGATATCCTCACTAACACAGAATGATCTATGACAGGCTTCTACATATATTTCACCATGTTGTAGTGTTCTTACATCTTCTCTTAATGCTAAAATCTTGTGAGAGATCTGTGCTTCCTCCTCTTTCAACAGCTGGGTCAGATCTTCATCTTCATCTTTGGTGCCAGCTGAACCTGAAGACAGCAGGGAAAGCAGGACATGGTATTAATACTATAACATACACCGATCAGGCATAACATTATGACCATCTGCCTAATATTATGTTGGTCCTCCTTATGTGCTCAAAAATGCTCTGAACCATTGGGCATTAACAAGAAGATGTCTCAGGGTGTCCTATGGGGTCTGGAACCAGGACGTTGGCACTGGATCCTTTGGGTGCTCTGGCTTGTGCAGTGGGGCCTCTGTCTATCAAACTTGTTCCACTGCATCCTGTTGATGCTTGATCACAATGGGGTGTAGGAAGTTTGGAGGTCAGATCAACATGTTGGGCCATTGTCATGTTCCTCAACAAGTTCCTGATTGGTTGATGTTGTTTCCATGTGGTGGGGTGCATTTTTCTGCGTGGGTAAGCCAGTGACATTTGGGATTTCCATTTGCATGAGGGAGTGCGCTTGTTCTGGGACAATATTTATTTGGGCGTCTAAGTCTCATCAACACAGATGTTAAAATCCAATACCAGTATGATCAATGTTACTCACTTCACCTGACAATGGTCATAATGCTGTGGCTGATCAGTGTATTTTGATGCTGTCTACAATTTGATACAAAAAAATCTGCATATTTACAGCTGCAAATACATGACACGATAAAAAAGGATATTACTTACACAAGAACATGAATACTAACTGATCTCAGTCATACAGACAACATTCATGAATTTAACAGACTCCTAGATAAACACATTAAGGTCTCTGTGATCTAAACAGTGAATTTACATCAGATAATACATGCATTTTTGACTTCTGTTGTCGTATTTTGACAAATCATATTGACAAAAACACTTAAACTCACTATGCAGAAGTGAACGCACTTCCTCAAGGTCTTTCAGGGCTTGCTCGATGCTCCCAAACACATTAGCCAGAGGCAGCAGCTCTGTGTGTTTCTTTATGAGCACTTTTCTATCTGACTCGCTGAGGTAAACGTCCTGTAGCTTCTTGTTCAGGTCTCTGTACTCCTCCATGAGCTGCGCCATATACCTCTCAACACACTCATTTTTATATAACTCCCCCAGATCACCGTGAGAGAAGCGTTTTGAGCATGCTGTACCCCAGTGTTGCACCTCTGTCATGTTAGCATATCTCAGTGTCCTCCATCCTCTAATTCCTCCGCGGCCGCTAGAAACAACACGACTATACAAAGAGCACAGCCGGGGCCGACAACTGACGAGCATCTATGTAGATTTAATGAGCAACGAATGAAGTAAAACTATGTTTATACGTGCTATTCAGGTGTTAACAAGCAGAGTATTGCTAATGTAGCTAGCTGTAGGAGACCAGGTGAAATCTGGGAAACGAAGGAAACACGAAGGGAATTCTGGGAAATGTAGTTTTAAGGTTCGGCAGTTACTTACATGTAAACGATATATTAAAATAAAATGTTTTAAGTTGCCTTTAACTGGCTCAGTTGCTGAATTACGATTTTTTCAATTTAATCATACAGTAAACAAGTATATTTACTTAATATCGAATTAGCTAACATCTTAAGTGGCTCTAAAGTAACACATTAGCAATGCTAGTGTCAGCTAAATGCGTCGCCTGGGAAACAAGGTGAAGAAGGAGTGAACTCTGGGAAATATGTCGTCGTGTGCCGGCAGTTAACTCCATAAACATATATACGTATATATCTCTCTGGTTAACTGTATATTGAAATAGAAAAAAAAATTAGGCGTGTTTCCAAGGTTCAGTTGCCAAACACCATTTATTTGCTTTTTGATACAGTAAATACGTATATTTAGGTAATATCACAATAGTAGCTGTATTAATTGGCTCAAGTTAAAGTGGCTAAAGTTCGACATTTTCAGATTAGCTATGCTAGTGTTAGCTTAATGCGTACTAGCCCTTAACGCTAGCCAACACAGCTAACTGAGGTCAATATGTCAAACTTGAGAGCAGGTAAAGAAGGTAAGATTATATTTGCTGTTTTTAATAGTTAAATGTGTTTAATATTATTTAAAATAAATAGATAAATTTGCTCTTAAAGTGTTTAAGCAGAAGAGCATCTTAAAATTGATTTAACTATGAAAAAAAATCAGGCTAACGTCAACTTTATTTGCCAGTTATCTATGACCAATTATTAGCTAAGTAGCTGGTTAATATTAACTCAGAAAAGGTTGAGAGTTTGGGCTTGTTGTTTACTTTAGTGTAATAGTTTAATTGTAGCTGTAGCTTGGTAAGCTACATGTTACCTTGTACATTTTTATGAGTTCAGAATTTATGTCTGGCGCCTAATTTCTTGGCCACCATTTCATAAATGAAGATGTAATTGCTACCTACAATAACAGTGAGTTGGTTCAACAAAATTTTTAAAAAAAGCCTTTTATTAACTGTTTGCCAGGATTTCAGGATCAACCTGAATGTTCATTAACCAAAGCAGTGGAGGATGTCAGTCAACATAGCTTTGCCCAGACGGAGGCCCTGAAAGAGAAACAGAGGACACTCAGCTCTCTGCAGGTTCATCATTAACCCTGCACTCACAACACAAGCCACCACTATTTAACACTATTCTCTCTATTATGCACATGAAACACTTTTATAACTTTTTAGTATCTAGTGGAATTATTACCAGTGGTACTAACAGTAGTAGAAGGTGTAAAATGAGAGTGGTGGTCAAAGTGTCACTCTAATAGACTAATTAATTGCCACAGATATATTGCTGGAGTTTTATTTTACATATAGATCCCGAGGGCATGAAAAAGTGTATAACAGAAAATAGTCCTAAATAGTCTTGAACACATTGAATATGCAGGACTAGTTTCTTGAGGCAAAAATGATAGGATCAAATATTACAGTGCCAAAATGACGTTCCCCATTTATACTTTGTTGCTTCCTCCATTAATAGCATTATAACATAATTACAAAAGTTTTGATTGTAAATGTGTAAATCTAACAAAAAATCTGGAATTTTTCATAATTTTTCCTTTTAATTTTACAGTTTTTCCGCCATATTTTCTATCCACAAAAATATCAATAAAGTGGCAGACTACTTGACTGTGGGTTTACGGACGTAGATTAAATTACATTAAATAGCTGTAACTGTGAATAACCATGAGATTTCCATTTTGTAAAGCCAAAGCCTGTTAAAATATTACATTTAAAATATTAAAAGTTTATTGTGGTTTCATAAATATCTGTTTTTTTTTAATTTAGTAGATGAAACGGTTAAGTCCAAGTTTACCAATGTAAATATATTTGTAAAATGGACAAACAATTATTAATCCTTTTTTTTTTACCACAAGTGTCTTGTGTTTAAATTAACTATCAGCAATTAACTGTGGCTCTGTAATGTTATATAAATTTGTTTGCTGAATAGAGAAGAATAAAAATTGGTAAAAAGAAATGTTTGGAAAAAAGTCTTAGTTACTTTTTGATCACATTTACAAGTTGAATTGCAAGTTTTGAAGATCTGTGAGGGCATGTCATCTGCCAGCTTATTTATTTAGGGCCTTTGCACCTACAACTATATCGCACTTGTGTTTTAGTTTGAACATGTTATGCCTCCTTTTCCAGGCAACACTGTCAACTGTTGAGAGGAAAAGTGAGGTGGCAGAGCAGGACCTGAGATCTAAAGTGAGGGAATTCCTGATGCTGGAAGGAGAGCTGGAGCAGCTGGAGCAACAGACAAAAGTCCTTCATGATCGCTGTGCATCCATCAGCAAAGGAAACACAGAACTCCAGATGCTTATAAGAGAGGAGGAGGAGGTGGCTCGCATGGCACTGGTTCAGTTCAACACTTACCGAAACAAGATGGAGGGTCACAGAGCTGCTGTTTTGTATGCAGCGAGCCAAACAGAGGCACATAAAGAGCTGGAGGAGAAGAAAGCGCTGGTCCAGATGCTGACACAACAGAAAGAGGAGCTGAAGGAAGATTTGGAGAATCCAAATGGAAACACTGTGCAGATGGCAAAGGTGGAAATAAAACCACAATGGTGTTTTTAATCACCTCCAAATGGCAATTCTGACATCCATTTTTTCCTTTGACGACAAGTGTTCTGCTTCTTTATTTCTTTGTTGGTTCATTAAAAATCTCCAGTATCATCACCGTTTTCATGTATTTGCTTTCCTGCAGAGTGAGATTGATGCTTTAAAGAAAGAGATCTCCATGAAGAGGACAACCATCGCTAAAAAGAAGGAGCAACTGCGAAAAGAGACTGAGATTCATGCTCAGATAAAGAAGGACATAGAGGTACTGCAAAGAGAAGCTGTGCATTTATTGACCTTTTTAAAGACAGCTACAACAAACAATCAGTTAATCTAAAGATTTGCCTACTAACATCTGAAAAAATTCTCCTAGCATGTATGGTGGCATTTTGAAATGTCTGAATATAAATATTATTTTTCCACAAAAAAATCTAAATTACCTGATTAGAAATGTGTAAAATTAGTTAAATGATATTTCAGCCTCATTGAAAGCTTATCAACATAACTTCTTTTCCCTTGTTCAGATCCAGAGCAGACGCTATGAGGCCATCATCAAGCGCCTCCGCTGCCAGCTGAGCAGGGCCCAGGCTGCCCACAGGTAATACGAAATGCAAGTTCACCAGAAAAATTATTTATGTTATTCGGAGGCAAATTGCTTGTAGTGCAGTACTCTATTGAATGTGTCTAAATTGCGTCTGCTTTACTCAGGCAAATGTCTGATGAAATCTACCACATGAAGAGACAACTGGCTGAGCTCAGGAGGCAGCAAAAGTCATCACATGACTCAGCGGTCAGTGGTCATTAAACTGTACAGTCGGGATCTTCTAATTTGGGTCAGTTGTTCTGTTATTAGGATAAATGTAAGCCTGTATGGGTGCATGAGTTGGAGGGAGGGTTGTTGTTGTTACCAGAGTTCAACAGCTGGGGGCAGCAGTGTCCACTAAATGTCTGGCTTTATGTCTTCACTTTATCACTTAGACTTTTGGATAATAGTTTGAGACCAGATATTAATATAATGATTATCACTGAATGTATTCCTTGAAATGTACAAGTTTTGTCAAGAAAGAAACCATAGGTACAAAACAGGGTTTTTTTTAATTGTCGCAACCATTTTGATTTCCTCTGATAACAGAACAGCGCACAAGAGTGCGCCACTTTATTTTGGATCAGGGGCAGCATCATCAGCAGGGCGTGGGATGGGATTTTAGGTCAGATGGTGACAGTGAATCAGTTCGTCCACAACAGTGACCCATGCGAAACAAAAGCCAAGTGTCCACTCAAACTGTCGATGGGATGGTGTTGTTTTGGTACGCGCTGTTCCAGCTTCCGCTTCACCAGGCCGTTTGATGGTCGCGAGGTGACATTCCCACTGTCGGCTAACAAGGGCGTGACTGTGCTACTTCAGCCATAACCCAAAACTAATTAGACGATGAAACTGCCTTTTCAGAAAATTACTCCACATCATAATGAATAGCATCAGCCTTTGAGGAAATGTTGGGATGTCAAGTGTATTTCCTTCAATCTTATGCTTTAGTTTCCGAATAGTTTTTTCCCTGCAAAGATATGGCTTTATTTATTGTTAGAGCATTTATGAAACAGATGTACATTCAGGAAAAGTCACAGATATTTACATGCATTTTGCAAACTTGGATTTTTGTGAACTTTTATGAACCAATCATAACAAATCTGATGAGAATGTGAATCTTAAAGAGGAGAAAAATACAGTTTTTCATTTATTCTACTAAAACAGGGCAATATATTTAAACCACACAGGGTCATTTTCAGGTATTTGTGGACAAAATTGTTGTCATGCCTGTGCAGAACGAAGCATGAGAAAACACTGCACAGGGGCTTTTTCGCCCACATCTCCAAATATTTTTTCCTGTGTTTTAAGCTTAATCTTGCATATTAGTCAGCTACTAAATACAACTAGAACAATGTGATATTTAAAAACAAGTATTTAATGGATTTTTTGCGAAAAGGTCACAGATATAGGAGCAGAAAACTACCCATAGAGCCTAAAGCTTTAATTTACACTCAGTAAGTCTGTGAATGTGTGTGTGGTAAAGGCCATTGTGTGATTAATTACCTAAAAGCCAGGAATCAACCATAAATTCTAGTTAAGTGGGCCATTTCTGTAAAGATGGGCTCTATCCAGCCAGTGCGACTCCGTCTGAGTGACCTCATTAGCATGTTCTCAGGCTGACAGCCCTCTGCTCTGTCCTGTTGACGCCACTCAGCCTCAGGCCTCCTCTACTCAAAGTGCCCGAAACATCCTCTTAGAAAGGACGGCCCTGTATAAATAGAAAAATACTGCAGTGAATGTACATTCCCCTCATTCACATTGTACTTTACAGCCACATGCCTGCACACTCGCAGTGACCTTTTAAAGAAAAAACACATTTCCTTTTCAGCCGTGATTTCCTCTCAGTTTGTTACATCATCGTAAACTGTATGAACATAATCTAAATAACGTTCCAGTATTCTGTAGTTAGAACTGTTCAAATGAAACGCTGCCCGTTGTTTGTTTTCACCACGGTAATGCAAGTTATATGCATTGTCAAGCACATTATGTTGCATAACAAGGGCCTTGCCACGATGAAGTGCAGCAAGTTCCTTTGTAAGACACTCTTTAAATAAATGCCATTCATATGCTCTCACTCCAACCTAATTAAGCCAAGCTAATTAGGGAATGAATTTAACACCAGCCTTCTGCCACATGCTGTTTTTTTTCTCTCTTTTTGGCTGCGACGCATTTCTCTACTACACTCTGGCATCGACTGTCATTTGAAAATATACTTGGCTGATAAATAGAAGAAAGAGGAGTTTGGGGATTTACCAGCCAGTGGGAACTAAAAACTGAAGAACATGAGTCATTTTACAGAGCCTTTTACTCTGTGAAACACAACAGTCAACTTTATTCACCCTTAAAGGCTATTTTTACCTTCTTATCAACTAAAACACCATCTTGTAGTGGCAAAAACCAACCCCTCAATCTGTGTTCTTTTACCATTACGGACATAATCTATTGTTAAAATCATTAAATTAATTTTTAACTGGCTTGTCTGCTTCCAAGAAACACCTCTTTGACCTTGTGTTCACCTTGCGTTGGCCTTTTGATGAAGGAATGTGCCAGTAAAACATACTTTGCATGCTCTCACGTCGACTGAGAAGCTCTCTGCAGAATGGCCGGGCTCAATATTTTCCTCTGTGCAACACAGTCATCTTGTAGAATGCAGTATTGATGAACGTTACAACATGATTAGGTCTATACAGAAAGTACGAGAAGATCTGTTGAAAACTCAATGCAAGAAAAGCCGCTGTTTGTCTAAATTGAGCGTCATTTCATTAAAAAGCAGCATTTCGGTTGAATACCAGAAATGTTTTCACCTCCTCTCACTGTTTACCCAGCTATGTTAGGCATTGAGGTAGAGAAATCGTTTTGTGTGTGCCTCGAGTGTTGGGCTGTGTGTAGTAAATTCTTGGACTCCTGCCACTGTAGTTGAGGTGCATTTACTGCAGAGTTTGGCAGAACAGCCAACTCTGCTGAAACATAGCGATAAAAAACAAACAGCTGATACACCATGAGAGTGTGATTTTATTTGATGCTTGTTCGGATGTGTATGTGATCGAATGGAAACCTTATTTGGGTTCCAAAATGTATATATGTGCACCTGTTTGCACTGGCTGATTTCCCATCGTCAAGGAGAAACGTTTAGTGATGTCATCTCCCGGGTACAATTAATGTGTGGATTTGCATGTGCAAGTGTGAGCAGATGCATACTGGCACATTTTTTCTCACTACTGTGACAGTCAGTTTGAAAACAAGTCTTTGGATAGTCACTCTCTTATGAAAACTTAACGCCTTTTTTTAAGTGTTGTCACTTATCACCATTGGACAGATCGCATTCTGTACAGATTTATTGCCTAAAGCTGCTCTACCTTTTACAATAACAAATAGTGTAGCTGCTTGCTCAGATAGTTATTCTCAAGAAAACACAAGGGTGCATAAACTGAGCTAACTTTTCTGAGTACACCAGTTGTTTTTACATAAGTACATATTGGTTTTGAAGGTGGATTCTGTAATTCTGAGGAAAGATTGTTAATATTTATCTGGTTAGCATATTTAGTTAGTTAGCATGTGCTAGATTTGCTGTCCCTCTTGCACCCATAGACTGTATGTAAAAAGTGAATGTCACCCATTGGTTTGTGTACTACCATACTGAAGCCTCAAGTTTGGCATTTAGACTTCACCGTCTTGGTTTTTAGCTGACGTGATGAGTGAAGGGTGGATTTGAAAAAGACACTGCATGCAATGATATAATAGCGACTTCTCAATCAATAGGTAGTCATGCCCTCAAACATCCAATACTTTGTTGTTAATTTTACTCTAAGTTGGACGGGAATTTCCAAATTTACCGTCATGCTGTACTAAAGAAGACTTGATAGTCGAGACTCAGACTAGCACACTGTGAGGAGATTGTCACTGAAGTATGTTGGATTAGATTTGCAAAGCCATCAAGAATACTCGGTGCACTTGCGTTTTAGGATTGTCTCCTATTATTGGAAGTCTCCTTTTTTACAAGCACTATTGCTCTGCTATTGTAAATGAACTGTAACAACACTGACAGATCATCTTCCTGACAAGATTCAACTCGAATATCTCTGTGTTCTCTATATATCAATCTACTCATCAAAGTCTACAAGCAGATCTCTCAAAGTGCTGAAAAGTTTCCTCACTAGGTCTTTAGTTTAGGCTGCACCAGACTTTTTTTTAAAAAGGCACATGGCAGGTGGCTTTGTTTGCTTTTGGCTACAGTGTGAGTTTTGAGATCTAGAAAATTCAGCAAAGTGATTACTGAGTTTTTAGAGTACTCCAACAATTTGTCAGTTGGCAGAAACCTAAACAACAGTATGAGTCCAGTACAAACATGAACATTCTTTGGTTCCAGCTTTTCAAATGTCAGGCTGATACCATATAAAGCCTAAAAACATTCAGTTTGTTTTCATAGGAGACAAACTAAAACAGAATGTATCCTGTTTGAAGGCTAGAAATATCAAATTTGGCCTTTTTTGTACGCCTTATGGTCAATAACAGACAATAAATCTGTTTTACTGCATGTTTAATGCTTTTGTACTACTGCCAGGTGTATTTTTTCACCTGCACAATCTACAAATAGTACTTTTATCAAAAATCAATATTGTTTTAGCCCCTTGTACTCTCTGTAACCCTTTGATCGACAGCTCCCTAAGAAGTGCTGTTTCCAGCCTGAGGCCCACCCAGCAGCTGGTGGTGGGTTTCACCTGACCTCACCTCAACTGGCTGTGTGTGTTTGTGTGTACACAATCAGCTGAGCTGTTGTGTGCATACACACACACAGTTCTCCTCTGTGACATCTGCAGCTCTCACCACAACAGTTCACACCGAAAGAAAATGTAGGATGAACTTTTGAGGCAAAGAAACACTTGAAATAAATGCCCATCCTCTCTTCTCTCTAGCAGTCTGGAGAGATCGCAGGATTGTTTACTCTTCTCAGAAAGATGAAGAGTTTCAGTCAAGTATCAATTCCCAGTTAAACCCATATTTCACTGCTGCTGGTAAATGTTACACTGTGGCTCTGCTGCTTCACAGACCTCCTGGCAACAGCTTACAGTCAGCCTAAAGAGACCTGAGAGTTTATTTACCGTCTTTTGTTTAAGTATTTACTGTCTCTGTACAGTAATCCAGATGGGTCTGTTTCACAAAGCAGTAATCGTGATTCATGAGTCAAGTCTGTCAGTGCAGGAAAAATCAGTATACACTGCAGCTTGTGTGTGGATAAACAAATTAAAATAAGTGAGGAGGGGATATCCCTCAGACGGAGGTCTGGACTCACAGGGGAACCACTGTGACTCTGCTGGACTCTAATTGCTCCCGCTGGTCCTTGTTAGACTAAACAGCAAGTCATCAGCTTACCAGTTTACTACTTGCTGACTTTTTAGCCAACTTTAAACGACAAGCCTCTTCTTGTTGCTTTGATAATAATGATAATCTCCAAGTGATTCATTGATGACTAAAATTTTCTCTTGGATTCTCATTGTAACTTTAAACAAGGCCGCTGGGTGTGTCGCAAAGAGCTGTGCTCTTTTCTTAGCGTCGAGTGCACACTGAAACCAGGTAAAGGTGTTCAGAGCTATTTCAGGGTGTGGTTGTGGCAGCAGTCTGAGGAATGTTTTGATTTGCACAGACATGACATGATCCACAGTTGACTGTGACTTTGCGTCAGGAATGTGGGATAAGGGGATTTAAGGGCATGACGTGGCTAAACGAGCGCTTGACTTCAGGAAATAACCCGGGCCCAAAAATAGATGTAATGAAAGAAACCTTTAACCCACAACTAAGCCTGTAATGGAGCTCCACCCTGTTATGCACCTGAGCAACGCAAACAAACACGCTCATACACACGCTTTAAAGTCCTAGTATCCACAGTAGATGACAGAACACTTTCTAAGATATAGATTATGACTGTCTTTGTACAAACACTACATCATACACTATATGTGGGCGACATGTATGTTGCGTTTAAGCACTTGTGTCAACATAGTGACAGGAATTGTCACATGTAGTCATTAATATATCCTCAAATGAGTCATGAATTCAGTATAACACACGCAACAATACATATACATTGTGCTGTACATGATACATCTGGTCCCAGTGTACATGTGGAGGCGTGCAGTCAGTGCTTCACACCCACCCACCCAGCCATTAGTCATCTTTGTAAGCGCTGCTCAACATTTAGCCATCTTAAATCCTTCAGCACTAATCGACAGCATTGGAAGAAAAAATAGTATAAAACTTAAAGTACTCTCGAGGCTCTGTCAGCGCTACCTTATGATTTATTATGCCTCGAGAATACCGACAAATTAACAGGAAAGCGGCTTTGTAATGCAGTAGCTGGCTGTCGTTTTGCAAATTTTACTCAGTTAATATACTGTAAGCTGGTTTATTTCACTATATAGTAATGTAAAGCTGAAATATTTTACCAGTTAATCTATTAGTTTACCAATATGGGATTCATCTGCATCTAACCGTTCGTTAATCCCTGAAGTTTACTGGTTTCAGCCTCTTAAGTGTGATGATGTTTGTTTCAAATCTTCGATTACAGTAAACTTAATATCAGCTGCAATTAACTGGACTAAAGAAGATGTCTGAAGCGGTCATCTCGAGCTCTGCAAAGTGGTGATGGAAATTTTTGCTGTTGCTTTTGGTATCTAGTTAATTAATTAATTAATTAATCAGGAAACCTTTCAGTAGATTTTTTGTCATTTGCTTAGCCAGGAAGTGCCTTAAGATTCTTACCTGTATTTCAAAGGAGACCTGGATTCAACAATGGAAATTTGCTAGCTAGAAACCTCGACCTGGTCCACAAGTAGTGATACAACCCAAAATCATAAAGCTATGTTTGCCAGTAGAAGCCTGAAAATAAGCGATCCGAGAAGCTCCCAACAGTAGTGCTTTGAGGAATGGGTGAATCGTATGTGTGGCCTGATTCTGACGCTGCTGTTCCTTGATATAGAGGAAGAGGAACTGTGCATTTCCTTGTAAACATCTAAAAAGTCTTGCTAGCAAGGTTAGCACCAACACTGTGTTGGCCATGTTCGCCACTGAAAAATCGCCACGTATTAACAAAGGAGATAATGTCACACGTTCCGACTCTCACAAGCCAAAGCCCAGTTTCCCAGATTTGAAACTTTTTCTGGTATCTAGTAAAGGTGTAAATGAGCTTGTGTAGCAGGTGTATCGAACACAGTTTTGTGGAACTCTTGCATAAGTCTGTGTATTACAAACTGTGTGGTAATCCTGTCCTCCTTACATTGTACTGACAAGCTTTGTCTCTGCTAAAATGGGCACCTTAGATATGTGTAATTTATGTGATTATTGTTTAAAATAATGAGGATTCCAGACAACAGATGTATGCAACACTCATTAAGCTACTAATCTCTGTTGTGTTTCAGTCTGAGGAAGTTCTATAAAAAGCACATGGTGACGCAGATTAAAAAAGCAGCCTGATACAAATGACATTACATCTTTTTTTCCAAAATGGGCCACATTTGAGAACACAGTATTCGCTTTGTGCTTGCATATCAGTTGGTAAAGTCAACTAACCCTAAGCAGATAGCAGCACACCTTTGGCACTCCTTATAAATAGCATTTTTAAATTAACAGTGCCGTCTCGGGCACTAGATGCTTTAGATGCCATGCATGCTGGCAGGACCGTAAAAGCCTGTCTTGAAATGGCAGCACATACGATGAGGAGGTTGATTTTTCTCCTCCACAGCCAGAAAGTAGGGCAGCTACAGGGAGCAGCAGGGAGTCCCGGCTCAACCATTACATCATAGGAACAAGTGTTTGTGCTCGCAGGAAGAGAGAGGTTTGTTGTAGCCAGCTTCCTCTCCTCGGTATCCTAATTGCAGACGGACGCAGTGGGGCAGTAAATTATGAATAAAACCGAGAAGGAAGCATTGGTGGGAAGGAACTAAAACTCAATTGTCTTTCCTCTCCCCAGCTTCTCGTCCCGCCTCACACGCAGAGATGGAAAAGCGCGGCGCTGTAACGTACAAACTGTTCCCCACTTATTCCCCTCTCACACAGGCACTCAGAAACCACAGCTGCAGTTTTATCACTCTACAGCGATCCCTTTTTTTCATGGGGCATTCAGCATTGCCAATGGGAAACATGAACAACAGCCTCCCATTTACCCGCCCTGTTCTGTTCCCAAAATGTTCCTATATGTCCGAGAACAAGAAACCTATGCAGTTTGGATGTTCTCACGGGGTTTATTGTTCACTCACACTAAGAAACCTGAAGTTACAGATAAATGTTACCTTAGACAACTGGTAGTGATGTACGAGATTCCTATTACAGTATTTGCAAGCAGGGTTTACAGCAGCGCAAAACTGAAGATGGATGTGTGATTAAAAATACTGCAAATTTAAAATGTAATGCTTTATTAAAAATTTGCCTTCGGATGAAAAATTTGGGACATCCATGTGTTTTACCCCAAGCTGGATATATGACAAATATCGTGGTGGTATGGCTCTAGGAATGGCGATAATAGTCCATCAGTTGCAACACTTTCGTTCAGACTGAAACGTGTTAACATCTATTGGATGAATTGCTCTGAAATTTGGTACATTCATGGTCCCAGACGGTGAACTGTAAAGTCATTTACTGATTTTGCTTTCATGAGATTTTTGGTTTTAGTTAAATGTCTCAAAATCTGTTCAACGCATCGCCATGAAATTAGGTTTAAACATTAACGTTCCTCAGGATGAACTGACAACTTTGTGTTTAGTATTTACTACCAAATGCATCATTAGTGAAATTAAACCTAGTACACTTACTAAAAAACTAGTTAATTGCAATTTTGATGTACTTATATTTTGATGTTAGGCTACCTTCTACTTCTACTAACAATTTTAGAGGCAAATATTGCACTTTGTACTAGATTTCAGACTTTACTTACTAGTTGTTAGACACATTTAGATTACCAATATAAAATCTAATTCGACAATAATACAATATATGTGGTTCTGGAATGGGCCATTCTGGAAAATGAGTACTTTTACTTCAAGTACATCAATCTTCTTGTCGAGCGGGGGGTCCGGTTTGGGAACTCAGAGTTGCGTCTCTGCTAGTGAATGTGGGAAACACTGCCAATGTTGTTACTTTAGCATGCTAATAGTAGCATGTAGCTAAAAACACAGCAAATGCAGCCTCACAGAGCCCCAGACATGGCTGGAACGTCCCATTTTTGTGAATGTAATATCTGTTGAAAGCGGAATTTCTATGTAAACACCCAACTGGACTGAAGGATCAACTGATTAGATTTTGGTGGTGGAAAGTCAGAGGTGAAGGCCCAGAATTTATACACCATTTATGACAAAATTTGGAGATTGTGACTGAACACTTGGTTGGATACTGGATTTGTGACACTAACCTTGGGTGCCTGTCTTTTAAATTGTGTCAACATTTTCACTACATTTATGGCTCTGAATGTAAACTGCAATTTCACAGGCTGGTGGAAGCAAACAACCACAAGGTAGTAATTCTAGTTTATGTATCACAGTAGTCCTGATCTAGACAATAGCTAACCGAAGTAGCCATGGTATTTGGATGTATTTAAGCTTCTTTAATTCCTGTGAAGTGATGCCACATAAGCAATGTATTTCCTGGTGCAGTATTTATTTCTGAAAACCAGCTGTACACGACGTTAAAAGACTCGTCTTTATCTCCCACAAACCCCAAATAATCACTCGAAACAGTGTAAATGTAGGACACCTACAGAATTCTATAGCTTCAGGCAGGACGAGGTCACTCTGAACAGACTGGACTTCTGTGCAAAGACTTCTCCTTTTTGCATTTTAAACAAGGCTCCAGTCTGAGATAAACACATCATGCAAACAAACCAAGCCGCATTTTCAACTCCTGCTTGTGAGGAGGCTGCTTGTTTACCACTTAGCGCTGTACAGCAGGTGTGTGTGGGTGTTCGGACAACAATATTTGCCCTTTTCCTGCTGCTATTTTTTTTAAAGAGAGTATCAGTGGTCTGATCAGCTACAGGCCTCTGAAAGCATTTGCATGAAGAACACAAATACTAAACCTCAGGTTGTTTTGTCATTATTTCAATGTGCTGAGGAGCTTCAGACCAGAATTATGCAAGCCTCTGCTTCAATAGTGTCAATCACTTTGCGCCTACAGAGATACTCCCTCAGGAAATAACCCTTCAGAACATGTTATATTACAAGCTTCACTGTCAAGTCTTTTTATTCTGCGATGCCTTTGCAAGCCTCGACAGCAGCGAATGTCATGTTAGCTCTGACACTTTGTATCGTAAAAGTGACAAATTACACACAGCTATGAAACAGACAATCGTGCGAACCTGAAAAGGCAGTGGGTTTGTTGTTCGAAGCACTCCAGATCGACAGTATTTCACACATTCTGCCCACGCGCTGCTGTATCGTGACTTCAGCTGAAACACTGACCCCTCCTCTGCTTTCGCTTGCCATTTCTTGATGGGTATTGCACGTGTGTGGGTTTCTTTGTGTGCATTTGAGTTTTTGTGAGTTGTACCAAGTGTCAAGTCCCACATTTCTAAAGTTACAAATACATTGTGTGAGTATTAGATGGAGGAAAGGAAAGAGATCTTCTCTCGGAGCATTTTAAAGATACAGGAGATATGATCTAGTGTGAAAGTTGTTTCAAAAGTTGTACGGCATTTTTTAGAGGCATTAAATCATCACTGTCAACAAATGACAAAGCTCACCGGTACATGACAGAGTGAGAGAGATGACTCAAGAATGTGTCAATGATGTACAACTATTTCAGTGTGAATGTAGGTGAGGACAGACCTGTTGTTAGTTACTGTTGTGGAGATATAATTACAACAAATTTAGTGTTAACAAATTTAAATGGTCAATTTATTTGTCAAATTACATCACTTTGGACTTGTATTATTTTTAATTAAGCAGTGGTTTTATAGATAAAGCTTTAAAAAAACATGCCAGAGCAGACTGATTATTATTTCAGGCATTTGTTGCTACTTCAGTGCATCTTGAAGTGATATATCTCAGTCAAGTAAGTGAAGTTATTGTCATTAACTAAAGTCTAGCATTGAAACAGCATGCATGTGCAGGAGCCTGTTTAACACTTATTGATATAAGTAATTATATAAGTAATATATAAGTATATAAGTAATTTTTAATGACTCTTTTTGAGCCTTTATTTATTCTGTCTTTTATCTGTTATGTACAGCACTTTGGTCGACTGTAGTTGTTTTTTTAAAATGCTTAACAAATAAAGCTGGATTGGATGGATTGGATTGGATATGCTGTCCTATGCAACAGTCTCATGAAATAGATGTGCAAGTTCCCTTTTCCTACATTAAAATGACAAATATTTTTAGTCAAATATTTGATCTTATGTCATAGTTCCCATGGAACCAAGTAGGGATGCACGATAATGCCAATTCCAACCGATAATCGATAATTTTATACTTCTTGCAGCCGATAACTGATGATGTCAACCGTTTGGCTCATGCAGCGGTGTGGTGCTGGGGGTTGGATGGAGGCGGCGGGAGCAGGAGGGAATTGGGGGTGACAACAGAGCCTCAGCGGGGTACGAGAGCCTTGGCGACACTCAGCACCGCTCGGTGACGTTTGATGATGCTCGGCGGCACCCGGTGGCATACTACAGCCTCAGCAACACTGCGCAGCATTCAGTGACACTCGGCGACACTCGGTGGTGCCCGGCGGCAGCGTGGAGGACTATTCCAATCTCAAAATTAACAAACGAATATTCGGATATTCGGGACCAGCCCTAGTGAAATGTCTTCTTCTGAAAGAAAGTCCACACTGTTGAGTGCCACGCCATGCTGCTTGTTTCTCTCTGCCCCCGCAGTGTTATGACATCACACACATGCAACAGTACCGTCAGGGAGGGGAGGGGTTGAGGAGCCAGGCAAGAGCACAAACCACAACACACAGACCAACGGCAAAAACGAAGTTCAGTCATTTTATCGGCTGATTTTTTTATTATCGGAATTATTGGAACGACGTCATAATTGCCAATATTGACCGATAATTGTCGAACGCCGATATTGTCGTGCATCCCTAGAACCAAGTTTCAGAATTTGAAACATTTGGATAAAACAAACTTTTAAGCGTGTTGTACCTATAAACTGCAGTTCTACAAATGTCCACTTGAGGCCAACTCCAAAAGCGAAATTAGACCCCTATGTTAAAACGCCCAACTTTACAGCAGAATTAAACATCTTTCCAGCTTGGTACTAAAAGCAGTTTTGATCTCTGTAGCTAATTTCCTAGTTCACGACAAGTGTACGCAGGTGAAGTTGTGTATAACTTGCATGTTTAAATTGTATTAAGGCTTAAAGCTGTACAAAATCAGAGTGTAGCTGCTTTAAGTGACTCATGTCGTACAGGTATAACTTGGAGGGTAACAAACCTTATTTTGGGGTAAACTCAACAAATGGTTTGTGTCTTAGCTGGATTGGAACATCTATTGTTTTAAATATTACTGTAACTTTTGCTAAGCTTTTGTTTTTTATGCTAATTGAAGTCGGGGATCTTACAAAAACACTAATCTGATAGGAGGAGATTCTGGTATCTGATAATGAATCCACTTCTGGGGTACCAACCACCCAAGCTGCCCACCTACAACCGGCCAAATGTTGCCAAGAAATTAAATTTTCCTGATCCGTTTGATTTTATAGGTATTTCCAAATAGTTTCCTCGGAAGAACGACATAATTATAGGGAAAATAGAACTGTCCTCACTCCATTTATACTTATGGAAGTGTTTGTCTCTAGTTTCCACATCACGAAACACTGGTTTGTAACTGTTGAGGAATTTATATTGGTCGAGCTAAATTAGTTCTGAATGCAGATGGAAACTGGCGGTTTCTAATAACTGTTAAATTAATTCGTGTCTTCTTCCCGAAACACTGTTAAATGAAAGAAAGATGGAATCCGCTGCACAAGGACACGAGGAAATATGCTGAGAAAGTTTCCTGTCACACCTCATAAATTTAATCTGTATTGCACCATTTAAGACAAGCGTATATGTTCCATGTCCAACGTACTGCAGACTTTAAATGTCCTGACACTCATGTTTAATGCCGCTCTGCACCTGTTCTTTTAGCGCAGGACTCAGTGTTCTGTTCGATGGAAATATTAAACACAATGCAAAGAATGGAAATGTCGCTCTATCAGTGTGCATGCAAGCTGGGCGGCTAATTCAGATGCATGCATGTGTGCGTTTGAATACGCGCTGTTTATTGGGTGTACAGACTGTGCTGGAACACACTGTACTTCTCAAAGCCTAAAGCCCCTCAGCCAAAGGGAGGAGGGCTGGAGGGAGGGTTACTATGCTGTGCTGGGTTTGACCTATATATCACCTCAGTGTAGTTGGATCTATTATATCTTAAGAGACAATAATAGTCTACGTGCCGTGTTTTAGCAGTTATCTCTTTGCATCTCTTTGTTGTTCTCCCGCCATTTTTATCTCTCTCATTTTTTTTTTTTTGCTGTGGGTGGTCTGTCTTGATACTGCATGAATAAATAATGGAATATATAAGCTGTATTGATAGATCTCTTGTTCAGCATGTAAAGAAAAGCAGAGGAAAGAAAAAGCTAGTCGTAAACACATAAAAGGGCCTGCACTACATGCATCATTTAGACTGTCAGTGGATCAAGTCATGAAGGAAAAACATATTTTACAGGTTGTTTTTAGCCTGTTTAGATGTCGGCTTTATACAGCTGACATTCCTGCAACTTTACTGGAGGCAATCTTTGTTTCTTCATTGTTTCAGTTCAGTTGCTTTTAATTTGCACAATCTCTCCAGAGATGAGTCTGTAATAACAGCAGCAGAGAGAGAAGGAGGGCATTTCAGGACAGCAGCGATGACTGCAGAGGCAACATGTACTTTGTTGCGTCTGGTTTCAATCAGTGAATGAGTCTGTAGATGACACGAATTTAGATTCAGTTGAAACAACACGCATCAGTAAAAGCCACAACATCAAATATAACCAAATATCAAAACACATTGTGCTTTCCTGCCACTTCAAGTTCGACCTTGACTCATTTTGTAGCTATAGCTGCTGTCACATCTTGATCTTGCTTCTCTGCATCTCGTAACGCAAAGTGTTCCTGGCTTCATTAGCGCTTTGGCTCTACCTTGCAGAATACACCTGCTGAAGTCGGATTAAGTTTCCACCGCAAACAAAAGACCTTTTACTTCTTTGAAAGGTTGTTTTCAGATCAGTCACATTGATCTGAACTAACCAGCGCAGGTTTAAAACATCATAAAAAGAGTTTTGAACGATGACGTGTCATTGAAAGGACAGAAAGCCTTTGGTTCTCTACAGTATATAGCGAAGTGTATCGTATTAAACCCTTGATCATGGTGTTAGAAGACTGTAAATTTGGATCAGCTCTTGGAGTTGTATCCAACTGAAGGTCATGGCCCAATTAATGCATCTAAGCTATATAGCAGGGCTTTCCTGGCTCAGAGTGAGCCTTTGGGGGCAACTACACATTGCATGCTCACTAAACGTGCAGCAAAGAGTCTGTTACATTGTTTGACAGAAATCTATGCATTTACCTGTTATTTAATGAGCAAAAATATGAATTATGCTCAAGTAAATGACACCCCACTTAACAAAAATGGTCAGGCGTATATATTTTTTTATTTTTGAGTTGGTGATTTTCTATTGGTGCCTTCTAAAGCCTCTCTGCCAACTGTACAGGATGAAGGGATACACTTTCACAATTTCTATGTCCAGTCATGTTAGCTAGATAATATTTGACATGTGGAGGTGTCACATATCTAACTGTCAGCCTGTATAAAACTTCAACTCCATGTGTATGATGATACAGCAGCCGTGCATCACCTGAAATGATGGTTTTTCGTGTCCTTGCTCAGGCAGCAGGCTTCTCTCTGCACTCCACTGTGTTCATCTCTTTTCTTGCTGCTGTCGGTAGTTTCTTCCTGCTGATGTCGGCTCCACGTGTCACCGGCTGCTGCCTGGAGCCCGACTGAAAACGTGAGAGGGACACACATTTAAGGAGGCAAAGATTTAAAGACACACCATCTTCAGTCATGATGGGCAGAACTGACATTATTTCTATTTGGAAATTAAATATTAATAATGTTTATTCTCTATGTCTCCTGTAAATCATTTTTTAAAAAGCCTCTTACACTATAGGGATTAAGAGGGAAAACATTGTAAAACTGTCAAACAGACCTGTAATAAAACCACTCAGAACATCTTTATGGGGTAAAGCACATATATAGAAGAGGCTTTAGAGAAAGTGCTGCCCCGGAGAAGCACTGCAAATGGTTGATTGTGGAATTCTTGTGTTCATGCTCTCATCATTTAAACGGTCAAATGCGATTGTGATTTCAAATGGGCTACATCATCTGATATCGTAGCTCAGAGTCCACAAGTGTGTTTAGTCCAGATGTTCACTGTGTGAAAAGAATTTATTTACTTTTTTGGTATTAAAATGCAAAAAAATCCCCAATCAAAAACATGAACTGTATTTATAACATATGCACGCTGTAAAGAATCTATGTTTTTACCAATTTGTAACCATAATTTTTGAGCTATTTACTTTTACTTTTTGGTGAAATTACAGATAATATCTAGTATGATCACAGAAAAGCATTGGTCAAAACCATAAGTAACGTCCACATCAAAAATATTTCTTCTTTTACAGTGTTAGATTAAAGTTACACTTTTTTGAACAAAGTCGGCTAAAAATGTTGTTAGTGTACAGATATTTGCAGCCATTTGACAGAAAAATTATGCATATAAAGGACTGAAACATGGGCAAGAATTTTTTCAAGTTATTTTACAGATTTGACCAGTTTTGTTAAATTACAGATAATACCTAGTAAAATTACAAAAAACCCAGACATTTACATATTAAAAAAAACAAGCAAACAAACAAACAAAAACAGAAACTTTTAAAAATTTTAAAAATCTTTCAAAAACCAATCAAAAACCTGGATTTTCACAAATGATAATTTGTTTTACTGTATTTAAATCAGCTAAAAGTATCATTACAGATATTTACTGTTACTTAAAAAAGAGATTATGTTTATTAAAGACCGATAGACAGATATTTGCATTTCTTTTTCACAGTTTCTAGCGTTTTGTTCTGGCACTTTTGCTCCTAGATTTTTTTTTTTTACAGTGCATTATCATTCACCATGTTTGAGGCACTGTCCACTTTTCTTGTCAGTCACATGCCAAAAATAATGTGTAACTGAATCCCTGTGTTAAAAACACAAAGTTCTATGTGTGAGTATTTATTTAACAAGAGCCATCAGAGACAGGGGAGATAAGGAAGAGTAAAGGTCAGAGTAGGAGGAAAAACAACATCAGCCTGAGAGGAATGTGAGAGAGGAACCATGATTTGTGGAGCGAAACTCAGACATGTTTTTCCCTCTGCCAACTTAAAAGAGATAATGGATGTGGAGATGATGTGAGGTGAGAAGTGAAGGACGTGAGGAAGAAAGAGTGGCTGCAGATTTCTCTTCCTCGCCCAGAAAAAGGAAGCAAACAGGAAACAGTGCAGTGATAGAAGCTGACCTCAGACTGAGTGTTTATATTTGCGTGCGGTTGAACACGATGTTCCAGACGCGAGGGTTCGAGGACATGAAGGAGACACAGAAACAGAAGCTTAAGATGCAGAGAAAATGAAGGAAGGCAGTTTCACGTATTCGTGACTGACCCAGATCAGCTCCATCTATCTCACTTGAGCTGCTGTGTATGAGGAGCTGCAGGAGGAAATAAACTAACAGCGCTACGGTAGAAATACAAGCTGCAAAGGGAGGCTCTGTTGATTCCCCGCGACAGATGATCTCAGGACAAATATGTTTTTCAGTCAAGTCACTTTGCTGTGTCAAATTATCTGCATAGCCTGCTCCGTCTCTCCAAACAAAAACTGGGCTTTGTTAGTCCCTTTGAAGGGCTTTGCACGTTCTTGCCGATGTGTCCCTACAGACAGATGTTTACCACATGATGCCTGCAGCTGCTTGTTTAGCCATTTATGCAAAGCTTCCAGGATCTGGGCTGATCTTGGGTCAAGTTTGCATGAATGTTACTGGATCTGTGCTCCTGCT
Source organism: Dascyllus trimaculatus (assembly GCA_024666655.1). Classification (NCBI taxonomy): domain Eukaryota; kingdom Metazoa; phylum Chordata; class Actinopteri; family Pomacentridae; genus Dascyllus; species Dascyllus trimaculatus. The sequence continues at coordinate 16,605,595 of CM045468.1, forward strand.
TTGTTCGACACCTGCTCAAACATTTGCATAAACGAAAAGTTGACGATAAAACATAGAAGAACACTGCAACGGTTTGACCTGAGATGATCGAGTCTTTCTGAGTCAGGTCTCGCTCGCGCAGCTAATTTGAGACTGCTGCGGTTTTAGGTCACATTACTGCCACACAAGGTCAGACTTCTCTTTCCTGTGGTCTGAAGTCAGAGTGCTGAGGAAGGACGCATTTAATGCTCAGGCTGGCAGTGTGACAGCCATGCATGTCCTTTGTATTGTTGCAGCTCAGCACATTGTTGGCCACAGAGCTGAGGACTGTCTGCACTTTACTTCATGAAACAGTTTGCAAATCAATTACTATTGACGCCACAGTGTGAAACAATTATCTGTTTGCTCTGTCACTCCTGTGTCTTTAAAGCTCTCCGTTTTGCCACTCAAAACTCATGAAGTGTCAAACTTTTTGCAACAAAAACAGCTTGATTTGAGACAGAAACAGACTTTCTGAATACCTGGCTTGTCATTTCACACTGGTGTGTCTTGAATTTGCTGGCTGATGCTAACAGATTTTTTCAGCTACAACAAGCGAACGTTAGCGCCACAATAAAGCTAAAAACATTGTCTTTAAAAGATTGTAAATGTCTTAAGCCAACTTAGTTTCAAGAGAGGATTTTAACCCTTGAAACTCCAAAACTCCAGTATTATATCATTCATCATCACCAGAAACTGTAAAGCAGAAAGAATCACCAGATTTCCAACTCCGTGAACATCTGTGATGTGTGGTTACAGCAGGAAAATTAAACAAATCTAACCGTAAAATTGTTATATTTCATCAAAATCACTCAGATCAGTCTGAAGCTATCAGTGATTCAGCCGCAGCCAACAGCAACATGACAAAAATTCGAAGAGTTTTCACGTAAACTGCAGGCTGGCTTCTGTTAAATTCACTTCAGTTTTATTTATATAACGCCAGTTCACAATTTAAGTCATCTCCGGGCACTTTACATTCCAAATTCAACAACTGACAGTGTTGTATTTTAGAGAGAAACCCAAAAAATCCAGTGAATCCCATTCGGCAGAACCAGGCCCAGGGAGGGTGGCTGCCTGCCTGGACTGGGTAGGGAGAGGGTGAAGGGGGAAAGAAGTATAGCAGAGGGAAACAAGTAAACAAGACACAAAAAAACAAAATCTATCAGGTGATGCTCCCTCGCTGCTAACGTTAGGACTTGCTAGTCATGAACAGGTATTTTTAAAAATGTTTTTTAAACACCCCAAATTATTGTCACTATTGGAGACTGGAAGTAGCACTCGTAGGTCGCAGGAGGCTAGTTAGTCAGACATGCTAACCCTTGCAGCTAAACACACTGTGAACTCTATTCTTTTCTGTTTTTTGAGTTTTAAATACAGTAAAAAAATATACAATATTTCCTTAAATGCTGATTGGTGCAACTCCATACATGCTTCTGTTAAACTCGTTGATTGGATGGGCTTCTTTTAATAACTGTGACAGCCAGATAGAATAAAATAGGTGCAAAATATGAAAATAAAGCATGCCAATTTCCTTCATTACCAAATGAGCCTACTAACACAGTATGAAGTTACACTAACATGACTGATAAATGGTGACGTACTCAGCGAACAAAGTAGGTCAGTGTCTCTGTAGCCTTTTATTATGTGGAGGCTCTTCTTTTTTTTTTCATTTTATGCACTTGTTTTGGTACACTCCAGCCTCCCAGACACTGATATTATCCCCACTCTACTTCATGGCTCATAAACTGAAAGTCCTTCAAGCGTCCTTCTAATAAACTGGAGCAGTCTGCGCCATAAACAGCCTGATTAAGAGGAAAGCTCTTTACGTGAACGTAGCGTCGTCGGGCCTTGTTGTTGTCCGTCCTGCTGTGTCAGTTTAGCAGTGCTGTAATGTCTGCCGGGTGGAAGGCAACAGTCTCTCAGGACGTCAGCCAAAACAAACATAATTAAAGTGAAGTGCTCTTAAGGAGAATCCAAGTGTCATTTTAGAGTTTCAGTGCGTTTGCTGCCGTCTGTGTTGTGGAATTTTCTCCTGTTGTTTTAGTAAAGTTTGGCATAATCATCAAGATGTATTATTATAGGATTTTACATTAAAACACAGCCTGTGCTCATGTGTGGTGATTGTTTCGTATTCACTGTAAATCAGATGCTTCACACGGCAAGAATGCAACACCATCTTCACACGAACACGACGGATAGAAAACCAGTTGAACCAGATCGGGCCATAAAAAAAACTTCAGGCAGACAGCTGAAAGAGAAAAAAAATCATCCCTGTGAAGCCGACACTTGGTCATTTTCTCTTTAAGACGCAATTAAATGACATCTAAAGTCACATTTTAAAAGGAAGTAAAGCTAACCCCACTACATCACTGTGTTGCAGTGATGGACGCTGGTTTTAGGATGAAAACTCTCCCTGGTTTGTCCACCTAAGGGGAGCGAGAGGAGGTGCCGAGGGGAGGAAAAGTGGAGGATAACTGAGGGCCGTAATCCCCCATAATCCCCTTCTCTGCCCAGTGGGGTGCGAGCTACGTGCCGCTCTCTGCTTCCGTCTGCGGTTTGTTTTGAAATTTCAGAAGCCGGCGAGGGCACGTGCCTCTGAGAAATGTGACTTTGGACGGAGGACAAACAAGGACATGGGTGTAGCGGAGAGGAGGCCTGCAGCCGACTGAGAGGGCACAAAAACACAGCGAACAGGGACGCTGAACAGTTACTGCAGGGTTCCTCTGATGATTTCATATATAATTCAGTTTATGGGCCAACTTAGATTTATTTATAGTGAACTCTTTTTTGCTTTAAGGAATAAAATGGCACTGATAAGACAGCATTTGAATATGCTTTAGTGTGTGTTGTTGTGTTGACATTGCAGTTAGTCAGTGGAAAACTTGCTGCAGGAAATCTTTCTATACTCAATTTCTGGCACCAACAATAGTTCAACAATAGAGCAATTCAAACAGAATCCATCGTAACTACAAAGTATGCTGCATTTGAAGGCAACTGGAGCATTTCCAAACGACTTCAGAATGCATCTCAAGGCTTAAGATATCCATCCTGGATAGTTAGTGTCCATTTAATTGTGCTGCTGTTTTTCCTGAAGCATGAAAACCCTCTTTAAAAAAGTGCAGGTAGCATCGAACTGTAGTTCAATCAGAGGCAATTTTTTCTTCCGTTGGAATTTATCCACAGAGAGCCATGTGAAATGTATTCATTAGTTTGTATTGCTTGCAGTGCCATCGACGCACGTGGCATTTTGTTTACGAGCAACACAATGCCGTCAATTCCAGTCCGCGTCAGCAGCGGGCATGGATTCTGCCGAATGAATGAATGTTGAACGGAAAAGGAGGCATGTGCAGTCGCCGTGTGAAGAGGCCACATGGTTTGAAGGGTGGAAAAATTGTAGAGATTGAATCGAGAAACATACTCAGGCCTTTGCAGCACCTGCTTCACAACCAGATCAGCTCCACGGTATCCTTAAAGATCGAGAAAACACAGCCTCTGTGCAGGTGAACCAGCTCATATGTTGTGTGTGAATCTTCTCTCGCCTCTTGCAGTCTATTTCAGTGTTCACACCTCCCCTCAGCTGCTTCCCAAACACACAAACATGACCCACATACAGCAGCAGCTACCTGTGAGTATTACCACCAGCATTTCCTCACACGTTTCTCACATGGAGCATCAAACAACTCACCTTGGGTTTGGATGTTGAGGCCGGACGTGGCAGCAGCTGATTCGGATTGAAAGTGATTGAGTGCACATGTGTGCTGCTGTGAACATGTGACAGGAAACAGCTGATTGACCGATCAGATGTCTGTCTGTGGGATCAAAGGGTTGTTTTAGTGAGGAGGAACATTTGATTACCATGTCAGATTGAATTTTACCAAAAACCCACCTCCGTGTCTCATCACATAATCATTTGTCTGGACGGAAAACATGATCAGCACCACGTCATTGTTCAATTTGGCTCTGAGGGGCGTCTTTGTGCAGATGTAGTGATGGGAACGGTCAATTTTCACCTTTATTAGGCCACTTTTTCTTAGAATCAGAGGAAAAAGATCTCGTCAAGGAAAAATGACGCAGACGGACATGTGAATTGTTGCCTAGATCCCAGATTTGGTCGTAAATTCAATCACTGATGGTTGAGAAACAGCTTCAAAGCTTAGTTGGCAGGATTAAGAACAAGGATACTATATTCTTACATAGCTAGCTGGCTGCATTAATAAGGAATACTGACAGGGGCATTAAATTAACAGAACAGCAGCTTGATCACAGCAGATAAATTGAAACAACGGCTCCTCGCTAAAAACAACATCAGTGGAAGGGATACGCCACTTCTTACGGACTGATTTGGGCAAAATAAAATAAAATAAACCCTCCTTTCAACAAGAAATTAGCAAACAGACACAATGTGAAGCTGAATGAGTTAATGGCCACCTGGAACTGTTTTTAAATACTCCAGATCATGTCTTCATGACATAAAGTATTTTGTTTCTGAGCAAATGGCCGTGACATGGGGTTCCACAGGGGTCCAGTTTAGGGCCTCTATTGTTCAATAGTTAGTTATAATTAAATATCTGTGTGCCAGTGTATGAAATGTGAAATACAAATAAAATCTTGTCCTGCCGAAAGTGGAACACAATGGTAGCAAAATCTCATTTTTATGCAAATAAAACACGCAGTAACGCATAAAATCAACAACTGAGGCTGTAGTTTGAGCAGAATTCATCTTTGGATCCATTGGAAACCCAGGAGACAGTTAATGTTCCTACAACGGCTAACTTTACCTACGTTTGAGTGATATTCATTATATTATGGTGTTCCCATAAAGTTAAAATGTTAACTAAGACGTAATGTTTAGAGAATGTTTGGACAATATTTTCAGGGCCACAGATTGTTATTTTCAAACCAACACTAAAGGAAATGTTCTCAAGATGTCACAGAAGCCAGTTTTTATTTAATTATACGTTCCTGTAATGTTATATTCTGACAGAGGTGAAACATTTTGCCTGCAATATTCTGACGAATGTTTTGTGGATGTTGTTGAGGTAACAAACTAAGAAACATTCTATAAAAAGTTCTGACGATGGTGACAGTATGATGATAATTTGGTCAGGGCAAAACAGTCTATCTTTAGAGAATGTTATCCTACCTTTAAGAAAACTTCAGGAAGGAAACATTGCTTTGCAGAACCTCTTCAGAGTGCTTTTGTGCAGCTACTTCATTTAACACAACTAATATCACTGCGTCCTCCATTTTGGATCCACTGGTTCTCCCTATTACCTGAAAGAAAAGCGTTGATTTCAGTCGGTCTCCTCCTACGGGACCAAACTCTTCATATTTACGGGATTTAACCACCTCAGAGTAAAGTAGGTAGTAAATGAGTGACATGTCTTCACTTGCTGTGTGCTTTGATGTTGTGCATTGGATTTTAGCTCAGCAACAAGATCTGGCTTTAGCCTTTGAGTATTTGGGATTTTACAGCCACTACAGCGCTGTTAACAGGTTTTCTTTTCCATGTGTACAAACACAAAGTGTATTTCTGAGGACACCGGATGAGTTAATCCCCACCTAGAGTCTCGGGGGCCACAGGAGGGGGAGTCCTGCCTACTGACAGTCTGGACGTTTAGGGTTTAACCAGCAGGACACCTGCTTTCTCAGCAATAAGGACTACATCAACAGCACAGGGGGAGGTCCACTCACGGGGGTGTAAAGAGGATTTTTGGGGTTGATTTTGGGGCAGAATGGTCTTTGCATGTCTGGGCCAGGAACAGAGGAGGCGTCACGGGTCAATGAAAAACTTAATTGTAACCGTCTGAAGATCATAGTGTAAATAACAGACCTCTATATCTGCCCTCTAGCATCAGACGTGGCACAAATAGACGAGGTTAATCCACGCGTGATCCCTCTGAGAACATCCTGTACTCGCCTGCTCGAAGAAAACACCTTTTGTCAATGGAATGGGATTTGCGAAAGTGCCATCTGGACACGAGAGCAGGAGCTCCGTCTCCACTCGGCGTCTGATCCACCGTCCAGCCACTCCGAGGTCAGGACGTGGGATCAGACTGACCTGAGGGAGGGGAGGCAGGGCAGGGCAGGGCAGGTCGGAGCACTCTGAACACACATCAGATCAAAGACCAAAGAAGTCTGACCCTGAACTCCTCAAACGGAGACACTTCCTTGTTATGTGAAGCTGCATCAATCAATTGATCAAAAATACAGTAATACCACGTCTCATTTTTATTCAGATGAACTGAAATATGGTAAAAGATGTCTTTTGGATGCCTGAAGTCAGAGGAAAGTGAGTCTGAGCTCAGCAGCCCAACAGGAGGAAACATGCAGCCTAGAAAAAGCTGCTAAAAATATCACTGAGCTGCTGCACCTTCAGGTTAAAATCTGGCCTCGAAACGAAACGTCACTCACTGAAACATTATCTCGGTTGACCCTCGGGGTTCTGGAGCTTTCTGACACCTCTCACGGCCTTCATGAACAGTGTTTGCTCACCAATTCATTAAAAAATACAGTACATTTACTGATAGACTCCAACATTACTGACCTCAGGGTTAAACAATCACACCTCTTCTTCAAACTGTGTCTACAGAGATAACAGTGGGTATTTAAAAGCTGGTGGAAATTCATTCATTCAATCTTTATTTGTTTTTTAACCATCATTTTCAAAAACTTGAATAAATATTATTTTGCGAAACTTCCTACAGCGTGTTTTCAAACATTTGCAACATTGTCTTCTACTTGTTCCTACCTTTCTCGTTAAAATAGGTAAAAACCCAGCAGATTTAATTCCTGTAGACTCTGTTTTATGAACATTTCCCTGTTTATACAGAGTTGTGTCAAAAAATACTGCTTGGGAAATCAGTTCTGCTCAAGTCTGTTTAGTGAAAGTTTCAATTGGATTCCTGTAAATATGTAGATACACTTAAATTATAATAAATATTTCCAACGACAGTGCATAAATGCTATATTTTGGGTCAGTGTAAACAAAACAGGAAAATCCCACCATGACTGGGAGCACCATCTGTATTATGTGCACTGTATGAAAACATTAGGATCAATTCTGCCTTCATAAGTTAACTAAATAATGACTAGGCTATTCCCCACCTTCCGTTTACCTCAAAGGTTTTTGCTCAGACAGCAGCGTCCTAACTTTAGGCCCACCTACACGCCAATGACCTCTTCAAGCTGTTTCACTTACAGCACAGAATCAGTCTAATGATCCCCTGACCATCGTCATCCTCCTTCACCTCAGCGTGACCCTTGACCTCGTCTCCCATTCATAGTTACTGGAATGTCTGGCTGACGTCTGGGTCAACAGCAACGTCCTCCTCTGGTTCCCGTCCGACCCGACTGAAAAGAGATAGTTCGTCAAAAGAAAGTTCGTTCACTTCGCTGTGGGGTTCCTCAGGGATCAATAGTGGGGCCACTTGAGTTACAACGTGCTATGAGTTCGCCCATATTTCCATGTAAAATGATTACTCAGAAAAACAGATACAGAGAGAGTCTTCTTCCTGAAAGGGGCATGGGCAGCAGCATCCCAGGTGCATTTAAAGCTACAGACACTGAATGGCACATTTAGAACCAAAGTAAAATCAGGGGCTTTACAGTCATTGGGATATGAACGGACTTTGCAGGATTTTGAGAAAAAAAAATTCAAAGACACATTAATGTGCTCCATGGGTCTGCATGATATAGTCAGGATATAGTCAGGATATAGTAAGGATAACTCTGGCATTTGCATGTGTATGAGATTAAAAAAGGTTCATAGGACTAATCCTATCAAAATCTGTACATTAATACCGAAGAGCCATGACAGCACAACTATGAACCCATATGAGATTATGTGTAACATGACAACAGAAATAACATTCTTAACTTTTTTGTTCTGGGTATCACCAGATAATCCTCGATTCATTTGTAATTTTAAAATTATATACAGTATATAAATAACATGCTTGTGTGTATTATTCTGTTCTTTGTTTTACTACAAAATAAATATTATATGTAATAATAAAACTATTAAACCAGTTTTCTCATCTTGGGTGACTCGTTCAAAAAAACCAAAAACAAATGTATTTTTATTCATTTAGGTTTTTTTTATAAATCTATTTTTGTGTTATTTTCGGATATTGAACCGAAAACCAAATCACGTTGTGGAGAAAACCAGGGTTACATAAATAGATACACCTATTAAAAACTGGATTAAAGTCTTTTTGTTTTCTTCTTTTCATTCAGACCAAGGGATTTTACAGAAATCCAGACTGACACGTTGTTGTGCTTCCCACAGACCACGTGATTTTAATGATCAGTGATGATATCGAGGTGTCCACTCAACAAATTACATTTTATACTATTTTTAAGAAAAATACAACACACCTGCATCCGTAATGTAAACAGCAGTGTCATAAATAAAGTTCAAGACCTTTTCAAGCCTGTTTTAACTCCGAAAATGGGCCGTTTTAGGCGCTGAGTCTGCACGTTTCAATGTCAACCTGTTCTATCCTGCGGCTCCTTCAGACTCGTCGCATGACGTCGTCCTATATTCCTCCCGCGCGCTCCCGTTGGCGCGTCCTGGCCGCCAGCGTGAAGGTACACGTGAGCTAGCGGTGGGCGGAGCCTCCATAGGCTGCTGTTAACGTGAGGGCTCGGTCATATATGACCAATGAGGAGCCACGTAATGATAAATATTGACACTGCGGGCCACTACTGCGCATGTGCGCTGAGGTCTGGCGATGGAGAGCTCTGAACTGGGAGGACTGTGGGAGAACTGGGACAGAATGGAGCTCTTCAGTTTACTTGTAGTCAACCTGCATTTTTCTATTTAATGACTCAAATCAACACTAGAGTTAGAAAACTCAGCTATTTATGAACTTTTTTATCACATGTATGTAAAGAAAAGAAAACCCAACAATCCAGCTTTCTTGCTTTTTTGTTTTTATTTGAGGTGCAACTGTCTAGTGCAATTGTAACGTCACATTTGTGATGGGCTGAGGAACATGCACAAAACATCGACATACTTCTGCATTTTCCTTATCTTGTTTCTTTTTTTTTCTTTAAATCGCCAAGTGTGTCATATTATTGTGTTCGGCGCTCCAGTTGCACTACGAGCAACTCAAAACACTTGGCTGTACAAAAAGACCAAAAAAAAAAAAAAAGAAGAAAAAATAATTATTAAAAAAACAAACAACAACACACGTCCCCAAAATGGTACAAACAGTCCAGATCGTTGGAGCGAGTGATTTCACATACAGTACGAGGCCATGTGTCACTGCAGGAGAGACAGCATCTTTAATGTCGAGGTAAAACTTCCTCTTCTGTTCCCACCCTGAGTACTGACATCACTGGTAGTTAAAACCTGGCAAAACCATAGATATATATATAGAAAACACAGATAAAACAACTAAAAAAACAGCTTTGATATATGTATCTATGGTTAGAAACCAGGCACTTGGCAGAGTTTAATTGGAAATTTTAAATCTGTACAAAGTTCACTACCGAGAAACAGTCATGTCCTAATTTATTTCTGTTATTTACTTTTTTTACAGGACATTATTACATCAAGAAAAGCAAAATCAGACGAAAAAAACAAAACAAATTCCCTAAAAAACACTGATTCCCTGCATAAATGTTTTAACGCTCCATCCGGGGAAGAAGTGGGGAGTTCAGGGTGGGACGGCAGAACACCGAGTTCTCAGAGTGAACAATGAGGCGCAGCTAATTTATATTTCATAATTATTTCATGACCCCCTCCTCTGCGCTGCACTCCTCGTCCTGTTCAGATGCTGCGAGGATAAAGATCCAGGAAGCTCCCATTCCAGATGGGGTCATATGAATCTTCCTTTAAAAGTCTGTCTGCGTTGAACAAAGTGCACGTTGGGAGGGGAGGAAAGAAAAAGATTTAAAAACTGATGGATGGTTGAGGTGAGGAGAGGGGAGGCGAGACGATGGCACACTGCGAGGGGGATTCGACGAGAGCCTCGGATTGGTCAGCTCTGTCCTTCCCCCTCATCATCACCACGACAACGAAGACGATTGTCTGAAGCAGTAATAAAAGACGAAGCAGACACACGCTCACACACTCACATTCACACACCGGTGCAACTCCAAAGTCTGTCAGTTAAATAAAATGTGCAACAAAAAGAAGGTTGTTTTTCGTCCGCCGGTCCAGTGTGGCTCCTCCAGACGGTGGCATAGTCGGTCTTGAAGTAGAGTCCGTTCACAGTATGGCGACACTCCTTCCTCCTCCTCCTTCCTCCTCCTCATCTTCTTCCTCCCATCCCCCCTGTCCATCATCAGGCTCGCCGGTGTGCAGGTTTCTGTGTTACGCAGACGAGCCGGAGTTCTGTGAGGAAGGGAGGGCTTGTGTGGTTCCGCCCGGGACCGGAGGCTGGGCGGTGCTGGTCGGGGAGCCGCCGGTCTGGACTTGTGCCTGGAACTGGGCCATCTGCTCGGGGCTGGCCAGGTTCTTGAGCAGGTTGTTCTCCTGCTCCAGCTGAGTGTTGCGCTCAATCAGCTCCTTGATCTGCTCCTTCAGCACCTCCACCTCCTCACGCACCGCGTACATCAGGTGGCTCTTCACCAGGTCCTGCACACAAAAAGACGTCAGATCAATTATTCAGCAGCTCTCCCTTCATGTTTCCCCACTCAGACGAGACACCGTCTTCCTCAAACCACCTCAAGCTGCTTCATCTCTCATTTTTAAATGAATGAATTTTTAAATTGTAAGAATTTTCACGTCCTAATTGGCATTTTTTAAGCAACAAAAGCTCAGCATGTGCTACTTCCAGCTTCTCAAATGCACAGATTCACAGACTTTCTCTCATTTTTATCACAGCAAATTGTGTTTTGTTCTGTTGGGTCAGACAAGATGATGAATTTGAGGGTGTAGCGTTGGGCTCTAAGGAGCTGCTCTGGGCACTGTTTGACATTTTAACAACCAGTAAATCAAGAAAATGATCACGAGATTAATTCTTGATGAAAGTACAGCTGTGACTAGATTCATTGGAGATTATTTTCTTAATTAATCAATCAGTTATTCAGTCTGTAAAAGGTCAGAAAATGTTGATGAGTGCTTCCCAAAGCCCGTCATGACAAATTTGTTTTCTCTCCTACATAAAGAATTGCAGTTTAGCATCAAAAAGGAGGAAAGAAACCTGAAAATATTCACATTTTGATGAGCTGGAATCAGATTTTTTCCCTTGTACAAGTAACCAGACAGATGACTATTGGATTAATCATTGCAACTGTAGACGACAGGCCTGAAACAGTTGGCTAATTTAGTCCATTATGTTGGAATGCTGGTTCCTACACGTGAGGATGTGCTGCTTTCCTGTTGTACGTCACTGCTCACTGAATATCTGGGGGTTTGGACTGTTTATCGGGCTTATTTTTGGGAAGGGGTTTGCCTTTATTACATGGGGTGGGCTGAAGAGACACACAGAAAAGCAGGGGGAGGCACAGCAACCACGGTGTTCCAAAAACTGATCTGCAACCTAAACTCACACTTATTCTTATAATTCCACTACCACAGGAGGGGGTTTCCAAGTGGCACAAAAAATGACACATCTGCAGGGAAAAAGGTGACACAGAAACACATGAGTGACTAACAAAAAAAAAAGAGGCTGAATTCGCATCATCATGCTGTCTGTCTGGTGGGAGGAAAATAAGCACAGCATGAACTCTGGAGAAAAAGACGGATTTAAATTTTTTTTTAGAGAAACAGCTGTAATCCCATGATGATGCCTGAGCATCAGCAGGCTGCTGAAAAGCGGGATTAATAATCTGAGCATCCCCTTCTGTGTAGACCCGCCCCTGCCTGCCTCCCTCCTCCTCCTCCTCCAAACGCAGCAGCGAGGGAACAAAATGTTCTGCACCGGGATGGGAGGAGCCAATCAGCGGCGGAGTTATTTATACCGCGCCGAGGGGAGGCTGCTGCTTGCCTAGCAACACGGGGACGGACGTGGGGGGGGAGAAAGAGGGGAGAGATGTATATGCATGAGAACCAAGAGGGGGGGAGGGAGGTGGGGTGGCGTGTGAACCTGAGCTTGGCCCACATCAAGCCGCCAACGAGCTGCAAGGGTCACCGGTCCGAGCCGTGACGGAGCTCGGAGGCCCGGCAGGTGCAGAAATGCGGGGAAATGGCCGCTTTTTACCGACGCACGGAAACGCGCCTCATTCATCCATTCATTGCTCAGCAGCTTTGTGTGTCTGTCCTGCTCAGTGCAAACACAATCAGTGCGTGAGGAAGGGGCTGGTGCGTGTCTGGGGTTACATAACAGCAGACAGCACATCCATGTCCAGCGGCCTATTTACAAACACGCTCCGGCTTTATTGTATGATATAGTAATAAAGTGATTCTTACCATCGCTTGTTCTATCTTGTTGTCGATGGCCACAACACTGGCACCCGAAGAGCTGCAAGAGAACACAAACACCGATCAGAGCCTGCATGATGCAACGTTACGGGTTTTCCTTGAGAAGCTGTCATGATGGGAGAAAAGAATTGGTTATAATGAAAGAAATCCCCGTCTGGCGTCCATTTGGAGCAGCTTTGCGCCAGGAGCAGTGCGCAGAAATCGTACCTATTGTCGACCCTGACTGATGCGCTCTCCTTCCCCAGCACAGAGGACAGAAACGAAATCGAGAAATTCCTCAGTTGACAAACGCCAAGGTCCATCGCCACCGTATAACACTGGGAATTCATGCTCTCCCGCCCGTTAAAACCCCCGCAGGCGAGTCATCGGCCCCACAAACTGCACGTCCAGCGGTAGAAAAGTAGAAAAATGGCGCATTATTGAGCGCCGTGTCGCTGCTGCTGCTGCTGCTTCTCCGGGACCGAACCGCGCTGCTCGCAGCCGGACACAGCGACACAAAGACTGAAAGCGGCGGCTGCGGCGCGGCTCGGCACGGATCCTCTGGATAATCCATGCAGGAAAACAGCGCCAGCGAGCCTCTGATTGGCTGCGCCGAGCAGCTCATTAGCATAATCTATGCAAGACGTCGGCGCCTGATTGGACGAGAGGCGCGCTCATTAGAATAAAACATGCAGCATCTCTGTACCTGCTGCCTCTACAAAAGCATTTAATCAAGCTACAAAACCAGCAACTTAACAGCAGCCTTTACACTTTCACATGCCAGTTTTCAATATTTTTCTCTCAAAATAAATATAAAATGCTGCCATATCCAGGTTTGTGCTCAAATCTGTGACCTAAAACCTGTTAAGTGAACCAACATCTCCCCCTGTTGGCTACACACTAATGAAACAGTCACACTCCCTCCATGTGATTCATACAATTTGACTTATCAATTTCCCATGAGCTGACCTCTGAGGTGAAACTGGGTGAAAGCTGACCCCACAAATCCAACACAAACACATACTAAAGTTAATATGAGAAGAACCACGGCCGCTTTGTCGTCTTTAGTCCTGTTTGTCTGACTGAAATGAGAACACACTGTTCTTTACACTCAATCAGGACCACCCTCTTTTCTTTTTTTTCCATTAGTGAGGAGGCGTCGGTGCAAATTATTCACAAAGTGTCTCAGCTTTCTCTTCTGACACAATAATGAGTCAGTCCACAGGGAACAGGGAAAATTCCATCCAATCCGTACATTCTCAGTTTTCAATCATTCTTAAAAATTCCGTTGGGCTTTTGGACTGTTCTGTTCCACAGCTTCAGTGATCATCAAAAGTAGTATTATTTGCTATAACTGCATTATTTTCCAGATTCGGAGGCGGTAAAATGCAAAACAACAACAACAAAGGAATCCCTCTGGTTTTAGCACCAAAAAGCAAGATTGCAAACCTCAGACTTGGAAATTTACAGCAACAAATGTTTACTTTCCTCATTAACATGCCATTTATTTTTATAATTAATAATTAAATCATTCGGATAGGTATCAAGCAAAGGTTCCAGCCACTGAAATGTGATGACTGTTGCTTCTTTGCTTAGTTTTATGTCATTAAATTTATTTTCTTTGGGCTTTTGGACCGTTTAAAGTCACCATTTTACTCTTTACTGACATTTTATAGCTACAGTGATGAGCAAATTGCAACAAGAATGCAAAGGAAAAATTAAGAAATCACATGTTCAGTAATTAATTTTTAGTTTCTTGAACGGTTAAATTCAAAAGGGCACCTGGATCAGCTTGAAACAAAGGAATAACACGGTTTACAGCACTATAATAACGCAACAGTGCAATTAAATAGCGGCAGTAAGACTAAGGAGTTACTGCAGCAACTGATAAATTATTTTCCTGATCGGTTAATGTGCTGTTTGTTATATAATGGAGTATTTAGTCTGTTAAATGTTTACACGTTACTCAAACAAGTTAATTATCAAGCAAACAATCTGGACAATCGTCCGCTTCAGGTGCTTTAAAATTTCTTTTAAGTCATTTTTTGATGGTAGTAAACAAAAAACGATCAACTAATTATAAAAAAAACACGTATGTAGAGGAAATGATGATAGAAAGACAAAAAAATAATGTCATTTTGGCAGCAACTGGAATTTTCTAGTTTTTTGATGGTAAAATAATAAATGAGAAATAAATCAGTTTGGATAAAACGGATACAAAGGGGGTAAAAATGCAATAAATCATAAAAAGAGATGTTGGAAGACAACATAAGTGGTGACATAGGTGACTGGTACAGCAACTAATCATTATTTTTATGATCCATTTGTTTTCATTATTGAGTTCCAGGTGCTCAAATGTGATGATATGTTGCTCCTTTCCTTAGTTTTATGTCATTTTGCTTCATGTCTTTGAGCTTTTGGACTGTTTGAAGGCACCACTTTAATATTTACTGACATTTTATAGCCTAAATGACGAACAAATGACGACTAAATCAGCTTGAAACAAAGGCGTCACATTTGTAAAGTGGAAGAAGAACACAACAGAACAATGAAGCGAAAGAGCAACTGTGAGAATGGGAAACTTACATGGCAACTCATGAGTCTTTTTCTCGTCAATTAATGTGCCTTTTATTTTTGATCATTGACCATTTAGTTCATAAATGGTCAACGTTCCCTGATTTTAATCGCTTAAATGTGATATGTTTCTCCTTTTTTAGTTTTATTTCATTATATTTAAAGTCTCTGAGCTTTTAGACGGTTTGAAGACACCAGTTTTACTATTTACTGGCGTTTTATAGTTTTAATCATCAATAAATTAAAAAAAAAGCATTTGCAATAATTATGTTATGTTTCTGATTATGCAATGATAAAACAAAACAAATCATGAATTGCAACTAACTCAGCTTGAAACAGGGGCATTGCATTTGTCATAGCCGCATAATAACGCAACAGGGCAATAAAACATGAAATGGGATGTTGGAAAGCAGCTAAAGTGAGAACAGGGAACTAGCATGGCAACTAATGATCGTTTCCAGAATCGCTGTTTACGTGCAGTTAATTTTTATGATTGAGCATTGGGTCGATAAAATGTCACAATAAAGCTCCAGGATGAGGACGTCTTAAAAGGCCTGGTTTGGTCCAGAACTCAAAGCTGTTCAGTTTACTGTCAAGAGTAAATTGGTATTTTTAATTTATCACATGACCTGTTACAGTGATGAATCCTAATCGGTGACATATTTATTACAAAACAGGTTTGAAACTCTTTTTGGTTTTACTCAGTGGGGTGTAAATTCCTCCGGCAGCTGATCAGATCAATGATTTGCTCACATTACATATCAGCTAAGGTGTGGACTGATGTCGTCACCATGGAAACAGTTTGCACGCAAACAAAAGGGGGAAGTGCGTTCAGTGTACACAAGTGTGGTCAAGATAAAAAAAGGCAGAAACTCAATGTGTTACTGTCTCCCTGCTGAACACACACACATATATATATATTAATCAGTTTGAGCTCTCTGACCTCTGACTGCTGCTCATTCAAACCTTTCATTGACCTGTACTGGACATTTAAGAGATCCAGTGACTGTTTAAATCCCGAAACAGCAGCGGTGTGATCTCTGACTGCAGCTCCTGTCCTGCTTTAAGCACCTTAGCTGTGTTATATCTGGCTGGGTCTATTTACTGAATGGAGGTGGCCTGTGAGTCAGAGCAGGAGTAAGTTTGGAGATCAGAAACAAAGCCGGTAACCTTGGAGTTTCTTTGTGTTTTACTTCCTCCGGCTCTCTCACCGACTGCGGGTGGAGAGTCGAGGGAACTCTGAATTGATGGAGTGATTTTAGAGAACTGGAAAATAACGCTTGGAGTGACTTCTGCTTTTTTTCTTCTTCCATGGGAGCAGCATCACATGTTGTCGTGTTAAATGCTTATGCGAATGTTAAAAAAAGTTGGAGACACCCAAGAGAAAAGATACAAATCAGGCGTTGGGTGTGAAACAGAAGTATTTCGACTGTAGGAAATATTGTGTTTTTGTAGGTTGGACACATTTTGGTTTATTGGGTTTGGGAGTCTACGAGTGGATTTATGTCTGGCAGTTGAAATTGGAGGGAAATATTCGACAGAGTGCAGGCATGATAAAGAAACTAGTCATGTGAATGAACATCAACCAATCACGCTTCCATCCTCTCACACATGCATGTGCAGAAGCAAGAACACTGCGTCCTCAAACGGCGCTGCAGGCAGCACAGCAGCAGTTTGAACATGCTCAAGGTGATGCCTTGTCGCAGGTCGGAGGGCGACGCATTCACACGCTCATGTTCAGCTCCGTGCTTTTCCACATATGCTTGTATTTGCACATTTCAACAACTCAACGCCACCACGACATCAACAGTCACACACGACATCACAATGCCAACAAAGCCCCTTGCTGCGTCCCTGTCTAACCCCCCAGGCTGCCCGCCATACTACGGCCAACCCCCGGACAACACCACAGCCAGCGTTACCTCTTCAGATGCTTCTCCAGCTCCCAGAAGAGCAGCTTCAGGGCCATGGCGTCCCTGCCCTGCGCTGCTCCTGCCCCGGCCAGCCCCTTCTCTCTCATTGATGCTCTCAGGCTCAAAACAAACCCGCCCCACCGAAAGCTCCCCAAAACTAACAAACACCCCTACGCCTCCTCCGTCTTTTCTGACCCGTGCCCTTTGGCCCCGACCCCCTGCTCCCTTCAGCCGGGGGAGCTTCACATAGGGGAGCCTGACCGACAATGGAGCCCAGGATGGAGCAGTGAGGTCGGGGACGGGAGAGGGAGTGTTTGTGTACAACGGGAGCGCGCTTTGCTCTGTTAAGTCCTCCTGATTGAACCCTTACTAAGCCTGAATCACATATAGACTCTAAGATGATTGGGTGCGTGGAGAGGAGACATAGGAGGGCAGGCGCTGATGTCACTGAATAAGGAGTCATGTCACCTCCCCCTTTTTGTTGTTATGTAAAGTGTCATCAGAGATTATGGTGATCCGTCCAATAGGATGAGCTACTTTTGACCACACACCCTGCTAGCACGCTCATCGCCGCCTACAGCTCCTTCACATCGCTCCTGCAACATCCGGTCTGAGATGAAAACAGTAGAGCTTCACCACTCTCAGGCTCCCTGCATCAGCTACCGCCATCCACCTGCCACCTCCCTCCTTCAGTTATCCAGAGGAGGATGTGTATGTTGAACCGGGCGAGCCTTTAGCCGACCTGTCACCGCTCATCAGTGGATGCACACACTCCCAGTATGGGTCTAAACGCCTCACGTGTACCTCCATGCAGCTCCCACACTACAGTCTGAACAAAGACGATCAAAACACAACAGCGCGTCAAACAAAGAGCTGATGCCAAGCCACAAAATACTCACAAAACACTTACACAAGTCAGCAGTAAAGAAAACGGCCTCGATTAATGAGTCGAGGAAAAGCGGAGAACAAAGAGGAACTCTGGCCGAAGATGGCGCGCAGTGGTGGGGATCACAAAATGGCGGCGAGGGGCGCGCTCAGAGAGTTTGTTGGTGGGTTACAGCTCAACACATGCAGTGAAATTATTAACCTCATTAGGTAAAGGTCACGTCTTCTATTCTTCCCTTCACTGTAAGTGTCGCTAATCCCAGAAGCAGTCAGTGACTGGAAACAAGAGCACTGAAGCGCTGAAGTTGGACTCATTTTGTCAACTTGTGACTTGAACTAACTCTTTAAAAAACCACCACTGCTGATCAGTTATGCACAAAACGTTTGTTATTTGAAAACTCCTCATACTGTATATATCTGTACATTGTGTACTTGCACGGCTCGGGTCGGCGTGCGCATGCTCGCCTGGAACAAAAGGCTCAGAACTGGTCTCAGGGAAGCCTTCACCGATGAGGGCACAGTAGCTTTCAGCCAATCGTTGATAGCGCAAAAGAACTGGCTCAGCCAATGGTGACAGCCCTTGATGTCATGACATCACAGATGGGACACTTTCATTCATTATGTATCCGCATTCTTCCAAAGCTTGTGTACGTTGCCTGTAGAGAAGCCTGACCCATATATTACCTAACCACTACGTAAAGCTAAATGCACATTGATACCTCAGTTGGTAGATTGCAGAACAACAAACAGGCAGAGCAGAGATCATGCAAAAACACTGATAAAGAGCTGCATTCACTGTAAGGGCAAATTAAAACCTTCTTTACCGGCCAAGCTACCTGGTTGATGCTCCGCCAAGCTATTAGACTTAATTAGTTAGGTAATGAGTTCTCAATCATGCCAAGCTGTGGATAAAACAACTGGCAGAGCTCATTTTAACTCTCTTAAGCCTTTAACAAGACATCCATCCAACAAGTCGGTGTTCAGTACCTTCATCAATTCTAAAACTCTATATAACTACCATATTGAACTGCATCCCTCACCTCCCCAAAAAGCAGTTTTCTGTGCAGACCTGAGCACAAGAGGAAATGGTGGTGGAGCACATCTTCGCCACACCCTGAGGGGCTTACATAAGGGTGGACGTGGAGCCACAGTGTGGCAGCAGATGAATGAGGGGAAAACACAGAACACATGGCGCTTCCCACATGGTTAAAAAGCAGTGAAATGTATTTGAGGAAAGTGACACCACCTGCCTTAAATTCAGTCTGGCAGTTTTCGGTACCGCGCTTCAGAACTGAGTGGATGAGATGCTAAATTCAGATATTTCAATCCAATACAGGAGCGGAACAGTTTCACCTCAGAGAGTTTTGTTTTCAGTCTGAGGGGCTGTTAAACTAAAGAGACTTACAATCAGGCAAGAGGCTCTGCTCTATATCTAAGGAGTGAAGAGGAAAAGAGAAACTGAATGTAGCTTTCATGGCACGATGTTGTGGAAAAGTGAGAAATCAATAGTGCTAACAGTAAGTAACCCCTGGTGTATTTGCTGTACAGTCAAAGTCTCCCCACTTTTGCCCCCCTTTATTCATGTTGTGGCTCACAAAAGCGTCCAGCTGAGTGTAAGTAACGCTTTCGCCGCACTCCATTGTGTGGTTTGAGAGGAAGCAGTGCTGTGCTCTTGTGGAGCCATCAGTCAGGCTGCAGTGTGTGGTCCAGAGACCGACCCAGGCTCTGGCGCAACTGAGATGAAAATATCGCAAAGCAATTAGGGATCATTCTTGAAAGTCATCTCCACAAAAGCCACAACACCACTGGAAGCCATCAACCAATTTGAAGACACACGAATGCATCGCGACAGGAGGTGAAACTGAACCGATTCGTCACACACTTTGATACCGACTTTCTTTTCATATTACCCTGCTTCTTTATTTCTTCCTGCATCCCTGTTTTTTTTTTTCTCTCTCCATTGGTTTGCATGTTGTGCTGTGATTCGCCTGCCTCCTTCCGCATCACTTGCCCCTTCAAGCAGTCGGGAGCTTTAGTGTGTGTGTCTGCACGCGTCCTTGCTTCCTGTTTGTGTGGATTTGCGTCGATGTTTGCAGACTGGCGGAATCCGGTTTGGGAGGCATTTTAGCTCTGGCCTTTACTCGATGGAGAACCAACGCACAACTGCACACACAAACACACACTTCACTCAAGCTATGAGAGTGTGTGTGTGTGTGTACTTTTTCCAAAATTGGAAGTAAAGAAGAAGAAATAGGAACACTCGCATAGCTGGATCTGCAGCTGCAACATGCAATTATTTCCTCCAACAACACGCGTCTACTCTTTACCATCTGAGGATAATCTCCCCTGATGTTCGCCCAAACAAAACAAATAGCAGCAACGCCCCAAAACTCTTACCAGGTCTCAAGGCATCACAGACTTTGAGGGTGGAAGCTCTTTGGAGCGTAAATGAATCGGTCTCTGCCGTGCACGCAAGGCCTTACATAACCAGCCTCAGAGCCATATGGGCCATGAACGAGGGGGAAGACGCTGGCTGAGCCCCGACATCTCTACTGGTTCGGCAATCGTGCGGATGTGCTTTGTTCTCCTTAGATTCCATTGCTCTCTACGCATTTCCTCATCCACTACAAAGTTTTCAAGACAGATAAAAATAACAGAGCGTGTTTAGCATCCACATTTAGCAGAGGAGTGAGCGTTTAAACGTCAGAGATGGGATCAGAAAACAGTCCAGGGAGGACAACTGAGTTGTCAAATATCGAATTAAACAATTCTGGAAAAAAGAAAAATTCTCTAAATACTTGCGAGTTGTGGACAAAATAAGACATTTGTGGATGTCGTCTTGGGCATTGGGAAATACAATTTTTTGACATTTCATATACCCAACAACTCATTAAATATCTGAGAAAATAACTGACAGATGAATGAACAATGGCAATAACTTCAGCCCCTGAGGAGAAGCTATCAAGCATATGTAAAGACTGCAGCTACAAACTGCTTTAACTGCCCGTTAATCTGAATGTTATTGATAATTAAGTTGATCAAATGTCTAAAAAAGTTGCTGCTTTTGTCCAAAACCTGACAATATTTGGTTTACCGTCACAACAAACAAAGCAGCACATCCCCACAACCTAGATTTAGTTCATATTTAGCAGGAAAAATCACAATAAACTGACAACAGTTGCCATCTTTGACTGACTCAATCTACATTCTGGAAAAAGCATATATTCGTAGTTGTAAAAGCTTTTTCTAGCACAATAAAAACAGCTTAAGGCTTGTCTCCAGCATCCTTCACTCACTGTGATCCATGCGTTTAAACACATATTATACAACCAAATATTACACAACCGTACACACACTGGCTACAGAGAAACGTCACAGGATGTTACGTTCCCGGCCACCCAGTCACATGGACCGGCACTGTGTTTTGGTTTAAGGTCTGAGGAGGATCGCTGTCAACGAAAACACTGTTAGAAAGCTGACAGTCGGAACACCAACAGCCAGGATCTTCTCAGCAGCGGTTCAGAAACTTTGCTCGAGGCTCTCTGCGGTGTGTCGGCCTCACGTGGCGATCTGAATGTGTTAGTAACAGTGGGAACAGTCCAGGCTACGACACCAAGCAGTCAGCGCTGGCTTCACGCAGAATTATTATTACTTCTCTTTACCGTAAAGCCTGTGCTTTCCCAGGAAGTGTCACTTTCAGAGGGGAGAAATGTTTTTCTTGAACCAGTACTACGGTGGTCAGGTTACTGCGTGCGAGTTAGAAGTTTTGCTTCAGAAGACGTCTAAAAACAGACGAAGAAACTAGAAAGGACAGACCTCTGGGAGCAGGTGGAGGCTAACGATTACACAGAGCATCGCATTACTTTAACATCCATCTCGCCTCCTGGGGCAGAAAAGCACCGACAGAAACTTTTACTTTGATGTTTTGTTTTGGTAACAAGCCATGCCGACCTGAAATATGCAGCATCCAGAAACAACACAGCCGCCTCAAACTACAGCAGAGAGCTTCGTCCTCAAGTTTATTTTGAGACAAAAACTCCAACTTGAGTAACGTGAGATGTCATTCCACTGGTGTGTGCCCAGTGCAGTTTAAGACATGTTTTACAGCCATTCTGGCCTGTGTGAAAGTATGACAGCAAAGTAGAAGGGATTTAAAGCGAATGCTTCCCAGCAATGATGTCTAATTGTTTAATTATCTAAATTAAAGCAACAAGGCCAATAATAAACAGTGGGAAATGATTTTTCAGGACTTCTGAGCTATGGACAGACTGAGATTAATACAGGTCTGATTAATCTCATTAATTAATCTTACATGCCTCTTATCTATCTATCTATCCATCTATCCATCTATCATCTACCTATTTATCTATCTAGTATCCATCTATTTATCTATCATCTACCTATTTATCTATCTAGTATCCATCTACCTATTTATCTATCTAGTATCCATCTATCTATCATCTACCTATCCATCGATCTATCTATCTATCTAAATATCTATCTATCTATTATCTACCTATTTATCTACCTAGTATCTATCTATGTATCCATCTGTCTATCTATGTATCTATCGATGTATCTATCTTTTTTTTCATTGTCAATTAATCTGCCCTTTTCCTTTCTCAGTTATTAAATCAGTTGTTTTGGTTTAGAAAACATCAGAAAAAGGTGAAAAATGTCAACCAGTGTTTCCAAAAGCTGAAGACGGCACCTTCAAGCATCTTGTTTGTGCACAACTCAAAGATACTCAGTTTATCATCACAATGGACACCAGAAAATGTTCACCTTTAGAAGCTGAAATGAAAGGATTCATCAATTGACGAATAATTGAAAAATTGTTGCAGTTCAAGGTCTATTGGTTCTGACTGAAATTCTCAAAAAAAAAAAAAGACTAAATAACTTACTCTTGAGAATTAAATGCAAGACTTCTGAAAATGTTCTCAGGGCCTACATTTGGGAAACGAAATGCAATACTTTAGGAATTTTCAAAGCCTGCAGATACTGACTACATTTGCAAAAAATAACAAACATAAGCAGTTTCCTACTTCCTGCCAAAGCATTATGCCAAGAAAATGGAATTACTGTGAGAGTAAATGAGCGTACAGTACATTTCTTACACTCGCACCTCCTTATTCAGTAGAGCTGCTCACATCTGCTGCCAACTTTCAGGTGTTTCGGCACCGAACGTTCAATTATAGGATGTGAGGCCTTGTCACGTTTCTCTTGTTAAGCCAGTGTGCGTTTAGAAAAGGTGGCTGTGAGAAAAGCCAGGGGGGAAAAGCAGTGAAATGACAGAGAGGATGAAAATAACGTTACAGGTGTCAGAAGAGTGATTTGTGACAGCAGGAATTAAAATCAGAAATGCTCCCTCTTCTCGTCTTAGCTCATGTTTTTCCCTCAGAGTACAAGCCTGAAGGGAAAAAGCAGCTTGACGTACCTCCTGTAAACGCACACACACACACACACACTCTCCATAAACCACCTTGACGGCTGAAGTCGTAAACACTCTCCGACTGAGAAAAGCAGACAGACATGCATGGACGCATATGACATCGTCTCTGGCCTGAGACTCTCTTCAAGAACATGCAGTGCTGCATGGAGGCACAAGGCCAGCAAACGTGACACTCGACTGTCGGCTCTGCCCAAAACTCCCCCAACAGAAACGCCGAGCACATCTCAATGCAGTTTCAGTCATGATAGCCTGAATACATAGCTCCTCCAGTGTGGCCTCAAGTGGGATAAATAAATATCAAGTAGGACTCTTGTCAGAAAAGTCTGCACGTGATACACACATGTATAAATAATAAGACTGGACGAGTCACATGCATCGTGCTGCCACTAATAATATTCTCATTCTTCAACAATCTCTTGATAATAACCTGAAAATCAACACAGGAATGATAAAATAGAAGCAGACAAAATAAATGAATCGATAAAATGTTCCACAGATAACTTGAAAATGTAAAGTGTTGACGGATAATTTGACTGACCATTTATCAAATCTGATATTTGGCATCTTAGTGATTATAAATATCATAATTCTCAATTCAAAAATGCACGACAGTCTGTAGTCACCACTCTGATGTCCCGCTGAAGCAGAAATGTTGAAAACCTCTGATTTCATTTAACATGCAAAACATACATTTTTTAAAAAAGGCATTTCAGTGAAGTTTTGCGTTGGAGTTTGTGTTATTTGAAAGTTTGACACCTAGATTTTCATCTTTACTGCCAGTCTGTTCTAAATATCAGTTTACCAGTCACTGACATTGGTATCAGCCCTGTAACAACACAACACACTGACTCACCCTTAATGTGCCAGTGGGCTTGAAAGGCACGCTGTCCGAAAACCAAAAAATCACCAACATGACCTTATTTATTTGAACCAGAAACTGTAAAACCAAAGGAACCACTGGATTCTCAGTTTTCCAACAGTCCTTAAACTTGTCATCTGTAATGTGCCACTACACCTAAGCTTAAAATCATGATATTTCATCGAACTCCCTTTGTTCTAATAATTTGTCCAAAAGTAACTGCTTGCTTTAACCAGATTCTGTGAAAACGAAACATTCTGCGCTCTTCTGCACAACGATAACAGTCATGACACAATTATTCAGGGATTTCTTGAGGTGAACTAGGTTGAACTGCAGGCTGTGTTTCGACAGAGCAGATAGGAGACCAGCAGGAAACAAACTAAAAATGCAAACCGTCAAGGGTCTAGAACAGTCTCCATTTTTCCAGTACTGATAACACCTGTGGGCAGATGGAAAATGTTTCACATGGTTGGATTTTTGTCAATTTTTGCCAAAAAAGTAATCAAAAATTAAACTTTTAACACTGACACTGACACTTCTGGGTTCTCTCGACTTGTAGTCATGACTGTTCTGTTTTCTTCGAGGTGCAGGATTTTCTATTCAGTGAAAAATGAGCCCACAGTGAGGAAAAATGAGACGGCAACAAAAAAAGTACAAAAATATATAGATTGAGAAAATCATCAGTACAACAATATAATAGACATGTAATTTATTTAGAGAATAATCTGAACAAAAACTAATAATTTACGTTTTGTAAACTGCAGCGTACTGGTGAAACAAACAACATATGTTCTGACAAGTCAACCTCAACAATATTTAACCAACCGACTTCCAAGTGAAACTTTAAATAACAACTATTGCAGTGTGATGCATTGAAGGGCATCCAGAATAAGCTTTTATTAGTCATGCTGACAAGCTGATCCATGGTCCAGAACTCCAAACACAATCAAAACCTGCCTGAAGATATATTCCATCAGTCACTGCACTGCTGGGGAGCTGATCAGACACCACACTCCCACTTCTGACAGTAAATCCAGTCACCATTATTTAGATAGCACACAAACAACAAACAATGACCCAAAGTGCTTTCCAATCAAGAAATAGCATTCCAAACTCACTGTACAAATTAAAACATTCAGGTTAACAGTCTACAATAATCTATACTTTACCAATGTGCCTGACTAAGAGGCTCAGAGTAGATCTAAAACAACTCATGGGGTTGTGATTCATTCATTGCGTGCAGGAAGGACACTTCCACTTAGCTGCAAGGCACATTTTAGGTCACTGATTCTCAAAGCGCATTACGGTTATATAAACAACTGCTGTCTAGGCTGGGAGGATTTATGGGTCCAGGCTGCCACCTTGTGGGGAAACAGCAGCGCAGCAGCAGCAACACCGAGGAGAATGACAGCTCATTTTATATCTCTGCTGAAGCACAACTCGACAGTAAGTCTAATTGACAGAAGAAATGGCTTTAGGAGTGATTTATTGGTCTTGACAGACAGGAGATGCTGCTCAGTGAATCAGGAGCAATACGAAGCTAATCGTTTGACAAAGCTGCAGCTGTTCAGCCTATTTAAAAAGATCCCCACAGAACAGGAATGACAACACAATAAACACGGCGGTTTACAATTTGAATATTGCACCTGCAAGTTTGGAAGACATGCACATAAGCCTTGAGGCTGTGATATAAGAATTCAGCTTAAAAGACTAAAGCGAGGGTAAATTTCAGACAAATTTTAGGACAATCACGCTGTAAGACTTCTATGTGTATGTATTCATAGAGGTAACCCTGAGAAGTCCTTTAAAACTCTTAGTTTTGCCCCTTCATAATAAAGACGTCCTCACATCTGCCAAAACAAAATACATTTCTTGCAAGTTTCTTTGGTCAAAATATTGTCGGTAAGAAACCTAAGTTGAGTTTATCTCGAATATTTATCTCTGAGAGTTTGATTCAAACCCTTCAAACCACAAAGGCAACCAGTAAAATCAGTCCAAGCTGGTTTCTTCCAGGATAACTACGACTGTCTTAGAGTGCTGATTTATTCATGTTTGTGAGTCATGTACAAACTATGCATTCATACACCTAGTATTCCTTCATGGGGTGTGTTTACTTGAGCACAACATGTGAGTTGTGGTGTGACTCACAATTTAAATGTTCATACCACAAGTAGAGAAAACCAGTAAATTCGAAGTTGAGGTTCTCACGGGAGCCCCCTCAGCACCTGGAATTACATTATCTATTTTCTTGAAATCAAAAACATTCCTTTCGACTGCACCTCCCAGCATATTTCATCTCGGCCACAGGGGACTCCCTCTGCTCCGTTTTGGATGGCGAGCCAGTTGAAAACAGGTGTGTCAATATTAACCAAACGTAAATCATGACTCAGAGCCGGTAAGACTACATGTGACAGGCAGATTGTAATCACCACAGCTGAACAGGTCAACAGACACGGAAGCGACACATAAAAGAGCGGCTTTGAGTCACATAACGACAAAAGATTTCAAGGAGGCAAATCTTCTAATCACACTTAATATGTGCACATACAGACTAAAATACTTGTCAGAAGCAGAGAAAGACTACAGAGCTTGACAAATATGTCACACAAATCGCCTCAAACTGAAAAGTAACTCTTACTATTCACAATGATGACCAACTCCTATTTGCAGCAAGGAAACAAAAACAGCTCAAACCCTGAATGATGCTGGTAAATCACAAGATTAAAGCTTTTAAAACTGATTTCTAAACATATTGAAAGGACAGTTTTGGACAAGCTCTCGATCACAAAGCAAAAGCACATCCAGAAAGTGTTAGCCCACTCTTTGGCACCACATCAAAACAGAGAGTCTCTTCAGAGCAAGGCTCCTTCGATAATCTAATGTGATTTGCCAGGCTCAATAAAAAGGAGCACTGACTCTCCCGACATCTGCCTTTTTCATGTCTGCGATAGAGGCAGTTGTGATTGATTTACAAGTATCGCCTCGCTTTCGATTCAAACTGTAAACCCAGTGACTCCACCGATGTTTAAACCGACTCAACGGCTGCCAGACATTTGGGTTTCATTAAAATGCTAGTAAAATACACACACACACAGAAAAAAAAGCTTCAAATTATGAAAGAACGCTGCAAATGCAAAGCCGCAGAGAAATGCTGCGTGCAGGTATTACAGGAAAATAATCATTAGGTTGCACGTCTAATTTTTATGGCTCCAAAGGATGAAGTCATTCGGATAAATTGCCCTATAAAATGCAATATGACAGCTACCTTTGACATTTAGTTGGGTGTGAAACGCTTATTACCTTTATGACGTTCTTTGAACAAATAAGCACATGACAAACGTTTAAGCAACATATACAGAACCTGGGATGTATATCTGCACTCCATTAAAGGTAAAATATTCTGTGTTAAGCACAGAAAATAATATTGGTTATGGTAATGAGTCTGAGTAATGCTTTGAACCCAAGCAATCAGTGTAATCTTGCACGCCCAGGTATTTATGAGGTATAATTTTGGCTGAGGCTCATTACCAGCACCATGCTGTACAGTGAGAAAGACACAGAACTGCAGTATGTCTCCTCTGTGGTAATATTAAACAACTCGCAGAGTCACACTTTGTGCTTAACTGGTGAATAATGTCCTCACTGATTGAACCACGGTTTAACTATTTTCTCCAAAGTCTCCCTGGTGAGAAACAGGAGCATGCAATGCAATATGAATTCCCTGCAACCTCCATGCAAAGTCCTGCTTCTCCACAGGCTGTTGCTGTTGACAGAAAGGGAGAAAGGTGTGTGGACATGACACAGGCGACAGGTGCACACTCTACAGGAAGCGTGTGTCTGTGTGAAGGTCAGAAATGTTGTCCCTTCTACTGTGAACCGACGCTGGCGGATATCCAAATGTCAAATTATACCAGCGCCGACCTGCACTGCGCTGAAATTCCGCCTGAGGAGGCGTAAGGAGCTTATGATTCATATCACTGACGGTTGTGATAACTGACAGCGAGCAGGTGAAACGCAGCGAGCAGAATCCTGTAAATCACACACACCCCTTCACAACTCTGTTTTACAACCGGCCGGCAGCCACGCACACAGGTGTGTCACAGCAGGCGTTTTGAAACTCCCGACAGCTGCAGGTGGTATTTAAAACAGCCAAACTAGACTCTGACAACAAGAAATCAGCTGATTTGCGCTCCATATACAACAAGACATTTCCAAAAATCCCCCTGGACAACTAGTTGTCATTGCAGCAATTTACAGATGGAAAATTACTAGTCTTTGGGTTCAGCCACTTTTGCACCCACGAGGTTTCAGGGTCAAATTTGAGCTGTAAAGATAAATTAAGATGATTAATCAATAAGCAGGAGACTAAATCAGCAGCTGGTTTGATAACATTCACTATAATTCTCTGGTGTTAGCTGCTGCAATGTCTCACATTTTCTGCTTTTCTTCATTGTAAACTATCATTGCAAATGGAATAAGGTTAGTATACACTTTGAATTGTTTGTCGGACGAAGCAAAAATGTGAAGACACTGCACTGCTGCAGTTGGCAATATTATTTTTTTCTGACGTTTTACTTGTCAGGACAAACTGTGCTTGTTTCTCTATGTGCCTGCTAACTCACGAGTAAATACGGGTGCAAATAGCTGGTGTTTGGGGAAAAACATGCGGACTTCTGTTGCACAAGATTGTAAACTTAGAGGAAAACACTGCATGGAAGCAGGGAGAGGAGATCAACATTTTAGAAGAGAAGAATCGCAGAGTGTTGAGAGGAAAATGTTAGTACAACCAGCTGACATGATGCACTGCGGCTTAGAGGACGAATGGAGGCAGAGAGCGAAAACAGAGTTTGACAAAAGGGAAAGAAACAGACCAGGAGACCGAAAGAAAGCAGTGACAGTAATAGAAACACAGAGGCTGATCACAGCATGACATGATGATAAACAAAGACACACGCTGAAACTGTCTGCTGCTGCAGCACAGTGGTTGATTCATGGCAAGAAAGCAGGCAGACAAATAGACAGAAAACACACAGAAGAAGGCAAGCAGAGGCCATGTAAAACGCACACAGCCTTTATGGGCTGAACTGCTGACAAAAGCCTCCAGAAAGAATACAGTCCTGCTCTGTGTGCAGCTGAATATTACTAAGATTACATCAACATAAGCCAGCAGTTACTGCACCCTCCATCCCTCTTTTCCTCCAGCTCAGACACAATGTGAACAGCTGAAAATATGAAAACTGAGAGCGCACTAAAAATCTGCTGTGCTCATAAATGGATTTGAAGTGAACTTGTTTGCTCTGCAAACTGTTGATCTCAATGTAGAACGACTCCCAAGTCTGTCATTTTCACCATTTTACGGCTGATTATTTATGGGGGGAAAACTTTTTTTTAATCATGCATTTGCGGCCAACAGCTAACTAAAAGCTACAATGTTGAAGGATATGTTTTGTATTTTATATATGGGTGCTCGGGTGAGGCTGACAGTAGTTGGTTGAACTCCCTCCATGCGCCTGCAGGCATTATTGTTGTACTCACAACATGAATCTCCTGCTTAACCAGAACACAGTACAGTACAGTGGTAACATTAGCCTGCTTCCAAAACAGTGCTCCATTCCTCTGCAGCCGCAGTTTATCAGATTTATGCAACACAACTTTTGATCCAGTTCAGTCTCTGCAGCACCGACTCTGAAATATTTCTACAGCAACTTCAAATGGGGCACGGGAAGGTTTTCTAGGGCATCGACTCAATTTAGACCAACCTTGCATTTTTTTAGAAACTACCTGTAACTGCAATGATCACTTTGGAGGATGAGAACTAGCTGAGAGACATAGCATTTAGTGCTTGTTCATATAAATAAACTGCTGCACAGTTCCCCTGAGTGGTACAAATCAACAGATCCAGAGTCTAATAAAAGACTAAACCCTGAGGGAGAGGGGGAAAGGCGACGCAAAGAGTGAGTGACTAAACAAGGACAGACTAAGGCACAACAACAGGGAAAACACAGCCACACAGTGCCGAGCTAATGGAAGTGGATGTGTGATGGTCAAGGGTCGACCAGGGCAGAGCATCTGCTGTGTCATGAGCTCCCTCAGTGACTCAGCAGCTGCTCTGCTTTGATGCCAACCACTGATGTTCTACAACAGCAATGTCTAGTGAGCTGTCTTTCTCTTCTGAAGGCTGCCACAGGCGCCACAGGGGACAGAGGATCAAGCAAATGTGACACTGGACATGTAGATATGAATTAAGCTTTTACTCCACAGTGACAAGAAAACCGGTTGCAGGATGCTGTTACAAGCAGAGCTTCAGTAGCAGGTTAGAAGAAAGGACACCATAATCAGATTTACTCATCTGTTTCGATAGTTTAAAATAGGACACACATTTCACTGATTTTCTAGGAGCAACTGTGCTGCAGCCTGAACTTTAAAACAGAGTGTACATCTCAACAGTTTCAGCACAACATGCCATCCATCCTCACCTGTCCTCGTCTCCTTCAGCATGCTGAGTCCTGAGGCCTGCAGCAGCAGCCACCATGAAGGCGCTGGCCTCTGCTGACATCCCCATGTGGGCCAGTGTTCCTACAGCACTGGCGGCCTCCGCAGACCCCTCTACACCTGCTGCCACACCCAGCCTGGGCAGACTCAGCAGGCCTTGGTGCTGGAGCAGAAGCTTCTGGGCATCCTCCAGCTGGGAGGCTTTTATGGAGCTCCCTCCTCCAGGGACATGGGTGAGAGTTGTACCCGGGGTGAGGAGGGGCTGAAGGTCAGCTTGCAGAGCAGTCAGAGGCATGTAGGGGGTCCCATGGGTGGGCAGTATGGGGACTGTGATTTGTGGGTGTGGTTGAGGCTGGGGTTGAGGTTGAGCTGGTAGGGTCTGTGGCTGTCCTGCAGCAAAAGTTGCCTGTGGAGGTGGGGCTACCTGACCTTGATGGGGCAGCTGGGGAGTAATGCTGACTGGCTGCTGTGCCATGACCCCTGGTACTGGCGTTATGGAGATTCCGGTTGTAACATGCGGCAGCGGAGGCTGGACTTGTGTCTGGAAGGGTGCAGTAGGCTGGATGAAATCTGGCTGTCTGACACTTGCTGGGGCCATGACCCCCGCATGGAGCTGAGGTGCAGGGTAACCTCCCTGGGGTTGAGCCTGGTGGGGATCCACCACATATGTCAGCTGCTGGGGCATCACTGGGGCCGGCTGACTCACACCAGCCTGTGGTGTTGCTGTAGGGACAGCAACAGGAACCACGGGTTTCTGCATGTGAGTCCCAGCAACAACCTCCTGGGGTGAAACATAGGTGAGAGGAGTGGTTTGAGCTAGTCCCTGTGGTGGGCTCTGCATGGCTTGTGGACTGGTGAAGTCCTGACTTGGAGGCTGATAGGGCTGTAGTGTGTGAGGCGGCTGTACAGCAGGTACACCTGGACTAATCCCAGCATTACCTGCATCAGTCTCTGCAGCCACATCTGCAGCTTTTTGTGCCTCAGATGTAGTTGGATGAGGAATCTCCTTTTCATAATACTCTGTGCACGTCCATCTTCCTTTGCGGAATGGCTCAGAGTTAGTGTCTAGTTTGACCACCCTAAAACGAGAGCCAGTAGCTGTTTGGGTGTGCTGGCTTTGAGTGCTGGGGGCAGCAGCAGCAGATGGGCCTGTTCCTCCTCCAACAGAAGCTACTTGCCCACTCACATTAGTGTTGTCTAAACCTGCAGACCCTGAAGGAGGAACAGCAGCAGCAGGGACAGCAGACACATTAGAAATGTTCACATTACCTTGTACATGTGGGTCAGTGACTGTTCCACCAACAACAGGGGCTACTTGTTGACTTGCAA
Organism: Dascyllus trimaculatus; assembly: GCA_024666655.1. Taxonomy (NCBI): domain Eukaryota; kingdom Metazoa; phylum Chordata; class Actinopteri; family Pomacentridae; genus Dascyllus; species Dascyllus trimaculatus. The sequence goes on from CM045468.1 coordinate 16,637,472, forward strand.
GTTTAGTGTTATCCAATATTGGTGGCCTTTGGGACTGGCTGGGCCCAGCTTTGGAACCCATAGCTGGGCTGGAGGTAGCCAAAGGAGCAATGGGAAGAGTTGGTAAAGATGGTTCACCTCCTCCCAAGCTGTCAGAGTGGTGGTGAGCCTGGCTTTGCTGGGGAGGGTAATAATGATGGTGCATGGTTCCATTGACCATAGAGGTCTGGTGCTGGGACCCCTGAGGGATGGAATGAAGCTGAAGAGGCTCATTGGGTGACACGAGTCCAGGTGTGTCGACCCCATGGAGGCTGTTCAGCGTCTCATCTGAGGAGCTTCTCTCCGGCACACCTGTATCCGTAGCCTTGGACATAGAAACATCCAGCATATCAGAGGAGGAGAGGTCTTCAGTGTGGGATTCATCCATATCATCATAGCTCTCTGTGTCATCTGCTAAACTGTTGTTGCCGCTTACATTTATCTGAGCAGAGGTGACACTTGTGATCTGGAAGCCACTTTTCTTCTTCACCTGAGCTCCGGCCGCTTGGGACTGGGGCTGGTGGTGGGGTCCGGGAGAGGAGGATCCAGCCTGGGTTGGATTGTCGTCAGCCGTGGCGATTCCACCGCCACCGGCTGCGGAGGAGACAGACGCACCGCTGCTTCCCCTCCTGTAGTGAAAGGACGTTTTTCGGGTCCCGGTCCCGGGCGGGTCTCCGGAGAAGTCCTGGTGGTGCATCTTTACCGTGAAGGAGTTATCAAGGCCAAGAAGTGGAAGACGGTTGTTTGCGCTACCGACTAGCTAACACAGATGCTAGCTAGCTGGGTCAGCTGCAGTACCGCGATACTAACGAGCCATAAGTGAGAAGTCATATGATTTATGTCCTTTAAAATCAAGCTAAACGTTCCCAGATGTCGTCAGGCTGAAACATTAACTCACCGGCGGAGTTCCTCTCCTCAACTCAAGTATCACTCCAACTTCAGAAAGATTAAAACCAGTGTATTTGACGAGCAAATAAAATAAACAAAGAATGCGAATTTCAGCTAGCTGCTGGTTAGCTAAAAGCTGCGCTGGGTCGCCAGCAGCGATTAGCCACGCTCCTCTTGAACTTTGTGTACCTTTCCACTGCCGGTTAAGAATATTTAGCTGAAATTACTGTCACAATTAAGCACAGAGGAATTAGTGTGAATAATTCAGGTGGTCTTCAAAGTGAAGCCTCTTAGCTGGCCGGTGTATGTCGCAGAAAAGCAGTCGTCGCATCCATTCCTCTCCCGGCCGAAGAGTCTCCTTTTCCCCGAAACGAAACCGAGGCCAGGTGAGAATACACACCGTCTGGTGTCACTAGACGGCGGCGTGTGAATAACATCCGTCTTTGTTGTGGTAAAAAGTGCTCGCCAAGTCCATCTCGATGTATCTCACCGCGTCCGTGTTTGCTGTCTCATTGCCGGTGAACAGCAGCAGCAGCTAACGGGCTGTCAGTCTCAGAGGAGGGAGGAGGAATGCAAACACTAGCAATGCGCATGCGCGTAGCTGCCCATTTCTTAACATTGGTGCGGCGTTCAGGATCCGCTGTCGGATCGGATTTTACCACATCGATGTATTTAACTTCATTTTATTTGCGTTGTTGCCGTTTTACAGCTCTTTTATCCAGGTAATGATCCGATTTTTTCTACTCGAGCACCATTTTGAGAACCCTGGTGTTGGTAACACAGAAAGTTTTCACAGTGTTTGAAATTTCACGTTTTGAACAGATTGTACAATGTGTACTAGGTACCTGAATGTAGCATGAGCTCTGGGTTGTTTATTTTTTCTTCTGGGAACCCACTGGTTGGGAAGTGCTACTACTATATTGAACACACGAGCTGTTTGAACTTTAACAGCACTGACCAGTGTGTTTATATCTCCTCTAGGCACAGGCATTTCCCTTGTTTATTTGGTTGTTTACAGTTAATACAGTGTGCCACGAATTTTAGATTTATTTAATATTTCCTCCGATCACACAAGAATGTGAGCAAGACTGATTTTGAGCAATATTGCTTTATTACTTCATCATTACTGCCAGTATTACTTTTTACATTTCAATTCTTTTTATACTTGCTATTCTAATAGGCAACACATTTATTCTCTTGTTAATTGTATTTTCTCTGAGCAATCTCTGGTAAAAGAGTTTCCTTTGGGCTTTACAAACTTCTATCTTATCTCATCTTATCTTATACAGAACCAGTTTATTTCCGCCCTGTCAGATCTTAGTCAGCCACAGAGGCTCTGTGCAAACTTCTGCACTTCCTTCTGGCGACAGATTCTCGTGTTCAACATCTAACACCTGGGCAGGGGATCTGATTGATGCGCTGCCAATGTAAAGACAGAAAAACTGGAGTTGATGCACGCCTGTCAAAGCACCTCCAACATGTCAGGACCAGGGCTATTCATAAACATGTCATATGCACCTTTAGGGCAGGGTGAGCTCTGGGAAAGTTCCACTGTGAAGTCTGATTCCAGTGATTGCATAATGCTGAAACCGTAGAAAGTAAACAGAGAGACATCAGCCATGCTTTCTGTAAACGCTGAACGTCAGGGGTGTTCCTTGACAGCCTGTTTCTACTGATAAGGACAGTGTTTATATGGGAGTGATGATGACACAGGAGCGCTAAAACAACCTCTACAGTACATGAATCTAAAATGAATCTTAATGCTTTGAACAATAACAGGGTATTTCCCTCTTCAGCAATCACAATATTTACTTAAAAAAGAAAAATTAATGCAGTAAATGCTTCCTTTCAGTTTACATACACAAGTCTTAAACTCTTGTCAATACTGTCAAAAGTGTTGAATGAAATTTGCCAGTTTCAGTTTGTTGTTCTTTCTTTTTTAAACTTTGTATTATATAGTATCGTCAAGTATTCCTGTTTTGTTCACAAGCAAAACAGCAAACCATCTTGACAGTTTGCATTAATGCAGCTGTTTATCATCCAGAGTAAACTGGAGTATTAATAGTGGTATAGAAAGCAGTCACTGCAGGCCATTGCAGGAATATCCCAGAAATCCCACAGGAGAAAACCCAAACAATGCAAGGAACAGTGAGTTCATCAGAAGCTCAGGAGCAACTCTGTTCCAGGTTCATTGTTACCACCGAGGGGGTGCATCTAATCGTATAATGACACATGTAATCCAAGCAAGAATGAATAAATAAAAGCATCCACTGTTCATGCCGTTTCCTTTGTGAGTGTCTTGCTGTGATATCTGGTGTCCTGTCACATACTTCACTCACTGTGGGTTCTTTTTTTCCCCTACTGCATTATAAAGTCCTGCACTCCTATGGAAACAGAACAACCATGAAGAAGAACAGAGAACTCAAAAGTGTCTTTTGTGCAGTTAACCAAAATAATAACGCCATAAATCATAAATAAGAAAAAAAAAATTTAGAATTTCTTTTTTCCACAAAAATTTAAAAAAAAAACCTTGAAATTAACATGTACTACATTTATTAATTGTCACTAGTACTGTAAAAAACACTGACTCTAGTTAGTAGAGTGTTTTACTCATAATAGTTTTAATTTGCTTCCATACGTAACTCCTCTCTGCTCTGTGGAAACACAACCTGCAATTCAGCGAGAGAGTCCCTGAATTTTTGTCACCTGACTTTTGGTTGTAGCTGAGGCACTAATAGCTTTTCGGTATAGAGTGCAGAATTTTTTGTTTGAAGCAGAATCTTTTTTTTTCATATTTTTAAAGGACACAAGTAGAATAACGTGACTTAGATATCACAGCTTATATTTGGTTTCCTGAGTAGTTCAAGGACCAAGGTAAAGTTGAAAATCTGACGTCTATTTCTGTTTTTACAGTTTCTGGCTGTGATAAAAATTGTAGTTTTCGTGATTTTGAGAAAAGATGGCCTGCCTTTTGAGAGGGCCATATATCCACCAGATTAAAAAAATTCAGAAGCTGCATTTAAACCTGTAACAAGTGAGACAAGCTGTTATGGAAGATTTGATGGCCATAAAGTTGCCTATTCATACAATGTTACGTACAGAGAAACATTATTATTCACTTACTGGGACACTGGACAAGGTAAACATCTGACTCCAGAGCTGCTAAATGCTCCCCTATGGTCACCAGCTTGTCACTCAACGTGTCTGTCTGCTGTTTACCCTGAGCACTGTCCGATCCACGAGTGTGTCTTTGCACCCACTAGCTCTGGATGGCTGTCTGAGAAAGTTCAACCACGTACCGGCTCCGGATGAGGATTTAAAATTCTAATCCTTTTTTATTTCAGCTAGCAGAGTCTCCCCCAAAACCACATTATTTGTTGTTTGTAATTTACTCCCTTAATAAACTTAAAACTTATCTTGTTTAGTTTCCTCCTTCATGTTGCTACCTCCGCCTCAGTATGCTGCCACACAGGTAGCATGCCGAGGCTTTTTATGAGCTGCACCACAACAGGAAAGTTGACATCTAAAGGTCATGTGTGATCCAAAAGCAATATTTTATTTGTTTACCCTTCAGGTATTTAATTTTCCATGCATACAGGTATAGGTGATGTCGCTGCTCATAATGCAATTTATGGTATGTAAAGCAGAAAATAGTAAAAAAGAATCTTTGTTCGTATAGTTTCTACCTGCACAATGCCATCTGCTTCATTTTAGCTGCAGTGTTTTGTGACTCTCTGAAAGCCCCTCTGCTTTAATTCCCAGAGACCAACGTTAGTGTGGTTCCATATCTTGAAGCGACAGAGCTGCAAACCCATCAGTGTCGTCAGGACTCAATCGCAGACGGAGTCTCCTTCTCTGGCTCCAGTTTACCGGCTTTATGTACGAAGACGGCTGAAACACAAGGGGGGAAAAAAGTCTTTAAATGTTTGACCTTCACAGAAAATAGCGCAGACCTCTTCCCCAGGATAAACTTTATGACTGTATCCACATCTGATCATCTGGTTTATGTCTCATTTGTGACAGTATTTACATGTTCTCTTAGCAACGCCGAACACATGAACATCAGAAGAGGATTTGTTATGGAAACAGAGATATGACCTTTATGACCCACATTAATGATGTGTTGAGAAGCACCGACAGACTTTCCAGTTGTTAAAGTGATACCCCGGCCAAAAGCTATTTTGAGTATCAATGTCTCACAACCTGGAGGCTGAAAAGACACTGTTTTTTATACCCAATATGGCAGCTGGATTCATCGTCATTACATATCGGACAGAAGTTTTCACAGAGAAATAATCTGTCAAAACATGAATGGCTTTAGTGAGGCTGCTACAGTAGCACAGAATATGTATGTCAGATTATGAGACTAACATGCCGTCTCCTGTGCCAGCAAGGCCTAAAATGCCCCAAAACTGATGTCTGTTGATGCACGTACACTTCAAAATCAACTGTGAAGCACCGGTTTGAGTATATGGAACAGCATCATGAATCTAAGAAATGGAACTGAAACTTGCAGTGGACCAGCTTCAGCTGCTGCACCCACAATGCAAAAGACGAAGCATTATTCGTTCACAGCAACTTTGTGATGAGCTGTAAGTATCAGTGTGTGATAATACTTGTTTTCTGAGGAGTCATTACTCCTAAATTCCACATAAAAAAACTGTGACTTCACTCAGGGAGCTTCTAACGCACGTTGGAAGGATGGGAACTGACTACACAGCTCCTTTCATGCGCAATTTTCCTGGAATTCACAGTGAGTACAGAAGGAATAATGGAAATGGAGCACACAGGGAAAACAAAGGTTTTCTCAAGCCAGTGTGGATGGCACCCAGGCTGTAGTACCTACTTATGCCACCAGGTGGAGCATCGTTCTATTGAATGAGCTGAACTCCAAGATGTGTTTGCTTCCTGCCCTCATTTGGCTGCATATGAGATGTACATGTGTCCGGCATGAGGCTCCTGTTGCATACATAACAAATGTACATGAAACCAGCTGTAAATTAGGTTCCTATCCTTACAACACATGCTTACAATCTGCCTGAACCGGTGGCAGTCTTTCACAATGACTGTCACTGTTCTGCTTGTGCCAAAACCAAACGAGGTAGAAATCTCAGTGCCTTTTTTTTCGCTTTTGGATTTACTGGCAGGGCCCTTCTGAAGGTTCTCAAGTCACTAAAGGTGACCGAACCTTCGCAGTTCAGGTCTCCAAGCTCTGGAACGCCCTGCTTGAGGATCTCTAGCAGGCAAACTCAGAGTCCTCTTTTAAATCTCTTCCTAAAACTCACCTTTACCTTTCAAATTGCATGTGAAACCGACCTACCAGCTGCAGTTTGACAGAACTTTCACTAAGTCACTGTTATTTGAGAAACATTTTTTCTGAAATAATAATAAAAAAATCTCTCCAGAACATCCCGGCAGTAAAAAACACCTCATTTAAAAACTCAACAAATCAAATGTTCACGTTCCTCATACTTGTTGACCAACTACAACACTGAACAGACCCCATTTAGGAGCAGTGTTATAGGGCTAGTGGTGCGATGGATAACATGTCTGCCTATGGATCAGAAGATTCTCGATTCAACTCCTGGCTAGCTTGATAATCCTCGATCTGAACATGTGTGGGACGTTTCTCATTTTCTTTCTCTCCTTTTTGTTAATCACAAAGGAAATTACACAGAAAGGAGTTGAATATGAGGTTACTATTGTTACAAGTTGGACAAGAATTTACTTCATCCAGCTGCAGCCTTTAAAAACCTGTTCTTTAGTGGCTCTCTACTTTTTGTTAGGAGTATGTGTTTCTGACTGACCGTCGATGTTAGATAGTTTGGTCGATACCTTTCTATATTATCATGAGATTAACAATATACGAACAGATAAAGCAGAAGATGAGAGATGCCAGCAACAAAACACTTGCCCCGTGTGAGGCTCGAACTCACGACCTTCAGATTATGAGACTGACGCGCTGCCTACTGCGCCAACGAGGCCCAGAACACTGTTAAATACATGCTTATATTCACTCACATACGTGTACTTTATGGTGTTTTTAGAGGAGATAAAAGACACATTAAAACACACACAGTGACGTTCAAACTTAAGACTTTCACATTGTGAGACTAAAACACTTTGTACTCAACAGAATGTCAATGTCACAACCTAAAGGTCACTGATCCTGCTCAACGTGCTCCAGTTAATTCTTCATTTTACATAGTTTGAAATATCTGACTGTGAAATATCTTCATTCACAGACTCAACCTGTCATTTGAGTGACAAGAACTAGAGCGTAGAGAGTCCACTTCAACAGCAGTGGTGTAGGGCTAGTGGCGCAATGGATAAAGCGTCTGACTACGGATCAGAAGATTCTAGGTTCGACTCCTGGCTAGCTCGACAGTACTTTAGCTTTACTGCTGTACAGCGTTATCCTCGACTTCCTGTCCATGACAAAAAACAACATGGATGAAACAAGCTGGATATTAGGTGGCTGTTGTTCACGCATGTGATAGAATCTGCCAGAAACAGTTGATGTATTCCTGGAATTGAGTGAAGTCACTGTTTAGCTCTTTCCGATTTAGATACCAACACAGAGCTATGAGGTGTAAGACTTGACATATCATGCTTATGATGGAAGGGTCTGGGGTAAGATTGCCGGAATTTAAAAGTAACTCCCACTTTATTCGATTGTCCAGGCTGACAGAGTCCTGAACATTAATATTGAACATTTCTCATTCATCAAAATCCTGCTGAGAAAAAAGGGAAACAGCCCAGAAACATAACACCTGGAAAAACCCTCCATTTTGATAAAAACATAATAAGCTCCTAACATGCCATCACCACAGCAGGGGACTGAAATACCCAGTGGCCGTGATCGTATAGTGGTTAGTACTCTGCGTTGTGGCCGCAGCAACCCCGGTTCGAATCCGGGTCACGGCAACACCTGATGGATTTTGTCTGTGATAACAGTAAACTTTAGAACTGGTAAATGAAGAGTCTGGATCGTGTGCACCAGGAAGGTGGAAAAATGAATCCTGGAACAAGCTATTGAGTTATTTGATTATGTTGACAGTCACATCATGTAAATGTGCCTTTAAAAAATAAACCATTTACACAAGCACTAACAGATGCTATCTGTGTAACACAGAGAGGACACACATACTGTAGTGCTTTAAAGAGTAAGGCATGTTTTATTGTGTGACCCTTCTATAATTCTACCAGTCATTTGACTTTGTCAACACACTGTCCTTATTGTGCCATTCTGTGTCAGGCCACATTTACAAGCTGAACAAGATTCTTGGTTCAACTTCTGGCTAGTTCCATAATCCTTTAGCTGAACATGTGTGGGATGTTTCTCATTTTCTTTCTCTACTTTTTGTTAATAACAAAAGAAATTACACAGAAAGGGATTGAATATAGGGTTAATATTGTTCCAAGTTGTACGACAATTTGCCTCAACCAGTTGCAGCCTTTCAAAATCTGTGATGTCTCTGCTTTTTTGGGTGCACTTGTTTGGAACTGACTGTGGATGTTAGATAGTTTGGTTGAAATCTTTCTACATTTTCATGAGATTAACAATATATTAACATACAGAAAGCAGAAGACGAGACATGCCAGCAACAAAACACTTGCCCCGTGTGAGGCTCGAACTCACGACCTTGAGATTATGAGACTGACGCGCTGCCTACTGCGCCAACGAGGCCCAAAACACTGTTAAATACATGATTAATTTTTGGCTCACATACATGTACTTTATGGTGTTTTTAGAGGAAATAAAAGACACATTAAAACACACACTGTGACGTTCAAACTTAAGACTTTCACATTGTGAGACTAAAACACTTTGTACTCAACAGAATGTCAATGTCACAACCTAAAGGTCACTGATCCTGCTCAACGTGCTCCAGTTTATGCTTCATTTTACATAGTTTGAAATAACTGACTGTGAAACTCCTTTATCTGCAAACTCAACCTGTCATTTGAGTGACAAGAACAAGAGCGTAGAGAGCCCACTTCAACAGCAGTGGTGTAGGGCTAGTGGCGCAATGGATAACGCGTCTGACTACGGATCAGAAGATTCTAGGTTCGACTCCTGGCTAGCTCGACAGTGTTTTAGCTTTACTGCTGAACACTGTTATCCTCTACTTCCTGTCCACAACAAAAAACAATATGGATGAAACAAGCTGGATATTAGGTGGCTGTTGTTCACACATGTGCTAGAATCTGCCAGAAACAGTTGATGTGTTCCTGGAATTGAGTGAAGTCACTGTTTAGCTCTTTCCGATTTAGAGAATTTACAATTTACAAACATGGACGTATAAGAGGAGCTGTGTAATATGTTACCATCTAATGTGTTTGCACCTACCAGCTACAAGTTGACACAAATTTGATCAAGTCACTGTTTGATGACACATTTTGTTGCACAATGTATAAACCACTACAGTATGTGTGTCTTCTTTGTGTCAGACAACTAGCAAGTGTTCGTGGTAGAGAAAGTAGTTTATTTGGAATATGTTTACAAATAACTACATGGGCTGTGAGCTAATTCATTGTTCCAACCTCCACACTGCCTGGTCTCTTTGTAAACCACCGCATTTAAATTTTTCAACAAAGTCGGAGCAAATTCACAACCAAGGAGAAACAGAAAGGAGTTTGTAAACACACTGGAGATCACAGATACTGTAACAGGCATGAACAAAGTTCCTGTTAATTCCTATACCAACACAGAGCTATGAGGAAATGAGGTGTAAGACTTGACATATCATGCTTATGATGGAAGGGTTAGGGGTAAGATTGCCGTAATTTACAAATAACTCCCACTTTACTCGATTGTCCAGGCTGACAGAGTCCTGAACATTAATATTTCATATTTCTCACCAAACAAAAGCCTGTTGAGGTGAGAAATAAGACAAACACCCCAGAAACATAACAGCTGGAAAAGGCCTCCATTTTAACAAAAACATAATAAGCTCCTAACATGCCATCACCACAGCAGGGGACTCAAACACCCAGTGGCCGTGATCGTATAGTGGTTAGTACTCTGCGTTGTGGCCGCAGCAACCCCGGTTCGAATCCGGGTCACGGCAACACCTGATGGATTTTGTCTGTGATAACAGTAAACTTAGAACTGGTGAATGAAGAGTCTGGATCGTGTGCACCAGGAAGGTGGAAAAATGAATCCTATAACAAGCTATTGAGTTATTTGATTATGTTGACAGTCACATCATGTAAATGTGCCTTTAAAAAATAAACCATTTACACAAGTACTAACAGATGCTATCTGTGTAACACACAGAGGACACACATACTGTAGTGCTTTAAAGAGTAAGGCATGTTTTATTGTGTGACCCATCTATAATTCTACCAGTCATCTGACTTTGTCAACACGCTGTCCTTATTGTGCCATTCTGTGTCAGGCCACATTTACAAGCTGAACAAGATTCTTGGTTCAACTTCTGGCTAGTTCCATAATCCTTTAGCTGAACATGTGTGGGATGTTTCTCATTTTCTTTCTATACTTTTTGTTAATCACAAAGGAAATTACACAGAAAGGAGTATAATATGAGGTTACTATTGTTCCAAGATGTACGACAATTTGCCTCAACCAGTTGCAGCCTTTCAAAATCTGTGTTTTCTCTGCTTTTTTGGGTGCACTTGTGTGGGACTGACCGTGCATGTTAGATAGTTTGGTTGAAATCTTTCTACATTAATGAGATTAACAATATATTAACATACAGAAAGAAGAAGACGAGAGATGCCAGCAACAAAAGACCTGCCCCGTGTGAGGCTCGAACTCACGACCTTCAGATTATGAGACTGACGCGCTGCCTACTGTGCCAACGAGGCCCAGAACACTATAAAAATTGCTGATTTTTTTCGCTCACATTCGTGTACTTTATGGTGGAGGACATAAAAGACACATTCAACATACACTGTGACGTTCAAACTTAAGACTTTCACATTGTGAGACTAAAACACTGTGTACTCAACAGAATGTCAATGTACCAACCTAAAGCCAGCTTGTTGATAGGTGAAAACATAGTAGATGGTAATGTATTACACGGCTCCTTTTACACGTCTATGTTTGTAAATTGTAAATTCTCTAAATCGGAAAGAGCTCAACAGTGACCACTAAATTCCAGGAATACATCAACTGTTTCTGGTAGATTCCAGCACATGCGTGAACAACAGCCACCGAATATCCAGCTTGTTTTATCCATATTGTTTTTTGTCGTGGACAGGAAGTCGAGGATAACAGTGTTCAGCAGTAAAGCTAAAGCACTGTCGAGCTAGCCAGGAGTCGAACCTAGAATCTTCTGATCCGTAGTCAGACGCGTTATCCATTGCGCCACTAGCCCTACACCACTGCTGTTGAAGTGGGCTCTCTACGCACTTGTTCTTGTCACTCAAATGACAGGTTGAGTCTGTGAATGAAGATATTTCACAGTCAGATATTTCAAACTATGTAAAATGAAGAATTAACTGGAGCACGTTGAGCAGGATCAGTGACCTTTAGGTTGGTACATTGACATTCTGTTGAGTACAAAGTGTTTTAGTCTCACAATGTGAAAGTCTTAAGTTTGAACGTCACAGTGTGTGTTTTAATGTGTCTTTTATTTCCTCTAAAAACACCATAAAGTACATGAATGTGAGTGAAAAAAATGATCAATTTTTATAGTTTTCTGGGCCTCGTTGGCGCAGTAGGCAGCGCGTCAGTCTCATAATCTGAAGGTCGTGAGTTCGAGCCTCACACGGGGCAGGTCTTTTGTTGCTGGCATGTCTCGTCTTCTGCTTTATTTGTTAATACATCGTTATTCTAATGAAAACGTAGAAAAGCTACAACCAAACTATCTAACAGCCACTGTCAGTCCCAAACAAGTGCTCCCAATAAAAAGCAGAGAGAGACCAGAAAACACAGATTTTGAAAGGCTGCAACTGGTTGAGGCAAATTCTAGTCCAAATTGGAACAATGGTAACCTCATATTCAATCCCTTTCTGTGTAATTTTCTTGGTTATTAACAAAAATTAGAGAAAGAAAATAAGAAACATCTCACACATGTTCAGGAAAAGGATGATGGAGCGAGCCAGAAGTTGAACCTAGAATCTTGTTCAGCTTGTAAATGTGGCCTGACACAGAATGGCACAATAAGGACAGTGTGTTGACAAAGTCAAATGACTGGTAGAATTATAGAAGGGTCACACAATAAAACATGCCTTACTCTTTAAAGCACTACAGTATGTGTGTCCTCTGTGTGTTACACAGATAGCATCTGTTAGTGCTTGTGTAAATGGTTTATTTTTTAAAGGCACATTTACATGATGTGACTGTCAACATAATCAAATAACTCAATAGCTTGTTATAGGATTAATTTTTCCACCTTCCTGGTGCACACGATCCAGACTCTTCATGAACCAGTTCTAAAGTTTACTGTTATCACAGACAAAATCCATCAGGTGTTGCCGTGACCCGGATTCGAACCGGGGTTGCTGCGGCCACAACGCAGAGTACTAACCACTATACGATCACGGCCACTGGGTGTTTCAGTCCCCTGCTGTGGTGATGGCATGTTAGGAGCTTATTATGTTTTTGTTAAAATGGAGGCCTTTTCCAGGTGTTATGTTTCTGGGTTGTTTCCCTTTTTTCTCAGCAGGATTTTGATGAATGAGAAAGGTTCAATATTAATGTTCAGGACTCTGTCAGCCTGGACAATCGAGTAAAGTAGGAGTTATTTGTAAATTATGGCAATCTTACCCCTAACCCTTCCATTATAGGCATGATATGTCACGTCTTACACCTCATACCTCTGTGTTGGTATAGGAATTAACAGGAACTTTGTTCATGCCTGTTACAGTATCTGTGATCTCCAGTGTGTTTGCGAACTCCTTTCTGTTCTCTCTGAAGCATAAACTGGAGCACGTTGAGCAGGATCAGTGACCTTTAGGTTGTGACATTGACATTCTGTTGAGTACACAGTGTTTTAGTCTCACAGTGTGAAAGTCTTAAGTTTGAACGTCACAGTGTGTGTTTTAATGTGTCTTTTATTTCCTCTAAAACACCATAAAGTACACGTATGTGAGTGAAAAAAATCATGTATTTTTAAAGCGTTCTGGGCCTTGTTGGCGCAGTAGGCAGCGCGTCAGTCTCATAATCTGAAGGTCGTGAGTTCGAGCCTCACACGGGGCAAGTGTTTTGTTTCTAGCTTATCATGGACAGCCAAATTTGAGCAATAATCAAATGGACCTTATCCTCCAGCTCATCAAACAGAAGGATACCTGAACTTCTGGTGAAGACCAGCCAAGGTCACAAGACTTTGGCTCAGCCAAATTGCCAGAATAGAGAACTGTTCTTTCTGCATTGAAGCTTCTCAGGTTCTGCCATGGGTGAGGCTGGAGCTGGGACACCTTGCTTCAGAATTTGCTGTTCTTGTGACCTGCAACATCTGCTGTAACTGGAAAAAAACACAACAATCAATACTAATAAACACATGCCGTAGCAACAATAAACAAGAGGACTTGGTCATTGGCTATTTGATCACAGCTGTGATGCTGATCACATGTCAATTGATGACACCCTCTCCTGTAGTTTACAGAAGAAAAAAATGTTCCACTGCAGTTTCGGAGCAGGACCACACACTTGTTTATTCTTCCCTAAGAAACAACCATGTGCAAAAACTGACCAAAGGAAATGATGCTAATTTACTCACCATTGTGTGATTGTTACAGCATTCACCCGTGCCAACTGGATGGTGGTGTCACTCATCACCTTGGCATTAGTGATTATGCACTCTTGAACTCCCGACTTGTAGACCCGTGCCAGCATTGTGAATCTAGACCCTCTGACCCATTGAAAGCACACGTTCGTGTAGAGAGCACAGAGCCTTGTGAAGATGGCCGAATGTTGCTCTTCCTTCATGTCAGTGTGAATACTGCCAGAAGGAAACTTCTCATCGTACTCCCTGAAACACTCCTTGTTGTGGACATGGGCTTTGTGTTCCTTCTTGATTGCTGCCACCAGGTCAACAGAATACCCCAGGGCATTTTCAGCCACCCATGTGAATCAAAGTTGGAGAAACTCAGCAGGTGTTTTCTATTAGCTGATTTTCATGTTGCTGAATTCGTGCATCTCTGACCTTGTCCAGCACTGCCTCTGTGGTCATGGGTCACATCTACGGCTTTTCTTTGTTGGCTTCCTTCACCTTTGTTTCTTCAAACGTGTCTGTGAAGTTTACGCTGCCATCAGTCTGTCTCCTGAAGTGAGGTTCTATCGAGCTTAAAATATGAAACTGTAAGGAACACAGAAACCGATGTAAGTGACAGCATCGTTATTTTTAACAGTGATTGGCTTTCATGAGAAAATATGCTTGACTCAAGCTCTATCTGAATATGTAAAATTAAGTCGACAGTTCATTAACATGGTTTTAATCATGATGATGATCTGCTCCTCCCTCTTGTCTGCCTTCTGCAGGGCAGGTCCTGGTCCTGTTCCTCCTTGGTGATCTTTTGTCCACTTGTTTGTCACTGCTGTCCAAAACACAGTTTGTCCATAATGGTCTTTGTACAGGGGATGGGCTTCATTTGTATCCACAATGCGATCACGGCCTCTGGGTGCTCAAATACACTGCAGTGGAAATGACATGCTTTGAGTTCTCATTGTTCAACAGACCACTGTGTTTCTGTCAAACAGTGACTTCATTCAATTCCATGGGCCTCATTTATCAAGCGTGCGTACGCACAGATGTGTGCGTAATGAGTGCGTACAAGCATTTCCACGCATAGTAGGGGATTTATCAACTTGTACTGGTGCGTAGAAACATGCGTAAATTTAAGCACAACTCTGACCATGCGTACACACAAAACCTAGTGGTAGAACAGAGAAACCACACATAGAATGCACTTAGAGAATCAAAGTGTTCAATAGCAAGCCGAAACTCAACAAGGACTTCACAGTATCACCGGATTCCCAAACATAAATAGAGCCATAGGTTGCACCACATCTTAGTCAAAGCACCATCATACAATGAATTCAGATCCGTGAACATGAAAGGATTTCATTCAATCAATACCAAAAAAAAAATTGCGATCCACATCTGTCTCTGTTCAACGTTGTTGCCCGGTGGCCTGGACGAAGGCACGACTCATTCATTCTGCAGAACTACTTAGTGGGTGTTTGCCTCCAAGCAGGAGCTGTTTAGGATGGCTGACTCACTGGTGAGTGTTACAACATTTCAAAATTATTTTCTGGGCTTCGTGTGGTTTATTGTAACATCTCCATAGGAGATCAGGTATATCCACTGAAGCAGTGGCTAATGATCCCTCCTGTCCCACCCTCTAATGTCGCAGCCATTCAAACGAGAGGATCATACAGAGATTTTAGATAAATCTGCATGTTTCAGATTAAAAGTGTGTGTGGGAAAATAATCTCATCATTCAACATTTTTTCTTTATTTAACATTTGCGATATGCATGTAGCAATCTGTGCCACTGACTCGTTGATTTGCAGTAAAGTATTGGTGATGTTGGTCAGTTGATTGCATATTTCATTTATGGATTTGGTGGTCTTGTGTTGATTCTGCAGCACTGCCTCGTTCAGCACCCTCGTCCCGCCAGGACGCACCGAATGAGTTTTGGATGGCCCCGGCTGCTCCTGTTCCAAGTCCCCCGGCTCCTCCACCAGCTCCGGCTCCTGAGCGCAGACGGGACTGGCTTGAGTTTCTGAGTTATTAAAGAAACATCAGATTATCGTCACGTTTATTTTAATTCAGGTCCACAAATTAAAATGGTTTTGAAACACCTCAGTCCAGCTTTTCATTTTACTTGTAGTGTGACTGGTCGATGGTCCAGCTGGTTCTGTTGGGAGGGAGACTGTCCGTGTCTCCATCCGGAATAATCCCACATAGTGCCGTGTCCCTGATGATGCTGGCAGCATGGGCGTCCATGGGTGAAGGCTGGGTTGTTGCTTATCCTCCTCCAGGTACAAATATTTTACATCTGTGGGCTGTGATGCGTTTTCTGGCACCGAGTTTGATATCAAACCATTTCTTTTTAATTTCTGAGAATGATCTTTCCTCTGACCCAACAGAATTAACAGCAGTCGTCACCTTCTCCCACGCAGCATTTTCTTTTGTTGGTCACACCTACATTTAGTGTTCCAAAAAGTATTTTTTGGTTTGTTTCAACTTCGCCTAGTAGTACCTCAACCTCGGTGTCGGAAAATGTATCTTCTTCAGCCTCTTTGCCATGATTTCGGTGAGAGGACCAAAATCCATGAACGTGTTTTCAGGGATGGTTGATACCATATATGGTCAATTGGAGGCGTTTCTGAATGCAAATGACCCGAACCATGCATGAGCATGGTCATTAGGAACAGGTGGGATTTATCATCACCGGTTACTTACTGGTGTGCGTACGACCGGTGTCCACATGTTTCATGAATACGGATTTTTTTGTACTTACACACATTCTAAATTTCATTCATACGACAGAATTTAGAACTTTTTCTGCGCACGCTTGATAAATGAGGCCCCAGGAACACATCAACTGTTTTTGGCAGATTCTAGCACATGCGTGAACAACAGCCACCTAATATCCAGCTTGTTTCATCCATATTGTTTTTTGTTGTGGACAGGAAGTAGAGGATAACAGTGTTCAGCAGTAAAGCTAAAACACTGTCGAGCTAGCCAGGAGTCGAACCTAGAATCTTCTGATCCGTAGTCAGACGCGTTATCCATTGCGCCACTAGCCCTACACCACTGCTGTTGAAGTGGGCTCTCTACGCTCTTGTTCTTGTCACTCAAATGACAGTTTGAGTTTGCAGATAAAGGAGTTTCACAGTCAGATATTTCAAACGATGTAAAATGAAGCATAAACTGGAGCACGTTGAGCAGGATCAGTGACCTTTAGGTTGGTACATTGACATTCTGTTGAGTACTCAGTGTTTTAGTCTCACAATGTGAAAGTCTTAAGTTTGAACGTCACAGTCTGTGTTTTAATGTGTCTTTTATTTGCTCTTAAAACACCATAAAGTACATGTCTGTGAGTGAATATAGTCATCAATTTTTACAGTGTTCTGGGCCTCGTTGGCGCAGTAGGCAGCGCGTCAGTCTCATAATCTGAAGGTCGTGAGTTCGAGCCTCACACGGGGCAGATGTTTTGTTGCTGACATCTCTCATCTTCTACTTTCTGTATGTTAATATATTGTTAATCTCATGAAAATGTAGGAAGATTTCAACCAAACTATCTAACATGCACGGTCAGTTCCAGACAAGTGCTCCCAAAAAAGCAGAGAAAACACAGATTTTGAAAGGCTGCAACTGGTTGAGGCAAATTGTCGTACAACTTGGAACAATAGTAACCTCATATTCAATCCCTGTCTGTGTAATTTCTTTTGTTATTAACAGGAAGTAGAGAAAAAAAATGAGAAACATCCCACACATGTTCAGCTAAAGGATTATGGAACTAGCCAGAAGTTGAACCAAGAATCTTGTTCAGCTTGTAAATGTGGCCTGACACAGAATGGCACAATAAGGACAGCGTGTTGACAAAGTCAGATGACTGGTAGAATTATAGAAGGGTCACACAATAAAACATGCCTTACTCTTTAAAGCACTACAGTATGTGTGTCCTCTGTGTGTTACACAGATAGCATCTGTTAGTACTTGTGTAAATGGTTCGTTTTTTAAAGGCACATTTAGATGATGTGACTGTCAACATAATCAAGTAACTCAATAGCTTGTTTTTGGATTCATTTTTCCACTTTCCTGGTGCACACGATCCAGACCCTTCAACCTTTAACCAGTTCTAAAGTTTACTGTTATCACAGACAAAATCCATCAGGTGTTGCCGTGACCCGGATTCGAACCGGGGTTGCTGCGGCCACAACACAGAGTACTAACCACTATACGATCACGGCCACTGGGTGGTTGAGTCTCCTGCTGTTCAAAATTATTGTTTCTGTAAATATTTATGCTTTTTCCAGCTGTTATGTTTCTGGGGTGTTTGTCTTTTTTCTCACCTCAACAGGCTTTGGATGGGTGAGAAATATGAAATATTAATGTTCAGGACTCTGTCAGCCTGGACAATCGAGTAAAGTGGGAGTTACTTGTAAATTCCGGCAATCTTACCCCAGACCCTTCCATCATAAGCATGATATGTCAAGTCTTACACCTCATAGCTCTGTGTTGGTATCTAAATCGGAAAGAGCTAAACAGTGACTTCACTCAATTCCAGGAACACATCAACTGTTTCTGGCAGATTCTAGCACATGTGTGAACAACAGCCACCTAATATCCAGCTTGTTTCATCCATATTGTTTTTTGTCGTGGACAGGAAGTAGAGGATAACAGTGTTCAGCAGTAAAGCTAAAACACTGTCGAGCTAGCCAGGAGTCGAACCTAGAATCTTCTGATCCGTAGTCAGACGCGTTATCCATTGCGCCACTAGCCCTACACCACTGTTGTTGAAGTGGGCTCTCTACGCTCTTGTTCTTGTCACTCAAATGACAGGTTAAGTTTGCAGATAAAGGAGTTTCACAGTCAGTTATTTCAAACTATGTAAAATGAAGCATAAACTGGAGCACGTTGAGCAGGATCAGTGACCTTTAGGTTGGTACATTGACATTCTGTTGAGTACACAGTGTTTTAGTCTCACAATGTGAAAGTCTGAAGTTTGAACGTCACAGTGTGTGTTTTAATGTGTCTTTTATTTCCTCTAAAAACACCATAAAGTACATGTATGTGAGGGAAAAAACTCATCCATTTTAAAAGTCTCAGTCTCATAATCTGAAGGTCGTGAGTTCGAGCCTCACACGGGGCGGGTCTTTTGTTTCTCGCATGACATGGACAGCCAAATTTGAGCAATCATCAAACGGACCTTATACTCCAGCTCATCAAACCTTTCTATGTTTTCTTTCGATTAACAATATATTAACAAACTAGAAAAGCACTCAGAGAGTGCATACCTCCGCCAAGGAGCTTCAGTCCACCCCCAACACAATTTCACAATTCACGTACTTTGTATGGAATGTTACAGACACCAATGTAATTACATACAAGTGAAATTTCCTACCAACAATGTGGCGTGTCTTTCGTCTTGTGTCTGTGTTATACTATGAGCTTTAAAACTTTAATTTATTCAAAATTATATGAAATCCCTGAAACTATGAAATCCCTGTGAAAGTATTTTAAATTATTAAACCCACACAATGAATTTTTCACCCCATGAAATGAAAATATTCTACGTTTTATTGAACCCCGGTCCCCCACTCTACAGTCCCCAATGCAGTCCCTTAAATGAATTCAAGCCCTTTATCTTATTTTAAACCCCTTAACATTAAGTTTAACCCCAGAAATCAAATCCCCCCATTTTAAAGCCCAGCCTATGCTAATTAAATGATTTTTAACCCTGGTAATGAAATAAAAATCCTTCCAAAAAATGAATGCTCCGCTCCACTAATGTATGGCAGAAAACACCAACGAAACCCCAAAAACCACCCCGCAAATGAAATGACAACTCAAGGAAGAAGCCCCCCACCCTAAGGAAACGTAAGGAAACCAAAAAGCAAAGCTAAAGGAACAGAAAACCTCAAAACCTCCCCAAAAAATGTCCCGAAAACCAGCCAAACACAAACGATTTAGCGCTAGCGGCGGAGCTCGCAGCACCACAAGGTCCCTCCAAAGGGACAAATAAACCCCAAAAGTGGTGAAAAGTCCACTGTGAAATAGTGAACAATGTGTGCAAAGCAACGTTTGGACCCCCAGAGTGGGTCTTCATCAGGCCACGACACACAAAGTCGGCTAATAGTGAGCTAACACTGGAGCATTAGATACCAGATCCTTCTTCATCTGAAGTCAGACGGGTCACGGAGCCAAAACGAACAGGAAATAGAGAAATAAGTTTTCCATGGGTGTATTTTAATTTTCATTTCCATTTACAGACACATCTAATTAAATCAACAAAATCTACCCCAAAAATAAGAGTGCCCTCTGGTGGCTTTTAGAGTAAACCCAGTTACAGTTACATTAAAAAAGATTCCTGGATCCAGATGGTGAACCTGAGTAGTACCAAAATTTCATCATTTCTTCCTTGTCCGATTTCACACATTTCCTGAAAATTTCATCCAAATCTGTCCATTACTTTTCGAGTTATTTTGCACACAAACAAACCAACCAACCAACAAATTCATAAACAAACAAACCAACACCGGCCATCACATAACCTCTTAGGTGGAGGTAATAAGGCAGAAGACAAGAGATGCTTGCAACAAAAGACCTGCCCCGTGTGAGGCTCGAACTCACGACCTTCAGATTATGAGACTGACGCGCTGCCTACTGCGCCAACGAGGCCCAGAACGCTGTAAAAATACATGACTTTTTTTGCTCACATACATGTGCTTTATGGTGTTTTTAGAGGAAATAAAAGACACATTAAAACACACACTGTGACGTTCAAACTTAAGACTTTCACATTGTGAGACTAAAACACTGTGTACTCAACAGAATGTCAATGTCACAACCTAAAGGTCACTGATCCTGCTCAACGTGCTCCAGTTTATGCTTCATTTTACATAGTTTGAAATATCTGACTGTGAAACTCCTTTATCTGCAAACTCAACCTGTCATTTGAGTGACAAGAACAAGAGCGTAGAGAGCCCACTTCAACAGTAGTGGTGTAGGGCTAGTGGCGCAATGGATAACGCGTCTGACTACGGATCAGAAGATTCTAGGTTCGACTCCTGGCTAGCTCGACAGTGCTTTAGCTTTACTGCTGAACACTGTTATCCTCGACTTCCTGTCCACGACAAAAAACAATATGGATGAAATCAGCTGGATATTAGGTGGCTGTTCTTCACACGTGGTACAATCTGCCAGAAAGAGCATCTGGTGATATGGTTGAAAGCCCCAATGGCGACATATTATACGGTGATACACTGCGATACGTGAACACATTGGGTGTGAGGGGTCAGGTGTATTTTCCATCATCTGAATGCCCAAAACCTCTACCTGTTGACACACTAACAACTTTTACGTGACATGTCACGGAGAAAGGGTCAAAAAACGTTGGACACTTTCTTTTTCCGAAGTCGGAGGAGCACTGGAGGAGGTGATGAGCCCGCCTTTCACCCCCAGGCCAAGGGGAGTTCATCCCCGGTGAGCCGACTGAGCCGCGGCTCCATGATGAGGCAGAGCCAGTGGAGTTAGCACGGATGTTAGCACGGATGTTAGCACGTCATCGGAGCAGCCTTCTGCGAGCTGCGATGGTAAACATCGAACTGGCGGATTTAATCCAAAATGGTTAGCTGACCCTAAATTTAGTGGATAGCTCCATAAGACTGAGTATGGAAAGCCCAGACGGATTGCTTGCACTGATCCAACCTGCACCATATGCAGTACAAAGTAGAAGAGGTCACACAGCACAGCAGACCTTCTCAACCTCTGAGTTCCCTGGTTTTACCCCTTGGCCATGTTTGCACTTCTTTATTTATGTTAATTTATTTTACTTTTAAATGTGACCACCAACTGCCTGTTCTAAGATTCACTAGAATTTACCTGAAGTAAAAACAATTGGTATTATTTATTTTAATTGTATTTTTTTGTGTTTGTTAAAAACCATATTTCAAGATTGTGCCTCTTTGTAAAACTCGACATTTAAGTATTGTTAATAAATGGCCTATAATAACACATAATAGTCATAATTTCAAAGTTCCTGTCAACTTTTACCTTTTTTTTTTGTTTTGTTTTTTACAAAAACACGGTGGGCCGCTGGTGGGCTTCTTGACCACCCACCAGGCTTAGCAAGTTTTCTGGGGGAAACCCTGCATTGTTTAGCTCTTTAGAGAATTTACAATTTAACAACATAAGCCCTATTCTCACGGGATAAGTATTACCTGGGGACCTATTGCAATTTGTAATAACTGCTGAGGTCGTCAGTGATGTTAATCCCGTGAGTAATTTGGAAAGTGAAAATTCCCTCGCAAATTACCTACTATATTTTGCTGAACTCCGATGTCCTGGGATAATTTTAATCCCGTGAGAATACGCATCTCGGTGATTTGGCCAGAAATCGCCAGGACCCCACAGGCATTTAGGCGGTTTTTGTTTACTAGACGCATTTTTATTAATTTTTTGGTGAATGATGAGGCCGCGTTGGAGTGTTTAGAGGAGATTTTGGGTGACGGGCCGGTAAGAGCTTATCGGCCCGTCACGTACGGGAAAAAAAGACAAGGCTGAAAAGAAGGAGTAAATTCACCTCCAAATGGTGGATCACCAGCCTGACAGTGTGTGGTAAGAATAATGTTTTCTATTATTGGTTACTTTCAAGCAGTGGCTGCATCAGTGAACGTCATTCTCCGACTCGACTAATAAAGTGTGCAACCCAGCAAACCCGAAGTTAACGTAAAATATAATACTGCCGATTCTAAAACTGCTGCCGTTAGTTACTGCTGTACTTCTGTTACCACTGTTATTGTGTTATATTATAATGTTATAATGTTATATTAACCCTAACCCTAACCCCAACTAAAAAAAAACAACAACAAAACAACTAAAAAACAAAACAAAACCAAACTTAGCACTGAGCGGATGTTACGCAATAGGTAACGCGCTGACATCATCCAGGGGAAGTCAGTAAAATCATGGGGAAAAGCTGACTTTGGTTATCCCATGAGAATGGGACACATAAAAAGCTGACGTAGGGGGGTAATTTATTTATTACACGGGGTCCCCTGGAAATACTTATCCCGTGAGAATAGGGCTATAGACGTATAAAAGGAGCTGTGTAATACATTACCATCTAATGTGTTTGCACCTACCAGCTACAGATTGACACAAATTTGATCAAGTCACTGTTTGATGACACATTTTGTTACACAGTGTATAAACCACTACAGTATGTGTGTCCTCTTTGTGTCAGACAACTAGCAAGAGTCAGTGGTAGAGAAAGTAGTTTATTTGGAATGATATGTTTACAAATAACTACATGGCCTGTTAGCTAATTCATTTTTCCAACCTCCACACTGCCTTGTCTCTTTGTAAAGCACCAAGTTGAAATTTTTCAACAAAGTCGGAGCAAATTCACAACCAAGAGAGAAACAGAAAGGAGTTTATAAACACACTGGAGATCACAGATACTGTAACAGGCATGAACAAAGTTCCTGTTAATTCCCATACCAGCACAGAGCTTTGTGGAAATGAGGTGTAAGACTTGACATATCATGCTTATAATGGAAGGGTTAGGGGTAAGATTGCCATAATTTACAAATAACTCCCATTGTAATTGAGTGTCCAGGCTGACAGAGTCCTGAACATTAATATTTCATATTTCTCACCCATCAAAAGCCTGTTGAGGTGAGAAAAAAGACAAACACCCCAGAAACATAACAGCTGGAAAAAGCATAAATATTTACAGAAACAATAATTTTGAACAGCAGGAGACTCAACCCCCCAGTGGCCGTGATCGTATAGTGGTTAGTACTCTGTGTTGTGGCCGCAGCAACCCCGGTTCGAATCCGGGTCACGGCAACACCTGATGGATTTTGTCTGTGGTAACAGTAAACTTTAGAATTGGTTAAAGGTTGAAGGGTCTGGATCGTGTGCACCAGGAAGGTGGAAAAATCAATCCTATAACAAGCTATTGAGTTATTTGATTATGTTGACAGTCACATCATGTAAATGTGCCTTTAAAAAACAAACCATTTACACAAGTACTAACAGATGCTATCTGTGTAACACACAGAGGACACACATACTGTAGTGCTTTAAAGAGTAAGGCATGTTTTATTGTGTGACCCTTCTATAATTCTACCAGTCATTTGACTTTGTCAACACGCTGTCCTTATTGTGCCATTCTGTGTCAGGCCACATTTACAAGCTGAACAAGATTCTAGGTTCAACTTCTGGCTCGCTCCATCATCCTTTTCCTGAACATGTGTGAGATGTTTCTTATTTTCTTTCTCTAATTTTTGTTAATAACCAAGAAAATTACACAGAAAGGGATTGAATATGAGGTTACCATTGTTCCAATTTGGACTAGAATTTGCCTCAACCAGTTGCAGCCTTTCAAAATCTGTGTTTTCTGGTCTCTCTCTGCTTTTTATTGGGAGCACTTGTTTGGGACTGACAGTGGCTGTTAGATAGTTTGGTTGTAGCTTTTCTACGTTTTCATTAGAATAACGATGTATTAACAAATAAAGCAGAAGACGAGACATGCCAGCAACAAAAGACCTGCCCCGTGTGAGGCTCGAACTCACGACCTTCAGATTATGAGACTGACGCGCTGCCTACTGCGCCAACGAGGCCCAGAACACTGTAAAAATTGATGATTTTTTTCGCTCACATTCGTGTACTTTATGGTGTTTTTAGAGGAAATAAAAGACACATTAAAACACACACTGTGACGTTCAAACTTAAGACTTTCACATTGTGAGACTAAAACACTGTGTACTCAACAGAATGTCAATGTCACAACCTAAAGGTCACTGATCCTGCTCAACGTGCTCCAGTTTATGCTTCATTTTACATAGTTTGAAATAACTGACTGTGAAACTCCTTTATCTGCAAACTTAACCTGTCATTTGAGTGACAAGAACAAGAGCGTAGAGAGCCCACTTCAACAACAGTGGTGTAGGGCTAGTGGCGCAATGGATAACGCGTCTGACTACGGATCAGAAGATTCTAGGTTCGACTCCTGGCTAGCTCGACAGTGCTTTAGCTTTACTGCTGTACAGCGTTATCCTCTACTTCCTGTCCACGACAAAAAACAATATGGAAGAAACAAGCTGGATATCAGGTGGCTGTTGTTCACACATGTGCTAGAATCTGCCAAAAACAGTTGATGTGTTCCTGGAATTGAGTGAAGTCACTGTTTAGCTGTTTCCTGTTTACAGATTTTACAATTTACAAACATAGACGTATAAGAGGAGCTGCGTAATACATTACCATCTAATGTGTTTGCACCTACCAGCTACAGGTTGACACAAATTTGATCAAGTCACTGTTTGATGACACATTTTGTTACACAGTGTATAAACCACTACAGTATGTGTGTCTTCTTTGTGTCAGACAACTAGCAAGAGTCAGTGGTAGAGAAAGTAGTTTATTTGGAATGATATGTTTACAAATAACTACATGGCCTGTTAGCTGATTCATTTTTCCAACCTCCACACTGCCTGGTCTCTTTGTAAAGCACCAAGTTGAAATTTTTCAACAAAGTCGGAGCAAATTCACAACCAAGAGAGAAACAGAAAGGAGTTTATAAACACACTGGAGATCACAGATACTGTAACAGGCATGAACAAAGTTCCTGTTAATTCCTATACCAGCACAGAGCTTTGTGGAAATGAGGTGTAAGACTTGACATATCATGCTTATAATGGAAGGGTTAGGGGTAATATTGCCATAATTTACAAATAACTCCCATTGTAATTGAGTGTCCAGGCTGACAGAGTCCTGAACATTAATATTTCATATTTTGTCACCAATCAAAAGCCTGTTGAGGTGAGAAAAAAGACAAACACCCCAGAAACATAACAGCTGGAAAAAGCATAAATATTTACAGAAACAATAATTTTGAACAGCAGGAGACTCAACCACCCAGTGGCCGTGATCGTATAGTGGTTAGTACTCTGTGTTGTGGCCGCAGCAACCCCGGTTCGAATCCGGGTCACGGCAACACCTGATGGATTTTGTCTGTGGTAACAGTAAACTTTAGAACTGGTTAAAGGTTGAAGGGTCTGGATCGTGTGCACCAGGAAGGTGGAAAAATCAATCCTATAACAAGCTACTGAGTTATTTGATTATGTTGACAGTCACATCATGTAAATGTGCCTTTAAAAAACAAACCATTTACACTAGTACTAACAGATGCTATCTGTGTAACACACAGAGAACACACATACTGTAGTGCTTTAAAGAGTAAGGCATGTTTTATTGTGTGACCCTTCTATAATTCTACCAGTCATCTGACTTTGTCAACACGCTGTCCTTATTGTGCCATTCTGTGTCAGGCCACATTTACAAGCTGAACAAGATTCTAGGTTCAACTTCTGGCTAGTTCCATAATCCTTTAGCTGAACATGTGTGGGATGTTTCTCATTTTTTTCTCTACTTCCTGTTAATAACAAAAGAAATTACACAGAAAGGGATTGAATATGAGGTTACCATTGTTCCAAGTTGTACGACAATTTGCCTCAACCAGTTGCAGCCTTTCAAAATCTGTTTTCTCTGGTTTTTTTGGGAGCACTTGTCTGGAACTGACCGTGCATGTTAGATAGTTTGGTTGAAATCTTTCTGCATTTTCATGAGATAAACAATGCATTAACATATATAAGGCAGAAGACGAGAGATGGTAGGAAAAAAACATCTGCCCCGTGTGAGGCTCGAACTCACGACCTTCAGATTATGAGACTGACGCGCTGCCTACTGCGCCAACGAGGCCCAGAACACTGTAAAAATTGATGATTTTTTTTCGCTCACATTCGTGTACTTTATGGTGTTTTTAGAGGAAATAAAAGACACATTAAAACACACACTGTGACGTTCAAACGTAAGACTTTCACATTGTGAGACTAAAACACTGTGTACTCAACAGAATGTCAATGTACCAACCTAAAGGTCACTGATCCTGCTCAACGTGCTCCAGTTTATGCTTCATTTTACATAGTTTGAAATAACTGACTGTGAAACTCCTTTATCTGCAAACTCAACCTGTCATTTGAGTGACAAGAACAAGAGCGTAGAGAGCCCACTTCAACAGTTGTGGTGTAGGGCTAGTGGCGCAATGGATAACGCGTCTGACTACGGATCAGAAGATTCTAGGTTCGACTCCTGGCTAGCTCGACAGTGCTTTAGCTTTACTGCTGAACAGCGTTATCCTCGACTTCCTGTCCACGACAAAAAACAATATGGAAGAAACAAGCTGGATATCAGGTGGCTGTTGTTCACACATGTGCTAGAATCTGCCAAAAACAGTTGATGTGTTCCTGGAATTGAGTGAAGTCACTGTTTAGCTGTTTCCTGTTTACAGATTTTACAATTTACAAACATAGACGTATAAGAGGAGCTGTGTAATACATTACCATCTAATGTGTTTGCACCTACCAGCTACAGGTTGACACAAATTTGATCAAGTCACTGTTTGATGACACATTTTGTTACACAGTGTATAAACCACTACAGTATGTGTGTCTTCTTTGTGTCAGACAACTAGCAAGTGTTAGTGGTAGAGAAAGTAGTTTATTTGGAATGATATGTTTACAAATAACTACATGGCCTGTTCGCTAATTCATTTTTCCAACCTCCACACTGCCTGGTCTCTTTGTAAAGCACCAAGTTGAAATTTTTCAACAAAGTTGGGGAAAATTCACAACCAAGAGAGAAACAGAAAGGAGTTTGTAAACACACTGGAGATCACAGATACTGTAACAGGCATGAACAAAGTTCCTGTTAATTCCTATACCAGCACAGAGCTTTGTGGAAATGAGGTGTAAGACTTGACATATCATGCTTATAATGGAAGGGTTAGGGGTAAGATTGCCATAATTTAGAAATAACTCCCATTGTACTTGAGTGTCCAGGCTGACAGAGTCCTGAACATTAATATTGAACATTTCTCATTCATCAAAAATCCTGCTGAGAAAAAAGGGAAACAACCCAGAAACATAACAGCTGGAAAAGGCCTCCATTTTGATAAAAACATAATAAGCTCCTAACATGCCATCACCACAGCAGGGGACTGAAATGCCCAGTGGCCGTGATCGTATAGTGGTTGGTACTCTGCGTTGTGGCCGCAGCAACCCCGGTTCGAATCCGGGTCACGGCAACACCTGATGGATTTTGTCTGTGATAACAGTAAACTTTAGAACTGGTTCATGAAGACTCTGGATCGTGTGCACCAGGAAGGTGGAAAAATCAATCCTGTAACAAGCTATTGAGTTATTTGATTATGTTGACAGTCACATCATGTAAATGTGCCTTTAAAAAACAAACCATTTACACTAGTACTAACAGATGCTATCTGTGTAACACACAGAGGACACACATACTGTAGTGTTTTAAAGAGTAAGGCATGTTTTATTGTGTGACCCTTCTATAATTCTACCAGTCATTTGACTTTGTCAACACGCTGTCCTTATTGTGCCATTCTGTGTCAGGCCACATTTACAAGCTGAACAAGATTCTTGGTTCAACTCCTGGCTCCTGCCATTATTTCAAGGACACATCAGGAAACAAAATCTAAACATTGATAGTCAGAGCTCATAAGATGCCATCACAACAGCAGGCCACTGAAGAAACCAGTCAATTGTGAATATACTCCAACACCATATCTGTCATGTTTAAGGCCATTAAACGTGTCTCACTACGTATCAGAAGATTCAAAGTTTGACTCCTGGTGAACTTGCAAGGAACTTGCAGAGGGGTGCATGAAGGTGGGTGAGGATGTCTGATGAGGCCTGCAGTCGAGCACGGGCCTGAGTCAAAGCGATAAAACATAAAAAGCAGGACAGACAAACATCACAAATACTGAATAGCAATAAATACTCATCGTAAATGTAACAATACCACACTGCAGAAACACTTATGGTCAAGTCCTGCATTCAAATAAATAGAGCTGCATAAGTATTAGAATCAAATATACTGAACTCCGTTATTTTCTGTTGAATGACGTAATTTATAAAAATACATCCTATTTTATTTATTGATCACATTTTGTATTAACAGTCTAAATCTGCAGAGTAAGTTGTAGTAAAGAAAGCTGTAAAATATACACAATTGAGGGAAAACTACAACATTCCCTGCTAAAATGCAGTGGAGTATAAGTATAAAGTAGCATGAAATGTAAATACTTAAATAAAGTACTGTCCACAGTACGATGAGCTTACAGTAAAATTCAATAGTAAAACTACGTCCTAACTTTTATAGTGCTGTACACATCTTTGTAACTTCTCATTCATTTCATGACGTTTCCAGCTCACAAACATCATCAACAGACAAACTAACTATCAAATGTGTTGGCGTTGAACTAAAATTAGCAGAAGTATCGACTCGGGCTGGTCCCGAATATTCGAATATCCAAATATTCGTTTGTTGTGGTGGTATTCGGATAATAATTTTGATATTCGAATATTCGTGCATGACGTAACCTGTTTTAAACTACGCATGATAAATCATAGGCTGGAGCACGTTGAGCAGCAACATAATTTCATGAATTTCAACAGTATTTCCCCTTATCTGGATTCGCCCCAGAGTTCCTCACATATTTTAACCTCTAGTATCTGTCAGGTTTTCTCAATTCCCTGTGTCAAAAGTCAGTCCAGTCCCAATTAAATAGTGAAAGATGAGATGACTTCAAGAGTCTAAAAAAGGCCAGTTTTCTTTATACTAATGTTCCTTGTATTACCATGACCTAAAAATACAGCATGTGAAAGAATCGAAAGACTTTTGAACTAGCCACGAGTCAAATCTAGAATCTTTTATCCACAGTCAGATGCATAAATGTGGCTTCTTACAGAATCATATTGTAATGAATAGTAGCAGTAACATCTTGAGCCACTCCTGACATGGCAGACTGATAGCCTTTGTTGTGCAAACGGGCAGCTCCACAACCATTAGCACTGCCAATACTGTTGGACCACCTGGCTTCATAGCCATTCACACCTTGATGCATGTTAGTCCTGGGTCGTTAATGGGCCTTTAGTCATGTTCAGACTAAGTAAAATCAGCATGCCGCAGCCTCTGTTTTACTTTACATCATCTGAACCAGGGAAATCAAGCATGTTCTCTTACATGAAGCGCAAGTCACAGGTCACAGTGCCATAGTACAAGGAATCTTCTACCATACCTTCTAACTGTACTGGCAGGGTGTTTCCTTTTTGGACCACCTTGTCTCTTCTTTTTGTTGTAGTATTTGCTTGCTGACTGTCTGTGACCATTAAACACACACACACACACACACACACACACACACACACACACACACACACACACACAGAGACACAGACAGAGAGAGAGAGAGAGAGAGAGAGAGAGAGAGAGAGAGAGAGAGACTATTTGCTGTTAACAACAATCAGCATCGATGCTAATTAAGCTCCTGTGTGGATTTTATGAATTCTCCATATTAAAAGACAGTCCAGTTCCACTGATTGCTTATTGAACCCTCCTGTGTATATTTGTAGTTGTGAAAAAATTCTTAAGAAAAAAAGTTTCTCTTTAACAGTTCTGAATTTGTAAAAATTGTTCAGATACTTCTTTGAGGTGCACACAGATTTTTGCAGATGTTGGAAATACCTATGTAGCATCTGGGAGAAGCTAAAGTTTGATTGAACTAGCCAAGAGTCGAAGATCAAAATTATTTTTTCTGTAAATATTTATGTTTTTTCAAGCTGTCATGTTCTGGGGTGTTTCTCTTTTTATCTTTTCAAAATAAACTACTTTCTCTACCACTAACACTTGCTAGTTGTCTAACACAAAGAGGACACACATACTGTAGTGGTTTATATACTGTGAAACAAAATGTGTCATCAAACAGTGACTTGATCAAATTTGTGTTAACTTGTAGCTGGTAGGTGCAAACACATTAGATGGTAACGTATTACACAGCTCCTCTTATACGTCCATGTTTGTAAATTGTAAATTCTCTAAATCGGAAAGAGCTAATCAGTGACTTCACTCAATTCCAGGAACACATCAACTGTTTCTGGCAGATTCTAGCACATGTGTGAACAACAGCCACCTAATATCCAGCTTGTTTCATCCATATTGTTTTTTGTCGTGGACAGGAAGTCGAGGATAACGCTGTTCAGCAGTAAAGCTAAAGCACTGTCGAGCTAGCCAGGAGTCGAACCTAGAATCTTCTGATCCGTAGTCAGACGCGTTATCCATTGCGCCACTAGCCCTACACCACTGCTGTTGAAGTGGGCTCTCTACGCTCTTGTTCTTGTCACTCAAATGACAGGTTGAGTTTGCAGATAAAGGAGTTTAACAGTCAGTTATTTCAAACTATGTAAAATGAAGCATAAACTGGAGCACGTTGAGCAGGATCAGTGACCTTTAGGTTGTGACACTGACATTCTGTTGAGTACACAGTGTTTTAGTCTCACAATGTGAAAGTCTTAAGTTTGAACATCACAGTGTGTGTTTTAATGTGTCTTTTATTTCCTTTAAAAACACCATAAAGTACATGTATGTGAGCGAAAAAATAATCATGTATTTGTAACGTGTTCTGGGCCTCGTTGGCGCAGTAGGCAGCGCGTCAGTCTCATAATCTGAAGGTCGTGAGTTCGAGCCTCACACGGGGCAATTGTTTTGTTGCAAGCATCTCTCGTCTTCTGCTTTGTGTATGTTAATTCATTGTTAATCTCATGAAAATGTAGAATGATTTCAACCAAACTATGTAACATCCACAGATAATTTGGTTGAAATCATTCTACCAAACTATCTGTGTGTTGTCCACAGATAGACAACACACAGTCAGTTCCAAACAAGTGCACCCAAAAAAGCAGGGAAAACACAGATTTTGAAAGGCTGCAACTGGTTGAGGCAAATTGTCGTACATCTTTCTGTGTAATTTCTTTTGTTATTAACAAAAAGTAGAGAAAGAAAACGAGAAACATCCCACACATGTTCAGCTAAAGGATTATGGAACTAGCCAGAAGTTGAACCAAGAATCTTGTTCAGCTTGTAAATGTGGCCTGACACAGAATGGCACAATAAGGACAGCGTGTTGACAAAGTCAGATGACTGGTAGAATTATAGAAGGGTCACACAATAAAACATGCCTTACTCTTTAAAGCACTACAGTATGTGTGTCCTCTGTGCGTTACACAGATAGCATCTGTTAGTACTTGTGTAAATGGTTTATTTTTTAAAGGCACATTTACATGATGTGACTGTCAACATAATCAAATAACTCAATAGCTTGTTATAGGATTAATTTTTCCACTTTCCTGGTGCACACGATCCAGACTCTTCATTTACCAGTTCTAAAGTTTATTGTTATCACAGACAAAATCCAGCAGGTGTTGCCGTGACCCGGATTCGAACCGGGGTTGCTGCGGCCACAACGCAGAGTACTAACCACTATACGATCACGGCCACTGGGTGTTTGAGTGCCCTGCTGTGGTGATGGCATGTTAGGAGCTCTGAAGATCAAAATTATTGTTTCTGTAAATATTTATGCTTTTTCCAGCTGTTATGTTTCTGGGGTGTTTGTCTTTTTTCTCACCTCAACAGGCTTTTGATGGGTGAGAAACACAAAATACTAATGTCCAGGACTCTGTCAGCCTGGACACTCGAGTACAATGGGAGTTATTTGTAAGTTATGACATTAGCTATGTCCCAATTCAGGGGCTGCATCCTTCGAAGGCTGCACTCGTCGGCCACATAAATCACAGCGGTGCGACAAGGCTGTCCCATTTCATTAAAACTCGAAGACTCCTTCGAATCCGTCCTTCTTTTCCACAAATTTGAAGGATGCATCCGTGTATCCTTCGTAGCCCCAAATATCCCAAGATTCAATGCGCGTCGGTGACAGTTTGATCAACAGCTGGAGTTTTACAAGCTGGACTCATCAGCGGCGAAGGATTATAGTTTTAAATAGAAGAATTGTGTTACAGCTCGGTCCAGTAGCTAACGATACAAAATTTGAGAACATTAAAATTTGTTTTAAAAAAAACGATTAAGTTACGTTATTGATGTGAGCCGCTGCAATTTAAAACGTTTACTTTCCAGTTGGACAGCTTCAATGTTTAAGTTTTACTGAGACTGTGGCGATTTTTTTCTGACCGTGCCACCACAAAAACGACTTATTCATTCATAAATATTCATATATTTAATCCTTATTTAAATTATTATATTGAGGTGAAGTCAAATGGTTACAAAATGCTGCTGGAGCTTCTATTGGTGGCAATTCTCTGTAGACCAGTGAAAACATGACTGTCCTCACTGTTCTTGGTTTACTTCCACCAAGTTATCTGATAACATGTTTAACAGAAACTATATTTGTTTTCTGTTCAGACAGCATGTATTTAGTGATCCTCATTATAAACACTCAGCCCAGAGATTGTGGAGATTTATAATATCTGAAGTTCATATCAGTGTGGATGTTAACAGATTTAAACCAGCTGTAAATGCTTCTTCTTTTTCAGACAGTTTAGTCCCGTACCACCGGACAGTACAAGCCCCTCAAGTACTCAGGTTTTAAAACATATTAACAACAAAAGTCACAATTTCGGGATCAAATTCATTCAAAGAATGAGGTAAGATTACAATATAGTCGTCTTATCCTGATCCTCCAGATAAAAAAATTTGGCAGTCTGGGTTGCTGGACAACAGGAGCTGCGCTAAGGGACGTCATGACACAAGCAGGAAGTTCGTCGTAGGCCAGACCGTCTCATTTAACAAATGCTCAGACGTGGCCTTCTCAGGCAGCCTACCCGTCCTTTGAAGGACCCAGCCTTCCATCATAACCCTTCCATCATAAGCATGATATGTCACGTCTTACTCCTCATACCTCTGTGTTGGTATAGGAATTAACAGGAACTTTGTTCATGCCTGTTACAGTATCTGTGGTCTCCAGTGTGTTTACAAACTCCTTTCTGTTTCTCCTTGGTTGTGAATTTTCCCCGATTTTGTTGAAAAATTTCAACTTGGTGTTTTACAAAGAGACCAGGCAGTGTGGAGGTTGGAAAAATGAATTAGCTAACAGGCCATATAGTTATTTGTAAACATATCATTCCAAATAAACTACTTTCTCTACCACTAACACTTGCTAGTTGTCTGACACAAAGAGGACACACATACTGTAGTGGTTTATACACTGTGCAACAAAATGTGTCATCAAACAGTGACTTGATCAAATTTGTGTCAACCTGTAGCTGGTCGGTGCAAACACATTAGATGGTAATGTATTACACAGCTCCTTTCATACGTCTATGTTTGTAAATTGTAAATTCACTAATTCGGAAAGAGCTAAACAGTGACTTCACTCAATTCCAGGAACACATCAACTGTTTCTGGCAGATTCTAGCACATGTGTGAACAACAGCCACCTAATATCCAGCTTGTTTCATCCATATTGTTTTTTGTCGTGGACAGGAAGTAGAGGATAACGCTGTACAGCAGTAAAGCTAAAGCACTGTCGAGCTAGCCAGGAGTCGAACCTAGAATCTTCTGATCCGTAGTCAGACGCATTATCCATTGCGCCACTAGCCCTACACCACTGCTGTTGAAGTGGACTCTCTACCCACTTGTTCTTGTCACTCAAATGACAGGTTGAGTTTGCAGATAAAGGAGTTTCACAGTCAGATATTTCAAACTATGTAAAATGAAGCATAAACTGGAGCACGTTGAGCAGGATCAGTGACCTTTAGGTTGGTACATTGACATTCTGTTGAGTACACAGTGTTTTAGTCTCACAATGTGAAAGTCTTAAGTTTGAACGTCACTGTGTGTTTTAATGTGTCTTTTATTTCCTTTAAAAACACCATAAAGTACATGAATGTGATCGAAAAAACTCATCCATTTTAGTAGTCCATTGAGCCTCGTTGGCGCAGTAGGCAGCGCGTCAGTCTCATAATCTGAAGGTCGTGAGTTCGAGCCTCACACGGGGCAGGTCTTTTGTTTCTCGCATGACATGGAGAGCCAAATTTGAGCAAACATCAAACGGACCTTATACTCCAGCTCATCAAACCTTTCTATGTTTTCATTCGATTAACAATATATTAACAAACTAGAAAAGCACTCAGAGAGTGCATACCTCCGCCAAGGAGCTTCAGTCCACTCCCAACACAATCTCCCAATTCACTTATTTTGTATGGAATGTTACAGATACAAATGTAATTACATACAAGTGAAATTTCCTCCCGACAATGTGGCGTGTCTTTCGTCTTGTGTCTGTGTTCTACTGTGAGCTTTGTATGCATAAACAATAAGGAGTGGTGTGTATTATTTAATATGAGGATATGGATTGCAAATGCTTATGAACTGAAGGCCAAGAATGAACAGAAAAGTGGTGAATGAAAGCAAAAAACTTCCAAACAAACCCCTTAATGAAATAAAATCCCCACAGTGCTCTCTCCACTTTAAAAAAAAATACTTTAACTTATTCAAAATTATATGAAATCCCTGAAACTATGAAATCCCTGCGAAAGTATTTTAAATTATTAAACCCACACAATGAATTTTTCACCCCATGAAACGAAAATATTCTACGTTTTATTGAACCCCGGTCCCCCACTCTACAGTCCCCAATGCAGTCCCTTAAATGAATTCAAGCCCTTTATCTTATTTTAAACCCCTTAACATTAAGTTTAACCCCAGAAATCAAATCCCCCCATTTTAAAGCCCAGCCTATGCTAATTAAATGATTTTTAACCCTGGTAATGAAATAAAAATCCTTCCAAAAAATGAATGCTCCGCTCCACTAATGTACGGCAGAAAACACCAACAAAACCCTAAAAACCACCCCACAAATGAAATGACGACTCAAGGCAGAAGCCCCCCACCCTAAGGAAACGTAAGGAAACCAAAAAGCAAAGCAAAAGGAACAGAAAACCTCAAAACCTCCCCAAAAAATGTCCCGAAAAGCAGCCAAACGCAAGCGATCTAGCGCTAGCGGCGGAGCTCGCAGCACCACAAGGTCCCTCCAAAGGGACAAAAAAAACCCAAAAGTGGTGAAAAGTCCACTGTGAAATAGTGAACAATGTGTGCAAAGCAACGTTTGAACCCTCAGAGTGGGTCTTCATCAGGCCACGACACACAAAGTCGGCTAATAGTGAGCTAACACTGGAGCTTTAGATACCAGATCCTTCTTCATCTGAAGTCAGACGGGTCACGGAGCCAAAACGAACAGGAAATAGAGAAATAAATTTTCCATGGGTGTATTTCAATTTTCATTTCCATTTACAGACACATCTAATTAAATCAACAAAATCTACCCCAAAAATAAGAGTGCCCTCTGGTGGCTTTTAGAGTAAACCCAGTTACAGTTACATTAAAAAAGATTCCTGGATCCAGATGGTGATGCGGAGTAGTACCAAAATTTCATCATTTCTTCCTTGTCCCATTTCACACATTTCCTGAAAATTTCATCCAAATCCGTCCATTACTTTTCGAGTTATTTTGCACACAAACAAACCAACCAACCAACAAATTCATAAACAAACAAACCAACACCGGCCATCACATAACCTCCTAGGTGGAGGTAATAAGGCAGAAGACAAGAGATGCTTGCAACAAAAGACCTGCCCCGTGTGAGGCTCGAACTCACGACCTTCAGATTATGAGACTGACGCGCTGCCTACTGCGCCAACGAGGCCCAGAACGCTGTAAAAATACATGACTTTTTTTGCTCACATACATTACTTTATGGTGTTTTTAGAGGAAATAAAAGACACATTAAAACACACACTGTGACGTTCAAACTTAAGACTTTCACATTGTGAGACTAAAACACTGTGTACTCAACAGAATGTCAATGTCACAACCTAAAGGTCACTGATCCTGCTCAACGTGCTCCAGTTTATGCTTCATTTTACATAGTTTGAAATATCTGATTGTGAAACTCCTTTATCTGCAAACTCAACCTGTCATTTGAGTGACGAGAACAAGAGCGTAGAGAGCCCACTTCAACAGCAGTGGTGTAGGGCTAGTGGCGCAATGGATAACGCGTCTGACTACGGATCAGAAGATTCTAGGTTCGACTCCTGGCTAGCTCGACAGTGTTTTAGCTTTACTGCTGTACGCCGTTATCCTCTACTTCCTGTCCACGACAAAAAACAATATGGATGAAACAAGCTGGATATTAGGTGGCTGTTGTTCACACATGTGCTAGAATTTGCCAGAAGCAGTTGATGTGTTCCTGGAATTGAGTGAAGTCACGGTTTAGCTCTTTCCGATTTAGTGAATTTACAATTTACAAACATAGACGTATAAAAGGAGCTGTGTAATACATTACCATCTAATGTGTTTGCACCTACCAGCTACAGGTTGACACAAATTTGATCAAGTCACTGTTTGATGACACATTTTGTTACATAGTGTATAAACCACTACAGTATGTGTGTCCTCTTTGTGTTAGACAACTAGCAAGTGTCAGTGGTAGAGAAAGTAGTTTATTTTGAAATGACACCTTTGCAAATAACTACTTGGCCTTTTAGCTAATTCATTTTTCCAAACTCCACACTGTCTGGTCTCTATGTAAAACACCAAGTTGACATTTTTCAACAAAATCGGGGAAAATTCACAACCAAGAGAGAAACAGAAAGGAGTTGGTAAACACACTGGAGATCACAGATACTGTAACAGGTATGAACAAAGTTCCTGTTAATTCCTATACCAACACAGAGGTATGAGGTGTAAGACGTGACATATCATGCTTATGATGGAAGGGTTATGATGGAAGGCTGGGTCCTTCAAAGGACGGGTAGGCTGCCTGAGAAGGCCGCGTCTGAGCATTTGTTAAATGAGACGGTCTGGCCTACGACGAACTTCCTGCTTGCGTCATGACGTCCCTTAGCGCAGCTCCTGTTGCCCAGCAACCCAGACTGCCAAATTTTTTTATCTGGAGGATCAGGATAAGACGACTATATTGTAATCTTACCTCATTCTTTGAATGAATTTGATCCCGAAATTGTGACTTTTGTTGTTAATATGTTTTAAAACCTGAGTACTTGAGGGGCTTGTACTGTCCGGTGGTACGGGACTAAACTGTCTGAAAAAGAAGAAGCATTTACAGCTGGTTTAAATCTGTTAACATCCACACTGATATGAACTTCAGATATTATAAATCTCCACAATCTCTGGGCTGAGTGTTTATAATGAGGATCACTAAATACATGCTGTCTGAACAGAAACCAAATATAGTTTCTGTTAAACATGTTATCAGATAACTTGGTGGAAGTAAACCAAGAACAGTGAGGACAGTCATGTTTTCACTGGTCTACAGAGAATTACCACCAATAGAAGCTCCAGCAGCATTTTGTAACCATTTGACTACACCTCCATATAATAATTTAAATAAGGATTAAATATATGAATATTTATGAATGAATAAGTCGTTTTTGTGGTGGGACGGTCAGAAAAAAATCGCCACAGTCTCAGTAAAACTTAAACATTGAAGCTGTCCAACTGGAAAGTAAACGTTTTAAATTGCAGCGGCTCACATCAATAACGTAACTTAATCGTTTTTTTTAAAACAAATTTTAATGTTCTCAAATTTTGTATCGTTAGCTACTGGACCGAGCTGTAACACAATACTTCTATTTAAAACTATAATCCTTCGCCGCTGAGTCCAGCTTGTAAAACTCCAGCTGTTGATCAAACTGTCACCGACGCGCATTGAATCTTGGGATATTTGGGGCTACGAAGGATACACGGATGCATCCTTCAAATTTGTGGAAAAGAAGGACGGATTCGAAGGAGTCTTCGAGTTTTAATGAAATGGGACAGCCTAGTCGCACTGCTGTGATTTATGCAGCCGACGAGTGCAGCCTTCGAAGGATGCAGCCCCTGAATTGGGACATAGCTAATGTCATAATTTACAAATAACTCCCATTGTACTCGAGTGTCCAGGCTGACAGAGTCCTGGACATTAATATTTCATATTTCTCACCCATCAAAAGCCTGTTGAGGTGAGAAAAAAGACAAACACCCCAGAAACATAACAGCTGGAAAAAGCATAAATATTGACAGACACAATAATTTTGATCTTCAGAGCTCCTAACATGCCATCACCACAGCAGGGGACTCAAACACCCAGTGGCCGTGATCGTATAGTGGTTAGTACTCTGTGTTGTGGCCGCAGCAACCCTGGTTCGAATCCGGGTCACGGCAACACCTGCTGGCTTTTGTCTGTGATAACAGTAAACTTTAGAACTGGTTAAAGGTTGAAGAGTCTGGATCGTGTGCACCAAGAAGGTGGAAAAATGAATCCTATAACAAGCTATTGAGTTATTTGATTATGTTGACAGTCACAGTGTTTTAAAGAGTAAGGCATGTTTTATTGTGTGACCCTTCTATAATTCTACCAGTCATCTGACTTTGTCAACACGCTGTCCTTATTGTGCCATTCTGTGTCAGGCCACATTTACAAGCTGAACAAGATTCTTGGTTCAACTTCTGGCTAGTTCCATAATCCTTTAGCTGAACATGTGTGGGATGTTTCTCGTTTTCTTTCTCTACTTTTTGTTAATAACAAAAGAAATTACACAGAAAGATGTACGACAATTTGCCTCAACCAGTTGCAGCCTTTCAAAATCTGTGTTTTCCCTGCTTTTTTGGGTGCACTTGTTTGGAACTGACTGTGTGTTGTCTATCTGTGGACAACACACAGATAGTTTGGTAGAATGATTTCAACCAAATTGTCTGTGGATGTTACATAGTTTGGTTGAAATCATTCTCCATTTTCATGAGATTAACAATATATTAACATACAGAAAGCAGAAGACGAGAGATGCTTGCAACAAAAGACCTGCCCCGTGTGAGGCTCGAACTCACGACCTTCAGATTATGAGACTGACGCGCTGCCTACTGCGCCAACGAGGCCCAGAAAGCTGTAAAAATACATGATTATTTTTTTGCTCACATACATGTACTTTATGGTGTTTTTAAAGGAAATAAAAGACACATTAAAACACATACTGTGACGTTCAAACTTAAGACTTTCACATTGTGAGACTAAAACACTTTGTACTCAACAGAATGTCAATGTACCAACCTAAAGGTCACTGATCCTGCTCAACGTGCTCCAGTTTATGCTTCATTTTACATAGTTTGAAATAACTGACTGTGAAGCTCCTTTATCTGCAAACTCAACCTGTCATTTGAGTGACAAGAACAAGAGCGTAGAGAGCCCACTTCAACAGCAGTGGTGTAGGGCTAGTGGCGCAATGGATAACGCGTCGGACTACGGATCAGAAGATTCTAGGTTCGACTCCTGGCTAGCTCGACAGTACTTTAGCTTTACTGCTGTACACCGTTATCCTCGACTTCCTGTCCATGACAAAAAACAATATGGATGAAACAAGCTGGATATTAGGTGGCTGTTGTTCACACATGTGCTGGAATCTGCCAGAAACAGTTGATGTATTCCTGGAATTGGGTAAAGTCACTGTTGAGCTCTTTCCGATTTAGAGAATTTACAATTTACAAACATAGACGTATAAGAGGAGCTGTGTAATACGTTACCATCTAATGTGTTTGCACCTACCAGCTACAAGTTAACACAAATTTGATCAAGTCACTGTTTGATGACACATTTTGTTACACAGTGTATAAACCACTACAGTATGTGTGTCCTCTTTGTGTTAGACAACTAGCAAGTGTCAGTGGTAGAGAAAGTAGTTTATTTTGAAAAGATAAAAGAGAAACACCCCAGAAACATGACAGCTGGAAAAAACATAAATATTTACAGAAAAAATTATTTTGATCTTCGACTCCTGGCTAGTTCAAGCAAACTTTAGCTTCTCCCAGATGCTACATAGGTATTTCCAACATCTGCAAAAATCTGTGTGCACCTCAAAGAAGTCTCTGAACAATTTTTACAAATTCAGAACTGTTAAAGAGAAACTTCTCTTCTTAAGAATAAATCAATAAGCAATCAGTGGAACTGGACTGTCTTTTAATATGGAGAATTCATAAAATCCACTCAGGAGCTTAATTAGCATCGATGCTGATTGTTGTTAATAGCAAATAGTCTCTCTCTCTCTCTCTCTGTCTGTCTCTCTGGTTGTGTGTGTGTGTGTGCGTGTGTGTTTAATGGTCACAGACAGTCAGCAAGCAAATACTACAACAAAAAGAAGAGACAAGGTGGTCCAAAAAGGAAACACCCTGCCAGTACAGTTAGAAGGTATGGTAGAAGATTCCTTGTACTATGGCACTGTGACCTGTGACTTGCGCTTCATGTAAGAGAACATGCTTGATTTCCCTGGTTCAGATGATGTAAAGTAAAACAGAGGCTGCGGCATGCTGATTTTACTTAGTCTGAACATGACTAAAGGCCCATTAACGACCCAGGACTAACATGCATCAAGGTGTGAATGGCTATGAAGCCAGGTGGTCCAACAGTATTAACAGTGCTAATGGTTGTGGAGCTGCCCGTTTGCACAACAAAGGCTATCAGTCTGCCATGTCAGGAGTGGCTCAAGATGTTACTGCTACTATTCATTACAATATGATTCTGTAAGAAGCCACATTTATGCATCTGACTGTGGATAAAAGATTCTAGATTTGACTCGTGGCTAGTTCAAAAGTCTTTCGATTCTTTCACATGCTGTATTTTTAGGTCATGGTAATACAAGGAACATTAGTATAAAGAAAACTGGCCTTTTTTAGACTCTTGAAGTCATCTCATCTTCCACTATTTAATTGGGACTGGACTGACTTTTGACACAGGGAATTGAGAAAACCTGACAGATACTAGAGGTTAAAATATGTGAGGAACTCTGGGGCGAATCCAGATAAGGGGAAATACTGTTGAAATTCATGAAATTATGTTGCTGCTCAACGTGCTCCAGCCTATGATTTATCATGCGTAGTTTAAAACAGGTTACGTCATGCAAGAATATTCGAATATCAAAATTATTATCCGAATACCACCACAACAAACAAATATTTGGATATTCGAATATTCGGGACCAGCCCGAGTCGATACTTCTGCTAATTTTAGTTCAACGCCAACACATTTGATAGTTAGTTTGTCTGTTGATGATGTTTGTGAGCTGGAAACGTCATGAAATGAATGAGAAGTTACAAAGATGTGTACAGCACTATAAAAGTTAGGACGTAGTTTTACTATTGAATTTTACTGTAAGCTCATCGTACTGTGGACTGTACTTTATTTAAGTATTTACATTTCATGCTACTTTATACTTATACTCCACTGCATTTTAGCAGGGAATGTTGTAGTTTTCCCTCA
Organism: Dascyllus trimaculatus; assembly: GCA_024666655.1. NCBI lineage: Eukaryota > Metazoa > Chordata > Actinopteri > Pomacentridae > Dascyllus > Dascyllus trimaculatus. The sequence continues at coordinate 16,679,268 of CM045468.1, forward strand.
ATTGTGTATATTTTACAGCTTTCTTTACTACAACTTACTCTGCAGATTTAGACTGTTAATACAAAATGTGATCAATAAATAAAATAGGATGTATTTTTATAAATTAAGTCACCCAACAGAATATAACGGAGTTCAGTATATTTGATTCTAATACTTATGTAGCTCTATTTATTTGAATGCAGGACTTGACCATAAGTGTTTCTGCAGTGTGGTATTGTTACATTTACAATGAGTATTTATTGCTATTCAGTATTTGTGATGTTTGTCTGTCCTGCTTTTTATGTTTTTTCGCTTTGACTCAGGCCCGTGCTCGACTGCAGGCCTCATCAGACATCCTCACCCACCTTCACACACCCCTCTCTGTCCACTCAGCTGGATGACAGCATACTTCTGGCAGAGGCAGTTAAGTTTGAGGAGACACATGTGGCACACGTTTATACTTATTTAAAACATGCAACTAAATATGAATTAATGCAAAATTCCCTGGTCTATTAGTGGTACAAAAGATGTTGATTTCTGTTTATTTTTTCAACTTTTGAAACTAGTTTTTTAGAAGATTAACAAGAATACTGCTTTAGTATGGTTTTTATGATTTCTGTATGTGAAAAGACAGTCCAGTTCCACACATTGCTTCTCTAACACTGCCGTTTATGTTCTGTCGGGATATTTTGCTGTTTTTTTCATTTGCAGTTTTCCTTGCATATACCATGACAAGAAGTAGCAATCGAAATGATGTTGATATGGTCATCTAAAGTTTTACAAGTTCAACAGGAGTCAAACCTTGAATCTTCTGATACATAGTGAGACACGTTTAATGGCCTTAAACATGACAGATATGGTGTTGGAGTATATTCACAATTGACTGGTTTCTTCAGTGGCCTGCTGTTGTGATGGCATCTTATGACCTCTGACTATCAATGTTTAGATTTTGTTTCCTGATGTGTCCTTGAAATAATGGCAGGAGCCAGGAGTTGAACCGAGAATCTTGTTCAGCTTGTAAATGTGGCCTGACACAGAATGGCACAATAAGGACAGCGTGCTGACAAAGTCAAATGACTGGTAGAATTATAGAAGGGTCACACAATAAAACATGCCTTACTCTTTAAAGCACTACAGTATGTGTGTCCTCTGTGTGTTACACAGATAGCATCTGTTAGTACTTGTGTAAATGGTTTGTTTTTTAAAGGCACATTTACATGATGTGACTGTCAACATAATCAAATAACTCAATAGCTTGTTATAGGATTCATTTTTCCACCTTCCTGGTGCACACGATCCAGACTCTTCATGAACCATTTCTAAGTTTACTGTTATCACAGACAAAATCCAGCAGGTGTTGCCGTGACCCGGATTCGAACCGGGGTTGCTGCGGCCACAACGCAGAGTACTAACCACTATACGATCACGGCCACTGGGTGTTTGAGTCCCCTGCTGTGGTGATGGCATGTTAGGAGCTTATTATGTTTTTGTTAAAATGGAGGCCTTTTCCAGGTGTTATGTTTCTGGGCTGTTTCCCTTTTTTTCTCAGCAGGATTTTGATGAATGAGAAATGTTCAATATTAATGTTCAGGACTCTGTCAGCCTGGACAATCGAGTAAAGTGGGAGTTATTTGTAAATTCCGGCAATCTTACCCCAGACCCTTCCATCATAAGCATGATATGTCAAGTCTTACACCTCATTTCCTCATAGCTCTGTGTTGGTATAGGAATTAACAGGAACTCTGTTCATGCCTGTTACAGTATCTGTGATCTCCAGTGTGTTTACCAACTCCTTTCTGTTTCTCCTTGGTTGTGAATTTTCCCCAACTTTGTTGAAAAATTTCAACTTGGTGCTTTACAAAGAGACCAGGCAGTGTGGAGGTTGGAAAAATGAATTAGCTAACAGGCCATATAGTTATTTGTAAACATATCATTCCAAACTAAACTACTTTCTCTACCACTGACACTTGCTAGTTGTCTAACACAAAGAAGACACACATACTGTAGTGGTTTATACACTGTGCAACAAAATGTGTCATCAAACAGTGACTTGATCAAATTTGTGTCAACTTGTAGCTGGTAGATGCAAACACATTAGATGGTAATGTATTACACAGGTCCTCTTATACGTCCATGTTTGTAAATTGTAAAGTCTGTAAACAGGAAAGAGCTAAACAGTGACTTTACTCAATTCCAGGAACACATCAACTGTTTCTGGTAGATTCCAGCACATGTGTGAACAACAGCCACCGAATATCCAGCTTGTTTCATCCATATTGTTTTCTTGTTGTGGAGAGGAAGTCGAGGATAACGGTGTACAGCAGTAAAGCTAAAGCACTGTCGAGCTAGCCAGGAGTCGAACCTAGAATCTTCTGATCCGTAGTCAGACGCGTTATCCATTGCGCCACTAGCCCTACACCACTGCTGTTGAAGTGGGCTCTCTACGCTCTTGTTCTCGTCACTCAAATGACAGGTTGAGTTTGCAGATAAAGGAGTTTCACAGTCAGATATTTCAAACAATGTAAAATGAAGCATAAACTGGAGCACGTTGAGCAGGATCAGTGACCTTTAGGTTGGTACATTGACATTCTGTTGAGTACACAGTGTTTTAGTCTCACAATCTGAAAGTCTTAAGTTTGAACGTCACAGTGTGTTTTAATGTGTCTTTTATTTCCTTTAAAAACACCATAAAGTACACGAATGTGAGCCAAAAATAATCATGTATTTTTACATGTTTTGGGCCTCGTTGGCGCAGTAGGCAGCGCGTCAGTCTCATAATCTGAAGGTCGTGAGTTCGAGCCTCACACGGGGCAAGTGTTTTGTTGCTGGCATCTCTCGTCTTCTGCTTTCTGTATGTTAATATATTGTCAATCTCATGAAAATGTAGAAAGATTTCAACCAAACTATCTAACATGCACGGTCAGTTCCAGACAAGTGCTCCTAAAAACCACAGAAAACACAGATTTTGAAAGGCTGCAACTGGTTGAGGCAAATTGTCGTACATCTTGGAACAATAGTAACCTCATATTATACTCCTTTCTGTGTAATTTCCTTTGTGATTCACAAAAAGTAGAGAAAGAAAATCAGAAACATCCCACACATGTTCAGGAAAAGGATTATGGAACTAGCCAGAAGTTGAACCTAGAATCTTGTTCAGCTTGTAAATGTGGCCTGACACAGAATGGCACAATAAGGACAGCGTGTTGACAAAGTCAGATGACTGGTAGAATTATAGATGGGTCACACAATAAAACATGCCTTACTCTTTAAAACACTACAGTATGTGTGTTCTCTGTGTGTTACACAGATAGCATCTGTTAGTGCTAGTGTAAATGGTTTGTTTTTTAAAGGCACATTTACATGATGTGACTGTCAACATAATCAAATAACTCAATAGCTTGTTATAGGATTGATTTTTCCACCTTCCTGGTGCACACGATCCAGACTCTTCATTAACCAGTTCTAAAGTTTACTGTTATCACAGACAAAATCCATCAGGTGTTGCCGTGACCCGGATTCGAACCGGGGTTGCTGCGGCCACAACGCAGAGTACTAACCACTATACGATCACGGCCACTGGGTATTTCAGTCCCCTGCTGTGGTGATGGCATGTCAGGAGCTTATTATGTTTTTGTTAAAATGGAGGCCTTTTCCAGCTGTTATGTTTCTGGGTTGTTTCCCTTTTTTCTCAGCAGGATTTTGATGAATGAGAAATGTTCAATATTAATGCCCAGGACTCTGTCAGCCTGGACACTCGAGTACAATGGGAGTTATTTGTAAGTTATGACATTAGCTATGTCCCAATTCAGGGGCTGCATCCTTCGAAGGCTGCATTCGTCGGTCGCATAAATCACAGCGGTGCGACTAGGCTGTCCCATTTCATTAAAACTCGAAGACTCCTTCGAATCCGTCATTCTTTTCCACAAATTTGAAGGATGCATCCGTGTATCTTTCGTAGCCCCAAATTTCCCAAGATTCGCTGCGCGTCGGTGACAGTTTGATCAACAGCTGGAGGTTTACAAGCTGGACTCATCAGCGGCGAAGGATTATAGTTTTAAATAGAAGTATTGTGTTACAGCTCGGTCCAGAAGCTAAAGATACAAAATTTGAGAACATTAAAATTTGTTTTAAAAAAAACGATTAAGTTACGTTATTGATGTGAGCCGCTGCAATTTAAAACGTTTACTTTCCAGTTGGACAGCTTCAATGTTTAAGTTTTACTGAGACTGTGGCGATTTTTTTCTGACCGTGCCACCACAAAAACGACTTATTCATTCATAAATATTCATATATTTAATCCTTATTTAAATTATTATATGGAGGTGAAGTCAAATGGTTACAAAATGCTGCTGGAGCTTCTATTGGTGGTAATTCTCTGTAGACCAGTGAAAACATGACTGTCCTCACTGTTCTTGGTTTACTTCCACCAAGTTATCTGATAACATGTTTAACAGAAACTATTTGGTTTCTGTTCAGACAGCATGTATTTAGTGATCCTCATTATAAACACTCAGCCCAGAGATTGTGGAGATTTATAATATCTGAAGTTCATATCAGTGTGGATGTTAACAGATTTAAACCAGCAGTAAATGCTTCTTCTTTTTCAGACAGTTTAGTCCCGTACCACCGGACAGTACAAGCCCCTCAAGTACTCAGGTTTTAAAACATATTAACAACAAAAGTCACAATTTCGGGATCAAATTCAGTCAAAGAATGAGGTAAGATTACAATATAGTCGTCTTATCCTGATCCTCCAGATAAAAAAATTTGGCAGTCTGGGTTGCTGGGCAACAGGAGCTGCGCTAAGGGACATCATGACGCAAGCAGGAAGTTCGTCGTAGGCCAGACCGTCTCATTTAACAAATGCTCAGACGCGACCTTCTCAGGCAGCCTACCCGTCCTTTGAAGGACCCAGCCTTCCATCATAACCCTTCCATCATAAGCATGATATGTCACGTCTTACACCTCATACCTCTTTGTTGGTATAGGAATTAACAGGAACTTTGTTCATGCCTGTTACAGTATCTGTGATCTCCAGTGTGTTTACAAACTCCTTTCTGTTTCTTTCTTGGCTGTGAATTTTCTTGAACTTTGTTGAAAAATTTCAACTTGGTGTTTTACAAAGAGACCAGGCAGTGTGGAGGTTGGAAAAATGAATTAGCTCACAGCCCATGTAGTTATTTGTAAACATATCATTCCAAATAAACTACTTTCTCTACCACTGACACTTGCTAGTTGTCTAACACAAAGAGGACACACATACTGTAGTGGTTTGTACACTGTGTAACAAACTGTGTCATCAAACAGTGACTTGATCAAATTTGTGTTAACTTGTAGCTGGTAGGTGCAAACACATTAGATGGTAATATATTACACAGCTCCTCTTATACGTCTATGTTTGTAAATTGTAAATTCTCTAAATCGGAAAGAGCTAAATAGTGACTTCACTCAATTCCAGGAATACATCAACTGTTTCTGGCAGATTCTAGCACATGTGTGAACAACAGCCACCTAATATCCAGCTTTTTTCATCCATATTGTTTTTTTGTAACGGACAGGAAGTCGAGGATAACGGTGTACAGCAGTAAAGCTAAAACACTGTCGAGCTAGCCAGAAGTCGAACCTAGAATCTTCTGATCCGTAGTCAGACGCGTTATCCATTGCGCCACCAGCCCTACACCAGCATTTCTAAAATCGGGCCTCTTCGTTATTGTAAGTGGTCAACGGGTATGAAGAACGTGATCAGATGATTTGTTGAATCTTGAAATAGGGGGGCTCACCCACTGGAACTTCAGCTGGGCATCATCAGATCCTTACAGTACCAGGCTGAAAGGGAAAAAAGAGAAGGAGCACAACCAGACTCAGAAAGCACTGAAAAAGTCTGACTGTCACAAGTGGAACTTCACGGCGTCAGCAAGAAGATCTGGAAAAAATAGCACCATAGCAAATAGAGAACTAAAAACAAGTGGAAGAACATTGTTGTTCATTATGTAGCTGGTGTGTCTGAGACACTCATTTTCTCCAAGACTCAGCACTCCACCTGCTTCTGTAGGATAAGGGACGCTCCTCTGATGACAGCAATATCACATTCTGACAGAAAAGAAAGATAGTTTGAGAGTAAAACCTTGTGCACAGTTTTTAAACATTTCCATCAACATATCATTACTGCCTATATCTATTCTAAAATAAAGCAATCTTTATTCCGTTGTTAATTTTCCCCTACAGTTATCTGCACACTTTCGAGTAATATAAAGCATACATACTGGTAATATAATAAATACAACCGTTTTATTTAACAGTCATTTCGTCTTGAATGTATTTAAGGTGCTGGAGCCTATCAAGCGAGAGAAAACGGACGGATGGATTTGTCATTATCATGCCATTATGTCATCATAACATTGAGGATAAAGCCAACGCGATGTTCAGTGTTAACAGGATGAACGGGCATGACGTTCTTTCATCATAACTCGAGGATATAAATGAATTGTTATAAACGTAAACCGGCTCATGTTTGTCCAACAGTCACGTTTGTTAACAGTTACTGACTCGTTAACTCGTACGGTTATGTCTTCAACATCCTACTAAAAGTACTCATTTGGCTTCGAAAGAAAAAAACACAAGCCTCATTATAAAGCGGGTTGAAATTTACATAGACCTTCATTCATTCATAGTTTGTGTCATCACTCGTTTTGTCAGAAAAATTACCGTTGAACTCAGTCAACGTCCAAGGAAAAGTCAAGCGCACACGGTCTCTCCGGTGGCCGGGCAGTTTCAAACTGAGCGGGGGAAGCCAGCACCAGAGCATGAGCATGCGCAAAAATGACAGGGCGAACGGGCGCATACTAGTGGCGGAAAATATATTACATCCGTAGTGTTTCAGCACTACCATAGAGAATGAACGGGAATCGGTTTAGGGCCGTTTAGCTAAAGAGTTGCCGGCCGCTGCGCGGGAGACCGGGTTTCGATTCCCCGACGGGGAGTATATCTGCTTTTGTTTTTTTTCTTCCTTTTTTACATTATGTCACATAAAATATACAACAGAATAGACCACATACAACAAACAAACCAAACAGCTTTTCAAGATAGAATAAAAGCTTTTGATATGTCCTTTTTCTTTAATTTATGGGCACTTGGTAAGTCTCACATTTCGACTGAATATTCACATAACTAAATCTTATTTTTGCTAACTGTGTACGACAGGAAAAGCAGTGTTTATCAGTGTTGGTCAGGATACATTTTACTCTCAGCAAACCAATATCTAACAAACTCCTGCCCCGTGTGAGGCTCGAACTCACGACCTTCAGATTATGAGACTGACGCGCTGCCTACTGCGCCAACGAGGCTTGGATAAGTATAAAAATTGAATGTCAAAATCCAAAATTCTGCCTTGAAAATCATGACAATTTCCATTGACAATTGCACAAGCAAAAATGCATTTCAAAATTTAAAATTCCAGACTAGTGTCAAACAGAGGGTTGTTAATTATGCACTGTAACTTTTAACTTCTTTGTCACTTTTAGCATGCCAATACAGTGTAAAAGGTATATATTTAACATTAGATGAGTCAACTCTACAAAGGTCAACACAGATTAATTCAATGTTGACATTTTAATTTGAAACAAAAACACTGCAAAACACGTGCTGCATTGGCCGGGAATCGAACCCGGGCCTCCCGCGTGGCAGGCGAGAATTCTACCACTGAACCACCAATGCTTGCATGGGACATCACGTGGTCTACACAGTCAAGAATTGGTCCACACGGGGACAAGACACTTGCACATCATCTGATTTCCATTCTATGTGCAGTACAAAGCGGCAACAAGTGCACATATTTACTTTACATATAAAAAAGCTCGAGGTATGTGAGTCCAGAGTTGTCCATGGGCCATTACATATGATTTGCAATTCCTCAGATCGTAGTCAGTCAGAGCTCAGAATCAGAGCTTAATCTTTTTGTATTCTCCTGAAGCATTTACCAAACACATTACCCAAATTGTAGATTGAGTGCATTGGCCATAAATACTACAAATACAGCGGTAAAACACAAATAAGAGGGAATGAAAGAGGAGAAATAAAAGTCATGCGCCCAACGTGGGGCTCGAACCCACGACCCTGAGATTAAGAGTCTCATGCTCTACCGACTGAGCTAGCCGGGCCTGCTGCATTACTGAAAACCTTCCATTTTTGAATTGTCTCACAGCTGCATGATGATCCTGTGTACACTCGTTTTGTCATTCGGTATCGTGACAACAGGAATTTATCAATCATGTTGTTAGTTACTCAAAACAAACCAACTTAACATGACTTAGCATTGACATCATAGCATCAATTTGCTACTAGCAAAATCAACATTGATTACTATTTCCCATGCATATGTGTATATATATATATATATATATATATATATATATATATATGTATATGTATATATAGGAAAAAAAGGAAAACGACAATTTGTATAAACAGCCAAATAGTTGCTACAGTAAATAACACGAAGCACCAAAACACTTGCCCCGTGTGAGGCTCGAACTCACGACCTTCAGATTATGAGACTGACGCGCTGCCTACTGCGCCAACGAGGCCTGACACCCTGCTCAAGCGGAAGTATTTTTAAAGGTACTGCGACTAATTATACAACACTACCTACTCATATGCTAATATTCACAGCATTCCTATCCTACCAAAATGCTCTCAAAAAAAAACCACGGCACAATTAGTGGTGTTTTTTCTGCAACTAATGTTTTAGACAGGCTATCTGTTGCTTGTAGTTGCTTTCAATATCCACCAGGTGGCAGCAATGCGCTTCTCAGCCTCACTGAATAGCCTGTTCTGAAGTGAAATGCCACCACTCTGTATCTTCCACTATAATCTAAACATGGCATCTATTTTTTAGAGAACAATAGCATAACAAGTTATTCATCAGACAACACAGGAATTTGAACAGATTTCTATCGAATGAGGCAACAAAGCATTATTGCCTTTACTGTACACAAACTGACCATGCTTACTGTAGTGCAGAGTCACCAGACAATGGCCCATTCTGAGCCGGAACAACCTTGTACAAGGTACAAGGTGTGTCCACATCACAAACCAAAAAGTCTGCTTACACTATTAATAAACAATGATGTCATTTTGCTGCTATGCCAAAGTCTTCACTGAAGTCGATCTGCAGTTCTTCAGTGCAAAACAAAGTTAAAATAATGGCAAGATTGCATCGTTCAGCCTTACGATAAACAAGATGTCGAAGTGGAAGTGGGGTAGTCTCAAGAAATACGTGAGTTATTAACAGCTAAAATAGAGAAGTTGGGGGGAAAAGGAGCAAGAGGAGCTGGCAATAAAAGATCTGCCCCGTGTGAGGCTCGAACTCACGACCTTCAGATTATGAGACTGACGCGCTGCCTACTGCGCCAACGAGGCCTTAATGCGTAAAAAAGAGGCAGCATTTTTAAAGGTCCTTCAACTAACTACACACTATCTGGACAATCCATTTCACGTAGATCAGGAGAAGTAGTTGTGTGTTAAAAATTATGGCACTTTCTACCTTACATACAGTTCATACTTAAAGGCAACTGCATAAAAAGCAGAATCCTAATACATCTCCTAACAGCATCATAAACTGTAATGGGAACAGTGTTAAAAGCGTTCTTAGACTGCATACAATGAAGCGTTATGGACAGAACTGAATGCAAACAGAGGCAATTTGTGGCACTCTCCATAGCCTGTATGTCTCATGCTTAAGGCAACTACGTAAGAAGCGGCATCCTAATACATCTCACTGCAGCGCCATAAATAGCAACTAACAATACTATTAAAAGTGTTTTTTGACAGTACAAAGTGGGCATTTTGCCTTGAACTGCATGCAAACAAAAGCAAATTTGGGAACTTTTTGGCAAAAGATTATGTTACAATAGTAGGCTACCACACATATCATACACCTCCCCACTTAATGCACCCAGTTGAAGGTGAGATACACAACATATTTTCCATATTTTGTGGATAAAAATGTACTCACTCGTCATTTCAAGAGCTGAAAGGGACAAACTATACCCGACTTGCGCTCCATTTCATCAACACAATGCTAAGCCAAGCACTTTCAAGTTTAACTTTCCTCGCACATACTTAAAAACTGCCAACGCCAGAGGTAAAAGCGACTCAAACCATAACTTTTTTAAAAAACATTCAGCTGTGATAAAGAGTGACATTTTAACAACTTTAAACGAATGTAAAAGTCTAACAGGTGGTAATAAGTAGCTGAAAGGCCACTTAACTAGCTAACTAGCACCAGGTCAACTGTTCCCGATTATTACCGATGTAACGGTAATAGCTTCTTATGCTAGCTGGCTTTTAAACTGCTATTTTTTGGAAGTTTAGCTTAATTTAGCTGACGCGTCGTTTGACACCGAGCAAAGTCGCATTAGCAACACGTTTAATTAAAAAACGTTGCATGTGTTTGTGTCAAAGTAACTCACCTAACAAGGCGACATTTTCCAACCGTCCTGCCGCGACAAGAAAGTCCGGAGTCACGACGTTCGCAGCCACCAAAGTACTCCGCGTCCCGGCCGTCGTCACCGAAATACGTCGAAAAACATGAATTGTCGAGGAAACTGAAGCATGAATGTATTCGAAATTGTAAAAGTTAGCGTAATAAGCGCTCAGAAGCGGTGTAGATCCGTCATTACCGTCCGCAAGGTGACCCCGCAGACAACCAAGCGCCTTCAATTAACAAGCGGCCAATGGAGTGGAGGAGCCGCGATCACGTGACCTGCACCTACAACAAGCAACACTGATAAAAACTACAGTTTGATTAAAACTGCGCCAAATACTATTTTCTACTTTTCTGGGAGTTGTAGTTTATTTGCCCGATTCAGTTCTGTGTGCATAATGCTGGTTTTGTAAAATCTGAATTGTTAACAGAGGGAAATGTGACAAAATTGCAGCTAAAAGGTTAATAAAAACTGATTAAAAGCACTTCAGAGGAGCTATAAATATTTTTTTTCTATTCTATTTAGTTTGGCTTTGATGAAGCATTTTGCAGTTTTGTATTTAAACTGGTTTAACATGATTCTGTTTTAATGTAATCCATTTATTTTGTGTTCTATTTCACAATTTAATTTGTATAGCTATTTTTTTTAATTGTACTACTTTTACTTATTTTCTACCTTCTTTACTACTCATAAAATTTTTCCTATTCCATGAATTAGTTGAATTACTCAGTCAATGTATTATGTTTTGTGGCTGTATAAATAAAATTTGATTAAGATCAATGTGAAAACTCTTCTGTGTGGTCATACAGTTGGATTTCACAATTTTTTAATCAGTACTAAACACAATAATTACCAGCAACCAAAAGCCATGTTTAATAATTTAATTTCACCATGCATAAACCATATAGAAAATACTTTACAGCAATGACAGTAATTTGAAAAAAAGGACATTTCATGATGCTAAAAAAGCAGGTGTCACAGATCACTGAAGGCTCACAAGTTGTCATCGGGTTAGTCTGACAATAGTTAGTACATGGTTAAGTAAAGAAAACAGTAAAGAACACATGGAAAAACAAGGTTTGTTAGAAAAATGCTGATGTTAATTTTACGTTTACATCCATTTGATTGATATTTAACTTGAGCTCTGCTTTGTAAAATGGGCCTGGTGGGTCGACACTATACAAGTTAATCAGTGACCCCCGACAAAAATGGGGGTAGAAGTAAGTAAAAGGTGGGTTAGTGTGTTTTAGTTGAGGTGGGGGTTACATGCAGAAGGCATTTATTCTACACCTCCACCCCTTCAAATGGCACTAGTTTAAAAAAAAAATTAAGAAAAAACATGGCAAATACACTCCTTCATATTACAGACGATTCTCAGCATCGTCCTGGAATTAATACTGCTTTCATCACATCATCTGTATGGCATGTTGTTACTCTAACTTACACTTAGGTAAAATCTCATTTTCTGTCCGTAGAAGGCAGAAGTAAAAGAGGAAAACAAGTCAAAAAGAACTAAAAATCAACCCATTTCACTCCCATGTAAGCATCATTATTATTATTATTATCCCACAGTTTCACAGTTAGATTCAATGACATCGTCTGGATCTGTCTGCGCCAACAGGAGTGGCAGGTGGGAAGCACCAGCGCCACCTGAAAGACAAACCCTGATGCAAAGTAATTAACATTATGAGTTTCTGTTTTATTGAGCTTCTTTTGCTTTGATTTGTGGGGTGGGATATTAAAATCCTTCGAATAATCTGGATGACTGGTGCAGACGAGCGTTTCGGCTGCTGGAATGATCCCACTCAGGCCAATAAAGCAGACAGGCCTTGAAATGATCAGCCTGCTTCATAACACTACTTAATTACAACACTGCTTCACATGGACGGCCAAATCAAAGCAACATGAAGCACTGATTCACATACTCATGTTTCAAGTCATTTACGACACGTTCTCCTCTTCCTCACCTGCCGCTGGCGTGACGCACGACAGCTCGTGAAATGAAAAGCCGCCAGACAAATACTGCTCATGTTTTCATGCAAGACGGCGGCAACATTTTAGCTCGTAGATGCAAACGTGTGGGGGAAAAAAATGAGCCAATTGAATTTAAATTACCATATGTTTGCTTCTAAATGTCGTTTGTCAGGTTTTTCCCATTTCAGCTGAAGCGGGCAGGTGAAGAAGTGAGAAGACTGGTTCAAATACAGTGAGGAAATATGTTGATTTCCAGCTCCATCAGCTCCAAGAGTGAGCGTAATTACACAGCAATCAAACATTTTCGAAGCTAAAATCTAAAATACAACACAAAAAGGGCAGCTGGGAACTGTTTTATCTATCCTCGCATCTAAAAAAAAGACTTGGTTGTTCATGTTAGATTGCTGTATAGTTACAGTTCAGTTACGGGAACAGAAGAGGGAGCTGTCAGTAAATGAAAAGAGGAATGAAAAGACAATAGGTCCAGATCACTTAAGCTGCATTAAGAGGATTGAGTACGCGTTATGGTCGAGTGATTCACTTTCTCCATTCATTCATTCATCCAGCTGTCTGCTGTCACAAAGCCAGTGCTTCTTCTTGATTCTTGATTAAATGGACACCTTGACATCGCGGAAAAGAAAGCATTTCTTATCGCAAGAATCTGGGGGAAAAAAAGTAGTGTGATAACTGGTGACACTTGGAACCCTGTCTGGTTTCAGTCATGAATGCTAAAAACCAAACAGATCACTTTTGCCTCCAGAGAAATAAAAAATGTCAAGGCCTTCATTTAAGACAGCAGCATACAGGTGGAACCCACAGTGTTTCCCCTCCACAGACTAAGTCGTCTTGTTGCAATGCCACTTATCTCTCATCCCCATCTCTTCAAGAAAGACAGCACTTCTTAATTTCTATCGAAAAGAGCTCAGTGCTCCAGAAATGTCATAAATATTGTATCTTCCAGTTTGTTGACTGCTTTAAACTTTGCTAATGTTTACATGTAAAACGTTGGGAAACACTGTGTCCTTCCACCAGCTTCTTTTTCACTGGATCTTGAGAGTCAAATAGTCCCTTCCTTCATTGCTCCGTTTGTCCACAAAACAAGTAGTGTTCTTTTTATCCCTTCTAGCAGGACTCTCTGCTGTCTTGCATGTTTGTCCTTCATGTTTTAGCCAGGAGTCACTTTTTCTTCCATCTTCTCGCAAGAGGACAAATCTGTCCGTCTGTTCTCTTCTCGCTGGAAGCTTTATTTCCACTCCCCTCCCCTCAGAACAGCACGTCTTCGTTGGTAATGAGCGTCTCCACCACCAGTCTCTGGTATCGGATGTCGTTCAGCGCCGTCATGGCGTCCAGCTCGGGGGCCCTCATCAGCGTCGGGCCGAAGACGATGCCCAGGTTCTCGCTGGACATGAGGTTCTCCTTCTCGTACTGGGTCACTCTGGATGTAGACAGGGGGGAAAGTACATATATGATGGTGAAAAATGGCAATCACTGTTTCCCAGGAATCAGAGATTTGTGTCTTTTGTTATTCGATTGTGTGTTCATACCTCTTGAGGTGAGCCATGAGGTATCGCAGCGTCTCACAGTGAGCCGGCGGCAGCAGCTTCAAGGCCTCATGGAGGGACTCCATCCGTTTTTCTGGGTCTGTAATCTCTGCAACACACATTCAAATAATAAAACTTAAATGTGGATGTGTTTCAGGACCAAGAACATGAAATAGAGACTGTGTCTGGTCTTGCTCCTTGTAAGGAAGTCCATGAAGTTTTGAGACGTACTTCCAGTTTCTATGAAGCGGGGGTAGGCATCATATGTGATGAGGGGAATCGGCAGCTCTCTGAAGTAGAGTTTCAGGGCTCCGGTGATGATGTTTAAGTCCTCGTAAGCATTTGAGGAAATATCGGCTTTTTCTCCATCTGTTGGGGGAAATCAGTTCACAGGAATTAGCAAAACTTCAGCGAATCTGAGGAGAAATCTGGTTTGGTATGAGGGTTTCACATATCCAGACTTAACATTCTGAACTGTAAAACTCACTGCGAGGTTTAAAAGGCATGTTTGTTTGTTTGTTTTCAAAAAAACTGGCAAAATTGGATCATTGCACCGTCAAAACTTCCTAACTGTCCTTAAAGTAATCATACATTCCTCCCTGCTTTGGAGGGAAAAACAAATATAAAACACGGAGATGTTTAATCAAAATTACTTTACTCTATGTGTAAAAACTTGCCCAAAACTAACCATCTGCTCGATTCAGATTCTGTAAAAAACTAAAAAATCTGCACTCCTTGGTGCAACTGAGAAGCTGTTATTGACTGAGCTGGAGACAATTATGAAAGCAAATTAAATATGTAAGTCTTAAGAAATTATATATGCTATGTAGAGCCAGTATTGGTCACCCCTGGGGGGTACTCTTAAAAATGTTGTACTTGCTGATTCCAGGATATTTATCATAATCAGTCTTAATATCATGCAGTGAGCCATTATTTTCAAACCTTGCAGACTGTGCAGGTCTGAGATTAGAGAGAAGAATATCTGTGAAGTGTCTCTGAACATGTGTGACGCAATCCAATTTCTAAATCTGTGCCATGTGAGCCCGGCGAAATAAAGCCATCCCAAGAAGGATTTCAGCGACATTTCATCGATTCAACTGGAGAAGTTGTTTTAGGAGCAACAGGGGGCGACACTCACCTCTGTCAAAGGCCAGCTTGACGTCTTCAATCAGCTCACTGAAGCCTGATATTCTGTACAGCCCCTCTGACTGAAGACCTGGAGGAATGAAACCAGGCCACCATGAGTTTGACAGATTAGGCATGTGTGTTTTTCACTGGCTTTGATCATTTAAGACATTTTTTTAATGCAATAATGACACAAATTTACTTTTTTTCAGAGCCCAAAACAGGAATATTTGCTATTTTTTTTCTTATTTCTTCAATATTTCTTTGAATACTCTGTACATGTTTGTAGCTACGTCTATTATTTCCATTGTCAGTTATTATGTTGACTCTTTTTGGACTAATAAGTTGGTTGTTTCGTCTAAAAAAATGGCAGAAAATGGTGAAAAATGTCATTTAAAAGCTGAAGATGTTGTCCTCAAATGACCTGTTTTGTTCACAACCCCTATTCTTGTCATAGAAGAGTAAAGAAACCAGAAAAGATTCACATTTAATAAGCTGGAATCAGAGGATTGTGATCAATTAACTGCAGGTCTAACTGAGGCAAAGCAATGTTTTCCTTCCTGTTGTGCCAGTGGAGCAGCTTCAGTAAATCAAGGACATACAGAAATAGCTGTTCATCTCACACAGACAAGATACAGACAGAAGAGAAACACGGTGAAGATTGATTGGATGAAAAAGACTGAATGAGTGGGGGATGACTTCAGCTGGCTCCGGCTCTCCAGTCAAGTTCAATCACTTCAAGTCAGGTGTCTTTATTGATTTCACATATTAGCTTCACTCTGGTCTTGAATCATCGTCAACAAAATCCTGTCTGGCAGCTCCCCTGTGACCACTCAGGCCCTCTGGGAGAAAATGTCACCCTGTCATTCAACAAACTCACATAAATCCACATGTTGGATTCAATCTGCTGGGGTTTTTTTAACCATTGATAGGGTGGGCCGACACACGCACATCCTGTATACGCACACCAGCCTCGTGGGTGTTCTCCCTTCCCCGTCTGTCTTGCACCAAACAATACTTACAAGCTTTTTTCTGTCAACATTATATAATCAGTGACTCACTCCTGCACATATACACGCTCTCTTTCTGACTCTCACCTCGAGCCTCGATTTCCTGAATGCACATGTCGACCACCATGGGTCTCTTGGTGTTGTGGGCTTTCACCAGCGTGGTCAGGTCGCAGCTGTACACCTTCTTGACGTGCCGAAGGTCCGGCTGGCAGTCGTTCGGCACGACTTTGGAGCACTGCTTGTGGACGTTCAACCCGCAATCTGACGGATAGAAACACAGACTTGCTTGAAAATGACTCCTTGAGGCATCTTCTGTTGTTTAATTTGCATAAATGACCCAATAACAGCACAGTGCAGTGTGATTTTCCCCACACAGCTCTGACGCTGAAGTGTAATTACTAAACAGGATGGCAAAAGTTGCATTTAAACGTGGGCGTTCCAGAGGCACGGTTCATCACCCACACACACACAGTCATCATCACACTGACAGCCTGTTCTCTGGCACATAACCGAATCCTTTAACATTTCAAAACCCAATGAAACACTGCAGATGAGTCAACAGCAAAAGTGACTAACTTTAGCCGGCTGTCCCAGTTTCGGGTCACGGTTTAAGACAGAGAGGAGGCGCAACAAGGATCTTGAACAGCGCTGATGTATCGGGGTGGGGGGGAGACAAACAACTTGAAGGAGTGAATTACCTGCACATTTCACTCCCTGAGCGATGAGGCCCCACATGAAGTTGGCACAGTACTCACACCAGTGGGGGCCCCTGAATGTATGAACCTGGTCACAGAAACAGATGAAAAAGGAGGAATTTAAAGTTAAAATAGGCTTTTTATCATATCAGCTCATCACAATAAATACTAACATGACAACAGATTTGGTCGGCCACAATAATACAACAATAAATTAAAACTTATATATGCCAAATTAGTATGTCTGACCAGCTATACACTGAGAAGAAAAGGTGAATTAATTATTCACCTACTCCCAGATTGGGTTAAGTAATACCTGAATACCAGCAGTAATCCTGATTATAAACTGACAGCCACTGACAAAAGAATGATGGAGACACAATAGGAGTGCTGAAAGGGTACTTGGAGGAGAATTATAGTGAGAATCTGCTCATTTATTGCACAAATTGGCTCTATATAATGAAATGCTAATAACCTCCATCACATCCCAGTGCTCTTTGTGTTTCTCTGGAGCTCAGAAAACTGTGGCTGTGACCTTTGTGCTCTTTACTAATGGCTACTTGTAGTATTTAAATCAGAGCACTCGACAAAGGCTGAAAACACAAAATGTAAACGCAGCACTGCGTGTGTGTCTGCTAACACTCTGTGCTCTCTGAGGTGAATTTGAATAAGACCCCATGAGCTGAATCAGCAGCACAAACAGCATCGACGAGGGGGGGGAAGTGAAGGCGCGTCTCACCTTGAAGTTGTGGACCTTCTCGTACTTGGGCGCCAAGTCGCTCTCCCTCAGGGTGGCCCGCCGCACCAGCGATGTGAGCTGCGAAAGGGCAAAAGACCTGATTGGTTGCCAGAAGGTGGACGCGGGGGAGGTGGGCTTGGAGGGAGCCCGGTTTAGAGGGGCTCCCGAGCCGGCGCCGGAGTCCGAGGCGCCGCCGGAGACTGGCAAGGAGGGAATCGAACCGGCGCTGACGTTCAAACCCAGAGCGGCGGTAAACAAAGAGCCCTTCTGACCCGTTTTCTTCTCTGCTCTCCTGCGAGGCTTTTTACCTCTTTTAACTACATACGACTCTCGGCTCGGCATTGTGGAACCTGGAAATGTGGCTCGGATTGTACTCAAACAAAAAGCCGGTGTTAAACAAAAATCTAAATCTCCCCAACAAACAAGCGAAGCCAATCAAACTGATGGAATAAAGGAACTGCTCTGACAGAAAACGGCACAACAACTACATTTCAAAGCTCCATCTGACAACAACATCCCAAACCGAGGAGGCAACACGGGACCAATCCTGCTGTCTTAGTACCACAAAGATCAGCCAATCAGATTAACGCTGCATACTGATGGGGCTGCATGGTGCAATTCCAGTTCATAACAACAAAACAGAAGCCAGCCAGCCAATATTAAACGTCTCCCCAGATAGATGACTTGAATGAAAATAACTCAATAAAGCTTCACTTCTCCGACGTGTTCTGTAAAATCCTCCAGACTGCACTGATGAAACTGAATCCCCGTGCCTCCGTCTCGTGTAGGTGAGCGCTTCAGCCCACATGGCTCTGTGCGTGCTAATCCTCTTTCCCCATCATCTACACACTCGGCGGCAGCAGCAGCAGAGGCGGAGGAGGGAGGAATTGGATGGATGGAGGCGGAGAGAGCGAGGAGGAGGAGGAAGGGTGGGGGGGGGAAGCTACGGTGCAGTAATGGATGAATTTAACAGGTCACAATGAGAGGAGAAGCGGCCAATCAGGATGCAGCAACTCCTGTTGTTTGTCACCAATTCTGCCACCTCAATTATCCCGGGAGAGGAGGAAGAATGAGCCGAGAAACAAGCGGTTATTTTGCTCATTCGTTCACACTTTCTGTCCCCTTTTGTTCCCCGCCTTTTCTTTAGTCATTCTACCTGCAGCATCCACTTGTTTTTCATCTGATGTAACCGTTTTACGTGCTTAAAATTGGCTCCAACCGTGTCCTTAGATGGCTCTGAAATCATCCATCATCTCAGTTCATTCAAGTAACATTACATAAGAGCCGTTCAAGGCTGAGTTTTTACTTAAGAAGTGCACTTTAGGAGAAGCCGGCTGTTTAAGTGCCGCCTCCGGTGGGGGGATGGGTGCATGTTGGGGTCTTCTTTGACATTTTTTTGACTCATTTTTGGGCAAAGGTGCATTGAATCCTGTCGTAAAATCCAACCTTTGATCATTCACACAAAAATAAGGTGCTAAAAAATGAGGATTTGTAACCTCAACTAGCAGGCGCACATCCAACTTCACTAATCCGCAGCTTATATACACAAACACAGTGACTGATCATGGATATTTAATGACTGTTTTCATTTCCTGAACAAAAGAGCATTTTGATTACAGGCAGACATAGAAGGAATGATGGAAAAACAACAGAAAATGAAAGCAGCTGGTTGTGGTTAAGAAGCTCATACTGATGGAGGATATTATCCAGGCTGCTCAATCACTTCTTGTACTATTTTTTTTCTGCCGGATCAAAGGTGAATTAAAATCCGGTTCCCTGCAATCTCTGTTCTCGTCACCATCCAGCGAATTCAATCTCACAAGAAGGCCTTAAAAATTCATTTTCAAAAAGTCATCTCCAGAAGCATGCGGTTATCGCCCTCACAGGGGCCGTAAAACTGCATTTAACCCCTAATAAAAGGAGATTAGCTGTATGAACATGTGAAATATGAATTTCTCGTGTGTTTGTCTTCCCCTGCTGAGAGCTACCCTGGTCTCAATGTCACAGACGTACTGCTTTGTCTGCAAATCCACGCGATTGGGAAAGCGCACACGTACACAGGACCACCCCCATTACACACACACACACACACACACACAGACAGTGATGTATGAGGTGCAGTGTAGGTGGTCATGCACTGCAGGTCATACAAGGCCTCAGGAGGCTGGTGTTGCAGCTAAACACACACACACACACACTACTTCGTACCCGATTGTTGTTGTGTGAAAACTGCACTTGTGTTTGTGTGTCGGGGGGGTTTTGCTGCAGCTGCATCTCAAGCCTCATTTTCATGCAGCCACCTGCACAAACTGCAGAACTCAGATTTACATTTAACGCAGCCCGGTGATTAGCCTCCAAGTTAGCTCTTGCGTCATACGGAAACCTCACATCTCCCAAATTTTTTTGCCACCTCCACCTACAGGAAATTTAAAAAAAAACATCCCAGGAACAGAACTCTAATCACTCCACAGCTGAATGAAAGTTAACGAGCCGACAACAAACTCGATGCCTGAATATCTAGTAGGCGGCTTTGGGGGAGATAGCAGGTTTCTGCAGGCAAACCGCTGTTATGTAATTTTACTGCAGAGCCCTTGGCTGGAGGCCATCTATCCTCTGCATCCATCCTCCTCCTCCTTCTTCACCTTCTTTTTCACAATGTTCCTCATCCTTCCATCCTACTGCTGCATATACAGCAACTTCCCTCACCTTTGTCCTTATTTGAATTCTTTACAGAGTGTCTTAATACTTTATCTTCCAAATACAGCCTTCACAATCTCTGATCCGGCCTTATTTCAAACTTTTTACTGCATTCTGGATATACTGTGACGCTAACATCTTATGCATTACGATTTGCATAACTTTTCTTTCTTCCAGTTTAATCGAGTGACTTTAAGAAACTGATTGCTACAAGTTGTTTTGCCTGCAGCACAAATCCACTCGCTTCTGTCCTCAGCTGAACTCAAGCAGAAACTTACAAAAGTCATTACTTAAGTTGTCTAGACTTCCATACATTTAATTCACCCTAAGAACCAGGGCTTATCTCAGATACTTCACACTTTCTACCGTCAATCTGCGCACTTGAAAACATTTCATTTTGACGTTATGAATGTTTTATCATTCACTGTTTAGTAGTCATTAACTAAAGCCGTAAAAATCAGCGATTGGATGAATTTGTCTTTTATATATGATTTCAAGAGCTAATTTTAGACTAGAGGGAATATTCTTCGGGTTGCAGCCAATACTCTTTGCCAACAACTCCACTTCTTATTCAAACCAACCCTCCAAAAACCCCCCATTGCCTTCAGGTCAGTTTGCCAGAAACCTATATAAATTGGAGGATGCTTTTAGCCAGAGTGCCAACACAGAATCCAATTTAAACATCCATATTTCCTCTTGGGAGTAATAGAAATATTGACTGGTATTTACTGTAAATGCTGCTTAGGCTTTACTATTATCCAGCTTTTAAAACTTATCACTTCCTCACTGTGAGATATTCAGTGAAATATTATGGAGTGAAAATGTGAGATTTCATATTTCAGTCATGATGTGAAACTCATTGATTGGAGCAGGGGTGGCCAACCCTGGTCCTCCAGGGCCACTATCCGGCATGTTTTAGATGTTTCCCTCTTCCAACACACCTGATTAAATGATCAGGATTGTTATCAGGCTTCTGCAGAGCTTGATGATGAGCTGAGCATTTCAATCAGGTGTGTTGGAAGAGGGAAAACATCCTGGATAGGGGCTCTCGAGGACCAGGATTGGCTACCCCTGGATTGGAGCATAAACCTCTCTGTCTGATCATTATCTATATGGGATTGTCCTCACCCTCTCCTCTGTGTTGCAGTCATCTTTAGCCGGAGCAGGTCCATCGGCCGCCTCGGGACTGTGTGGCAGGTGTTTTTTCAGGGTGGGCTCCTGGTTCAGGGTGGTGTAGCCCACGTGTTCGTAGATGGGGTTGATGGTCATCTTAGCGATGTACTCCGCCGCCTGACACAAGACAGAGTCACTGTAAACATGCTAGCTGAACAGATATTGATATGAACCCTCTTGACTCACTGTCACATTACTCACAGTCCTGCACCTCGATATAAAAAGCAATAATAAATTTTAATTTCAATTCTTTTTTTATCTGAAAAGAATTGACTTTCTTCGATTATTCACTTTACAAAAAAAGTAACAACATTTTTCTAAGAGCTCACAGGTTTTGCTTCATCTACTTACTAAGGACATTATTAATTCATTTGCATACTTGCCTCTGATCTGCTCTGTATAAACCTTTTTAATACTCTGTTTTATTGTAAATATCAACTATTTTGCACCTTCTTTGTAAACACCAGCATTAGTGGCACCTAATTCCTCTTTCTTCGACCAGCACGTTTTGCACATTACTTGCACTTTCTTTCGTACATTGCTTCCATATCTATCTTGAATGTAACACGTGTGAGCCACTGGATACCTTCAATTTCTAAGCACAGCCTGCAGTTCAGCCTAGCAATCTCGACTTTTTAGTTAGGCGACTGTTGGTCACCGCTAAATCACTAGTGACTTCTCATTTGCACCAGGACACAAAATTTTATGCTCTTTTTTTTTGCAGAATCTGGGACATTTTTGGCAAATTCCTCAACAAAACATGTCGAATTTTGATGAAATATCCCAATTTTTAGCTTAAAAATGTTTTTTTTTCCCAACGAAACCTAAAGATAGATATGATTAAAATCAGAAGATTCTTCCTGTTTTTACAGTTTCCTGATCTTATGGTGTCATTTTGGCTATTTTTAAAATATAACAGCCTTACAAACCCTCTGGTGGGTTTCAGGGCTGAGACACTTATAGGTTTAGATAATTTATGGCGGTTGCAGTGTTGCAGATGGTTATTTTTTTCTGCCTATGAAGCCACACTTGACCCAGTTGGCCCTTGATTAACACTCGCAATAGGGTCATTCAATGTCGACATCATTACATCAAGCAACACTGATTGGTGTGTACTTATTTAAAAAATTGGAGGTTCATACGTGTTGTTTAATAGAAGAGGGTTAATAGCAGGAGAAAGAAGGTCACACTGATGCAAACACGCACCTTTGTCTCAATGTAGAGTGTGATGAGGCCGTCTGTGACCAGGTCGTGGATGGACTCGAACCTCTTCTCTCCAACAAAGTGCTTCCCGTCATGGTAGAGGCGGAAGTTTCTCGTCTGGTTCCCAAACCTGGGAGAATACACAGAAATGGGCAAAATCAATTCTGGATCAATCTGAAAGCTAAATGTTGCTTTCTAAATTAGCTTTAGCATTGTGTAGCAGAGAATGGGCAGTACGTAGCATGAGCTAAAAACCTCAACTCTTGACTTGCTGGAGAGCCTTGATCATTTCGAAAATCCACTTTTATGTTCTATTGCTTTCTTTTTCTGCCCACAAAAACAGTGCAGACTTAAAACAAAGTCAGAAACGAAGAGACAGAGCTGTGATGGACAGACTCTGAACTGGGCCAACACATTATCAGCTCCTCAGTGGATCACAATGAAACCACCGCGAGATAAAACAGCACCATTAGATCATTAACCCAAAATCCAACCTTTCCTTTTCTGCCACCCAGACTGGGACTCTAGTTTATGAAGGGGTATTTATGGAAGGTAATTAGAACCACGGGGATGGCAGAGGCAGTGGAAGAGAGATGTGCAGGTGGAAGAATGACACGGCTATGAATAGACCCAACTGACCCAAAACCAAATTCAAATTAAGCCGTGCACCCATTTTAAAAGTGTGACACCTACTTGGAGAAAATGCTCACATTCAAATCAAACTGACAGGAAAGTAAATCATAAGGGCAGAAGGGTGGTACTGAGGAAACCTAAATCAACTGTCCTGCGACATAAATTCTCAACGTTCATCCCCCCCTGACTTTTTCCCATCTCCTCACGAGGAAAGGCTCGTCCCACGTGAGTTCAGAGATGAGCTCCTCTGAGCTGCTTACAGTCTGACTGCTGCCTTGACTGGAGAGATAAACCTTCACAACTCACAGCACCTTTACACACGACTATACCTGCTTCACACAGCGGCACAAGCTCTCTTTCCTGATTCTGTCACACAAATGCAAGGCAGAGGATTTGGAGGTCAGCGGATCCCAGAAGTGGGAAAGTGTAAAGTATCCCAGAATGCTAGCAGGTACAAACTTTGTGATAAACAAACAGCCACACAAGCTACCATAAACATTTAACAGCAACTGCATTACTTCCTCTCACTTAGATTTACTGATCTTGAGATTCCAGACTCGATTTTTCTATTTGTAGTGGTTAACCAAAGGCATTGAACTCCCTTCTCTGCATTGAAAAGAAATCCAGTTGTCCCTCTGAGCTCCTGTTTGTTCTTGATTGTGTCCCTAGATGAACCAAACGTACCTCAGAGCCAGAGTGTATGTGCCCGGCTGTCTCTGACTCTCCCTGATGAGGTAGCTGCCTTCGGCCTGACTCAGTAACTGGTCGGCATCTTCTCGTGAGATCATCCCGTGGTACCTGGACGGGAAAGAGGCAACGTGTTAGATCTTTGAAAATATATCCAATCAACCCTGACAACCCACTGAATCCATCAATCTTTGAAATATTCATCAGTGACATGGCATTCAGTCAGGAAACTTGCAACTGTCATGAATCATCTAAACCTATAAGTGTCTTTAAGTGCCGGAAAACCCACCAGCGGGTTTAAAAGGTGTGTTAAATTTTAAAAACAGGCAAAATGACACCACTGACAGAGGTAGAAAACTGCAAAATCAGGAACAGGCACTCGCATTCTACATGTCTCAATCAAAAAATTTGCTTGAATATAAAAAAAAAAAAAACCTGTGCTTGCAGAGCAACCATGAAGCCACCAGTGACTCATCTCATATGAGTCACTGCTTGAACTACAGGCTGTGTTTTCACAGAGCGGAGAGGAGACGAGTACGAAAAGCAACTAAAAATGTAAGTCAGAAAATATCCACAGTATGTAGAGGCATTTTTTCCAGTACTGGTAAGACCTGTGGGCATTTGGAAAAATGTTTTGCATGTTGATTTAAGATTTTTTTCAATCTTTGTGAAATAAATAATCAAATAATTAAATTTTTAAAAATTACCTTTTAAATTGTTTACCAACCCTCTGAAACCCAAAACCTGACTGAAGGTTTGAAAAATATTTTTAAAAATCCCCCAAAAACTTCATCATTGATTTAATCCACGAACTGTAAAGACTTTCAACAATTTCTTACTCGTCGTTCTGTCAGAAAACTTCTTTTTCTACAAGTCTCAATTAAAAATCCACCCAAAATAAACCGCTCGCATTAACCAGCTTTAGTTTAAAAAACACAAATATGCAGAGTCACTGTGTAGTTTTTAAATATCGGTAAGACATGTGGGAACTTGGACAAATGTACATGTTGACTCCACGGTTTTTTGTTTTTTTTTAAAAAAAAGTAAATTAAATTAGCAAAGAAAATTAACTTTGACTTCACAAAAGACATTTCTGAGTTCTCTCTCCTTCTGCATGGTTGTTCTGTTTCCATAGAGATGCAGGACTTCACATTGCAGGGAAAAATGAACCCACAGTGAGTAAAAATGTGACAGGAGAAGTAAATAAACTTCTCGGGGTTCAGCAGGTAAAACGTCAGTGGGGATGGATTCAGAAGCATCCGCACTGTTTTAAATGCACTGAGGCGACACGTCTCAAATGAATCAGTCATACACAGGAAGTCAACTTACTCTCTGCCGTAGTATTTAGGTCGGTTGTCCACCTGCAGGGAAAAGGACAATAGATTGTGTCAAAACAGTGACATCGAACCAGACACTGATTCATAGTGATGCGCGATGAGCTCTGACTGCACTAACTGAACAGAAACATGACCTAACAGGAATGAGACCATTTGACAGAACAGGACACTGACAAACATGCCAGACTCTATTTATAATCCTTGATATTTTGTTTTAATCGCTGAATATCGGAGAAAATATTTGGTGAAGGCTGTTTTTTTTAATTGAATTGTCAGTCTTTTTAACTGATCTGCAGTTCGGCTTCACTCTTGAACTTGCTGGATTCTGCTAGTTTGACCAACACGCAACAATAAATACAACTACATATGATTATTTTGACAGATATCGCTGTGATGATTTTAGTGGGAATGGTCTCCCCCCTCCCCCTACTGCTGGATGTTGTGATTTGTAGGCTGAGCTATCCCTGCTGCACCACACTGCTTCATTCATAACAGCATCTTGTGATAAAATTACCTTTTTCAAACAAACTGCAGCTAATGCGATTTGGATCCTGCACTGCAATTTCTGATAACATTCCGATTAATTCCTCTAGCCTCCTGTGTGGCACATTCAGTAAAAGGAACAGTGATGACATTTGACAGAGTCTCAGCAGCCGCTGAGTCAATAACTTCAATTACAGAAGCATGATATTGGATTTTTACACGTATCTAACATATTTTCCGTCTCGTTTTGGCAGATTTCAATACATGCACATCATTTTTTCCACTTAATTGCAGGGAACATAAGGTGTCCCCTGCTGTGGATTTGACATATATTGATGTCCCGCTGGCAGGTGCAGCCAGAAAATCCTATTCTTACACATTCACAGAGAAAAATAAGAAAACAACATCAATTTAAATGTAAAACATGTAACGTTTTTAAAGCAAATTGTGCAGTTATCTGCCTCCGATGCTTATATTTTTATCTGACGCCTAAATCAGCATCTACCAGTGATTCTTCCAGGATCACCATGCATTAATTATTTGGACTTGACTCAGTGTTTCCCTGCACATTCGCTCGCAACTGACTCAGAGCTCAACGCAGCTGAGAACTGAACAGACTGGTGATTCAGCTCAGTTTGTCAACCCAAAAGATTTGTTCAACAAAATGTGTTTCAGACACCGCCATGAAATGTGTCCTCCACTTTCTCATTTGAAAAATAAAAGCACAGCTGGAACTTCCGTGCCAGCTAAAGGATCAGCGTCAACATGGCGACGCCACAGGACGTCACATCTTTCTACAGAAGATTTCAAAAAAACAACAATATCCTGCGTGGCCTCAACTGGCCTTAAGACTGGACAGATTCTTGCTAAATGTGTCCCCGGAATGTGACACATTTTCAAACCTCGCAGGGTGCCCGGCGAGCTTGTGGGGGCGCCGGGAATATCGCACGAGTCAGATTAAAAAGGCTGAACATTGTGTTCTCGACAAAACTGCTGTGGAGCCAATAAATCAACAAAGGCACGACAACGACGGTGAATATTAATTCGGATGCACAGGCAGGTGTGTGTGTGTGTGTGTTAGAAAGAGACAAAGAAAAGGCTTACACGCACAAAACATAATAACACACACATGAGGGGCCATGAGGATGTGGTTTTCAGCTTTTAAATGTCAATATGAGGTAATAATCATGTATTCTGAGTAGTTTATAATGGACAGGAGCATAAACTAAACACCTGCTAAGTAATAAAACGTGGTGTAGTTAGTTGTCATCCATCCATGTGTACCTCTGGACACCTACCAAACTGCTCTGAGGCCTGTCAGGAAGCCACGCATGCAGCGGCCACACTAACAGCCATTACTAATGCTCAGTAGACATCCTTGACTGCACATTACAGAGTGCTGAGCCGCAGGGACGCAACTGTCTGAAACAAAAACACATTTTCGGTCCCTGCCGTATGTTCCGCCCGTGTCCTCTGAATGAAATGATGAAATAAAGTGGTGCTGAGTGAAATGGAATATTTTATTTTTGCCTGGCAGAGCCTGGAAGTAAACACGTGAAGCGCTCATTGAAGGGGATCATCTCCAGTTTTGGTACATAAATCAGGCAAACGTTCAGTTTCAGAACATCTTACACTACCACAGCAGACTTATTTTTACCTGCTGCTTTGTCAAATTATCTCCACTGGAATCAAAGAGGCTTGCCACTGTGTATTTAAAGACTTCCACTCAACTATCACTGTGGGAGGCAAATGGGCTCACAAGACAGCAACAGAGGCTATTGTAGGGGAATTACACCTGCCAAACCAAATAAATGAGAACGCTTTTAAGACCAAAACCCGTCTGAAAGAGAAGAAACCTCTACAGCCTGAGAAGGAGATGTCTGTACGAAGCCAAATCCCAAATCTTGAGTGTTGTTCAGCCCTCGAGACTCTGACAATGGACATGGGGATCTTTGGTTTTCCCATTAATTCCACAAATAATTAGAATTTGGGGGCTGCACAGTGGCTTGGTTGTTAGTATCGTCGTCTCACAGCTAGAAGATCCCCGGTTCGCATCCCGGTTAGGACAACTGGGATCTTTCTGTGTGGAGTTTGCATGTTCTCCCTGTGCAGCGTGGGTTTTCACTGGGTACTCCAGTTTCCTCCCACAGTCCAAAGACATACGGAGGTTAACAGATGATTCTAAATTGTCTGTAGGTGTGAATGGGAGTGTGCTTGGCTGTCTGTCTGTAGCCCTGTGATAGACTGGTGACCTGTCCAAGGTGCTGTTGTTAACCCTCCAGATATATTACATTTATAATTATGTGTGACAGTTTATTAACACGTAATATGTTGAGCATTAGCTCAGTTTCAATCTCTGTTCTATTCTTAGGGCATCATGTAAACAAACTGCTGTTTAAAGGGTAGTAATCCTGACAAATGAATGATCCGGTGCCTACCATCAGGACTGATGCTGCTTAAAGAAATTTACCTGGTCAAAGTGGAAAATAATATTGATATATATTTTTATGGCAGTGTTTTTGAAAAAAACAAAACAAAAACAAAGGCTGTTATAAAGTCCAAGTGTCCTAAAATGTCTTGTTCGGTCAAACCAACAGTCCAAAACCCAAAGATATGCAGGTACTACGACTAAACAAACATGGCAACAGCAATAATTTACTATTTTTCAAGCTGGAATCAGGACAGTTTGGCATTTTTTCCTCAAAAGAATATTTAAAATCCCATCTGGTCATTAATAAACGCCTGGAAATGCATCTCTGCTTGTTAAAGTTATGCATTTAGGAGCTTCTGTCCATGAAAAAAATCCCTTCCTACCTGAAAACAACTTCAATGTCAATCTACACGGTAGCTTCCTTTACAATGTGCAGGTATATGAAGCCTCTGCTCATGATTAATTAATAAAAGGACTAATCTTTTTCCAATCTACACTGTAAAAGAAGATCTGCAAAACACTGTGACAATCTGGCAGCACAAATGAATAAGTAAAGAGACTACTTTGACGTATAAACCGTGAAAATAATGTCAAATATCTGCAAAATGATGATTTTTTTTTAGCTGATTTAAATACAGTAAAACAGGAAGTTTATGGTCATAGAAATGCAGATAAGTAATGTGGGCATGATGCTCAATTTTGCTCATTTTTTTTTACAGTCAACATGTAAATTAAAGATTTTTTTCCTGTGATTTTATTAAATATTATCTTTAAGTCAGCAAAACAGGGAAAATCTGGATCTCTTTCAACCCATAATCAACATGTTGTCTTCTTTCAAACAGCAGCATCTATAAAATAAGGATAGTTTTTGCTGTGTTTTGTATTTAAATAAGATACGTGTTGTTTTTTGATTCAATTCAATTCAATTCAATTTTATTTATATAGCGCATATTTGCAACATATGTCATCACATAGCGCTAAACAGTGTAAGGAAGAACAGAAAACCCAACAATCCAAAGTTGCTTTTGGATTCCCTATGAGCAGCAGTCAGCGACAGTGGGAAGGAACCAAAAACCCCTATGATAGGGAAGGGGGGAAAAGAGCCTCTAACAGAACCAGGCTCAGGGAGGGCGGCCATCTGCCTCGACCAGTTGGGTTGGGAGTGGGGAAGAATTGAATGATTTTTTGACCATTTATAAAATGTACAGATTTTTGATGTCGACATTATTTACAGCTTTGTTGTCTTTATGGTTAACATGTGAGTAAATACTGTTTTCCTATAACTTTACTAGTTTGTAATTCTGTAATTTCACAAAAACAGGGAAAATATGTAAATTAAACTTTTTTAAAAAAAATTAAAAATTCAATCTTTAAAATACATATTTTTTTCTCTCAAATAGCAGCAAATATCTGGCGGAAAAAAAATCATATTTTTCATTCTGTTTTGTATTTAAATAGAATAAAAAGAGTGTAACCTTACAGTCAAACATTGTAAAATAATTAATTACCTATTCTAAAATATTGACTGATTGATTGATTATTGATGTAGACACTACAGTTTTGGACTTTTTTATGGTTAACATGTAAATAAATACCTTTTTGTATGGCTTCACAAGTTTGTAATTTAAGAAAAAACAGGGAAAATCTGAAAAAATAACCCTAAAAAGTTAATTAAAATACAGTTATATGCTGCTATAAAATGTTTTACACAGTTTTCACAGTGCACTGTGGTCTCTTCTTTCTTTTTTTTAATGTTATGCAATTTGATTTCCATGCCTTGCTTTAAAAAGTTGGACAGTATTAGCTCATGTCCCTCCTCTCCTTCATGCCACACTTACATGTCACAAATGAAAACCAGCCACAGATAATGCTTACTGGTGCATCATTAAATCACATATGGCTCAAGAGCAACATGGACGACATGGGGGCTGCTGGTGTCAGGGGGGCCCCTGCATCCGTCTGTCTGCCAGTCTGCTCGCTTTAACTGGGTCAGCACCGACCACCACACCGAGGCCAGGACACCAAACCAACAGCTGCTCATTTAGCATCTGCACCAGCACACACACACACACACACACACATCCTCACAGCACAGTCTGAGAGGTCTGTCTTCACACAAACACCACATCCACAATCCCCCACATCTCCTTTAATCCTCCTTGGATTCCCCCAAATTGTGCTGCCTCACACACAAACACACATATGGTAGTTGCCCCCTTGTGTGGGCAAATGTGAGGCATTTAGTGGACATCAGCAACATGCCAAACCACCTGCATGCCCTCGGCTAGGACGAAGACCAAACTAAACCTTGAACGGAGACAGACCGAGGTTTAAATTTGTGCTGTTTTAATCAAAAAGAAACCTAATAGCTGAAATTACATGTTTCAACTCAAAGCGAATTCTTTAGAGTGAGTAACTGGACGCCGCTGTCACTAATAAAGCACCATTTCTCCTTTTAAGAGCAGGAGGATCAGCAGGGACACGGGGCTAAGATGTTTTCACTGTTCTCTTGTGTAGCCCAGGATTAGAGCAGCATGTGACCTTTAGCACAACATCATCTCCAATCTTTTCCTTTTACACCCACTCCTCTGCTAACGGCTAATGAAGCAGAGCGGCTTTAAGTACGACAGCGCGACATAATCCTGTTAGATCGCCTCAATAACAGAAAAAAGCTCTTCCTGCTGACATGAAAAATGCTGCTGTGTTGACAGCAAACACGTTCAGATTATATGCAGCTTAACAGATCCCTCAAAACAAAGGATTGGTGAGCTATAGCAAAAATAATCAGCCTGCCACAAGTAGAGTCAGCAAATGAAGTCTCTGAGGAGGCAGAGGAACGCTCGCTCTAGACTTGATCCATCCATTATTATTGCTGTTGTTGGTTATTACCTCACGTTGTTGAACACCACATACGGCACCTGTGATCAAGTACTGCTGTATTTTTAGCACAAAGGGTTGTTGTCATGCCATGTAAAGTGGCAGGTATCTCAGCGTGTCCAAGATGTTGCAAAAAAACAACTTTTAAACAATAACGATGCAATAAAATCTCATAAAAATGGACATCTGCATCCCTTAATGAACATAGCAGTTGCTTAAAAGCTACATATAACTACAGTCTTTCTTTTTTCGAGGAAAATTAGGCTTAGTAATGCTTATTTTCACTTGTTACAAAAGAGTTTGTCTTTGGGATACTTCTTGCGAAGCTTGAGCAATGCAGCATGTCTGTTTATTAAAGTTACATCACTGCAAGATCACGCGGGTCAACACTGTATTTCTAAAGAATAACACCAGACAGAATGATTAAACGCCGGTTGTCTGACAGGCAGGAAGTGTGTTCTCACCTCACAGGTGCAGGTGACTCTGCGTGGGTGAGGCGCCTCCTGCTGGAGCTGGTACACTGTGACACAAAAGAGGCCATCTGAGGATCTCTCACCACACGTTCTCTTATACAAACACTTAGAGTTGAGTTTGAAATGATGCATGCCATAACATCCAGAACAAATTTTGATTTACAGTGATTTTTTTGTTCAACCGAAAGTTTTCTTCTGGCTTTAAATGGCATAAACAAGCGACAGAAGGCAGTGACACATTGTGTTAGAGATGCTAATGATGAATTTTAATGATGTTTATGGGATTTTTCCTTCATTTGTGTGGATCTTCAGGCCACTGAAGTTGGAAGGCTTCCTTGTCATCACTCTGGCTTCAGTTCCTTCAACAGATTCTCAGTGGAATTCAGTTCTGTACTCCAAAATGTTGTAATATTGTTGTCTGTCAACCATTTCTTCTGTAGTTTGGCTGTACACCGATCAAGCATAACATTACAACCACCTGCCTAATATTGTGTTGGTTCCCCTTCTGTGCTCCAAAATGCTCTGAACCATTGGACATGGACAAGAGGACCTCTCAGGGTGTCCTATGGGGTCTGGAACCAGGACGTTGGCACTGGATCCTTTGGGTACTCTGGCTTGTGCAGTGGGGCCTCTGTCAATCAACCTTGTTCCACTGCATCCTGTTGATGCTTGATCACAATGAGGTGTAGGAAGTTTGGAGGTCAGATCAACATGTTGGTCCATTGTCATG
Organism: Dascyllus trimaculatus; assembly: GCA_024666655.1. NCBI lineage: Eukaryota > Metazoa > Chordata > Actinopteri > Pomacentridae > Dascyllus > Dascyllus trimaculatus. Next base: position 16,711,539 of record CM045468.1, read on the forward strand.
TTCCTCAACATGTTCCTGATTGTTTGATGTTGTTTCCATGTGGTGGTGTGCATTTTCCTGCAGGGGTAGACCAGTGACTTTTGGGATTTCCATTAGCATGAGGGAGTGTGTTTGTTGTGGGACAATGTTTATTTGGGTGTCTAAGTCTGATCAACATGGATGTTAAAATCCAAGGTTTTCCATCAGAACACCACATAGTACCAATATGATCAATGTTATTCACTTCATCTGTCAGTGGTTTTAATGTTGTGGCTGACTGGTGCATGTCTCAGATCATTCCTTGTTGGAAGCTCCAATGCTGCCCAAGGACAAGTTTTTTCTGCAGACTGCCAAATGTTTTCCTACTGAATCTTGATGCCCTCCTCTTTTCCCCAAAGCATCACATTCTCACCACTATAATTGATCGTCTGTTGTTCTTGGGGTTGAATGTGTCTCTATTTTTTCATGCCTGTGTCCAGACAACCACATTTTATTCTCATCCAACCACAGAACTAATCATCTAAAGCTTGTTTCTTTATCCAGGTGAGCTTTGGTCTGTCTAGGATAAGTTTAGTTCTCCTTGGTTGTCGTCCATCGGGTCCACCCTTGTGCAGTGTCTTGGTGGTGATCCTTGGATTCTCCTTGTCCCCTTGCACTTCCATTTTTGACAGAACAGGGGTCACTGTTGTCTTCTTACCACTCCCTTTGAGCTTTACACTGTGGATATCGACACTTGAAAACACTTGGATATGACTTGATGGCCTTTCAGAGTCTTGTTTGGAGCCACAATGTGCAACTCTCTCTTAGTGATGGACCCTCATTGAAAGAAACTGACTAGAGAACTACTGCATCAGCTGTTCTCAGTTGTTAGTGTATTAGATTGATCTAGAACTTGGTAGAAAGTACCAGGACCATTTGGAATGAGACAGAAGCTGCACTGTCTAAAAAAAACGTGTCAGTTTCAAGGGGTGTGAATAATTTTGGACATTTTATCTTGAGTAAAAAACATAGGAATAGTAAGAAAAGATCAATAACATCTCTCACACTATGTCTTACTGTGATTTCCAGCCAGAGGTAACCTATTGGTCAAACAAAAAATCACTATAAATGAACTGTACTTCACTGTATGTGCATGCACACTGTGTTTCAGTGATACTTACAGTAGGACTTCCACACTGGTGGCCTGTATTCATCATGATCTGAGGACAGAAAAAGTACAACAACGTGTTTGTGGCTGCTTAAATTTAACTCCCTTTGCTGTGGCGCCCCCAAGTGGAGAAAAAAGAACAGTGATCTGTCTAAATTAAGGATCAGGATGCACTTTTTTCCATCGTCTTTCTGCCGTACAACACATAGTATCTAATCCAGAGAGAGGTTAATGTACAAACAAAATCAGACTTTCAATCAAATGTGATCAAACACAGCTTAATGGATGAGAAGTAGGAAAAGATCACCAGGATTTTAGAGCAATCTCTGAGCAAGGAAAGCGTAAATGGAAAGTTTTGCAGTTTTAATAAAGCCACTGCCAAATAAGCCCGGCTAAGTAAACAGCTTAATATGTTCTCTCCTTGACAGCGTGACATATGTAGTCAACTACTTTATTTTCTTTAGCGTCTAGGCAATTACCTTGGGTTATCAGATTGATTGATGATGTGCTTTTCCCCAACAGAAACTACACTGAGCATAAACGGCGACTAAGTAGCTTAATAAATAGACTGACTCTGTGGAGCATAAAAGGCTGTGAAGGATTCATTTGTATTGCGCTGCAGAAAGGATGGCTTGTAAATGAGCTGTTTATCTTTCTCACACTCAGGCAAGCTTCATCCCCTCAGGCCTACCCGTCTGAAATTAATTGTAGATGGATATCGGCGTTATAGCAGCGTTTCCTCGTTGTTTGTTCAGCTGCAGCAGACCATAAACGCTGACATTAATATTAGCGAATGCGATTAAAGGCGAAACATTTTAGCTGCAGGCACTCGTTTGGAGTTTGGCTGAACTCCGCAGGAGCAGCTGAACATTTCCACTCAGGATCGCGAATTGTGATTCCTGTGAAATCTTTCCCAGGTACCGATTTAAATTCAGGACTGTGTGCTTTTAGTAAGCGACTTGCTGCCAGTCTGTTGCAACTGTGCAAGGTCCTGCCATTGCTGCAACACATACTTGTGTTTAACCATATATATTAGATTTAAAACTGCATGTGCTTGCATTTTGACAAAGAAAGTCCTGTTGTATAAGTATGAAACAGGCAGTGTTGCTCAGTACAACATGCAAATGAGTTTTTTCTTATATGTAACAACACTGTGCTTCCTTCTTTATCTGCTGAAAGTTGCCCAATGTCTCCTGCATTGCAATTAATACCAAAATCCCAACATTTAAAGTCCCACTTTAACCAACCCCTGAAACAGACAAACGCTAAACTGAAATGTCTTCCCTCTGGCCTTGAGTTATTACATGACAGAAATAAATATGCGTATAAAACTCGATTAGCATCTTGTAAATTCAGGAATATACAGTCTTCCATCTTCTCTGCATCGGTAAAACTCACAGCCCTGTTTCCTGCCTCGGTGTACTCTGTGTTCACTCCACAAGCCTTATCTATTCAACACTCGTCGTCTCGGTATCCTGTCTTCAAAATAACTCCAAATCCTCCCCGGTCAAGTGTCTCACCCTCCTTCTCGAGGCAACACAGCCTCAAAGTTAAACTAACAAGAAAACCAGACATAACATACAGACTGCTGACACTCACACTGTCCAGCTATTGCTTAAGTGCTGCATGTAATTGTGTTACAATGGCACTTTCCCCTTTTGCTAAGACATATTTTACCACACTGCTTTTTCCAGGCAGGAACTATTAGCAGGTAATTTGTAGATTTAAAAAAATAAACATTAAATAAATGTACAAAAAAGTACATAGAATAAATTGTTTGATTCTATAACTATAAAGCTTATAAAACAGAATGTTTTATGACAGATTCAACCGCTACTTAATGCTTATGACATCTTACAACACTCACACTTCAGATATGAATACAAAAGTCCAAACAATGAACTAAAAAGTGTGTACAAGAGCATTGTTTTTAATTCTTTCCTGCCTCACTACCCTTCTCACATTTATCTTGTGGTGCTTTGAAGGGGTCCTGACCCATAGATTAGGAATCAGCTGAATGTATACAACACAGTTAAAACTGGCTCCATGGAGAGCGTCTGCGACAGTAAAATGCTTCTTATGCATTGATGCATGGTGCAATAACACTACCAAGAATGGAACATGTATGAAACTCACATTTTTTCAGCAGATAAGCACCGTTTCTTTTTATACTTACACATTATGTGATATTAATAATGCACTTTTATGAAATAAATCCAGGACTTTACTTGTCATTTCTACTTGCTACTTCACTGGATTTCTCCTGCCTCTCCCAGTTTTATTAAAATACATCAGAAGGATATTATCAGCTGAGGCGATAAGATAGAGAGATGTCTCATCTCCCACTAGAATGGCCTCAACCGAGCAAAGTGCACACACAAACACACCACTAACACAAGCATATAAAGCCACAATGACCATCATTTAAAGTGTGATACAGCTTACCAAAGACATTTAGGGCCATCTTGGTTCTCAGATATGATGAACAATTAACCAGCAGATCCAAATTTCCACCAAAACGCACTCACTTAGTTCAAATCCTGTCAAAGAAGATGACATTAAAAGAACAACGTGAATGTGTGTGGCTGCTTTTTAAGCTAAGCTAACGTGGTTGAAGTGAAAACAGCTGAGTAACGATAAACAATAATCACACTATCAGAGAGCTAACGTTAGCGGGTTCGCTGCGCGTTACTTTAGTTGGCAGGCTGAACCGAGCATAAACGGAACACAGAGATGTTTTTAACGCTAAATTGTAAAGAAAACCTTTGCTTCGTGATGTAGTGAAAGTAGACCGACGACGGACCGCAACAATGAGGAATTACACGCCGGTTTAGTCATCTAAAGGCTGGCTAATAATACGTAGTACTCACATACACATCCATTCTACATTATGGTCGCCATCTTGCTGGGTCACGTGAGCAGTCTCGCCCTCTCTCCAGGGTAACTATGGCAACAGACCTGCTGATGCTACTTCGTGGTGAAGACGTCTTTGTTGTCCAGCTAAAGTTTGCTTTTAGTCTAATATACTTAATTCAGGTTGTGTTAAAGGGTAATGTGGCGCATTTGAGAATGCTACGTTTTGCGAAAAAAATGAAACAAATACTAACTGCACTCTCACTCAGTTAGCAAACTGAATATATTCATAAAACTGCCCTGTTATGGCAGCGAACAAATGATATCATTAAAATATTGTACGAGTCTATATGGAATAAAAACTAAGGTTTTAGACAATATTAGCATGGCCGGTTAGCTCAGTTGGTTAGAGCGTGGTGCTAATAACGCCAAGGTCGCGGGTTCGATCCCCGTACGGGCCAACAGTACTTTTCTCCTGATCTGACCTGAAGAAGCAGTGTTTTTGCGATGATTTGTCATATTTGGTAAGATAATACAATTTACTGGGAAAAAATGGCAAAACATCCAACACAATTCTCTGCTAAACAACAACAATTGTTTGTCCACGACTGTAACACTGTTAATGACTGTTCTGCATTGAAACTGCATTTTTAAGTATACAATGCATTGCCCAACAAAATATTTGTTATCAAACGTATGTTACATTACATTATATTATATTATAGTACATTTTTTTATTTGTATTATATTACTAAATTATTATTTCTGATATATGTTAATATGTAATCAGTGCTGTATTTTGGAGATAGTCGAGATGGAGCTGATTTGAACTATAGTATACACTGTAAAGTAGTTTCATCCATAATGATGCATAATTCCAAAAACACTTCTGCGTGTAAAGTCATAATCGACCAAGTATGCATTAGCTGAGAATCAAAACTAAAAATTTCAATATCTGTCTTTTAAATGCAAAAATTTCATTCCACTGTTACGTATCAACAGTGGCACATCAAGTGCAAGTACAAACGTGTTTTACTGTATTTAAACAGAAGTATTACATATAATGCTTTTTAGATTTGAACTTATCCACAGTCATGATCAAAACTGTATATCCACTTGTAAAGACCATGCATATCATTAAAGTCTTGAGTTTTCAGTGCCTCCTGTGATTCTTAATTGCCTATGATCGAATGAATAAAACATTTGTGTCTAAGTCACAAAAAACAAATCATACATTTTGGTTATTTCATAGATTTAGTGCAGGTCTTTCTGGAAATATGACAAAATCTCCTGGGTCAAAAATATACAAACAGAAGTTCTAATATTTGGTCAAATGGCCATTTTTACCTGAAGCCATCCACAAGCTTTCGGCCTGTTTCTGCTTGTATCTTTGACCCTCCACTTAACAGAACTGGTGTATTTAAATTATATTTCTTGTCTTTCCGACACAGATTTGTTTCTTCATCACAGTCCACAGGTTCTTGATGCAGTTCAAGAAAGGACTTTGGGGGAGACAAAGTAAAACCTTCATTCTAGCCTGATTTAACCATTTATTTGCCACTTTTAATGTGTGTTTGGCCTCATTGTCTTGTTGAAACATCCAACTGTATCCAAGATTGACTTTCAGCTGACGGATTTATTCCATTTACTTTGTGTAAAGCTCTAGCTCCACAGAGCATGATACCGCCACCACCATGCTTTTGAAGGTAGGTTTGGTGTTCTTGGGATTAAAGGCCTCACCTCCTCTCCTCCAAACGTACTTCTGCTCATTGTCCATCTGACCACAGGACTTCCCTCCTGAAGGCCTTTTCTTTGTCCATGTGATCAGCAGCAAACTTCAGTGGAGCTTTAAGGTTCTGCTTCTCGAGGAAGAACTTCCTTCTTCATGGCAACTTCTCAGCTCATGTTGAGGTAAAACACTGAAATCTGTGTTCCAGCAGCTTCTAACCCATTGCAGACCTGCTTTTTGCTGATTCCTGGTTGACTCTTGACCATCCTGACCAATCGTCTCTCAGCAGGTGATAGCTTCAGATTTCTCCCTGATGGTGGCAGTGACTCAACTGTACCATGCATTTTATACTTACAAACAGATGATTTTAGGATCTGTAGCTGCTTTGAAATGGCTCCAAGTGACTGTCTTGATTTGTTCAAGTCAGTGATTTGCTTTTTCAGATCTTTGCTGAGCTCCTCAGACTTAGCATTTGTGGCTGAGTGTAAATGAGCGGATCAAATACTTAAATTTGCTCAGAGGAGTCACCAGCTGTAGTCAACCATAATCACTTACAAGAAGTTGATAGGCCATGTCATTAAGAAAATTACTTTCCACATCACCAAAACTGATAATCGAGGTTGCTGTATGTGTATTTTGTGACCCAGCAGATTTGGTTATACCTCCAGAAGAGCTTTAATAAATCTATGAAAGTGCATGATTGTCTTTTGGTCCTTGGTGTGACTTTAGGAAGAAGCTCATTAGACGTCATGTATTGAGTGATGGATCCAAACCCAGTCAGGACTCCTCCACTCAGCCATTTCCTCCAAACCTCCGTGGGATGGCGCTGTGGAGCTTCCTCCCTCCCTCCTTCCCTCCCTCCCCGCCTGCTGCCACCAGTGCCGGGGCGCACAGCGCTGGAGGCGGTGTGCTGCTCTTTATTGTTCCAGCAGAAAGCTCAATGCGCGGCTCGCCACATTTGTTCCAATGGCTGCCGCACAGAAACCACGTCCCACCTGAGAGGGAGCGGTTCAGCTGCGACCAGAGGAGCACCGAACCCCGAAGTTAGCCGCGGATCAGCGCCGTGTTGGAGGGGGGAATAAAAGCTCTTTCACTGACGGACAATCTGTGGATCCTGGAGGAAGAGGGGGTAAGGAAATCACGCTATCCGGATTATGAAGCGAGGTTACACGTCGCCTTTCTGCTTTTCCGCGTATGGAGCACACTTGGATGTCGGTTTATCCAGTTTGGTTGCGATATGCGCTCCGGTTTTGTACGATAAATGCCCTTTCTTCTGAAGGCAGCAGTGCGTAATGCTTGATGAGCCCGATATCCAGAGTATTAAGCTCGCTTCCATTGCAACCAGCCTGTTCGTTTTCCTAATCGGCTGAGCTTTAGGAGTCCAGCAGAGCAGCTTCTTTGACTGGAAGCTTAATGACACATAAGGATTCTCCAATAAGTGCCTGCACATTTTCAGAAAACTCAACATTATGTAGTTTTAGCTGCTTGATCTTTTATTATATTGCACTTTCCCACAGCTTTTTGGCTCAGTTATTTGCATTAATGTCACATTTTCACCAAACCCTCCAGCAACCTGAGCTGCTTACTATCAAAAGTCACCACATGCACATTAATAGAGAGCACACACACACACACACACACACACACACACATCTATATATACCCATGCACACACCCGCCAGCCAGTCTGTTGACTCTGAGCAGGTTGCCTTAGCCTACTGACATCTTTGCTGTGGCCTAAAGGATTACTCTCCTAACCTACATTCTGGAGCTTGCACTTTGCCAACTGTAATGTAATGTAAGTCTGGGTGTGTGTTGAGGATTTCAGGGAGGATGTAGTAAAAACACACGAGAAGCAAAGGGCTTTCTAAAAACCCGCCATCGTGTTCACTCACTGAGGCACGAAAAGGCACAAAATTGGTGTTTTTAAAAAAGAAGCGTTTCTTGCATTCTTTGCTGCATTCTGCCTCCAAAATCTACACCTAGTGTCTGCTAGGAGCTGCAGATCCTCACCTATTAGGTGTCAGCTGACAAGCAAATCCCTTTCATTTATTGATCTCTGAGGGACACATGCCCCCCTTCTTGCAGCCCTCCGCCCCCTTCAGAGGTCAGAGCTCAGGGTCAGCACCCACCCTCAGCATCCCGGGCGCCTCATTTTCCTAATAGCCGGCGGAGAATGGGTGGTCTCCTTAATCACGATGCGCTCCTGCTGCCCATTTACTTTTGCCAATCAATATCTCACAGCAGGATGCACGTCCGCTCTGCTCCCTTTTCCGCGCTAGAAACTGTCTGGAGCAGCTCAACGGAGGGTGTCACCTTGATAAAACGTGGCATCAAGCGCAGCCATTGATCCGTCAAGGACTACAGGTGTAGGCGTGCTGCGGTGTGGCCTTGATCTCACCTGCGCTTGGGGCCGATGTGTCAGCCAATAAGAATGTGCACAACAAGTAGCACAGTCTGGTTCCTGTCCTTGAGCTCATCTTCTTCTGTTTGCGTGCTGTTTTATTGCATTGCATGGCGCTCCAAGCTCATCCTGACTGCACTGTTGGCTTTTTTTTTGCGTCGCTACCCCAGCATGTGGATTCATTCATGACCTTGGGGATGCATGTTGCTTTGCTGTTCCCAGAGCTGTCAAATACTGCATATCCCACAGCTAAGAACAGGATCTTGCTCATGTGATCACACTGGTCTGGGAGTAGTTAAGTGGGTCGACGTTGCATTTCGAATATTAACAACCTCTGTTTCTTGTCGATTTTTTGTGTGTACAAATCTAAAGTGTGTCTTTATTCCTGCTCCTGCTTGTGCTGTTTAGTCTCCAGGGCTGTAACTCTGCATCGGAGCTAAAAAGATTAACCCATTGTTTCATCTGTAATCGGTGACAATTCTGATAATCCGTTAATTGTTTAAAGACCCCCCTCTGGCGAACATCAAGTTTGTTTCTCTTCAGCATCTCCATATGGTGGGTTTTTTCCCCCTGCTAGATGACATATCGCAAGCAACATAAGCACCACGGCTGAGCATTTCCACCTTAAAACTGACTGTGGTTAAACTGGTGTGCTCGAGCTGCAGCGAGAGCGGAGAGTCGACTTCATACATCGGCACAATCTGAAGATAGCTGCAGTGTAGAGCTGCATCCAAGCCATTTTCAGGCAGGAAGGGGTTACTTTAATGGAGAAAAGCTTCTAAATGTGTGACTTTGACACACATCGATGAGTTTCTAGGGGTTAAATCAATGACTGGAGGGTATTTTTGAAAGAAAAGGCCAAAATTTGCTGATTCTAGCTTGTACATTTCTAAATTACCTCTCATCTTTCACACTTGTTCAGAGGTAGTAAACTGATTATCTGTGGGTTTTGCAGCCGAGTCACTTGTGGCCTCATGATTGCGATCAAGAGGACAGAAGTTTTTTGCAGAATCTTGGCAAATCTTTCAATAAGACATGAGGAAATTTCACATTTTTAGGCTTAGACTTGGTTAAATGTCTTGATGGAACCATACCCAACACACGAATAGTACAAAGGCCGTTGAAAATCTGATGTTTTCATCTGATTTTCCAGTTTCCAGCTCTGGTAAATGCTGCGATTTTGGCTGTTTCTGAAAAAGACTCCATGCCCATCAAACCTGCTGGCTGCTTTTGAGGTTCAGAGGGTTCATGGGAATAATTGCGGTGTAGTTTACTCAATGAAAAGGGCAAAAATATCCAAAAGAAACACTGTTTTTTTTTTTAGTCAGTTTCGTCTTGTGATCCTCTTTTAAAGCAGAGTTCATACATTTTTTAATGCAATTTTCTTCAAACTAACCCCCTCAAAATGCTCAATAATGCAGCAGATTTTGGGCCAGTGTGCTCTTCTTCATTTCATTTCATCAAATTACTAATTATCAGACCTGTTATATAGCTGGGAAGCCTTTCCTATTATGCCAGAATGTGTTATGCATGCCCAGATTATATAATATGAAGTCAGATTTGTTCGTTGAGACCTTGTGTCAGGCACTTCCAGTTTTAAAGTGATGCTTGGCTTCTGTGTTGAATGCAGTAATGCCATTTCAGTTTTTGCGTTAGTATCTGTTAAAAGCAAAGGAGCCAGATTTGCTCATTCCTCACTACAGAAGGATTACACTCAGATTAGTCACCTTGATGCCTGTTTAACATAAAGCTCCTCTCCGCTGATGAACTTGCATGCAGACGCTCGCATCCGATTCCCAGGGCCTGGCTTCCCCCTCCCTCGCAAACTCTTGGGAAACTTTCAACTAACACCAGTTCAAAGGCTGCTCGAGAGGCCTCGGTCCCTCTGAGTTAAAGCCCCGCTGCTTGGAAGCTCCCACAGTGGCTTCCTTTGTGCCTGTGCGACCAGCTCGCTCTGTATTCCAGTCTTGCACAACCAACTCCATGTCTAACCCTCCCAGTCTGTGCACTGAGGACATGATGAAACTGCCACTCTTTCGATTTAATTGGTGGTGAAATTGATCCCAAAATTTACAAGGGGTGTGTTGCTATAAAGCTCTTAAATCAGTCTTATGATTTCACATGTGATGGAAAGCTCTCGGTGGAAGAGGCTGTTTTGGGTTTTGGCTCCCAGTTGGCTCCTTGTTGATGAGTTTTTGTCGAAAGAATGACGACTTTGCAGGCAAGAAGCTAACCCTGCCGTCGGCGGAAAATCATCCACAGATGTCTGCAGGGTAATTGGCACCTGCTTGTTAGTGAATGATTAGGCAGAGCTATAAAACTAGTTCTGGAGTTGACACTTGTTTTGCTTTGAAGGGTGACACTGGGAGGAATGAGTGAGTGGGTGAGTCCAGGTTTCAGGAACATGATATGTAAGCACCTCTAAGAAGAACTAATGGAAATGTTTGTGTTTTGCAAAACGGCCGAGCAGAGCTTTCATTTCAACGCAGTGGGGAAGCAGCACAAACTGACTAACGAACGTTCCCACAGGTGTAATGAGTAACTTGCATGTCGGGTCCCTTTATTGTCAGGTCACTTCCTTGGCTGGGCTCCAGTTTCCAGTTTCAGCTTTTGTCACTGAGGCGAGGAGAGATAATAACCTGTGTGTGCAGGTGGTGGGATTTGTAAGGATAGTGTTGCTGGTTTTCTTTGTCCTTGCGAATGTGTTGCTGATAGGAACCCCAGTTAATACTGGAGAAGCAAACAGATTTGTCGAGATCTCAGTTTTGAAATAAAAGTGAAGCAGATTTTGGCTCGTGTTTTTCTGTGTGTGAGCTTACGCATTCTTGGGCTGCATGCTGTTTATTTCGCCAGGCCTCATTTTACCAAGTGCACTTTCTCACTGAGGTCAGAGGTCAGTTCCAGATCGACTCCCCTGGAGCTCGGAGGCATTCACTGGCTGTCTGTCATTTCCGGGGCCTCCTCCTCCTCCACACTATTTAGCTTTTTAAACACTGAAAGCTCTGCAACTTGGGATGCAAATTTTGAACAACTGTCTGAACTGATAAATGGGTATTTCTTTATTTGATATTACTAGTAAGGTGGATGTTATTCCATATGCTGCTAGTGCTGTTTTTGTCTCAAAAGCAGCTCTTTTACATTTGTTTCTGGACTGTAGATACACTCATCTAGTAATCCCCAGTTCAAAAGGTGAGCCCTTGCTGGGGGCCATTAATCACCACAGAAGTCTTTGTCATGGTGGCCCATTGCTAGCTAAATGCAAACATAGCTCTCTGCTTACCAACTGCTTGTATGCCAAATGACTCCATAATCGTGTTGCTACAGTGTTAAATAGTAAAGGCTCATAAATACATTTATAATCGGTTAAATTGTGAAGAGCAATTAATAGATTAGCCATTAAACATTAGCATCCCTATGTAGCTAACAATTCTCTTCAATGATGATTAATTTGCTTGTTAATTCCTTGATTATAAAAGTCATCTGATCCATTAAATAGAATAGAAACTAGTCAGAAACTGCCCTAATGCTCAAAATGATACCTTGAAGTGTTTTTTTTTTTTTATCTGAGCAAGAGTGCAAATTCCAAAAATACTCTGAAATGTTTTGAGAACTGAAAGCTATGCGACTAGGGATGCTAATTTTGAACAATTTTCTTAACCAATAATGAGCAGCAATGTCAATCAATAACTGATTAATTGATATTACTAGAATGGGACATAGTGGACATATTTCCATATGCTGATATTGCTGTTTCTGTCAAAGAATAAATACACGAGCTCAGGTTGGAGGCCATTAAGCACCGCAGAAGTCTTTGTCATGGTGCCCGTTGCTAGCTAAATGCCCACAGTGCTCTGTGCTTGCCAACATGGAGTTGCTTGCAGTCCAAGCAACTGCTTCCTTGTGTCTCTACAGTGCTAAACAGTAAGAGGCGCAACCAGGTAGACAGCTAATGTACAGTATATTTGCTAACATGCAAGTCTTTCATCTTCTGCCTTATTGGTAAGTTCATTTTTAACTCGCTAAATTGTTATTTGCTGGTTATTTTCTTGATTTTAAAATCATCTGGTCTATGAAGTAGAATGGAAAGTAGTCAAAAACTGTGCCCTAATGCCCAAAATGATGCCCTGAAGTTGCTTTATTCACTAAAGATATTCCTTTGTTGTATGTGAGCAGATTCATTTTCTTTTTTCCATTCACTGCTTCAGCTCTACTCTGTACTCTACTGTAGGCTGAATGTGCAGTGTATCCTCAAAGTAGACACGAGTCCACAGAGTATTCACCGTCGTGTCATTGTACTTCCTGTCCTAGTAAGACCACAAATTATACACCAGTTTTACTCTCCAGATTTGGGCAAAGGAAAGCGGTGTTTTTCAGGCACATTTGGAGGACACACTTGAATGGTATACGCCTCCATCAACGTGATGACACACTGTGGCAGCTCTTGAAATTTGGACCTTACACTGGGCATTCAGAGTGAAACACACTCATGGAGGGGGGATGTCTGCCTTCATGGAGTGTCTGATGTGCAGCCGGTCACCGCTGCTGACTGCACCACCCATTTGTCCCTAAATATTTACAGCAGTCTGTTTATGTGGATGCAGAGTTGCTGGTGAAGAGGGATGATTTTGAACTGTGGCTCTGCCTGTACGGAATTTTAACGACATATATATGGAAGTTAAAACCTCAGTAAATATTTTTCGAATGAGTTTATGGCCTCAGTTGCTTGTTTCAAGTCTCCTTCAATACAGGATGATGCTAATTTTGTCAATTATGGTCCCATTTAGAGGTAAACAGACGATAAAGCAGGGTGTGCTTTTGTGCGGTGTTACCTGTGATTGACTGGTCAATAATGTATCGGTGTGCTTAATCCAAACTTGAGGCTTCAAAATGCTCGTCCACAAACCAGTCATGGTAGCTACATCCATGTTTTATATACCGTCTGCGGTTTAGTGCTATTTTTTACAGTCAAACATGCAGTGTGTTCTTCAAAAGAGGATGCATGGCGCTAATGAGAAGACGGTTGATTTTAACTTGTAACTACAACCTGTTAATAAGCAGGAAGTCCCATTGGTCCCAAGTGACTTATTGATTTAGTGGTTTATTGACAAGCAAAGCCTCTGCATTCAAGCAAATGTCACTGAACTAAAGAGAAAACAGCATTTTCATTAGCACTCGACTGACTGGGCTCGGACTCGTATTGATAATAAGTAATCAAGCCTAACCGATATTTAGGCCTATTTACATTTGCAGTAAGAAAATTAAAATCTTGGTGTCAAAATTTAAAAAAAATGCAAAACCTAATACCAAACTTCATTGAAATGCCTTTGTTTACTTACGGCTTACATTTGTTTGATTAAAAAAAAAAACTCAACATTTATCCTCCAGAGCTGATTGGCTATTACTGGTGATGTTTAACCAATCGGATAGTGCTGTGGGCGGGACTTTGCTTTACAGATAGAGAGAAGGACCAAAATAATGCTTTTTTAGAATAATTTATTGTATCGGGAGTCGGTTTTAGGAAGAGAAAATACAGATAATTCAAAAAAATGTTAAATATCAGATTCAGTGGGCTGATAAAAAGGGATCTGACTGATATTAGTTTCACGACCGTTGAACTCAGACACACAAACTCGTTACCATTGAGGAATGCTGCAGACAGTGGATTAGTGATTGTGTCGGTCGGGGCAAGCAGCAGTGTGTAACCATCGTCTCTGCTTTGCCCCCTGACTGTCTTCTGAAACATTCCACAGCCGTGATGTCACCGACTGTCTGAGGGGATATTTATTGTCTGAGGTTGAGGTTTATCAAGTGTGGGATGGAGGTAGGGGAGGGGGGGAGGCGCTGAAAAGTTTGTGTGTTTGAGAGCAGAGTGGGGGTGTTGAATGTCTTTGTGCGTATCTCATGTGCCCTACTTGTGAAGCTCCGACTCAAGTCTGAACTGGCCTCGGACGGAGCTCCGTGTTTGGCTCGTAGTGAGCGCAGTAAATCCCACCTGCATGAGGTGGAGCTGGAAGAAGTGAGTGTCTAGCAAGGTGTGAGACACGTCTGTCTGCTGCTCTGTGCATCTGGCCAAACTCTACGTTTACCTCTGTCTGTGGTTTATACACTCATTTCACCATCCCAACCTATAAAAAAATCACCACTGAAAAACTCACTGACTGAATGTCTTGTGGTTTTTACACTGTTCAAGGCCAATTTAACCCAGACTGAACAAAATGTGAGAAGATGCTTTATGCATTTCTTGGGCTAATTAAGGATCCGAGTTTCCCTTCAGGCAAAGTTTTCTCCATTGAACCTCTTACTCCCCTTCAAATGAGGTAAATGCTGTATTTGTATTCACATTTAGGACGGTGTTTATCCTTTACTCATTCAAAGGATGGTAGAGCACCTTCTTCACATTTGTGCAGTTGGCGTGGGTTTCTTAAAATGCTAAGGCAATTTTTAGTTTATCAAACACCCACCAAAAGCCATTTGAAATGCCTATAAAAGGAATATTGGAATGCCTTACGAGAAAATTGTGTATACAAATTTACCACAGGATGTGACGTAAGCGTGCTATTTATGATGAGAGCCTGTGCTGAAGCTTGGATGCTGGAGGAAATGCCTGGTCCCTGTTGTTTAAAACTGCCGAGTATGTACTTAGGAAGCCTAAAATCAAGAATACCCCAAATCACAGACTGAGGAACCGTGCTGGCTTGAAGCACAGAAAGAGACGCAACCCTAGATTTTGAGAAAATCTCTTTTTTTCTCTCTCCGTCAGACGTGAACAGAAGTCCCTGCAGCTCGACAGCCCTTTACTGTACCGTCTGTCGCCATGGTGGAACCAGCCGACAGGCCGTCCACAGCCGGACAGAGGCTGGGCGCCCCTGAGAGCTTTGGGGTGTCGACCCTGGAGCCCGGCCTCCGTCCTCCTGTACAGCCTCCAGGACGACAAGTCTCCATACGGGTGCAGATGCTTGATGATACCCAGGAAGTCTTCCAGATATCGGTGAGTGATGTAATTTGGGGATTTTGTTGTCGGATTTAAAATGAATATGTAGGAATGAATTTGGTGTCTTGCTGAATTTCATGAAATATGTGAGTTTGGCATACTTACGGTATGAGCGAAGTAGGCTATTATACTTGTTTGTATCTTCTCCTTGTGTCTTGTCATTGGTAAGACACGGCACAAGTTTAGTTATTTTCTATACCAAGTGTGATTAAACTGTATCCTCCTTGAAGTAGTTGACCTGTGCAGCAGGTCACCGCTCCCAGTGCTCCTGCCACATTTGCTCCTTGAAAGGTGCACATTTGGGATTTCACCGTGGACCTAAAATTTGCACAAAGAGCAAACTGAGCGCACCTTTATGTAGAGGATCGTCCCTGATGATGTAAGTTGGATCTAAGGCTAAGACTCGGAGACCAAACAGCTGTCGTCAGTAGAAGAGCCCAAGAACGTGCTTGTTGTTGTGTTGAACATTCATGGGGTTGTGCCCTTTTGAATTCATTTTCCAGATTCAGACTGCCAACACTGAAATCTGCTGTAGGGTCTCGAGGCGTCTGAGGGTGAACATTTGGCGCAAATGACCTGAAATGTGGCTTTTGCCATCGCGCTTTGAAATGCTGCAAATTGTTTGCCTCACCAACAGCGCTCACCAGATTTTTTCTGATTGCTGCTTGTTCCTCTTCCCTGAAATGACGTTTAAACTGAAGACACAGTAGAGGAGATCCAGCTTATGTTGCAGTTGGTACAGGACCTCCAGGGAGTGGTCTAAATGTAGCAGGAGCACTGGGAGCGGTGTGTCGCTGCACAAGAAGGCTACTTCGAAGGCGATAGTGGATAAATTAAAATCAGTGATTTTTGCTTTTTATGGACACAGTCTTGGAACTGACTGATCACACCTCATGTTCACTGATTGTGATGCTTTGGTTATGATGTTCACGACACGTTTCTACTGGAGCGACACCCAGTAGCAGATGGTTGTAGCTGGACTAGAAGAGTACAGTGGACACATTTCCATTGTCAACGAATAGGTGACATTAGCATGTATTAAACACACAAGCTCAGGCTGGAGGCCATTAAGCACCACAGAAGTCTTTGTCATGGTGCCCGTTGCTAGCTAAATGCCCACAGTGCTCTGTGCTTGCCAACATGGAGTTGCTTTCAGTCCAAGCAACTGCTTCCGAGCTGGACTTGAACAGTTTTCACCTGATGATTTATTGCATCTGTTCTAAGGCCATTGTTGCTGCCAGTTAGTCCAAAAACCTCTTGGATCTCACTGGCGAGTGGTGATCCTGTTCTGTAATGAGCTGGCATGTAATAAAACGCCGACCAAATATGCAATAAATCCACATTTGAAGCTAATAACGCTCTCTGGGTGGCACAGCTACCTGCCGCGTCGGTGTTTATTCCCGTATAAATCACCCGAGGTGTTTTATTTGTGTAATCTGTCATTGAACACACCTGTGTGTTCGACTGAAACCTGTTGGATAACATTAATATGGCACTGAAGTGTTGGCAGCATGTAATAGAAGCAGTTCCAGAGTGACAGTGTTGCCTTCAGGGCTCAGGTGAGATGTTGAATTCCCTCATCGCTGTTCTCATGTTTGATATTGAAGGATCTGGTATTTGTTTGTGTTTCTCATGCTTTCCTCTTGTGTTCAGATTTAATGCAAATCTGTTTAAAAAATAACACAGGAGGTGTGGGTTATCAGTCTGGATATTCAGATATATTTCCTCAGTCCTTCTGTAATCTGCCATTAATTGTTTCTCCTCGATGATGCCTCCGTATGCTCCATTCACCTTGAGCCTTATCTCGGATCTGTGTATCTCCAGGAAGCGGGAGTGAAGCCAGCTTCCCGTCTAAACATGCCCCACCTACAGACCCCTGATCCTGCTTTACACACAGAAACGCAGTCCAGCCTCTATTCTGCCTCTGTTTTTATCTCGGTTTCTTTTTCCCAGCAGCCTCTGCTTTCCTGAGCTCTGATTTAACCCCGACACTAAGCTCCCAGATGCTAAATACGTCTGCTCCCATGCCATGTATGTCATAGGTAGTCCTCCATCTGTCTGTCCATTTTCTACCCAGTCGCCGGCATATATAACTGTATGTTGTTTGCATATTCCGGCGGGTATTCGCTCTGATCAGTCCTCCGAAGTATTTGCATGTGTTTTGAATCTATTTCAGCTTGAGCATGTCAGGAGTGTGTGCTTGCATGTACTCTAAGGCTGGTGGTGTGTTTCTGCTGGAGCTCCCTGACTTCCTAATGCTGTTTAGAGAAAGGACTCCTCTGAGACGCCGCTCTGCCAGCAGCTTTAATGACATCGGTGCTGCGGTGCTTCGGTATGTCATCTCCGGGTGGAGGGACGAGGGGCGAATTTCTGAATTAATGCGAGCCGCAAGCTGACAGAGAGTTTGGTTCAGTGCCCTCCTCGGCGATTTGCATGCCTTTAGAAAACCCAGCTGCTGTATTATTACCAGCTTATATTTTGGGGATTTTTTTTTTTTTGTGATGATAATTAAGAAGGAATCCAGAAGAATCGCTCCCCTCAGCTGGCTTGTCGAACATCCAGAGCTGCCGGTCCAGGGAGCGGTAATTGGCTGCTGTGAAAATGCCAAGAATGTGTGTGGTTGTTGCTGCCTGGGGATGTGTCTGTGGCCGAGTGGACAGTTTGACAGGATTCGGTGTCATCTGCATGAGTGTTTTTCCAAATTTTAAATTGATGTCCTCTCAAATTGGTGTACGAATGCAGAGCTTGTGGTTCTCCACAAAGCAGCAGCAGCAGCAGCATTCCTCATGACAGGATCCCTTCCTCCTTATCTTCTTCTATCTTCATCTTCTTTCACTGTCACAAAATATACCAATATAAAATAGCTCATCTCTTGCTTAGAGCACAGGAAAGCAGCACGATCCCATTATACCATACTTGGATTTGGATTATTTGTTTGCTGTAACCAAAATGAAGGCAAAAAAGCACCGAAAGTGAACCAACCAAGGTAATGACAGTTGTTTTCAGCACTTACTGCAGATGCAGTGCAATAAAGGAGCCATTGTGTGTCCAGCTTGACTCACCTAATCTCTCTTTTCCTGCTACAATGCCTCCCAGTGTATTTGTGCAGTAGGTGTAGTCTAACGTGTGAATCAAGAGATAAGCCTGCAGCTTACAGCGACGTTGGCACTCGATCGGGCATTTTCTCACTAGCAGAAGGTTCAGTCATTAACCAGCCTGTTATCTTTAAACCTCAGCCAGGGAGCAGCGGAATCAGGGCAGTATAAATTTTAAAAGCTCCAAAACATGCTTTTTTTTTTTTACACTTGAAGTAACAACGTTGACATACCAAGGTGATGCTGTAATATTTCCTAGAGCTTTAATGGCCGATACAGTATAAATAAATAAATGGATCGCTCACATTTGGATGATTATAAAATCCACTTAATAAAGTCAGTAGCAGGTTAGTACCAGTACCACCTGCTGACACTGGGATCACCCCATTCATTTCCAGTTGAACTTTCACATCATGACGACACGAGGAGGCTCGTTATCTGAATTTGTTTACCAGAGAGAATACATTTAGCACCCTAAAGCTTGGGAAGGTTTATTATGTGTGCAACATGGAACAATAAATTCAGTTTTAATAATTCGTACGTCTTCAATAACGACGCACTTCTTCAATCCAGGTGGTTGCCATTCAGCTCTCTGCCTTTCATCCTCCAAAAGATCCGTGTCCTTCTGATATTTCTGGTGTTCATAAAATCATCTGTATCCTCAGGCTTTTCAGTGGGGAAACGAGGAACCGGCTCAGCACCGTGAACCAACTCTGTCAACGTGGAATCCATTAGATCAAAAGGAGGCCTACAGAGTTATAGCTGCTGTTTTTAGAGGCGCAGAGCCTGAATACCATTAACAAGCTTCTCAGGGGGGGAAACAGGCTTTCCAGCTTCTACGTGCAGCACACAGTGAAGCATTTGTTTATTGATAGGGAATATCTTTATAATTTAGTTTTCTTCTTCGTTGTTTGAGCTTCGCATTACGTGAATAAAACATTGTGAGATGACGTTGGCCCATTCTGCATTAGTGACCACTGCAGCTACACACACACTCATGGCTTCATTATTAATGTGGAGGCAGCGATAGAGTGCAGAACATCAGCGCTCACTTCCGTCTGGTAAATAATTAAAGGCAGCGCTGTGTGTTTTGCATGCACGGTGAATAATGGAGGATGCATGTCACTCATTTGCTCGGAGTTGTTTTGGCCTTCCATCTAATTCCATGTCAATGAAACTATTCAGAGTTTACTTCTGGGTTCTTTCACAAAAAGTCGGACTGTAACTGCATTTATTACCACTCTGGATTGGATAAGCACGATAGCTTTCAGCACAAAGCAGCCACAAATGTCTGCGCTCTTTGATTGTTTCCTTGCATGACTCGCAAATAAAGCCTCCTGTTCCAGATTCTTCAGGTTAACTTGAGCTCTGGTCATGGATGGGAAGCAGAATAATCACAACCAAAATAGCTTGAGAGCATAAATAATCCTTAAGTTTCATGGAAAAAGTGAAATAAAGCAGAGACATTTTGAGGTGTTTTATACCTCTTTTCGACTGAGGTGCTTCCAGTGCTAGTTCAGAGCCAGAGCCTGACTTAGCACCAGTTCTTTGTGTTTCCATCAGCACCAAACTAGCACCTGGTTCTTCTTGGTGGAAAAGAGATATTAGTGTCATAGAACCACTTTCAAGGATCTTACTGTCAGCAAATCCCATGAAAGGCCAGAAACAACAATGCATTTATCTGACTAACAACTACTTCCTGTGCAGACTGATACATCCTATTCCTCTGTGCCGGAGCTCATTTGTTCCGCAGAAACAATTCAGAAAGCATTGTTGCACTGGGTGACGTGTTCCTCCGCTATCAGAACATGGGAGCTGGAGTTTATTTTGATTCAGTCCCAACTGCACCGTCCTGCTGAGACTCCAGATGTGGATGAAAAACCTTCCTTAATGGAGACTTTCATTGGGTTTTCTTTTGGTCTAGGGTTGAATAATATTAATCCACAGGTCAAAAACGCTATTTACGCCCCTTTGTGTTCCATTTTTCAAAAACTGCTTTGACCAGGAAGCAGGAAATGTGTTGAGAGACAGAATACAAGTGTGGAAAATGCAGAGTATCACCTCCTTTATCTTTGATGTGACGTTCAGCTTTAACTTAAAATGATAGAAGAGGCAAATCAGTGTGGCATTAGTCATGTTTCCATGTAGTTATCAAGTGAACAGAAAATGTGAATTCGCCTTGCTTCCATTAACTTGGAGCAAACAAATTAGACTTCAAGTGTCGTCAGAAGGTGGCAGCATTGGCGACGCTGCATAATAAGCAGAGTAGAAGAAGAAGTCGGAGCTTAATCGTGTTTTTTCGTCGCGAACAAACATGTTTAAGTTTAACAAGCAGTAGAGGAAACAAGCAAAACTTGAAAACAAAAATGTATAGAGGACTTGAGGCTTGTTTTCAGTCGTGAACTTTGTCATTTTTCTGTCTTGTCAGCTGATTTCAGTCAAGTTCAGCTCCATCTGATCAGCCATATCAGTTAATTGTGCGATATGTCTCAGCTTAATTGGGGAAAACGTGTTTCCATATCCCGTTATGTGCATAAACCCTTGTTCAAAAAAGTCAAAAAGCGTTTCACTCTCTGAACCAGAAGCAGTCTCTTAGCATTTTTACTCCCTGTGGGTTCATTTTTCCCTCCAGTATAAAGTCCTGCACCTCTATGGAAACAGGTCAACCATGACTAGAAGTAGAAGGAACTTAATCATGACCTTTGCGCTGTATGGCAACGTTATGATGCCATAAATCTACAAAACTTGAAAACGTTGGAACTTCTTTGATCATTGATTTTACAAAAATTGCAAAAACGTGGCATCAACATGTACAGCTATCTTCCAAGTGCCCACAGCTGTTGCCAACACTGCAAAATCAGGTGACTCAACATATTATAGATATTGTACTTTAATTTTTAATTTGTTTCCATCCTTGTCTACTATCTGCTCTTTGTGGAGTCGACCAAGATCAGTCGAAAAGTCTCTAATTGTTGGTGTCAGTTGTGCCGAGGACCACAGAAATGTTATTTTTTGCCACATTTTTAAGCCATTTTTGATCAAATATCTCAATTTTAAACTTCGATTTGCTTCATTTTTCAGCCAGAACAGTGCACCACTACCAAGTAGTTCACTGACCGTCGGCAAACTCAGAAGATTGGACAGTTCTTTCTGTCTTTACAGTTTTTCTGCTGTAGAAATGCCACAATTCTGGCTGTTTTTTAAAAAGATAGCACACTTTTCTAATCAGTTGGCAGGTTTTTCCAGTCAGATGATTCAAATGACATGTTTTGTTCTTAAAAAAAAAACCGGAAACACTGAAACCGACGTCTTCATCGCAGCTGTCATATTAACATATCTGTATCCTTTGAGCCATGATTTGCACGTATCTGATCTCTTACCCATGACGCCTGCAGTTCCTTCATATTCCACGCTACAATCTAGTGACAGAGATAAAGTCCTGCTGATTCCCCGGGGAGCTGTAGAGCTCCGTTAAGCTCATCCCCAGTGGACCTGCCCTCACTAACAAATCTCATTGGCTCACATGATGCCTTTTGTAATGGCTCAGAATGTTAGGACCTGCACATATGGAGCCTCATGTGCCCTGATGGGGTCTCTTTCTTGTGTCTCAGGGATAATTTAATACTCAGTTTGCTGCCTTCTTCCTCTCCTGTGCAGATCGATGGTGTCTGATTGCTTAATATTCCTCCTGTACCGTCTTGTCCAGCTGACTTGACCTTAATCCCTGTAAGACCATCCAGTAGATCCACATCAACATTGACTTTCTCAGTGGAAGCTTTAAAAACACACCATCCGACTGCAGAAGTGAGTGGATTCCATGTGGGAGGCGTTCAGGTGCAATAAGATCGCTGTGAAGGTTGTGGTGCATGATTGGATTTATGAACTTGCATCACTCCTGATCTCATGTTTGAGTGTGTTGTTGTTGTTTTTTTTAATCTAAAAGCGAGCTGATGAGGGTTCCAGGACTCCAGAGGGGAGGCTGATGAGGATTAAGATGATAGAAACGCTTTACAGGCAACATCATTTGATGGACTGGCAGTTCCCGAGGCCTGTGATAAATGAGCTACAAGTCCCCCGACACATTATCCAAAGACACTCTCACATGCTCCGTCTTTAGTTGACATTTTAAATGGATGGGCCTTTGTTCTGTCTGCTGCCGGGGAATAAATGGCACATGTGGAAGGAGCAGATATGAAAAGAATCCAGTCACACCTTTGCAAAGAGAAAGAAGGAGCAGTGAAGTTTGAGAAAATATCCATAGCACAGTGCTAGCATGAGTTTTCTTTTCTTTTATTGCATGTATTTATCATTTTAAGGGCAGAGTCTTGGTATCATCTGGTCGATGTACACTGTAAAAATAGATTTTTAAGTGTATTTTTGAAAAAACAATTTACCGTTATCTTACAGATTTACCCTGTTGTGTTAAATTACAGCTAATTTCTATTTTAATCAGCAAAACATATTATTATTTTACCAATATCTGCCAACATTTGAAAGAAAAATAATCTATAATAAATTTTTAAAAATGTTTAAATTCTTTTAAACCATTATTTTCAAGATTTTAGTAGTAATTTTTTTTATTTTCACAAATAATAATTATTTTTTTTACAATGTTTGTAAAATGACACATTTTTTCTGTATTTAAATCAGCAAAAAAAAATTCTAAATATTTATTTTTTAACAATATTTACTTTCATTTTGGAAAATAATAACTAAATAAAATAACTTTTTAAACTCCTATTTTACTGATTTCTTTTCTGTTTTGTTCAATTACAGATGATATCTAGTAAAGTCACTGAGCAAACATGTTTATTTACATGTTGACTGTTAAAAAATAAACAAATGAACAAAAAAAAATCCACGTCAATAATCAGTATTTTTCCAAATAGCAATTCTTTCTTTTACAATATTTGTCCTGTACTGTTTGTACTGCATTTAAATCAGTATAACCTATATTTGTTTTCCAGATATTTGCTATAATTTGAAAGTAAAATAGTTTTTATTAAACGATTAAAACGGCAAAAAAAACCCTTTAAACTGTTATTTTACAGATTTTTCCTGTTTTGTTAAATTTTAGATCACTTGTAAATCACATAAAAAAGTGTGAATTTACATGTTAAACATAGTTATTTTTCACAAATAATAATTCATTCTTTTACAGTATTTGTCCATAAAACTGCACTTTTTTTTACTGTATTTGAATCAGCAAAACACATGTTTATTTTACAGATATTTGCCATCATTTGAAACAAAAATAACTATGTAAACTGATATTTATTTTCAATTTTGTTAAATTACAGGTAATGTCTAATAAGCAAAAAAATTCATACTAACAAAATACATATTCAAAAAATATTTTAATTATTGTTTTTATTATTATTTCACAGACATTTGCTATTATTCATATCAGTTTTATAGTTTCAAACACTTTACTATTCGACTATTTTTTTTAACAATTTTTTAAACTGACTTTTACTTTTTTTAAAAACAGGTTTCTTTAATCCAGACGTCTCTCGTCTGCTGGAAAAACATTTCGTTGGCTGCGTTCGTCCTCCTCCACAGCGGGGCTATGTGGGCCTCATTGTTGCCCTTCCACCACTGAGACCTCGGCTCCCTGGGCTTAACGAGAGCAGAGGAAATTAGTTTTAATGCGGCCTTCCATTAGTGAATTAGTATGCAAAGAGCCACTCTGGTGCAGCTTTGTCCAGTCCCGGGTATTTTTAAACTTCACGTTGCGCAACAGCCTCTTTTCTCATTATCCGCACGTATTTGTGCGTCTCCTGCTGCAGCTTTTCACCCTGAAGCACATCTGAACTTCCAGAGAGGGAGACTTGAGTACAAAGTGATAAGAGATGAGAAAATGTGTGTTTTGGAGCTCGGAGCCAAACTCTGCTCGTGTTCCTTTGTGTGTTTTAAAGTTGGCAGTTAAGTTGAGTGTGTGGGTAGGACCAAGGTGATGTTTAAAGACGGTGGAGAGCAGTTATTTCAGGGTGAGGCCAAACACCGGCTGTGTGATCTCTGCTGGCTTCTGACCCGCCGTCTTCTCTTCACCTCCAAACCTTCTCTTCTGATCTCCTCAAGTAATCTGCTTCTTTTGTTCTGCTTCTTGGAGCGCTGACAGAGCTAACAGTGGTGTCGGCAGGCGTCATTCATCATCCTTGCACAGACCTGATCTCTCTGTGTGTGTTTAAACCCCTAAGTCCCCGCTCAATCCAGCACCATACTAAACCTACACTGATGCTGTTTACATGGGCTCACCAGGGCCACATTAGACCATGTTATATGCATATGTGCCTTTATTGGCATGAACATTTGCGCATGTGTGCCGCCACAAGCTGCCCCGCACTTCTACAGACTCCTATGAGTTAATTACAGCCCCGCTAAAATAAATATTTAATCAGATTTACGGATGCAATATCCTCCCCTTCACGAGAGTCTCTCAGATGAGGAATGAACTCGACTGAATAATGCATTGGTTTAAGTCGTTGAAATGAACGGATGATGTATCATCTCCACCACAGAGCTGCACAGAAATATGAATCAGGAAAGTATGTGACACATGCTTCCAAGGATTGCTTCCCCACGACATGAATCGTCCAGTTTCCAAAACCAGAAACACATGCAAAAACTTAAGGAGTTAATTAAACCGTCTGTTTGTCTGCTCCTCATGGAAGATATACACGTTAGCATTTGGGACTTAACAGCCTGAACGCTTGTATAACCCATAACAGTAGCGTTACTCATAGCGGAGGAATATTTCATGGGCTAAGTCCATTATTCTGTGTTGTGAAAGATTACATTATGAATGCTAGCAGCTGCGATAACTTGTTTACTTGGTTTGAAACACTGTAAACTCCAGCGTCCGTAGCAAACTCTTAACTGGAGATCATCGACTGGATATAAAAGGCGGACATTTTTCATTTTGCATAGACTGAAAAAATCTGTAATCAACATGTCCAAAGTGTTTGCAAGTTCCCACAGAAAAATAATGAAAGAGGTGACTCTATATACTATAAATATATATATGTTTACATGTCTGATGTGTTGCCATATTGTCTCTCTATCGGCTCGGTGTAAACACTGCCTGCAGTTCAGCCGAGAAGTCCCTGAGTTTTTGACACGTACTTGTTGGTGGCAGCTCCAATTTCTTTTTATTTTTTAAATTTTTTTTGCACAATCTGATTTTTGGCAGATTGTTTAAGGAGACAGACATTTAGAATACAATTATTTTTCATAACATATCATTATTTCAAACAGATGAGTAGTTAAAGGACCATTGGAAAGTTGAAAATCTGATAATTTCTTCTATTTTTACCGTTTCTGGCTCTGATAAATGGTGGAGTTTTGGCATTTTTAAAAAAAAAGACAGCATGCAACCCAAACCTGCTGGCATGTTTTGAGGTTGACAGAGACGGAGCTGAGAATTTTTTAATTTTTACAGAATCGGGTTAATATAAACAGTTCATGTTTGCCGGATTTTTGAATGAGACATGAAGCATAACATGGTTTTGATGAAGGTTTTTTGATTGAACTGAGAGATGAGTAGTTCATGGACAATCGGAAAGTTGAAAATGCAACAATTTTGTCTATTTTCACAGCTTCTGGCTCGAAAGAAATGGTGTCATTTATTAAAAAGATAGCATACTGGTGGGTTTTGGGCCTCACAAAGTTAACTGAAAATCCACTTAAAACATCAACAAACAGCTCATGAACTCTGAGCTTCCAGAACATTTGAACACCACATGGACTGTTCTTGTGAGTCCCCATTTGATGGCAGCAATATTTTTGTATCCAACACATGTGAAAATATCAGTCTTTATATTTTCTGCGACCTTTCTCTGCATATTAAGTGGCCCAAGCTGGAGTCCATGTGGACGCTTGCATGACAGGAGCTGTGCTGTGTTATGTAATGGCTGGCATCACTGTCTCATTCCTGTGGTCAAAGAGCTCAAAGAGAGACTTCTGACTTTCCTTTCAGCTACTTCTTCTTCTTTTTCTGTCGCTGCCTCCAAGCTTTGACCTGCCAGTGGAGCCAAAGCAGAGAAGTATCATGTTGAAGGAGGTGATAATGTTGCATTTTCAGGGGATCCTCCAGTCATTCTGAGGGATCGGTCACTGTTTCAGGAGACGCCTGCATTTTCTGACTTTGCTTCTAAGGTGGGTTTTGTGCACGTGGAGCCACGTGGAAGCATTTAGACGTGCTGAGTTCAAAGACAGGGCCACAGACGGAGCTGCCTCCAAGCTGGGAAGCGGAGAATGAGGCTGGGAGATTATTGCTAGTGAGTGCTGATGGAGGGACAATTACTGAGAGGCTGTTGCAGAAAAAGGGAGCAGGACGAGGGTAGAAAAGAAACGAGCAGGGCCCCAAGTGAGGGGCGGAAAAGAGACGTGGTGTTGCATTCACTGCGATGGAAAAAAAAGAGGAAAACAGATACACATCCGTCTCCCACAGAAGCCTTTTGCATTACGCCGGCAGCTAGTGAATGGACAAACACTGTCAGCTCTGCTTGGATGCAGATGGTATCCCTTTTTTTTGTAATTGCAGTGAATGAGGTCCCTGGTGAGGAGGAGAGTCAAGCCAAGAGTCCCATTTAGGGTAATCACGGTACCCCCGCTACACAAAACCACCAATTCAGAACTGTTTGTGGATTACAAGCAGCCTGCGCTAGTTTTTCCAAGTTTATCTGCTCATTTTATCCTCTGTAGTTTGACACCTAAACATGCTGTCATCATATCTCAGCTTCCAGTTTGGCGAACCTCCGCGTTGTTGTTTTAAGCACAATGGAAAATGAACATCAGCTGCAAGACAAACGCCGGCAGGTTTATCGTCGGCACCAGACACCCTGGAAAGCAGCCAGAACTCATTTGTTGTATTTGGACGATGAATCTGGATCAGGTTGTCTGCGTGATACATGTTGCCGCTCGATTAAATCAGCCCTGTTTTTCTAAATCAGATCATCTCTTGCACATGAAAAACTCCCATGACGAAGCGAGGCCTTTGTCCAAAATGTGTAGCCGCTTTACTTTCTCCGCCGTGAGCTTGACGGGTCAGTATGAGTAGAGTTATTAAGCTATGTGGCTTCTCGTTCCAGCTGTCTGTGCTGCTGTAAATCTTCACTGGGTGATGGAGGACAACGGTTTGCTTGTGTCAGGGCTTCCCCCTCGAGTCTGGTGATGAAGTCGCCAGCAAGTTCATGGGGGAAGGAACACTTGATTTCTCCACAAAAACACACCAATGAAAGTAAAACTCATGGCCGTTTATCATGTCGAATACCTGTTTAGTGATGAGCCCCAACTTCTTTAATATTCGGTTCTTGTTCTCCCGTAACTGCCTAACCCAGACATCTTAAAATGCTGAAGGAGTCACCATACCCATCCAAATTTGCAGGAAATAAAGCTGATTGCTGTGCACATGTGGCCTGAACAATGCAACACTCAGTCATCAATAACAATCAGATAACTGCTTGATAGAATGCCAAAGTTTTGCTGCACGAACAAACTCCAGTTTCCTTCCTTGGCTCATAACATCCCATCAGATCCCCTTATAACGGAGCCCTTTTGCCCTCACTATGACCTCCATGCAGGTCTCCCAAGGCCTGCTAGTCCGCTGCTGCCTCGGCCATCTTGTCGCCACCGTCCACGATGGCACACCTTTCCCGAAAAGAGAAAGGGAAAAAATTAAAATTGAATGTCTTTAATTGTTTATTTTACCAAAAAAATCCACAATCAACATGTGCAATCAACATGTGCAATCGACATGTGCAATCGACATGTGCAATCAACAAGTCTTACCAGTTGTGAAAAAAAGGACTCCACATGCCATAGATATTTACTTCTTGCAGTTTCTCTTGCCTCCTATCTGTTTTGTGGAAACACAGCCTGCAGTTCAGTTGAAAAGTCTCTTCATTTTTGTTAGGTGACTCTCAAGCACATACGATAATTGCTTCATGGTTTTAAACGGAATCATGTTACTGCAAACTGCTCATTTTATAAGAAGGCGTGTAGAAAGCAGTGATTTTGCGAAAATATTACGATTTTAAGCTTGTGTTTAGTGAGTTTTCATGTCACAGATGAGCAGTTCAAGGACCGTTGGAAAGACAACATGTCTTGCAAACCTGCTCCTAGAGGGTAAAGGGGCTAAACTGAAAATAAGCCTTGTTCATTGCTTAACTTATCAGTAATTATCCAGTGAAATAAAACATTTTAACATATGTTTTTTAGCTTTATCACCCAGTCCTAAGGAGACATATACACTATTTGGTGAATGATTTGTGTACAGGAAGTAGGTGATTCCTCAACATGAGCACACAAAGCCCCCACTTTAAACCCAAAGTGTCAGCTTCAATATCCTAAATGAGACTTCTCTCCTTCGCTAAGTGTTAACCGTGGCTCCTTATTCGACCCTTCAAAGGCCTCCCTGTAACTTCACCCCTCCGTCTCTGGCTGTTGTCGAGTCGATGCTGCACTGGGATCCCTTTCAGTAGGTGAAGTGTTTCTTAATCTCTCTCCTCGCTTGCCTCCTCGCCTCTGTTTGGATGTTTTCCAGGAGCCTCGGTGGAATTCAATGGCGTCTCCCCCGCTGTGTCCCCGTCGAGTCTCCAGCCGTTTGCTGCTCTGAGAAACGAGCGGTGGAATGTAGCCTGAAATGGGATGTTTGGGAGAAAACGGGAGTTTTGGTTTTCACCTCTCGCCACCTTCCTGTTGTTTCCCTTCACTTCTTCTTTCTCTCAGACTTCATGCGGCCTCTTTCACTGTCAGGCTGTTTCGTCACGCTCAAGTCTCATCATTCATGCCGCTTTTAAGGACATATTTAACTGCAGTCGGGAACTTCCATCCCTTGATGATTCACTCTGCAGTCTTTGGCTGTGATTGATTTATTTGATTGAAGTTTGTTTTTTATAATATTCAAATGCTTTGAGTGAGCATTTGGGGATTATTGCTGCTTTTTGGGAGCATCTCACTTTAAGTTGGAAAGAGTCATTTCATACAATTTCATGTCCTATCACTGAGCTATCTCAGTTTCTATACCAAATATGGTACGAGTAAAGTGCTCTTGTGCACTTGTAAATCATTCGTGCATCCTCACAGTCAAATGTGCTTACCACAGGCCCGGTCTAATTAATCTACCGGGTTCCCACACCCTTCTGTTCTGTGTAAATCAGCTGTTTCTAGCAACGTATGCACACAAACAAAAAGCCATGCCAAGTCCAGGCATCTGGGACTGGCTTTTAATGGCTGGTCCTTCGCTGTGAGGTTAAATGGGGTGAGGAACATAAAGCCCTTAAAACTGCTCTGGGTTTAATGATGCTGCCGAGCTGCTGTTGCAGGAAAAGTTATTAGGGAAGGATTTTTTTTTAGTGTTATTTTAGATGCTTTGTCCTACTTCTGTTTGGAGGATAATGGTGCTCTAAAGTTTTGGAGCGACAAATCCAATGATGTTGACAGAGAGTGGAGCGTTGCCCTTGAGCCCTGCTGTTTAAACGTCTATGTATTCACAAATATACATAGTCTTAGCGAGTCCTGTTGAAGTGCACCCATGGGTTAGATATCATTAGACTAATTCGATAAGGAAGGCACCTCTGGAATCATAACAATTACTAAGGACATTTATTTGCTTTCAGAAATCAAAATCATGTAACGATGAGCCCAAAATATGTGTATTATAACTGGTTATTTAGATGTGGTTGACTTCTGACTTGGAGAAGCCAAGAAGGAGTAATTGTATCGACAAATTGCAAGGGTTGTGGTTTGAAAGTACCTTTATTGCCTCCATGAGCTTTGAGTTTTGTTGACTGTTCTGGCACGGAGGCCACAAATTACAGTAACTAACTTCTAGCAGGTAATGACTTGTCCCTTTCACCTTGCGGAGACGGCTTTAGAACGTCCATTGTTGCAGGTTTCGAGATAATTTCTCAGAAAGTCACGTTTAAAAATTAGTGGATGATCTTGTATTGTATTTTTTTGGCACCTGATCTGATCCAAGTCATTTAATATTTACTGTCTGCCAATACTGAGTCTGCAATCCATTAGGAAACAACTTGCATTCCTGCATCTGCTTCACAAGCTCCAAAAGACGCCAAAGACCTGTGTTCCCTACCTGCATGTTAGAACTTGTATTACAAATTACCTTGTAGTACCATATTGTTCTTATTGTTGTGCTTCTTACTGTTTGGCACTGTAGTGATCTCAGGAGTCTGTCCCTTGGACGGCAGGTCGTTCCATGCTGGCAAACAGAGAGCATTGTACTAGTTTAACTGGCAACGGGCACCATGACAGAGGCATCAGTGACATTTAATGCCCTCCTGCCAGATCTGCAATGTATTAAATGCAGCTTATGCTCAACCTCATGGGTGACAGCAGATGCAGGATCGGGTTTTAAAAGTAGCCGATACGATGAGTTAAACACTTCTTTGATGAACCCCAATTCTAATCCTTAAAATCGGCTCGGGACATCGCTAGCTGCTACTGGAAGCCATAAAGTTGGATGGAGGAGTCAGTAATTTATGCTCAGTAGACGCACAGAATTAGCTTTAGCTTTGAGTTGAGGTAACATTAATCATGATTCTATCCCCAAAGTTCCTGTTATATCCCTGATTGGACATATGTGTGCTTCCATGATGCGCAGACCTTTGGCAATATTAGCACTCAAAGCCAAGCGATGGAGCTGTCACGCACGCTAAAACTTATCTCATGGCATCCTGATAAACGCTCATAACATTTGCTCGACTGTTTCCATTTTATCATCCTGTTTCTCGACGGAGGCTTTAGGAAACAAAGCAGCCCTGTTGTGAGATTTACAGACCTCATTATTGCACGAGGCGCGGTACAAACGAACCACCGCTGTACTACACAAGACGCTAATTGCTTTTTTTTTAACAGTACAACATTGTGCGTGTATTCCCCTCTGCTGTTCAATTTAATTGTCTGCCTCAAGTGTGCTGTGAGCCGTAGCGTCCACACACACATGAACGCGCCACACAAAGACACACAGCGTTGTCTTTATAGCAGCCTGTAGGCATTTTCATCATCCCCCATCAGGGTGTTGCCAGTGTGATTTCCCACAGTCCCCGCCGACACAGTGGCAGGTATTTGTTGCCAACATGCTGTTTTTGCTCAACAGTCCAGTTAGACATACGTGTGTGCGGGAGTCCTTTCCCTTCTGGCTGCGTTGAAGAACTGGCTTTGACGTCTTTCCAGTAGGTTAAGCTGTTTAACCTAATCTGAGCCAGTGGATGTGATTGGTGGACAGTCGAGGAGGGAGGAAGCCTCTCCCAGCTGTCCTGCTGTTGTTGTTTTTTTTTCTTTTTTTGTCTTGAAGGGAAATTGCAGAGACATTCTTCAGCCTTATTCCAATCTAATGGAACATGATTTCAAATAGCTTACACCTGCTCCGTCTAATTAGATTTTTTGTGCTCGGTTTCTACGACCTCAGTATTTATCTGCTGCTGAGGCTCAGTGGTAGAAGATGTGGATGAATTTAATGATTTATTGAAAATAAAACCCAAACTTGACTTGATTTTTTTTTCATGTCTGGGTCTCTTTTGTCTTATTCCCAACATGTTTTCAAGTTTTAAAAAGTCTCCTTTATTACAATGCCAGCTCAGAGGTCAAGAAGTCAAGAGGAAGTTGAATCCTAAAGGCCCGACTGACTGTTTTCAGTCTTCAAATTACAATAAAATTATGTTTCAAATTCTCTACAATCAATAAATCAACTCAAGGTCCTGTCTGTTTCCAGAGCTTTCAACCACATCTCAGATAAAATTATTGTCAAACCAGCTAGCAACTTTCCTTGAGGACACCGCCGTTTGACTCCGCACCAGATATGCACTCTGCTACATGCGCTGCAGACAGTACTGAGGGTGGAGTCAAAGTGAGACAAAATCCGAAATGACTGTTATTGTGGATGTTTCCACACATCAGACAACATATACGCCGATACTGATACTACATAATGTATAATATGTAATATATTGTCGAATCAACAATAATAGCAGGAGACTCGAGTGGATTGCAGGTTGAAATTGAATCCCCCTTATGCACAACAGCATAGCAAATATACTTGCAGATGATTAAAGTTTTAGCTGTTGGAAGCTTCAAAATGTCCTTTTTATTCTCAAATGTTTTCTTGAATAAACAAATATTCATTTCCGTTTTATTTATATAGCACAAATTTCCAACATATGTCGTCCCACAGCGCTTAACATGGTAAGGTACAGACCCTACGAATTATAAACAGAGAACTGAAAACCCAACAATCCAAAGTTGCTTTTGGATTCCCTATGAGTAACCAGTCGGTGACGGTGGGAAGGAGCCAAAATAAACCCCAGGATAAGGAGGGGGGAAAAGAAAAACCTCCGACAGAACCAGGCTGAGGGAAGGCAGCCATCTGCCTCGACCAGTTGGGGTCGAGGCAGATGTCAAGGTGTTATGCTTTTGGCTGTAAAATGTTAAGCATTAAGTTTAAAAAATGACTCTTAAAGCACAAGATAAAGCCTTCAAATGCCGCAGTTTGCCTGACAAACAGCCCAGAACAGGAAATAATTCACTTTACTGTGATATAAAACAGGACAAAGCAGCAGATCCCAACGTTGGAGAAGCTGCAACCAGAGTGTGACGGCTGGTTTTGATTCACAGACGACTGAGGGAACAAATAGTTTCAGCTCCGAGTGTAAATCAGCAAACGAGTTAACAAAGTGAGGCATCCTGACCAGCAGTAGCAACAACACAGATTAACTGTTAGGGTTATTCATACGCAACAAAACACTACACATCGAGCATTGTGAGGTCAAAAATGTAGAAAAGTTGTCACTATGCCTGCGTGTAATCAAATGGACATCTCAGATTTATCAAACATAATTAGGGCCTGTGACGCTTCAAACGTCCATCAATGTGTGATCCCAGCAGGCTGCAGGGGAACTCTGACATTTTTTACCCTGTGCAGTAAGCCGGGCGGTTGCTGGGTTAACAGCAGGGGAGCTTTGGGATTCGTCCTCTCATGTGATTTGCTTTCGGCTGCATCGGATAAAACAGTAGCAGCTCTTCTAAAGCTGGACTAAACTAGCTGTGGGACACTTGCATGACACTACTAAACTAGATTTTATGCTTTGCCGTGTGCAGGCTGTTAGAATATTTCAAGCTCTTGGAGGGGAAGAACTTTTAATTTATCTCTTTTCTAATGGTTCTAATAGCTGCTTTGGGGGTTGGACTACAGGCTGGCATAGTCGCTGTAACTCAGCTGTGTTGCTTTTTGCGCCACTGGCAGCAGTTTAGCAGCAGGATGCAGCACGTCTCTGGTATGAAGCCTTCAGAGTTTCTTGATAAGACTGACCATGGCAAGAATGTACAGCTCAAATCCCTGCACAAGTTGAGGTTCAGGTGATCCCCTGATGCTCTTTTTCCACTACTCGAAAGGCCAGTTTTTTCCAGTAATGGTTTACTTTCAGGCTAATGACAACACTTTCCTCTCCTCCGCCTGACAAATAGCTGCGATCCCGCTGGAATTCGTAGCAGGGGACTGAGAAGGAAGGAACGGAACAGCTCCGAGGTGTTTTTTTTTTCCCCCCGTGGAGAGTTCTTATCATCCGTCTCACCCATCTGGTTTCCATCCCTGTTGACATCAGAGTTCTACAGGGCAGACCAGGACTGGAGAGACGGACCTGTCTACTTAAATTCAGGCCAAATCGCCCCGAGACTTTTTCATTAGTTTCATTCATGTGTGCAGTATCGAGCATTTAAATCAACACAAGTCCGCTGATATCTTGGGTTTTTTAAATTTCCGGAAAGCTTGATAAAGAGAGAGTTTAACTCTAGTCTATCATGAGCTCAGGTATTACAACTACAAACACCATGTCCACTCTTTTCTGGGGGGTTTTACAGGCCATTTGCTTCGGTGACGCTTTGAGACTCTCCGTAAACCCTCAGCACGCCACGACAGATGGTGAGAATATTTTCCTTGGCCGTGGGTTGCAGGGCATTAGAAGAAAGCTGAAGAGAGAGAGAGAGAGAGAGTGAAGGTAAATAATGGAGGATAAATTAAATAATCGATAAAATGTGTCTCTACTGACTTTCATAGGGTGAGTGGAAAGCTGATGCAGGTTTATGAGTGAGATTGTGCTGTCGGTTAATGCGGAACCTCAGCTTATTTCAACCAGGTGTGTCTTCAACTTTGTACTTTCCACCTCCGTTGTAGAGATTTGGGGAAACGGCATTTCCAGTTGGCGTGGCAACGATCTTCATATTAATCATTTTAGACGTTTGTTTTTGGGTGTGACTGAATGCAGAAATGAGTCGCCTAAAGCAGCCGTTTCGGTCCAGCCGGTCTCTTCTTCCAGTGTTTATCAAAGCTGCAGGTTCATTCGTTGTAATTCCACAGCTGGAGTTATTCTCATGTGTGGACATGTGGAGGTTTTTTAAGCTTCTACTCCTTGCAGATGCAGTTTTCACCACCAGTTTCCCAACATAAATTTACTCATGTAAAGAAACCAGCGTGTAGTGATGAACCTGCTGGTGTCCAAGTGTCCCCTGATGGCAATCCCTAATGCAGCTTGAAAATTGTCAGTTCCAGGCAGCTGATATCTTGGTTTAAGGTCATAAAGTTGATGTACGTTGGGGAAACTGGTGGACTCTGGGTAGTGACGACTTGGAAAACCTTCATGTGTCCATGGATGGCAGTAACCCCACCTGTGGAACTGCAACTAATGTAGCTTAAAGATGGTGTTTGACCAAAACTGGCCAAACCAAGTGCTTAGGGTGAGTAAAAGTTACTACAGCTTGCAGCGTGTCTGTTCTAAGCAGCTGTTTTTTGTCAGCCAGTCTCGAAAACTAGCATTTAAAGTGATTTGCTTTCTTTGGAGAGCTGCAGGAAGCTCATGCTAATTGCGCAAGGTTGAAATAAACTGCAATTCTGCTTTGAGCTCACAAAGAGACTCCTGGCGTGACTGTTTTACTAACTACTGACGGAGGTTTCTCCCTGCAATTGATGCGTCTTCATTAAGTGTTCATCTCTAACATAAAGGGAGCTTTGTCCTCGGAGAAACGGTAGCGACGGAGCAGGAGAAAGACCGAAGAGGAAAGTGAAATATATCGAGGTTTTCACAGTTATTGGCCTCCAGGGGGCTAAAGGGGGAATGTGGTGGCAGAAAAAAAAGGAAAGTGCAATTACTTTGATATAGCACATCCCACTCTAGCCAGGCGCTGACCTTGTGGCATGAGAGAAGTCCTGGTTTAAAAGGAGCGAGGGAGTCGGGAGGAAGTGTGTTCGCTGGCTGGTGACTGTGCCGGGTAACGCTGAGGCGTCTCTTTGGCAGAGAGGCGAGCAGACAGACGAGCTGACGGCTCACTGGCCAGTTTCCCCGATAGGCAAAGAGCCCAACTGGAGTCCTGACAAGTGATGGAGCGACTCCAAAGGAAATCCAAGAGACGCAGAAATGAGCCACATCTTCCCCACTTACTGAGCAACATGTGCTTAGCTGTTGAGTTTAAACTAGTCTATCTTTGGTGCTTTTACTACAGATTCACGCTCCTCTGGGTTTGTTTACTGTCGAACCGCTGCATGGATCCACCACAATCAACCTGCCAGCCGACCACAATGGATATTTTTATACTGAGTTGTGGCACTAAACTCCCTCACATACGTTTTTTTCTGCAGGGGCACCTCTGTGATTTGTGTGCAGTAAAGGGCCTGAGTCATTTTCTGAAAGGTAAACAGAAAGAGGAAGCAGTCACCACAGTTGCAGACAGGCCTCTGGCTTTACTGACTCTCACTACACAAATGTGTTGTTTTCCTCAATAGCTGCAGCCCAAACAAGACCGAGCTGGTTCCAGTGCTAGTTCGGAGTAAGAGCCATGACTTAACTTCAGTTCTTTGTGTTTCCACCACCTAAGCACCGGCTCCAGGTGCTAAAAACTGATGCTTAGCAAGCACCAACTCTTTGCTGGGAGGGTAGGGGCAGGGGTTATCGTGATCAACGGTGGAACGGGACACGCAAGCGGTAATTAGTGTCCTCCTTCGCCAGGACGTCCCTGGTTCGATCGTAGATGTATTGGAATGACTCCTGGAAGTTTTGCACACACTGTTGCGCTGAAATCCGGTACATTTGTGTCCCACCAGTAGCGCGATCACGGATGTGCCCAGGCAACAGACGACCTCCGCCTTAAGACTATCTATAAAGATAATCATAGATATTATCATCAACTTATTGCATTTGTTTAACTGCTATATAATTGATGCCAGCGTAGTCGTTTTACGGTGACCCAATGGCTCCAACTTGACTCCTTGTCAATGGAAAAGCCAACAGGTTCTTAGGAGGTGCATCGGTCACCTCCTAAATCATCATGACCAACCTCCTTGTTGAACCAGCTAAGCACCAGCACCGAACTAGCACCTGGTTCTTCTTGGGTGGAAAGCTGTGAACATGCAGAAGCGCCACGTATGGAGCTATTTTGATGGTTTCTTAAGGCTTGACTCGTCCGTTTTGTCGCCGTTTTGGCTGCACTGGTTGGATGAAGGTTCCCAGACCCGGAGCTCGACTCGGGCTCAGTTCACCGATGGACAGTCGGTTGTTAAGACTCGCTGCTAAACCTTCTAATTATCCTGAAAGAGCGGGGCCATGTTGGTGGGAGTCCCAGAAGGACAGCTGTGTGAAACTGGACCCTGCCTTTAAGGAACGCGACCTTGGCCTTTTGCAGGTTGCTTTTTACAGTCAGCAGTGTTTTTTCCAGACTGTTCAAGTAAACACACCAAACAAATGTTCCAGGGTGTATAGGTTCAGTAGTGAATATTGCCGGACGTCATTCCTGGATAAGAGAAGTCACGCTCCGAGATATAACATGATAAAATGTGTCTGAGTGAGGGTGAGCTGCTGGAAAGCTGAGAAAGCCTCATTGATGGGAGCTGCTGAATGAGGTGATTGTGATTTGCGGTGAAAGGAGCTCAGTCTGCTCCGGTTCAGCTGTAGGGTTTCAACACACCAGTTATTTTTAGGCCTCCAAACCATGTAGAAATGCGTCGAGAGATTTACCCCGAAGTGTTTCGTCATGAACATCCTCCCGTCCCCGTCCGTTTTTATCCTCCTGTTTGATTTCAAATAAAACCTTTTATATAAATCATGTTTGACCTCAGCTCATGAGAGGTGCTGTCTTCTTATCGAACTTTAAGATTGTTCACCTTCAGCAACTGCAAGAACCAAGGCATCATAAAAGTGTACAAAAGGCAAGAGAATGTTCTGAATTTTCCCACACAAGGCCGTCTTTTATTGGAATTCAACAGCATCCCTTTTCTAACCAGTGAAACCTTCAGGTTTTATCTCATGAGGTAAAGTATAGACCTCAGTCCACATAGGTTCTCATCTTACTTGCAGTTATATTGGTTCTTTACAATGGAGGAAAGTGTCTGTATAATTTACTTAAGCACAATTTTTGAGGCGCTTTACTTGAATTTTTCCTTTTTGTGCTACTTTATACCTCCACTCCACTACATTTCACACTTACCTGACAGCTTTAGTTACTTCTAAGATTAGGATTTCCCACAATGGATAGTGTAACAGCACATTAGTTAAAGATTAAACCAGGAGTTGCCAACTTTTTTTGCTTTCTTACAAGAAGCATCCTGTAGTCCCGAGTCGTATCTACAGCCTTGTTTTTAAGCGCACTTTGAATTATCGCATTAAAATAAGCTTTGCGGAAACTGGAAAAACCTCTCCCAAGTTCACAAAAAAAGATTCCGAATAAGCCAGTTCCAGCTGATATGAAATAGAGACGTCATTTTTTCTGATCTAAAGTATTTCCTGGTTCGGTTTCCGACTTTATTACAGCCTCATGTAATGTCATCTATAGCGCCACCTCTGATGAAACCACACATATTTGATTATTCGCTCCAAAGCAGTTAATGGCAGCAAGTCCAAAGCCCCATTTGCATGGAATTAGTGGGGACCTCGTCATTTAGAAAGCACAGGATGAGCAAAATATGTGTTTCACTTGAATTACCTGCAGATATTATGTTGTCGGGCTGCTATGTGACAACTGTTGAGGTTGTTCAAAGAGCAAAATGTTCTTTACCGCGTGCTTCCATCCTTTGACATTTCACTCCTCTGGTGGGTTTGAGCTTTCTTTGAATGGGTTTCCGTGCAAAAATGGTCCAATCGTTCATTTATAAGCGCTAACATAGGCTCAATAGATGATGAAGAAAGGTGCGAAAAATGAAACGAAACAAACAAAATGGAAAAAAATGGAGGATCTCCGAGTTTAGGGAAATAGGATGTGTAATTTGCGGTAGAATTTCCATCCGTTCTTTCATCTATTATCTATACACCACTTAATCACAGAGGGCCTGGAGCCTATCCCAGCTGACTCGGGCGAAGGCAGGGGACATTATCATTCACACCTATGGACAATTTAGAATCATCAGTTAACCTGAGAGAACATGCAAACTCCACAATCCCAGGCGTCCTAACCGGGACGCGAACCGGGGATCTTCTCGCTGGGAGGCGACGCTGCTCACAACCCAGCCACCATGCAGCCCACAGAAAACCTTAGTAATTAGTTTTAAAGTTATTAATGGCACCAACAAAGAAGTAATTTTCCCCTCTGAGCTTCTTCTGGGGTTTAATTTCCTTAGATGTTAGAGTGATCCAATACCTCAGCAAAAATTAGGGTAACAGTCCATAAACTGAAACCAGATTTGTGGATTGGAACTTTGTTTTTCCCCTCTGCCATTAATCACCCTCATCGATCTGCATCAGACTGGATATAAAGTGTTCAAACCTGCAGCGGCTCCAACAGTTAATCATCTATTTATAGTATTTTTACACTGCTGCGTTGACACTTTTACTTCAGCAGAGGATCTGAATTCTTAGCTCTTACCACAGCGAGAAAAAACCCTCCCAGTTCAGTTTCACATCATCCCACTTCTCTGTTTCACTTCCCACATTGGAAACCGCTGAGTGAAAGTGTGAAACGCTGCAGATCTCCAGCAAACAAACACAGAAATCGCATTTGAGTCGGATCTTACAAGCCGTTCCCAGTAGCTTAAAAATGACAGTCAACATTTGTCTGCGTGCAGCAGGCTTCCAGAGTTCCCCTCTCTGCTCTGCCACCCTCCACCCTCAGCTTTGAAGTCTCCAGTCTGCTTCTTTCAGCGCTCTGTTGACCAGATTTAGTAAATTTGGCTACTGGATGTTGTTTTTCGAGGTTTGCTTCGGAGCTGAGCCTGACCGCGCCTGTCTGTTTGGGATCCTGCTTCAGCTCTCACCTTTTCATTACAGCTTTTTCTTGGGTTGCGTTTCGATTTTCAGCCCCTGTTCCTGCCAGCGGGCTGCTTTGACAGAAAACTAAACGGAGACAGAAGCAGGTTGGATGCT
Source organism: Dascyllus trimaculatus (assembly GCA_024666655.1). NCBI lineage: Eukaryota > Metazoa > Chordata > Actinopteri > Pomacentridae > Dascyllus > Dascyllus trimaculatus. Next base: position 16,751,093 of record CM045468.1, read on the forward strand.
GTCAGGTTCCAGAAAACTCTCTCTGAAGGTGTTTTAAGCTGTAAGACGATCCGGCAACGTGTCATCTGTTCGTGAAGCCTGTGTTGTTATAACTGGGATTGATATTGAAAGATTTCTACCGCAGCAGCGTTCCCATCTGCATTCCAGTGTGTTCCATTACCTGAATGTGATATTGGGTGTCTCCCCAGTGCATGCAGCAGGGTTTCTTTAGTTATTGGAGAAGGGTTCACTCATATTCAAGGAAATTGCCTTTCCCCAAAACATACTTGGAATTTTTTTTGTTGTTTTTTTGTGCCAAGCGTTTTAGTTTCCCGCTCATGCTTCCCTGCCACTCTTTCTGATTCACGATTAATTCTGTCTCCATTTTCTGCCCAGTCCACCCTGCTGTCTCCCTCTTCTTTCCGTCCCAGCATGCGTTCGCTGCCCTTTCGGGTCTCATGATGAAACTCCTCGCGTCTCCTCCGAAGGCTTCGACTTTGTTTTTGCGCTGCAGAAAACTGAAACCTTGTGTTGTTGAAGTTGGACGTTTAAGCGCAGGAGATTCCAGGCAAGTTTGTCCTAATGAAGCACTTTTAACCCTCGGAATCCCAAGAAGCCATCCGACGGGTTTTTAAAGGCACGTTGTCTTTACATAATCACATAAAATACATCAGAAGCATAAACCTCTCGACGACCCTTGAACTATTCATCTGTGATGTGCTGTTTGGTGGGTGAGTCTAAGTGAGTCCATTTCATCTAATAATTCTTTATGTATCATGTTAAAATTAGCCAAAAAATAAAGAATTTGCATTCACTAGATTCTGCGAAAAACTAAAAATTCTGCCTTCCTTCCCGCAACTGTGAAGCCATTAGTGACTCCGCTGCGACCAAAACTCACGTGACAAAAATTCAGAGACTTTTCAGCTAAACTGCAGGCAGTGTATACACAGAGCAGATGGGAAAACGAGTACAGAAGCAAATTAGAAATTTAAGTAGCAAACTATAAATGGCATGTAGAGTCACCATTTATTTTTCCAGTGTTGGTAACACACTTGGGCACTTGGAAAAATAAAAAAAATGCAGTTTTTATTTTTTTACAATTTTTGTAAAATAAATAATGAAAGAAATTCAACTTTCATTTTTGCTTTTTGCATGATTTATGACATTTTAACTGTGTCAAACTGCACTAAAGACATTTTTGAGTTCGCTGTATGTCTAGCCACGGTTGTCCTGCTTCCATAGAGGTGCAGGACTTTATGTTGCGGTAAAAAATGAGCTCACAGTGAGTAAAAATGTGACCGGAACAGAAAACGAACAGAATCTGGGGTTCAGAGGGTTAAAGAGGAAAATAGTGCAAATGGGAGACACACTGCAGAGTTTGACGCAACCAGCTGCAGACAAACAGGCCACTGACGCCGTGTAAAGACTGAGAGACTGGAACTGGTTTTCACAATAATCAGTCGAGTGAATGAGAGCAGTTTATTTGCGGCTGCAGCTTCGAGAAGAAAAGAAAAGAAAGCGTGGGTTTTCTCCCTCGTTGTCTCCGTTGCTTTCTTTTAAGCCGTCTTCCTCTCAGATTCTCCTCCAACCTGTTCCTCGTCTCCCCTCTTGACCTCCTTTTAAACCGAGATTACCGCGACCCAGAGCTGGATCCTTTCCAGACTCCAGAGATCCGCGAGCACGACAGCAGCATCTGTCAGCCTCCCTCTGAAAACACACACACACACACTCGCACAGGATCGTCGCTTTGTGTCCTGGATGTCTGACGGCAGCTCGTGTCCGTCTGCAGGCCGTCGGTGTGTTTGCTGGGTGGGTGGGTTTGCACAGTGTGTGGGTGTGTCCCTGCACATACGTTGAACACATACATGCGGTATCCAGATGGTGACAGACTTGGCTCGCGCTTCGGCCTTCGCTGCTCCTCCTCATTTTTGTACTCACCGCTCTTTTCCTCTCCACCTACCGTACACTTTAAGTTCGTGCCTGTGCCTTTTAAATCCACTCAGACTCCCCGCTTGATGCTGTTCGTGCACTTTTATCCCCCACTGCTACATATTGCATCGATTAGTCAGCGTCTACTCATGCTTTGTCCTTTTAGTAGCAGACATTAGATGTACGGAAGCCCAAAGAGTCCAAATTGTTTCATTTCTACTATAATGTTTCGAACTTGGTTTTAGGGAGCAACAAATTTCATGATCAGTATATTCTCTGAGCTTGTTTTTTTTTGCTTATTAGCTTTCCAGAAATATAATTCGCAAAGTAGGTATTCACTTCTTTTGAAGACAACATTTGACTCCGCCCCTCCGTCTGATTGGCTCTGCTGTGCTGCAGGCAGTGCATTGTAAATAAATAGACTGAGAGCTCCTTTACTGGACAAACTATGTGATGACATTGTTTCTAAATGATACCTAGCGTCTTTCTCGAAATCTGCAACCTTTTTTGCACCATGAACCGGTTTCAAGCCCGGCAGTTTTCTCCGGACCGGTCATCGCACTCATACTTTTTATTGCTGAATGTGTGTTGACTTTTTCCGAGTCTCTCCCTCTTTTCAAAGACGGTCTCCAGAGACGTTTGCTTTTTATTAATTTTGCCAGGGGGTCAGATTGACGAGTCAAGTGCGAGAAACAAGCACAGACGGAAGCGACGGGAAGGCGATGCAGTCGTTTTTCAAAATAAAACACCCTGCAGACATAAAATAACATGAAGTATAAAATAAAAACTTTTTATACAATATGTGTGGTCCAGTACTGGTCCACGGGCCGGTGGTTGGGGACCGCTGCTCTAAATAATGCAAAAGAAAGTTCTCATATTGGAGTATTTTGGACAACATATGCGCTAATAGGGTATCTCTGTATCAGGCCGATATCGCCCACTAATATCGACCAGCGGCTATATCGTTCGGACTCTGGTTCCCATGTTATTTTTGTCGAATCTTTGCATGAGATGTGATATTTTTATTGACATTAACAAAGCAAAAAAATAGTGGAAAACACTACAAAAGTGTAGTATTTAGCAGCAGGTTGTGTGTGTAGATGGGAATCAGCTCATGGATGTGCTGCTGGGTCGAGTCATGGTGTTTTTTGGCGTGTGCAGGAAATTTCTCAAACCGGTGTAAAAACTTCAGATGAGAAGACCTCAAGAAAATTGGAGTTCAGCAAATGTAGAAAGTGAAAATACAGTTTTGACTTCTAATTGTCATGTCAAAACTTTTACATTGGTCTGGCGTGCTGCACAAATACAGCAGTAGGGAAGCGATTTTGAATCTAAATTGCAGTTTGACGGAGTGCAATTAGCAAATCAACAAGGCTGCGGTTTAGGATCAGCATTTTGCAGTCGTCTGAATGGTTTTGCAGTTTGATTCTGTCCTCCTGGTGACAGTCATGTGCTGATGCCTCATGCGACGACGCCCCATCACATGGTTTCAATCGGTTACACAGCGACTCACGAAGACAGGCTTGACATTTAAAAAGTGACATCGCAAATCAAATTGTGATATCTGCCGGATATTTTCCAGAACACATTCAGCCTCACACAGCAGGCAGCAATATAAATATGAACCTATGATTTTCTATCCTTGCATCAGCTTCTTTATGCAATTTCTGCCTGATTTGATTTAAGTTAATTCGATTTCTCTGTTTGTGTGACTCCAGATCGGTTATAGATGAACACATGAACATCATCTGCATGCATGCACGTACCTCCCCTCGTCTTAGATGCGTCTAGATTGCATGTTCTGTCTCCACATGAAGTTTTTTATAGTGTCGCTCCCCAGATTCCGAATTATCAGTGCTGCTGCTCGCAGCGAGGAATGTGCGCCTTCCTAACTGCCCATTAACTTAACTAGAGCTGCATCAGACGCGCTGGATGCATAATAGCACGCTGTAACTCCTCTGCAAGCTGACAAGCTGGTGCCGTTTAGCTCGAACGACCCAGGAGGAAATTATTCTGGGCTAATTTGGGGGTTTGGTTGCATGTCTGTGTCTATTTTAGCTCCACTTCTGGCTCTCGTGAGGGGACAAGTCTGAAATTCTGCTTGTTTCGTGCTTGTAGCGTCCCAAACCAAGCTCATGTGTAGCTTCTTTGTTAAACGGATGCTTCACACTCTTCTCTTGGTGCTCCCAGCTGAGCCTCGGCCTCCAGCTATTCATTAGGCCCGAAGCTGAAGGGTTGAAGGTCAGCAGCTTGTTAGTGAGAAGAGGCTCCTGAGAGGGTCCACTCGAATGTGCTAATACCTAAAAACAATGGGCAATTCTCAGGAAAGCTGAATGACAAATGTGCAAACTTGTTCGACGGTGTGCTTCAAGATCACCTCTGAAAACAGACTCCCCTCGGTTCCATTAGCAGCACTCTCCAGATGAGATGCTCCGTGGCCTCTTCTCGCCTCCTCTGGCCTCCAGTTTCCTCTTTCTCTTAATCTAATTTGCATTTGTCCGCCTCCGTTCTTGTCTTCCAGCAACGTTCGCCTGGCAAAGTGCTGTTCGACCTGGTTTGTGTCCATCTCAACCTGTCTGAGGGAGACTACTTTGGACTGGAGTACCAGGACCAGCGCAAAATGACGGTGTGTATTACCTTTTTTAAATAATATTATGTTATTCTTGCTGTTACTGTTGCTCCTGCCACATTTTTACTCACTGTGAGCTAATTTAAAAATGTATTTTGTGCAGGGTAGCAAAATTATAGCACCATAAATCCTAAAAATGGAAAAAAACAAAAGTTGAATTTCTTTTAATTATTTAATTTACCAAAACTGCAGAACCTGAAATCAACACAAGCAACATGTTTCCAACTGCCTACAGCTCTTACCTATACTAGGAAAAAAAGGAGACTCCACATACTAAAAATATTTCACAGCTTACATCTGGAGTTTGTTTCTACACTTTATGTATCCATCGGCTCTGTGAATACACTGCCTGCAGTTCAGCTGAGAAGTCACGGAATTTTAGACATGTGACTGTTGGTTGCAGCTGAGTGCTTTATGGCTTTACAGTTGCGCCTGGCAGTGCAGAATTTTTAGTTTTTTGCAAAATCTGATGAGAGCAAACAGTTAATTTTTGCCAAAATTTTAAATGTTTAGATTTGTATATTTTTTTAACCAGACAACTTGTGAGAGATGACTACTTCAAGCACCATTGGAAAGTTGGAAATCTGACATTTTTTTTCAGTTTTCACAGTTTCTAGCTCTGATAAATGAATCTAATTTTGTAATTTTCTTGAAAGATAACCTTCCTTTCAAACCTTGCCAGCTGTTTTTGTACAGACTTTTTAAATAGCTTTACAACTTTTGCCTGCAGCTGTAGTCGAAACTGTTTTTCCAACATTCTATTTTCTTGTTTGTTGTTGATTTTAAAGCTATATTTATCATCTAAAATGTACATTTAGAGGGGTTTTCTTTCCTTCTAAGTGCTCACGGCAAGATTTTCCCACAAGTTAATGACACGGCTGCGCTCTAAGGTTGTGTAATAGAAGTTCACAGGGAACCCGTCTTTTCACCTGTCATCCTTTCATCTATATATAAGTGGATTTGAAGCACAGCCTTCACCTGGATCCAGGTTTTTACACATATTTCATGGAGGAGCAGCTGGTTTGTAATAATTTACAGATTGGTTGGAGTCTGATGCTGCCGTCTCTGCTGTTGTTCTGCTGGAATCTCCATTAATAAATTAAAAAATGAAAATTTAGCTGCAGCACAGTCTCCAAGACGCCCTGAGCCATTCGTCGGTCGATACACAGAAACACAAAGAGCTTCAGAGGATTAAACACAGACACTCACTGTGCATTTCAGACCATGAGAACGGTTGTTTTGAAGTGGATCGATGGAACAAATGATGTAACGTCGAAGAAATAATTACAACATTGTCGGCTCTCATGCACAGGAAGCTGCAGACCCACGCAAAGACGCGGAGCCATACATCAAGTAGACGACCCGCATTCAAGACGCATCAAAGGCCATTACAAGCAGCGTTTCAGGCATTTAGATTTAATGCGCCGATGATGTCGACATTACGACACTGCCGTTGTGTCTCGCATTGAGCCTAATGATGTGTCCAGTGGGGATTTCTCTGCTAATAGAGTTGACAGTGTCACCATTTAAATCAGCCGAGTGAAGCAGATCAGCTGAAGATTTGTCTACAGGCAAATATGCAATTCAGCTACGTAGCTTTTAACTGAGCTAATAGTGCTTTATTCAAATTGGATCTTTTCTTTGCAGGTAGTTTGTGTTTTTCTTCGAATTAGTACCAAATTCCGTAACGTTTGGTCAGGAGCTTTCTAGGAAATAATTGGGGCAATAGCATGGATGCTAAAGGATGAACTGCTACATCACGTGTTCTAGCGACCTAAACAAAGGCCCAGCTAAAAAATATCAGTACTAGTTTAGTTTAATTGCTTTATCCTGCCGAAAAACAACCCATTGCCTCTTCAAAGCCACCAGACTCCATTTACAAATCAGTAGCTTCGCCCTCTTTCAAAATGTTTGAGCAGCAAATTAGAAAAACCTTTGTATGTCTATCTGCTCTGTGTACACTGCCTGCAGTTCAGTTGAAACGTTGCTGCGTCTTTGTCGCTGGACTGTCGAGTCACTGGTGGCTTTATGGTCGCACCTAGAAGCACAAAATTTTCGCTTTCTTTTAAACAATCTGGTTCGAGCAAATTTTTTTTGTATTGGGGTATAATTTTGAATATGTCACATAGAATAATGAGATTCTGATTAAATATCGCAATTTTAAGCTTAGATTTGATTTGCTTTTTTCAACCACGCCGCACACCACACATGATTAGTTCAAAGGCCGTTAGAAGTTAAAGATACGACGAATGTGCTGCGAGATTTTGGTGTTAATACAATTTAAATAGGCGAGTAATATGAAAATTGTCCCTCATACGTTTGTCATGAAAGTAGAAATAAGTTAAAGAGACCAAAACAGTTTGTAGTACCAGGCTGTAGGCATCTTTATATCTGCTGTAAAGTTGGACTTTTTACCATTGGCATCTATGGCGGTTGACTCACTTTCACAATCAGCCTCAAGTGGCCGTTTGAGGAACTGCAGCTGTCATCGCTTCCACGTTGGCTTCATGGACCTCATGCAGCCCCACGATCTTATTAACATCAAGGGTTTCCCTGAGCTGAACCATTAGAGGGATTTAACTTGTTTATTTTATGAGGAGATTTTTTTTTTTATACCAACTAAAATAAACCGAACCAGGAGATTTTAGGATTTGTATTTCCACTGCAGTACAGAGTAAAACAGGCTAGGTACACACAGCTGAAAAGTCTGTTCAGGAAGGACATGATCCGTTTCCCCTGGAGAAAACACAAGATGAAAATACCTGATGATCGCTGATGCATGCCTGTTTTAATTCAGCGCTGTTCTGTGATCTCTACAGGTGTGGCTGGATCTGCTGAAGCCGACACTGAAGCAGATCAGACGTAAGTAGCTCACAGATGCTGTGTTTTCCTTCAGACTTTAAACACACCACGGGTTTCTGTTGTTGCAACTTTTGGCAGCAAATTTTCAAATTATATTTTAACAATGCTGATTTCCCTTTTTAGAATAGATAAAAGAAGTCGTTTGATTGTCTGATCTTTCTAAGCGCTTCCAGAGTAACATCCCTCTAAAGCATCTCCGCCTCTCTCCTCCATTATTTCCCTCCTTCAGGGCCGAAAAACACCATCCTTCGTTTCGTGGTGAAGTTCTTCCCTCCTGACCACACGCAGCTCTTGGAGGAGCTGACTCGGTACGTCTTCTCCACACTGAAACCACACCTATGCGAGGAAGAGCCCCTTAAATTAGAAGACACGCCGTTCTGCCGCTGGCTTCCTGTCTGGTCGGAGTGTTTTCGGCCCTCCAGGAGGAGTTTTTCAGCAGCGGATTTATGTTTCGCAGCTGAAGCCGAGGCCTTGTTACGATCTGCTCTCACGTCTTTTTGTTCTTTTTTTTGTTGTTCTTGGTCAGACGCTCGCCATTTATAACACATTTATATCCACATGCCTCAACATCAAACAGGTTTTTTTTTGGTCTTTTCTGGACCCAAACACATTTTAGTTTGCCGTCTGGGAACCTCGCTCATGAAACCACTTGTTGTTCTGACAGGAGATGAATGCTCTGACCGCTGCGCTCGTGTTCCTTACTCTGGAAGACATATTTTCATCTGGTTATCTGGAGACAGATCTGCTATGAGCAAAGATTAGATTATATTCCCACCTCTCGCCTCTGTTCTTTCCACCTCCTTGTTTAAAAAGCGTAAATTATCTGCGGCCATCTTGTCTGCCTGCTTGTTTTGTTTAGTCTGACTGAAGCCGATCCGAGCAGCTGTTTGTGTTTGTCGGAGCTCGGTTCAGCGCAGCGGCGTTCTCCATCCCATAACCAAAATAGAAATCTGAAAATGATTTGACCTTCCACATTTTCCCATGATGCTGCGGTTCCCTCAGCTGCCCACATGGATTTACTTGAGACGAGGGAGCAGGAAGTTTGTCCAAACTAAAGCCCTCAGATCTCATTTCTTTTCTCCTGTCACATTTTTACTGACTATGGACTCATTTTTAACTGTAATATAAAGTCCTGCACCTCTATGGAAGCAGGACAACCATGGCTTGAAGGAGAGAGAACTCAATAACATATAATAAAGTCATAACTCCATAAAACGTTAAAAAAAAAAACAAAGTTCAATTTTTTGATTATTTATTTAGAAAAAAAATTGCAAAACCCTGGGGTCAACACGTACAAAACACTTTTCCAAGTGCCCACAATCGTTACCAATGCTGAGAAAATAAATGATGACTCTACAGACTATATATATATTTCTACTTATATTTTTAATTTCTTTCCATATGTGTCTTTTACCTGCTCCATGTATACACTGCCTGCAGTTCATCCCGGTTCAGCCAAAAAAAAAAAGTCCCTGAATTTTTGTGATGTAACTGTTGGTCACAGCTGAGTCACGAATAGATTCCTGGTTGCAATAAAGAGCACAGAATTTTTATTTTTTTTGCAGAATTTGGTTACAACAGATGGTTTATTTTTGGAGAATTTTTGAACGGGACATGTAGAATGAAGTGAATTCGATGAAATGTCAGAGCTTTAAGGTTAGATTTGGTTTCCGGATGGAACTGCACATCACAGGTTTGTAGTTCGATTACCACTGGAAAGATTCTGGCTTCGATCAGTGGTGTAATTTGCAAGATTTAAAACAAGAAGAAGAAATAGAAAAGCATCAGTTGTGTTCTGGCTGAAGCTATAAACCTGTAGATATCTCGTCAAACTATTCGGAAAACCTACATTCAGCTGTAATCTAAAAATGGTGCAAACAAGATTTATTTTTACGACAATATCATCACCACGTCCTCTCAGCTGCCCAGTTTCTTCCACTGTTCTCATATCGACTCGGCTCGCGCCAGCTGACTGTAGCATTAAATGGGAAGTGGGCACGCTGCCTTTTTTCCTTTGTTTGGCCCGCAGTGTTGCCTTTGATGGGTAACGTGGGCGCGGGCCGACCAAATATGTAGATAGAGGCAAGGTTTCTTTGTGGATATATCGAGCTGTCATTGGCCTTTTATTGGCAGTGGGACTCTGGCCAGACAGTGTTGATCCAGAATGGTGTAATTGCACAAATGCTTACCGTCGTTTGACTCCAGGCAAAAATAAAGCTAATTATGGAGGCTTCGTTGGCTTTATTAGCGAGTTAATCACGCAGTTATAAAAAGGTTCAAATGGATTTCACATTAAAAGATGCTGTGGACCGTTAGTCACACTCACACAAGCACTCTGGCAGCCGGCCCACTGTTTGTCCTCTTACAGTAAATAGAGATCCGATGAATCAGCCAAGCTCCGTGTTCATGTGGGAAACAATTTAAGAGTAGCTTTGTGTTTGTTCCTTCATTGTATTCATTTTTACTCTTCAATATCGAACAAATGCGCAAAAAATAATGTGAATATCTGCTAGCAGGTTTCAAAGACATGTTATCTTTTTTTTTTAAAAACACCCAAACTGCAGCATTTATCAGAGCAGAAACTGTAAAAACAGAGAGAATCATCGGCTTTCCAACGGTTCTTGAACCTATCATGAAAAAATAGCCTTTTTTTTTGCATGTCTCATTCATAAATTCCCCAAAAAGAAACGGTTTGCTTCAACTAGAATTTGTGTAAATCAAAAAATTCTGCACTTCATGGTGCAACCGTGAAGCCATTAGTGGCTCAGAAGCGACCAATAGTCATGTAACAAAAATTCACAGACTTTTTCGACTGCACTGCAGGCCGTGTATACAAAGAGCAGATGGTAAACACAACAAAATATACACGTAAATAGTGAAATATGTATGGTATGTAGTATGAACATTTTTCCAGTACTGGTAACACTTTGTAAAATGTTGGTTCCATGGTTTTTTATATTTTTGTCAAATAAAAATCAAAATTAAATGAAAGTTTTTTTGGCGTAATATCCAAAAAATATCTAAAAATTCCACTTAAAATCAGAATATTCGCCCAATCAGAAAAAATATATCGTCATCACCTCAATCAGAGCACACTGACCCAATCAGAGCTTTTTTTTAAATCAGGTTTACCAAGGTAGCATTAAACTTGTGAAAATCCCTTCAACTGGAAACTATCAGCGTCTAATAACCGTGTAAATGCTTGATGTGATTGTGTCTTTCTGGTTGGGTGCATGTTTGCCCCATCTGTTTTTACAGTTTCTGGCTCTGATAAATGGTGTAAATATGACAATTTTGTTGTCGAGATTCAGTCGGGTCGAGGAAATATTGACTCTCATGAAGCACAGATCACAGTATAAGCAGCTGAAGGTACAGTTATTAACAGAGAAGGTCATTTTCTCAAGTAGGAAGTCAGTGAATGCTGGAGATTAGCAGTATTCAGTGTCTGAGTGTCTATAAATACCAGTGCTTTGATGGTAATGGAATTGCTTTTAACGTCGCATGCTGGTGAGTTTACAGAGCGTGCATTAACCTCGTAACCTCTCCCTTTCTCTCCTCCATTTTTCATCCTCCTTCTTGTTTCTCTTCAGGTATCTGTTCGCCCTGCAGATTAAGCGGGATCTGGCCTGCGGCCGCCTCATCTGCAACGACACCAGCGCCGCCCTCATGGTGTCCCACATCATTCAGTGTGAGTGCAGCGGAGACAACACACAGAAAAAGTCGGAACAGCTGCTTCCTCTTCTTTTCTTTTTTTTTTAGATCTTTAATTCACATCGGCTGCCAGGAGCAATAAAGTCCAACAAAACACTTTGAATAAAACATGCCAGCGAATTAGATTAAACTGCACTCTCATAATTTCACATCTCAGTTCTGTCAGATGTGATAAAACAGAAAGCAGAGGACTGTATCTGATGCGTGAGGAAACAGAATGAGGGAAACGTCTCATATTAGTGGGTTCATTGAATGCAGCAGGTGACGATCGGCTCTGTGGCTTTCTGAAAATGACCTTTCATGTGCGAATGAAGCCATGAATAGTTCTGAATAACAAAGCTACTTGAAGAGCTTGGTGAAGCCCGAAATGTTAAATTTTCCATGTCTGCAAAGGGCTTCAGTCTCATTGTGGGAAGCATTGTCAAGGAAATCCTGAACACATGTCAGTATCTCTGGGAGAGATTGACTTTAAACTCAAAGTCTTGCCGAATAAAGGCCATTACTGGGTGATGCATAGGACTTCAGCAGCACCACCGCAGCACAGATCTGTATTTTGCAACATTTGACGGTTAAAGCGCCAGTCCTCCTTTCCACTTCTAGCGTCGAGCGTTGCATTTTAGTGGAGTCAACAGCGTGTGGGAGCGTCTCTGCCCCCCTGCTGCAGCTCGTCGGGCTATCGGCGCTCATCTCTGTTGTCACTCTGCACCATATGTGGAGGATGTAGGATTCAGTCTAGCGGACGGCGCAGCATGCTTAAGGACGTCGCCTGGTTGTCATGGTAACCGCCAGTGCCGAAACCCGCGGGTGGTTCAGTGTGTGAGGTTGTTGTTGCTGCTGTTAAACAGATGGAGACGCACGCATCAGCACACTTTATCCCATCTCCAGCACAGCGGACAGCCACCGAGTATAAATAAATCTGCTAGAACTGATGCACCAAGTCCTGCTTGTTCCCTTATCTATCCTCATCTCCTCTCCCTCTGCATCGTTATTTACCGTCACCCTCTTCCCCACGCCACCCTCTTTCCTCTCCACCTTCGCTCCGAATGAATATTAACCCTCCGTCCTTCCACCAGCCGAGATCGGGGACTTCGACGAGACCCAGAGCTGGCAGCATCTCCTGCACAATAAGTACCTGCCCGACCAGGACGCCATCCGAGACAAGATCACCGACTGCCACCGCAAGCATGTGTGAGTTATTTATTGTATATACAGGCACACAGGGGAATACATTCACTTTTCAGGGCTGGAGTATGTTAAATGTCAAGAAATAGTGACCCAGAGCTGTAGAAATAACTCATTTTGTCACTCGAGGCTCCTCAGTTGCATCAGCACAGAATTTTTTCAAATTTTTTTTTCCAGAATCATATTAATTTAAACCAGCGATGTCAAACATACGGCACGCGGGCCACAAGCGGCCCACCAGACGGTCCAATCTGGCCCTCGTGATGACCTTGCAAAGTGTAAATGAATAATAAGTGAAATTTAACAAAAATAAATCCACGGACATTTCAGAATGTACTTTTCTGCACTAAAACAAAGGGGAAATGTTGGAGTTGTTGTTATTTATCGGTTATTATGCTGTGATTTTACTGGTCTGGGCCACTTAAGATCAAATTGAGTTGTGTGTGGCCCCTGAACTCAAGTAAGTTTAACACCCCTGGTTTAAACAATATACTATTTGACAAATTTGAGTAGGGAATATGTGTAATATAATGAACTGGAGTGAAACAATCTCTAAGTCTGATAAATGGTGCAACTCTTAAAGACAAAGATGCCTTCCAAACCCACCAACATGGTCAGAGGTTCAGATTGTAACTGACAGGCGGCTCTCTGCACTTGTATTACTTTTGCATGCACACGGTTTTGAGAATAATTAAATGCCACAGTTGGAGCTCTAGCAGTCGAACAAGAAGGTGAACAAAATGTGCTTCTTAATCGCAAACATCTACTTATCTGAGTTTGCGTTTAATCTCAGAAAAGGTACGAACAATCCAGGTCATTCTGGGGCAAATCGGAGCTTGTTTGCCTGGAAATAGCAGCTCAGGATTATCTTTGCTTGGAAACAAAACGGAGCCGGGCTTTCGTCCTGCTCGGCTCCCCGGGTGGCGTTGAGCTCGGAGGTGTCAGGACGGATTGTTTTCAGCACAAACACACGCCGAGATGTTTGTCTGCTGATTTCAATGCGGACACACAACTGTTGCACAGTTCCACCCGGCCCATGCGTCTCCCTCCTGCAGAGACGTTTATCTCTTTAACCACAGCTGCCAGCGAGCACGCTCTTCTAAATCTCTCCCCTGCAGTGGTTTCTATCTGCAAACAGAGCACATGGTAACTCCCTCTACGCCCCTGGGACCACACACACACACACACACACACACTTAGCATTATAAGTGTGCTGGTTGCAAATACATGGCGAATGCATTTCCTTCTTTTCTGCGTGTAAATTCCCCCCGAAAACTCCCAGATAAGAGTTGAGAAGCAGATTGCCAACTTGCTGGTTTATTTTTTCACGGTCACTCCCCCCTCCCCCCCTTCCAATCCCTCAGCCTCCCCTCGCCGACGCAGGAAGGAAGTGCCTAATTCAGCAGCTTATACAGGAAAACGGAAGCTATTTTCAGATTTTGTGAGGAAACAAGCGTCTTTTGTGGCGGCCGTCTGATCCCGTGGTGTGTTTTCAGGGCTTAAGGTAACAACAGAGAGCTGGGGAGTTTGACACACAGCTCACTTGGTTATCGATTTCCTTGAATGTCGAGTAATCAATCAAGAAAGCACTCTAAAACACAATTCTTATTGTTGTTGCCATGGTGACGGCCTCAGTCTCCCGTCTACAAGCAGATAAGAACTTACATGAATGTTTTGCTGCTTCTGATCGAGAACGAGTTGAATCGCCTGCTGATTGACTGATTGACTGATAAGTGATGGACTGATCGATCGCTCTCCTCCACAGCGGGCAGACTCCAGCAGAGTCGGACTACCAGCTGCTGGAAATCGCTCGGCGGTTGGAGATGTACGGTGTTCGCCTGCACCCGGCGAAGGACCGAGAGGGAACCAAGCTCAGCCTGGCCGTGGCCCACACCGGGGTGCTGGTTTTCCAGGTAGAACTCTAATTCAATTCCCTGGATCCATATTTATTAAAGAATAAGACACATTTTAAAGCAGCTCGGTCCTATTTGCAGCACAGTGTGAGTCTGCAGTGATTGCATGGTTCATAGCATGACTGCAAGAATGAGGATTTGTCTTGAATGTGATAACTTGCCGAAATGAAATCCTTAGTATCATCACAAGTAATTACATTTTCAATTTAAAGCTGCAATAGCTGGAAATCTGGATAAAGCAAAACAAAAGAAGTCAGAATTTCAAAATAAAAGCTCTCCTCCTGCAGCTTTCCTCTCTCCTTTCAGCGTTTAACAGCTGAGCTTGACTCTTAGGAATTATAATTAAAGATATCAACGACATCATTCAGACTGGTTGTAATTACATTACAAGTCAGCGTTTTTATGCTGAGTGTCTTTTATGTTATTCTGACCGGTCAAGGTGACTGACATCTGGAATCCACTTTTGACTAGTCAGACGTCAATATGACTAGTCAGAGCTGTTGATGCTACTCATGCGAGACGTTGGCCCTGCAGAACATTTGAACAGAGTTAGCAGAAGCAATGGCGGCTCATGTTGTGGATAAGATGGTGAAAAAAATGAAGTAAAATAGGAGTCAGCAGAGAGGATGTGGAGAACAAGAACTCATTCATCAGAGTCATTGTGGTTGGACTTAAATAGATGTGGTGGTGGCATAAGGTGTCACATACAGTTGTAGTAACATAGTATGTTTGAAAAAAGCAGTGATCCTCCACCTCCTGCTTGCCGTAGCTTTTGTCATAACTACAGATATCTGCATCATTTCGACGAGTTGGAACCTTTTTTTATGAATCTAGAAATAATGGTGGAGATCTGTTGAACTGAGGGGAATTAGAATGTCTTTTATTGTGCTGACTTTCAGACTCTGTCTTGGCCTCAGCCTTCCTTTTTCATGTAGGTGGTTGATGCCATTGCTTTAACAGCGACTTTTGCTTGTCTGCTATTGAGTCAAACTTTCCACCATCTTGATGTTAACAGCCAATAGAAACGACACCCTCCGTTTCGAAAGAGATGTGATTGGCCAAAGCCTCCCATCCATTTTTTCCACCTACCATTGAGTCTTTAAAGTCTCCAAACGGAGCCAAGGGGGGTGCATGAGTCTAGTTTCATCTTGGACCGCTTAAATTACAATATGTTGAAAGGAGCTTTTGGAGCTTTTGCCCAGTCATGCTGTAAACAAACTGCCTACCCCAGCTTTAGCAACAATCTACTGTCTTACTAATGTATAAATATGGATACAACAGTGGGACATTGATGAAAATGGAAACAAAACTAAACTAAACCCTAAAACAAGGCAGAAAAGCAACTTTACTGCCACTTTATTTACTCTGAAACACACGAATTGCATCTATTTAATGTGACACAACCCTCAGAACCCGTCTCTGAATCTCACTTTTATCCATGGTTGGCCTGGTTTAACAACATTTCAGACATTCTTTAAATGTTTTGCTGGAACGTGAGTAGTTCCAGAGATATTTACGAGGCTGAAAAGAAGGTTTGAGCAAACTGGTATGAGCTGTAAATTCCTTAAATTGCGAGGTCTTATACCATTTTCGTAGGCAGTGGTGGCGCAACAGTTAAGTCCCTGGGCTACTGATCAGAAGGTCAGAGGATCGAACCCCAGTGCGGCCATTGTTGGGCCCTTGAGCAAGGCTCTTAACCCTTCCTACTCCAGGGGCACCGTACCATGGCTGACCCTGTGCTCTGACCCCAACTGGGATAAGCGAAAACAACATTTCACAGTACTGTAAAAATGCACTCGCGACAAGTGATGGTTTCTTCTTGTTCTTGTTCTTGTTCTTCTTCTTGTTCTTCTTCTTGTTCTTCTTCTTCTTCTTGTTCTTCTTCTTCTTCTTCTTCTTCTTCTTCTTCTTCTTCTTCTTCGGCTCATCTCGTGGTGGAAGGTTTTCGAGTATAAAAACCCAAACTGACTCGAGGTCACACGCTGAGCCGCAGGATCAGGTTTAAATAGAGCAGCCTCAGTCAGCACTCGATGGTTTAATGAAGGCCGTGGCTTCTTTCTAACAGTCTGACCGACACTTTCTGCCACGTTAAACCAAACACAGGATGCATCATCTTTGGACCAGACTGACCCCAATTAAGTCCAGTCCGCACTATTCCTTTGCCCTAACTTTTTCAAAGAGTGCTGGGTCCTTGAAAATTTTGCTGATATGACAGCTTGATTAATTGGATGCTGAGGTTTTGAGGTTTTCAGCCTCCACCCAACAGACGAGCCTTTCATATGGGAAGAATGCACTGAGTGGTAGCTTTTGCTTGTTTGATCTTTTGTATTTAGATTTTAGCAATAAAATGTCATGATTTCAGAGCAGGAAGTGCACATAAGTGTCTTTGTCAAAGAAATGCATGTAAATTTCTTGATCTCTCTGTTCAGGGCTACACAAAAATTAACGCCTTCAACTGGTCCAAGATTCGCAAACTCAGCTTCAAACGCAAAAGGTTCCTGATCAAGCTGAGAGCCGACCCCGCAGTAAGTCCATCTCACACCGTCTTTCTCCACTGCTTATGAAAAATTAGTCTGAGGTGGATTAAATATGTATGAATATGCATGTACACTAATCAGCCACAACATTCTGACCACAGACAGGTGAAGTAAATAACATTGATCATATTGGTACTATGTGGTGTTCTGATGGAAAACCTTGGATTTTAACATCCATGTTGATGAGACTTAGACACCCAAATAAACATCATCCCACAACAAGCACACTCCCTCATGCGAATGGAAATCCCAGATGTCACAGACAATGGCCTTTCCCTTTGTCCTCGCTCATATCTGCGTCTGCGTCTTCCAGCAGAACGCCCATCACGACACGCTGGAGTTCGCCATGGCCAGCAGGGACTGCTGTAAGATTTTCTGGAAGATCTGCGTCGAGTATCACGCCTTCTTCAGGCTCTTCGAGGAGCCAAAGCCCAAGCCCAAACCCATTCTGTTCACCAGAGGGTCCTCGTTCCGGTTCAGGTGAGGAGAGGACGGGAATGGAAGGACAGGAAGTGCCTGCGTTCATCTTTTTTTGTGTTTAATTTGCTTTTCTCTGCTTGCACCTGCAGCGGTCGGACGCAGAAGCAGATCATCGATTACGTGAAGGACTCTGAGCTCAAGAAAGTTCCATTTGAGAGGTTAGATTGTTCGGGTTGTTGCATGAGATGGACCTAACCTGTACATCTTCCATCAGTTGCTGTTGTGACTCAAAAAAGTGGTCAGATTCCTCCATTAGCTGAGTAGCTGCACGTGGTTTGAGCGTATCTCTGCTCTTTTCAGGAAGCACAGTAAGATTCTGTCCAGCAGCAGCATGTCTCCGCAATCTTCTTCCTTCAGATCGCAAGTGCCAAGAGAGGTAATACACACTGAAGACCTTTATTCACCTGCAGTCTTGTGTTTTTCTGGAAGCCTGACTTCTTGTTCATATTTACAGGCTCTTTGCGTCTGTTTTTTTTATTACTCCTCGGTGTCGTTCTGTGTAAATCTGGAGCAGCTGAGGACAAAGCTGTTGTTGTGCCGAGTGAATGTGTGCGATTGTGTGCTTTCTCTAAGGCTGTTCCTGCAAATAACTATTTATTTAAAGTGACTAATTCGCTTTAACCCTCTGAACCCCAATCAGTCTTTGCTCCTTGCACATTTTTTCTCATTAGGGTCTCAATTTTTCACTACAATATTAAGTCCAGCACCTCTACAGCCATGGCTGGTAGTAGAAATAGTTTTAATATGTGACCGTGATACTTGTCTCATATTTCCTCTGGATCAACAGTGCCTGCAGTTCAATCCAGTGCAGCTGAAAAAGTTCCAGAATTTTCGTCACGTGACTGTTAATTAATTATAACTGTGTAAGTAATGGCTTCACAGATGGACTGAGGAGCCCCATATTTTTTCGTTTTCACAGAATCTGGATCGAAAAAATGTTTTATTTTGGGGGGATTTTTCAAATTGAGACGTGCAGGATAAAGTGATTTTCGTGGAATATTGGCATTTTAAGCCTAGATTTGGCTCAGTTCTTCAAGAGATTGGCACATCACATTGGAAAGGAGAAAACCTGCCAGTTCCTTCCTGTTTTTACAGTTTCTGGCTCTCATAATCGGTGTAATTCTGGCCTTTTCCATAAAGATAACATGCCTCAATCTCACTGGTGGGTTTGGTGTTCAGAGAGTTTAGCCCAGTTGAACAAGAAATGTCCCCCTTTCTCCACTTTAACCCCACTGCTTCCTTTCTTCTCCCCATTTTTGGTCTTCTTTTTCTTATTTCCAGAGTGCCATGTCGGTCCCATTAGCAGACCAGCCTGACTCAACCAGACTGGGTCATCAAGCTGAATCTAATGGTTCGGAGGAGCTGCCGGCGGTCGTACATCCCACCAACGGTTTCCACGACGTATCAGCAGCACCTGGATCCGACCCAATTCAGCCCCGACAGAACCACCACCGCTATGGCCCGGACCAGCAGCTCCTCAACCCAGGTCCATCCTGCAGGGCAAACAAAGGCAGCAGCTCCTCTATTCCTTACATAGACTGCAGCGACATAGACAGCGAATGTGATGTGACAAAGAACAACAGGGCTACCAGGGGCCACAGCAATGCTAATGACAGCAATGAGGATGAGCCTTGTGTGTTAAATAGACATCAGGGTAGTGTTGGTCGCAATGGAGGGCAAACTGGGAGTCTGTTTGGGGTTGTAAATGGGTTCTACCACACCAACCACCAGGGAGTGATGCAGCAGGGTAACAGGAACACAGTAGATCAGTCTCCGGTGTCTAACAAGTTTACTCACGAGCTGACAGATGAGGAGGTTTTGCCAAATGGAGGCTCTTTTCATGGCCACGTCCCGCTTCACAGCACGCTGCTGGATGAAATCTTTCAGGGTCGAGACAAGCGAGCCGTTGCGTTAGGTCGACCGTTAGGAAGCGGGACTCGTAGTCAGTGTTCCAGCCCGGTGATTAGCAGCTTCCATCACCGCACCAGCTCGCTGAGTCACGCCGAGATGACCAACGGTCACGGTCAGCCGCGCTCGACCTCACGGTGGGACGACGGCGGACATTATTTTAGTAAACGCCCCGGAGTAGGTCCCGTCGAAGCTCCCGCTATCCCACCGCTGTCCCATCCACCAAACCACTATGGCAGCTACTCCCCGATCACCTCGAACCGCACTCCGCCATCACATCTGGCCAAACCGTACAACAACAACAACATGAGGAACCGCTCTGATACTGATCCCTTCATTCTCAGCCAGCTGACCTCCACCCCCATCCACCACCATGACCCCTACCGCTCCGGGCTGCACGGCCAAGCGCCTTGTTCCGCCCCGATGGAGCGACGAATGATCATAACCAACGGCAATCACGGGAACCTCATGGTTCCAGGTCAGGCGCGGTCTAATACGGTGCAGCGGTTGTTTGGGCGTCAGGGAAAACCTGGCAACAGCCCGTCACATAACAACCACAACAATCTAAACCAGCCGGTCCAAATGATCGACGGTTCTACCAGCAGCGGCACCGACACCAGCGACACGGAGTCGGACACGGGTAGCAGCGCGTACAGCCAGCCACTAATGTACGGCAACCCGGCCGCCGTGAGCTCCAGGAACTCGGTTAACTCGAACGGCTTGAACTCGTCCCCGCTGCCTCATAACAAGTTCTCCTTCGGGAGTCTGCAGCTGGAGGAGGGTGACGATGGCGAGGGGGAGGAGGAAGGCTGCTACCGCTTTAATGAGGAAGACATAGGCGGTCGAGTTTTTAGCTGCTGAATGGGAAAAAGAGAAGTTGAGCTTCAAATTAGCGATACAATCCTGTCATGTAAAAACCATCTTAATTTAGTCTATTACAGATAAGCTGACTAACGTTTAAAGGTTTAAAGCCAGTTTTGTCTGCTGAGATAATCCTCTAAACTCCATGCTACATTAATGAACCATTATTATTTGAATACTGAAATACAAGAAGTACCTTCCAGTGGACTGATAGTATAGATCTACTCCACTTTTATACACTTTACGCACACGTTCTAACATATTTTTGAGGTGTAGAAATAGAGACGTGAAGTCCTGCCTCTTCGTGTTTGTCCCATGTGACCATATCTAAGAAAAAATATATGCAGGCAAGAGATAAGTAACAGTGCCATGAATTACACACCTATCTGTCTATTTAAAAGTAAAGTTTGCCAGTTAACAAAGTTGCCATTTGTCGTAAAGACTGTAAACGACCATGTATTTTCGTGTGAAGCTGCTCAGCGAACTTTCGTATCTAAAACCACGTGGCTGTTACCTTGGTATATTTCGCCCTGTTCTTGGAGACTAAGGGTAGAAGTCTTAAGAAAGAGTGAAAATGTCGGCACGCCTGGTCATGCTGGGAGCTATGACGATGCAGGCAAATCTAACTATTTGTGCTCGGTGTACAATAGGCGTACAGAGCACGGGATATCTGGAGATATTAGGACTTTCTGTTCCGTTTGGACACCGTCAATGGAAAGCACGTACAGCAGTACTTAAATTACAACTCTTTTAACTATCAATTCTAAAGATGACGGAGACTCAACTTTCTCAACTTGCTAAATTCTTCATACATGTGTAATTCATGGCACCATTCCAATGCGGTTTTATTGGAAGGGGCAGGCTTCACCTCTTTTTGAAAGAAATTGTGTGATTTTTTAACGGTGAATCGAAACATCTGCCCTCCTTTTAGATACATCAACTACAACCTCAATGGTTTCTATGCGAACTTTCATAGTTAACGCTGATATTAGTGTTTTGTAAGGCAGTCGGCTCTTTGTAAAAAAAAAAAAATTATGAAATGAGCATAGATGTCGTTTGAAGTAAAACCTTCCTTACAATGTGCCATAACGTAAAAAATTGTATATTCAGTGTAGATGCATGTGCAGATGAAAAATCTAGAGGAACACCTTCACATGTGGAGGAGTATTTCGACAGTTCTTCCTCGTTTATGAGTTGCTAGTGCTGAATGTATTCCATTTAGCAGAAATTCTGTTGATTGTAGCTGAGAAACGAGAGAAACCGTCTTGTTTGCTGACGGATTGGTTGGCATTGATTGTAATACTTGGTAGCTTGTTGGGTCACACAGGATCTGCTGCCGTTCTGTGGCATTAAACCCTAATATGACTGTTGGTAGTGGTAATGTTCCCTGTTTGTAGTGTTCTATGTAGCATTTTCTCGAAATCCGACTTTTATAATTATCTGTCTTGTGCAATAGAAGGGCTTTAAGGTGATAGCTGGAGTTCGTGGAGGGATTTAATGGGGAATTTATGGAGGTTCAAAGGGGAGTCTTTGGTTGATCTCGGAGGAATCGTTGAACCGAGGTGGTCCCCTTTACCTGTACAGTGTGTCTGAATGTTCTTGGTAGAGAATGGCTCGTACGTAGTAGAAACACTGTGTTTGATGTGAAAAGCTGATGGGATCTGGGAGGAGAGAAGCTGACAGCCGGTCTGCCTTTCTCATTCGGTTCTGGCCGAGCTGACGTCCTTCTCTTCTGAGCACTTTTTAATGCTTCCAGTCGGTTTCTGTCTGTCTGTCTGTTTGTTGTGGGCGACTTGCACTGTAATTTGGATGTTTGTGGTAGAGCCTTTTTCTAGTAAAATCTCTTTTGTATTTACCCTTAGTGGAAGAATTTTGAATAGATTTGCATCAATTAAACTGTTAGGGTCGTGTTCAAACCCTCCCTAACCTTTGTATTTTTGATAACTGCCGCTCCGACGTTTCTACTGAAGATGTATTTGGGCTTCTTTTTCAGTCTTTATTTTTTTCTGTGGTTCGTTTATCCTTTCTTTCTTTCACGGTTTTCCACGCACAACTAAGCGACAAACAAACCGCCATCGTCCTTAAACCATCCATAGCTGTGTGCTTTGCTTGGCTTGGCCCCTGGCATGCACGGCAACCACGAATAGAAGGTAACTCGCTGTTATCTTTCACTTTCTTTGGATGCCGTTTTCTCACCTGTTCCAGTGCTGTTTATTGAAGGCCTTCATATCCCATCTCTGTCATTGGCTGGCTGGCTGATCACTGTTTTTTCTGCTCAGTTTGAAGAAACTTAACCCTCTGAACCCCAAGCAGTTTCTAACGTTTTGGGGTTTTTTTTGCTCCAGTTACATTTTTAATTAAGTTGAATTTCTTCGATTATTAATTTGACAAAAGTTGAAAATACAACACGGGAAAAAAAATGGCTCTACATGCGTTAGATATGTTAGTGCTTCCATTTTTACGACCTCTACAGACTAGGCGTTAACTTGTGGAAAATATTTCCCCATGCAGAAGGCATCTTCCAACAACATGCTGACAACTTGATCCTTTTTGAGCCATGCTGCATTTATTTAGCAGGAACACAGCCTGCAGTTCAATCGAGCATTCACTGAATGTCATCTGAGTTTCGCCGAAGACTTGCAAGCTGTTTATTTTTGGCATTTTTTAAAAAACAAGACATGTAGAATACTGTGATTTTGATGAAATATTACAATTTTAACCTCGTGTTTGCTGAATTTTGTGGGGTTTTGGGGTTCAGAGGGTTTCGTGAATTAAGAGGAAACTGGTGGGCGCTTCTGTTACACTGCTCTTCAGTATGGTACTGCATGAAAAGAAAAACAATAGTCAAGAAGTGAATAAAAATTAGTCATAAATTATTTTATTTTTTGGAAGGCAATGTTTTTGCCGTACCTACCCACTAGCAGGACAAATTCTAATGTTCCGGGTACTTTTGCCGATAGAGTTTTGCTTCCGAACTCTTCTTATGAATGATTAAATTAGCACAAAAACATCACTTTAAATATTTGAGTGCTTTCTGAAACATCGTTGTCAGGGGTTCAAGCTCCAAGGTGACTTAACTGGGACTAAATGTCATCAAGATTTTATCACTTTCTGAAGTCAAACAAGCTTCTCTTTCCTCAGAGCTACTGCTTCTTCCTGAAACCAATGTTCATGCATCTCGCTTTGTAAAATGCACTGTGTTATCGAGCATGTTTTTGGTCGGTTGGGGAGAAAAAGGGGCTCCTCAGCACTGTTTCTCACCATTTTCTTTTCTTCACTGTGAATGCATGTTAACCAGGCTGAAGAATTCCCTGCTTTTCTGTCATTCTGCTCTGTTGTTGCTCACTTTGTCACTCGGTGTTTCTGTCGCGGGGCTGCAAATGGTTCCAGATGTTTGAGACGTAGTTGGTGCAGTCAACCTAACAACTAAGTGTAGCTTTACACTTTTTCCGACACAAACTCCTCTTGTTGGATTTAACAGTTTAATGCCTTTTTTTTTAGTCACTGCGCCCTCATGATTAATTAACTGCACAGTGTCTTTTTCAAATATTTAAGAACCATTTGTGTTTTGCCCCAGGCTTCCTTTCCTCAAGGAGAAAACATGGCCGACTCAACTCCAGTGCTCAGAGAGAGTGAGAAGGCGAAAGTAGACAGACACAAGTAAAGTTAAGCTTAATGCATAATGTAAGTGCAAAAAAAAAGATATCTCTGAGAGTCGAGGCGTTTAATTTTGCAAGGCGTGAAAGTCTGAGTATTGCCAGAAGTTGGATGGATGCATACATGAACACATGGAGTTGAGTCCACCTTGTCTTTCTGTCACCAAACAGCGCTTACAGCCTGTCACTTCCACTGTGTTGTAATTTTAATGTACTGTACATACAGTAACAGACTGATAGATTGTGATTTTATATTGTAATTTGTATGTTTATGGCGTTAATCAGAGCCAAATTTGCTAGACTGACTTTATAAAATGAAAAATAATATCATTTCCTCTGTGATATACACACTGTGGTGATGGGATCGTTTTGATATGCTAATATCGGGTTGCTTAAAAGAATTTGGAAAATGCGTTTTTTTGACTTTTTGCTTAAAGTTAGATAAAAAGATTGATACCACTTTCATATCTTTGTGATAAACGAGGAGCTACAGCTAGCAACTAGTTAGCTTAGCTTAGCAGAAAGCCTGGAAAACAGGGGGTAACAGCTAGCGTAGCTCTGCCCAAGGCAACTAAATCCACTTGTTCACACTGCATGACCATATTTTACTTATTTGTACAAAAGGTTAACTGCAAAAGAGAGAGGTTGTGGTTTTAATAAGAGTTTTTGACCTTTGTTGTCAACTTTAGACAGAGCTAGGCTTGCTGTTAATGCTAAGCTAAGCTAACCAGCGTCATATTTGGCATACAGACATGACAGTGGTGTCAGGCAGATAAGAAAACGGATACTACTCTCATAGCTGAGAGGTAAATAGGAAGCAAAAGCTAGCAGCTAGTTTGCTTAGCTTAGCAGAAAGACTGGAAACAGTGGCCTAGCTTAGCTCCAGGCAACAAAATCCACCTTTTAGCATCTTGAGAGCTAATTAATGTACTTGTTATGTTTCGTTTATTTAATGTATACAAAAATTGAATTGTAAAATCAACAGATTGTGGTTTTATTTGCTGTTGTTGCCCTCTGTCAGCTTTGGACAGAAACAGACTAGCTATAGCTGCTTGCGGGCTTAATGCTAAGCTAAGCTAACCAGCTGCATATTCAGCATAAAGACATAAAAATGGTATCAATCTTCTCATCTCACTCTCAGCAAGAAAACAAACTGGCATATTTCCTAGTATGTTAAACCATTTTCTTAAATTTAGCTGATTTAAATGGTATTTTAGGATCACATCTGTGCTTCTTTTTCTGTTTACATATTACACATATGACAGACTGACTTCTTTAACTAAACCAGCTCTCTGGCTGCTCTTCTAATGCTGATATATGAAGATTGGTGGCAGTTTAAGTTTGCATGTCATGTATTTACTTGATTGTGTTTTATGGTGCATGTCAAGGCTGTGAAATTCCATTAAATGCTGAGCATGCAGAGGCCGCACTGCTTCCAATCTGGCTGAAGAACTGCCAAGAAAGCCTTTAGAAAAAGAAAGGCATTTAAATGATAACTTTTCCCTTAACGCACACTGACTATGAAGTCCAAACCTGCACTGACTCTCTGGTTTTCTCTCACTCTTGTAACACTTTGTATACCTGCACATCTGTCCTTTTCTATTTTCACCACCGAACATATTGGATCTGTTTTGGGTTTTTTTTGTGACTTTTGTTTTTCTTTACTCTTCATCTCTTTAACACTGTAACTGATTGTGTTCACTAGTGTCAATAAAGAACGACTTTGTATGTCCGAAGAAAAGGGACTCAAGAATTTTGTGTAGCGGTTGTCGAACCCCCCTTCCCTGCTACCTGGATTGTGACCCCTACCTGTGTTGTGTTGTGGTAGTTAGTCCGTAGCGTAGCTGGTGTTTGTTTCGTCCAGTGTTGCGCATGAATCCGCCCGTTTCTGTCTGTATTTGTGTTTTATAGCCTCTAATAGCTTGTTGTTTCCCTGTTTGTCGTTCTTTTTTTTTGTAGCACCAGTAGTTTTTAGTGGTTTTCCTGTACGGTGGTAAGTTCTTTTGTAGCACCCCCCTCACAGATCTGCACTCAGTGGTTGCCATGGTTTTACCCATGATCCAGTTTGGTGTATAGCAGTGGACTCTTTGGAAACTTTGGGCAAGTATACAGTCACGACCTAGTACCATGTAGTTAACGTCTGTAGTGACTTTAGCTGCCGTAGGTTTAACTTTTTAATCTTCTGTTGGGATGATTTTCAGACCAGACTCCTGTTAGAAAACAGCTGATTTTAGGTGAAGATCATCATCACTACTTCTAAACAAGACCTTATTATCATTTTTATTACACTTTCAAAAGTCTTGCATACTTGTGTAATTCATATCTCCTTACTAATAATCAACTCAACATTCATTGCTGTTTTTTTCCCTTCTATTTGTCCCTTCTAAGTAGTATTACAAAAGTGGATCCAAAATAGAAAAACAGAGTAGATGTAGTCTAGTTTGGAGTCCCAGCTGGTAAATGTGGGTCATAGCTTCACCTTGAAATTCATTGCCATACAGGTTGGGTAGAGAAACTATTTGGGGAATAGCTTCTACGTGCTATATAGAAACCTTTTCCTTGACTGAGAAGGACAGAATGAAATTGTTTCTGTCAGAATGAAATGATAAAGATGACTACATGTTGGCAGTGAATTTCACGAGGGTAGCTGAATGGCTTTTTGTGTCACGCATATAGAATCTCATTTAACACCTTCCCTTATCCTCTCCTGCCATCTTCTCTCTTATCTCACTCTTTGTTCTATTCCTGTCCCTGCCTCCCTCCCCTTTTCCATTTTCCTATTTTCCTCTCTTCTCTCAGGAAGTCCTGGTTCACAAGACTCTCCGCTGGGAAGTCCCCATGTGGTCGTTAACGGCAACGGCTCAGTCAATGGGCAGGACGTCACCACCGCCCTGGGTCCAGGACAGATTCCTGAGGGGCAGCAGCTATCGCCACTTACCAGCCCGCTGCTCACTGAGGCTGGATACGTCCGCAATGAGGATGAAGACGAGGCGAGGAGGAAGGTGGGCATGCAGAGTGGGAGAGGGTGGGTGGGAAATTTCAATCTTGAAGGTCATTATCCATGTCACTTTTATAAACTTATAAAACTGTGTCCTTCAAGTCAGTTGTCACTCAAATAAATCGATGCAAAAAGGCAAAAATTGGTGCATAAAATTCCCCAGTGTTTCCACAAGTATTTCATGCTCAAATTTCTGAAGACAAGACCCCCAGACCCCCTGCTTAATGTACCCTGCCTAATATTCAAATGAAGCCTACACTTACAAATGCCGTGACTTCATTTCAACCCAGCCACAGTGCCCTCTCTGAATCAATGAGTCGGGCAGTGGCAGGCTTCAGTATCTAATACATCAAACCAGGGTTGGGCCTGAAAAGAAGACACATCATGAGTGAAATGTGAAATAAGCAGTCAATGCCATGGCTGTCACTTTAGCCTCGGTCTGTTAGCACAATGTCATGACTGTTGCCATTGTGTCCAGTTACATGGGATTACAGTGTGAGGCTTTGTGTATTGATTTCTGGTTCAGACATACAGTGCCTGTAAAAAGTATCACCCCCTATAATTGCTTTACAACATTAAACTGCAGTCAAGAATAAAAAATATAAAATGTAAAATAAATGTTTGAAAAAGTGACTCATCTCATTCAACACAGGCGTAACCAATTGGTGCTAGAAATATTTGAAGTAATTGTAGTATAAAGAAATTATCAGACGAGACTATGTGTTTGGCAAACCCGAAACAATATGCACCATCACAAACACATCATCCCCACTATGAAGCATGGTGGCAGCAGCATTATGATGTGAAGCACGGTGGTGGCAGCATCATGACATGAAGCATGGTGGTGGTAGCGTCATGACGTGAAGCATGGTGGTGGCAGCATCATGACGTGAAGCATGGTGGTGGCAGCATTATGATGTGAAGCACGGTGGTGGCAGCATCATGACATGAAGCATGGTGGTGGCAGCGTCATGACGTGAAGCACGGTGGTGGCAGCATCATGAAGTGAAACAAATTGGTGGCAGCATCATGACGTGAAACATGGTGGTGGCAGCATCATGACGTGAAGCATGGTGGTGGCAGCATCATGACGTGAAACATGGTGGCGGCAGCATCATGACGTGAAACATGGTGGCGGCAGCATCATGAGGTGGAACGTGGTGGCAGCATCATGAAAAGCTTGTGAAAGTAGCAAGTTATTGAGATTGATTTTTTTGTTTTTTATGTACCAACCTTAAAATATTTGCCATGCTTTTGTGTAACAACTGTGAACAAATGAAATAATTCATACTACAATGTCTCACACTATATTTAGTTTGATTTATTTTATCTAACTAAAGAGTTCCTTGAGATTAAAGTGTGTTTTTGAAGGGGGACCTGTCCCCAAAGGAAAACCAATATATAGTTAAATGATTTGCAGCCTCAACAGCTTGCCACCTCCTCATTACTTGACAGTGTGTACATGCCGTTTAGTTTGTGGTAATAACATCAATATCTAATCTTTTTCGTGCTGAAGACTGAATATATGACTGTAGAAGACAAGGACGGTTGGATCGATCTCATCTTTCTGTTTGTGTCCAGAAGTTTCCCACAGACAAGGCCTACTTCATAGCCAAGGAACTGTTAACCACAGAGCGGACCTACCTCAAAGACCTGCAGGTCATCACAGAGGTGAGCATCTCTAAATCATTTTTATAGTTTCTGGATTTTCTCTGAAGCATGAAAAGCAGAAGTTTCAGGGATGTTTGTGTATCTGCATGTCCTCTCCACCTAAGTCGAGCCAGACTGTGAGGTCATTCTCATCTGGCTTCGACAGAAATCATAAAGCCATCTGTGTTAAGACCAGGAGCCAGTTTGGCCAAGTCTAATCACACTCCCTGAAGCGCTCAGTCAGCCAAAGTCGGTCTCTTTAGAGCCTGGTGCCTGGAATAGTGAGTCAACGCAGGTCGTTTTCGAAGCTTGAATTTTGGGAAAGTGAGCTAAAGTTAATCTTTTAAAAGCTCATGTGCTGGAACAGTGAGTCAGAGGTGGTTTGTGCAGCCGAAGACATGGAATCGGATATAAATATGGTGTTTTTTTATAGCTAAATACTGAAAAAAGTTACCATGTTTCACCCATCTTTACTTTTAAATGCCAAAATCACCAGCTGACGGTGGTTGTTTTCTGTGGTCTGACATTAATATTACATTGGAGCTGGTTCAGTGCACTGTTCCAGCATTTTATTTTTTTAATCTCATCCAGAAAGTGGGCTTTTATGCGCATTTAGTTTGGCCCAGAGCTGAGCACTGAGGTTCTGAGGGTTTATGAGCATTTTCTGTGCAGGCACGATGAGAGGTGAAAACGCAGCCTCCGAGTTTTTAACTTGACGTCCAGTGCAGCCCATGTGTTTCATTCGCCTCCTTCAAAGAGAGCCAACCTGCAACTTGTTTGCTCTCCGCACAGACTATTAGCTCCTGGCTCTTCAGTTTACAAGTACAACCACAGAGGAAAAACTCAGCCCGCCTTTATAAATACAGCGTCTGGATCCTAAATCCTGGGATGAAAGTGCAGCTTAATGTGGGTCAGGCTTTGTCTTTGCTTTTTACTGTCTGTCTGTTTTTACTGTCTGACAAATGAGGGATAAAACAACAGCAGGAGGCTAATGACTGGAGACCACCAATGTGGGAAACACAGGTTAAAGCACCTGCCTGCTGAACCTCCTTCACTTTAATATTAAGGACTCGACCTGTGACCTCGCTGTGGAGGGAAAATATCTCCCTTCGGCCTTTTTTCTCCTTCTCAGCTGTTTTCCTTCTCAACAGTAGTTTCCACCCTCTTTGATGTGGGAGGAAGGCGTGTGCTGGCGCTTTTTCTTTCCTTTTTTTTTCAGCCTCTTAAATATTTTCTTTGGCTGGCACGGCTCAGGCCAGGGATCCAACACGCTTCCTCCCCCCCCTCTGTCACTCTTCCTCCCTCCCATCGAGTCCTCCTGTGAAACAGCTGGACGGCCTCCTGTCTGATTTACTGTGAAGGGGAATCTAACGCCTCCGTGTCGAGGGGTTGCAGCGTGTTCACATAGGGCCACGAGGGCCAGGCCTCGCCGCGGCTGATGGATCGTCATGTTCTTTGAAGTTCAAATGGCTCGTTCTGACCTGCCGACCTCCGATTAAAGAATCTGCTGGGATCAAAACAACAATACGTCAGTCAATACGCCACACAATATTTGTCCTTCATGCAAAGTTGTAAAACTAAATGTCATGTTATAAATATTTCATGAAGCGCTTTTGTTTTGTTGTTCCAAATGCAAAATGCAAGCAGCTCTCTGACTTATGGATCCTGCTGTTGTCTGATGCTGCAGATATTTAATATACTCCCATTTTATTATGGACATTTTAGTTTGTAGCCTAATAGATGTGAATTGTAGAGCAAAGTGAGTGAGAATTAATGAGAGGTGTGTTGTGGTTTTGAAGCCCAGATTGTGCCTTTTGGACAAATATTGATGCTGAAATTTGTGGCGCTCGTGTGTGCTTATAAATAAATGTGACTGCCATATACACCAATCAGCCAGAACATCATGACCACTGACAGATGAAGTGAAAAACATTGAATATATTGGTTCTATGTGGTGTTCTGATGGAAAACCTTGGATTTTGTCCCACAACAACCACACTCCCTCATGCAAATGGAAATCCCAAATGTCACTGGCCGACCCCTCCAGGAAAATGCACCCCACCACATGGCAACAACATCAAACAATCAGGAACATGTTGAGGAACATGACAATGGTCCAACATGTTGATTTGGCCTCCAAACTTCCTACACCCCATTCTGATCAAGCATCAACAGGATGCAGTGCAGCATCCTGGTTCCAGACCAACCAAAAGTGACCCAGGTTTTCACTTAGACGTGAAGCTGACATGTTTAGTTGCCATCAGATTCACAGAACTGTCTGAAAAGGGCTTTTGTATGTCTGTACACGGTTCCTCATATGTGTCACCTCGGATTTACTTGCAGTTTCTGGACGTGTCGAGTTAATTTTAAACTGTTTTCTGTTACTTCTGGCCTGAGCTAAAGCAGCAATTAAGGGATATGTTCATTAGATATTTTTTTGGCAATTATTTTCTCAGTTAGTTGATGAATTATTTGGTCTATAAATACCAGAGTGATGCTTCCAACAGTCCTTAGCCACACTCCTTTTCTATGTTTCTAATCGATTCCTCCCGATTTTGTGTCAATCTTCCAGTCCTTCCCGAGCGCCGTGGGCAAAGACGACGCGTTTCCAGACTCGGTGAAGAGCCTGATCTCTGCCAGCTACGATCCGGTTCACGTCTTCCACCAGGGATTCCTCAAAGAGACGGAGCAGCGGCTGGCTCAGTGGTCAGTGTTTCTCTCGTTCCATTCGCAAAAAAAAATGAAAATCATCACAGATGTGGGTATTTGGCAAAAAAAAAGAAGCTGCAGGTCAAATGAACATTTTGTCCTTTTTGTTACGGAGAGAAAAACGAGACTGGAAAAGCATCAAAATGAACTGTTGACACATTTAATCCAGATGTGAGGAAACGTTTCCAGAAAGGCTGGAAACGATGAGATTAGGAGGATGTAAACGGAACAAGGAGAACAGAAGAATGAGAAGCGTTGTAGTCCAGATTAGTTGTGTTGCTGTTGTGCAGACAGTCGCAAAGGAATTTGCTCGACGGTTGCATTTCTGTGCTCAGCGGCCCAGATCTGGAGGGAAACCAAAGCACAAGTGAACTGATCTGAACTCTGCAGATTAAACCTGACATGAATGGCTCCGCTGATGAAAAGCAGCACAACTTTTTAAAATAACTTTTAGGTCACAAATCAGACCAAAAACCTAAATTAACTTCACCGAAAAATAAACACAGAGACGTAACAAGACCTCAGCTTTAATGTGCACAACTCAGAGTCCTCACTTCCCCCCCAGTGGGAATCTCCTCTGTGTTATTTCTGCTCTGACAGGCAGGAGGACACACACTGGTGAGATGAATGGGATTGTGGGAACTGAATGGAGAGTTTCCAGTCCTGAGTGAGAAGCTCAGCTCTGGCCTGACACCTACTGGTGAAAAGATATTACTGCACATGAGTGAATCTGAAATATTCCCTCTTTTTTTCTAGGGAGGGCCGCTCCAACGCCCACATCAAAGGAGACTATCAGAGAATTGGTGATGTTCTACTGAAGAACATTCAGGGTCTGAGGGTAAATACATTAGTTTTCTTTTCTTTTGCACTAAAAACCCTCATTTTCAGTGTGAGATTTGGATTAAAATATGAGTCTAATGAAAGGAAGAACGTGTTTTAATTCCCTCTCTGTCTTTTTTGCATCTGCAGCAGCTGACAGTTCATCTGCAGAAGCATTCAGAGTGTCTGGTGGAACTGGAACGTGCCTGTAGGTAGGTGACACAGTCGAACTATGAGTAGGAAAATGGAAACAATGAAAAGAGAGCAAGAAATTTGACATTTTCGACTCACTGTGGGCTCATTTTTTATTACAATATGAAGTCTTGCACCTCTGTGGAAACAGCACAACCGTGACTAGAAGGAGAGAGAACTTATGAATGTATTTTGTGCACCGTGACAAAGCTGTAATGCCAAATCTTTATTGTGCCATGAATATTTATTGTACTAAAATGAAAACAACCTGGACTCAACATGTACAACATTTTTTAATTCCCTCAGGCAATGCTAAAAAAAGATGACTCTACATAGTGGAGATATTTAGCTACTTAGATTTTTTATGTCATTTCTCCTATTTTAGCTGGGTAGACACTGCCTGCAGTCCAACCTAGCTCAATTAAAAAGTCCTTGAATTTTTGTTATGTGACTGTTTATCGCAGCAGAGTTGCTAATGGCTTCACAGTTGCACCGAAGAACGAAGAATTTTTTTATTTCTGACGGAATCTGGTTCGTTGAAATGGCTGAATTTTGGCAAAATTTTTAAATTAAACTGATTTGGTTAATTTTCCTGACAGAATGACAGTCGGAAAGCAGAAACTCCAAGGATTTTTTCTGTTTTTAAAGTTTCTGGCTCTGACAGATGACAGTGTCATTTTGTCACATTTTTTTAAAAAAAAAAAAGGATGACATGCCTTTCAAATCTCCTTGTGGTTGGTTTGGGGGATCAGAGAGTTATAAGGCCTGAAGGTAAAGAAAAAGAGAGAGACTGAAAATACAACACAAAATTAAAACTGATTAAACAAAATCTACTTCATAGGGTTGTCAGGATCAAGTGGAAGGATTTAACGGATGTAGGTCATATATACAAATACCATACCGTAGTATACACCGATCAAGACCATTATGAGCACCTGCCTAATATTGTGTTGGGGGTAGGGGTAGGCCAGTGACATTTGGGATTTCCATCTGCATGAGGGAGTGGAAAGCAAAAAAGGAAACCTTTGTCTCCCTGTTCTCAGGTCTAGTCGGAAGGTGGAGTCTCTTTGCCGAGACTTTGAGCAGCAGCGGGTTTGCTACCTTCCCCTCAACATCTTCCTGCTGAGGCCTCTGCACCGCCTGCTGCACTACAAACTGATCCTGGAGAGGCTCTGCAAGCACTACCCGCCCACCCACGACGACTTCAGGGACTGCAGAGGTGCACACCTGGCTCAGCTCCACCTTTTCATCCCTCGCGTATATTTAGCTTTCTATATATAAGACCGTCTTTTCATCCTCCTCCAGCCGCCCTGGCCGACATCTCTGAGATGGTGCTGCAGCTTCAGGGCACCATGATGAAGATGGAGAACTTCCAGAAGCTTCTC
Source organism: Dascyllus trimaculatus (assembly GCA_024666655.1). Classification (NCBI taxonomy): domain Eukaryota; kingdom Metazoa; phylum Chordata; class Actinopteri; family Pomacentridae; genus Dascyllus; species Dascyllus trimaculatus. Next base: position 16,784,493 of record CM045468.1, read on the forward strand.
GAGCTGAAGAAAGATCTGACCGGCATCGACAACCTCGTCACTCCTGGGAGGGTCAGACTCTTGAATTTACTGAGCCGATGTTCACTCCTTCAAACAGTGACTCATCCTGGACATTTGCTGTTACCACGTCGTTTCACGTTTGTTTGTCTTGCAGGAGTTTATCCGACTCGGCTGCCTCAGCAAACTCTCAGGGAAGGGCCTTCAGCAGAGGATGTTCTTCCTGGTACGACCTTCTGTCTGCAAAGAAAAAAAAAGTGCTGATAATGTCCTAAAATATGTCTCTAACTGTCCTCACTGTTGTGTCTTTCTGCTTCTTCCAGTTCAGTGATTCCTTGGTGTACACCAGTCGAGGGATGACCCCGTCCAACCAGTTCAAGGTTCACGGTCAGCTGCCTCTCTACGGCATGACGGTACATCATCATATCTGTTCTTTTAGCTGCCACAGTGGCAAAAGAATGGTGTTTTCTTTGCAAGGGTGTTGAATTTTAGGCTTATTTTGAAGTTAGCGACACAGTTACGTCGTCCATGTTTGTTTTTTTGAGTCGAATTTTAAGCATTTCACGCCTGAAACACATTCTAGAAAGTAGGGTTTGAGTGTTTCGGTGCTCTAATTTAGCTATCAATGTGTGTTTTCTTGCAGATCAGAGAAAGTGAGGAGGAGTGGGGAGTCCCTCATTCGTTCACCTTGTTCGGGCAGCGCCAGTCTGTGGTGGTGGCGGCCAGGTAGGTCCCTTAAACACCTATAAAGGAAAATGTGGGGGAGCGTTACAGGACGTGCATTATGAATGGAAGCCGAGTGCTTCTAAGAATAACAGCTTTAAAGATTCATGCGGGTCAGCCTCATTAAAAATTGATTTCTTCTCTGCAGGACCTCTGCCACAGTTTGATTGTCCTCAAATTAAGTTGGGTGACCCAGTTTCCATTCAGTGGCTCACTCACTGATTACGAAGCTTCGTGTGGTTGTAAAATAGAGACGGCAGACTTCATTATGTGGTTTTATGGCTGATTGACTTTACTGCAGGTTGTTGGTCGGCTGGAAAACGGAAAACTAACACAGATGCATACACAGGGTAAAAAAATAGTAGTTTCAAAAACGGGATTGATATGTGCAACCGTGATCCTCGGGATAAACTGCAAGAAGACTGAATGCAGCTCCTTCTATTGAGGTCATGTCCAGGAATTTGTGAGGCCACAGATCCAATTTCAGCTGTTCTCCGTCCTTCCAAGTCATCACTATCAGTCTTTTCGCCGTCATTCATGTGGCTGTTAATTCAGTTCAATTCAGTTTTATTTATATCGCGCAAATTTACTACATGCGTCGTCTCACATAGTAAAAACAGAAAATCCAACAATCCAGAGTTGCTGTTGGATTCCCGGTGAGCAAGCAGTCGACGACGGTGAGAAGGAACCACAAAAAAAAAAACCCTAGGATAGGGAGGGGAGAAAAAAAAAACCTCCGACAGAACCAGGCTCAGGGAAGGCAGACATCTGCCTCGACTGGTCTGGGTCAGGGCTAATTGATCATTACCTGGAACATACCTAGTTCGGTTTAAGTTTCTTTGAGCTGATGTTTGGTTTGTCATTTGCGTGATTTGAATGCACTTTTGTCCTTCATTCAGGTCACTATAATCAGATTTTTCCTCCCTCTCTCCTCTCTGCAGCTGTGCGTCCGAGATGGAGCACTGGGTGGAGGACATCAGGATGGCCATTGACCTGGCAGAGCAGAGCAGCAGCCCCAGCACGGATCTGCTCTCCACCAGCCTCACTGACAACAGTGAGTGTTTCCTCTGTGCAACACTACCGACCAGCTCAACCCACAGCGCTTCACTCATTCACCTCAATTTCCCCGTTATTTGAACCGATTAACCCAAACCTGCTGTACCCACACATCACTTCATCGTCAAGTCTTGCAGGACTGTAGGAAGCAGAGCAATGAAGCAGGGTTAGTTGGGGCCGTCTTGGATGCTACGCTTCTATTCAAGTCTACTCCCCACTTTCCCGTCTTTCTTTGGCACTCCTCACAATAAAAGGCAAAAAAGGCTCCCAAAACTCTTCAGTTAAGTCGTGAATACTGTGCTTAGACATGTGATTTGCTACCTCAAACCTCAAGCAGTTTCTGGGCGTCCTCTGCATTTTTACTCACTGTGGGCTCATTTCCCACTGCGATATAAAGTCCTGCACCTCTGTGGAAACAGTTTTCCAGTCATGCTGTGTTTATTTTATCGATCGAGTATCTTTAATTTCTCCTCAAGCTCTCTCATTTATTCCCATACTTATTATATTTTACTGCATTCATTTGAACCTGTTTTCCTGCTTGTCTCCCATCTGCTCTGTGTATACACCGCCTGCAGTTCAGCCCGGCTTAACCGAAAAGTCGCACAATTTTTGTCACGCGACTGGTGCTTGCAGCTGAGTCACTATCAGCTTCACGCTTGAACCAATGAGCGCAAAATTTTGTTTTTTTTTTTTGCAGAATTTGGTTCGTGCAAACGGATTATTTTTGACAAATTTTTAATGAGACGTCGAATAAAGCGATTGTGATGAGCTTAGATTTGGTTAATTTTCACGTGATTAGAACTGTCTGAAAGCTGAAAATCCAATCATTCTTTTAGTTTTTACGGTTTATGGCTAGCTCTTTTCGGAAATACAACACGCCTTTTAAACCCTTCGGCAGTTTCGGGGTTCAATAGGGTTCCACCATGTCTTCAGCAGGGACCTTCAATCTTCCCTAACTGATGATATTCACTTCCATCAATAAGGTCTTTCTCTAAGGGAAACCGACCAGCACATGCCTTTATTCCTCCCACAGATGGGGACGATGTCTTTCAATCCCTCTCTTCTTCTTTTTTTCTTTGACAAGACAGGCGGCAGCTTTCAGCGCCTCATGAATAATCTCTGTGGATTGTCCCAGCTGGTCTTTCATCATATTTTTAACGCCACCTGATATATGTAGGTCCAGTCCCCAGCTGTCGCCTCTCTTTTCTCCTCTTCTTTTCCCCTCATTCTTCATCTTAAATGCCTGTCAGGGCGTTCAATGAGGCCTCCACATGGTGACCTTTGCTTTGACGTCTGCATTATCTCTCATTTTTAACTCAAACACTTGAAGAGTATTTCCTTACACGTGGCAACAAAAGGGTTTTTTTATGAGCAGCCTTTAATGAAATTGCCTTGATCGCTATATTGGCTCAGCTCATTGTTCTGCATCGGAGAAGCTTCCCCATCTGCAGTCATTGTAACAGTCTTATATGCAGTGATTTTGTGTCGATGAATAGTGCAGCCAGACTAAACAAAAACAGCCAAAACATGCTAAAAATGTCCACCTGTTAAACCTACAGAGCAGCATCCAGTCACGTGGAATAAAACAGTCTCCAGGAGGTTGCAGAGCTTGTTTCACAGCGTCTTTATGCGAGTCAGCAACCGGCTTTGCAACAATAGCAGTTGGGTTTTTAACAGTTTGTCAGCTGTGTGTAATGCACATCAGCACTTTCGCATGAAGCTCATAGAAGAACAGCCCTAGGTTCACATGTTTTGCCATGAATTTAGAGCTTAAAAAGTCAGAATAGTGTCAGTATTTGTTTGTTCTGTGTGCAGGCATGTTGGCCAAACCGCCCCCGCTCCTTTCATTTACAACTTCAGCAGGTTGTGCACACGAGATCCAGCAAAAAAACAATCCCTCCAACGTCGTTCCGCTCCATGTGTGTCTGTTTCCTCGGTCCATCGAACCGGAGCAGAAGAAACACGAAGCAGAGGAGATTCTCAAAGCAGGGACTCTCACGCTGAGCTGAAATGAAAAGAGCTCACATTAATTAGATAAACGACATGACTTTCAGTTTTACAATGCAGTGTCGCACCAACAAAGGACCAACATGCTGTAGCATGCACTAACATGAATACACAGCTGGACTGGGTGGCATTGATGCCATTACTCCTCTATGTTTACATATCAGATAGCTGTTTGCTGCTATGCTAATGCTATATTTATATTCAAAATCTTGCATATTGCACCTTTAAAGCATAATATGATGAGTCATTTTCCACCAACACATATATAGAACCCCTGTTGCATCATGATATTTATGCCTGCATGCTTTCAACCCTCTGAACACCAAAACGTTTGACCACCTCCTGGGATCAACTATCAATTCATGGTATTCAGCTGAACTGCAGGCAGTGTTTACGGACATAAGTGGTGGAATACCTATGTAGGTTGAGCCACATTTTTTCAGTATTGGTAAGAGCTGTGTGGGAAAATAATGCACACGTTGATTCCAGGTCTTTTAATTTTTGTATAATACACAATCGAAAAAATGAAACTTAAATTTTTTTGTGGTTTTTGGCACTCTAACTTGGTCCGACTGCACAAAAAGGCACATTTGAGGTCTTTTTCTTTCTATCAGTGGATGTTATGCTTCCATAGAGGTGCAGGATTTTATGTTGCAGTGAAAAATGTGCTGCAGTGAGTATCAAGGCATTTGTGGACCATCTGTTTAACAAAAACTAATTTCCTGTGTTTGTTAAAAATGACGATAGAAAACCAAATGAAACCCTCATTAAAGAGGCGCATTAAACAAATCTTTGACATGCAAACAAAACAACACAATAGCGTTTCTGCAAAAAGATGAATGCTGATGTGTCTTCCTCATGCAAACATAATTTGAAGGCTGAGTCATGACAAGGAGCATGAATGACTGTATGATTCATTTTTCCCCTCCTCAGAGCTGTCGGAGGACGGCGGAGGCGACCAGGAGTCGGAGGAGGAGCTCTGCGGCTCGCGCTCGTCTCTGGAGCGCCAGGGCCACCGTGGCAACACCACCGTGCACGTGTGCTGGCACCGCAACACCAGCGTCTCCATGGTGGACTTCAGCGTCGCCGTGGAGGTGCAGCATAACCGCCCTCTTCTTCACACACATCACACTCCTGTTGTTTCCTCTCCAGTCTGTTGTTTATCTCTGTGTTGTTGTCTGGTCTGCCATGTCTCTGCTTTTCTTCCCTCCGTCTTCACCCGTCTGTCTCTGCCGCCTCCATCTTTGCCTCCATTTGTTTGTCCGTCCACACTGACGCTGATAGTGAGTTGATGAGGCCCCTCAGCAGCCTTCAGGGGCCCCTGAGTCTCTCTGTGGTACAGAACAAACAGCCTGTCCTTTAGTGACACCTGCTGGAGCAGAGAGGTACTGCAACTACTGAGACGTACTGATCCATACTGGGGAAATGACAGAAAAAATACATCATGAACCAACTAAAAAATGAATAAATACAGCTTATTTGAATATATACAGAGAAGGAGAGAAACACATGAGAGTTTTGTGGAAGTTATGCTCTTCTCTTACTGTCATGTCAACTCCTGTAAATTTCAGTATGATTGTAACAAAGAAGAGTAACTGGAGATGACAGATTTCTCTTTCCCATCTTCTTCCCCCATTTTAACATCCAACTAGAATGAGACTTGGCATTATTCTGTTTAGCTGTGCACCTTTCATCAAACATGTTTCTTTCCTCTCGCCTTGTGTTTGCAGAACCAGCTCTCAGGAAACCTGCTGAGAAAGTTCAAGAACAGCAACGGCTGGCAGAAGCTCTGGGTGGTTTTCACCAACTTCAGCCTCTTCTTCTACAAGTCGCACCAGGTCAGACCCGCAGGAGTGTGTGTTGGAAAATGACACGGTAGATTTGCAGGGGTGGCTTTGACTCACCCGGTTTTCCTTCCCTCCTTGTTCGTCTCCCTGCAGGATGACTACCCCCTGGCCAGCCTCCCTCTGCTCGGCTACTCCGTCACCGTCCCATCGGAGTCAGAAAACATCCACAAGGATTACGTCTTCAAACTCCACTTCAAATCCCACGTCTACTACTTCAGATCAGAGAGCGAGTACACCTTTGAGCGGTGGGTTTTCACGAATGGGTCATTCCACCTCAGCTATTCTTATCACTGGTGCTCAACTTCACGACTTGTGCATTAAAAGATGTGCCTTTCGCTGCTGTTGATGAAGGAAATGGTTCAGTTTGACGCCATCAATGGTCTTTTGCATTAAAACAGCAGCGCTTCGAATGGAAATTGTTCCTTATGTGCTAAAACCAGGACCATGAGAATATGAGGAGCCTCTTTGCTACTGTTATTTCCAAAGAATAACCTTGGTGAGGTGTTTGAGAGAGATAGAGATAGGTAGGTGGATGGATACATGGATAGATGGATGGATGTTAGTGAGCACTTCTCCTTTGCCGAGATCATCCATCCACCTCACAACTTTGGCATATCAACATGCTGATTCGACATCATGATCATTGCCCAGGGGTGCCTTAGGCTGGCCACAATAAAAGGCAACTCTAAAATGTTCAGCTTTATAGATTTGAGGGAGCGTTCAGTCGGCATGCTGACTGCAGGAATGTCCAGCAGAGCTGTTGCCCATGAATTGAATGTTCATTTTTTGACTATAAGCCGTCTCCAAAGGCGTTTTCAGAGAACTTGCATCCAACCGGCCTCACAACCGCAGACCACATGTAACCACCCCAGCCCAGGACCTCTACATCCAGCATCTTCACCTCCAAGATGGTTTGAGACCAGCCACCTGGACAGCTGCTGCAACAATCTGTTTGCATAACCAAAGAATTTCTGCACAAACTGTCAGAAACCATCTCAGGGGAGTTTATCTGCAATCTAATTGTCCTCATCAGGGTCTCGACCTGACTGCACTTTGTCGTCGTAACCAACTTGAGTGGGCAAATGCTCACATTCGATGGCGTCTGGCACTTTGGAGAGGTGTTCTCTTCACGGATGAATCCCAGTTTTCACTGTACACGGCAGGTGGCAGGCAGCGTGGATGACGTCATGTGGGTGGACGGTTTGCTGATGTCAACGTTGTGAATGGAGTGGCCCATGGTGGCGGTGGGGTTATTGTGATATTATGAGCAGGCACATGTTATGGACAGCGCACACGGGTGTATGGTATTTGAATGCACAGAGATTCCGTGACGAGATCCTGAGGCCCACTGCTGTGCCATTCATCCACAACCATCACCTCATGTTGCAGCATGATAACGCACGGCCCCATGTTGCAAGGATCTGTACGCAATCCCTGGAAGCTGAAAACATCCCAGTTCTTGCATGCTCACCGGACACCCGCTGAGCATGTTTGGAATGGATCGGCGTAGACGACAGCATGTTCCAGTTCCTGATAGTATCCAGCAACTTGGCACAGCCATTGAAGAGGAGTGGACCAACACTCAACAGGCCACAATCGACAACCTGATCAACTCTATGCAAAGGAGATGTGTTGCACTGTGTGAGGCAAATGGTGGTCACACTAGATACTGACTAGTTTTCTGACACCCCCCCATTACAGTCAAACTGCACATTTTAGAGTGGCCTTTCACTGTGGCCAGCCTCGGGCCCACCTGTGCAATAATCATGCTGTCCAATCAGCATCCTGATATGCCACACCTGTGAGGTGGATGGGTTATCTTGGTAAAGGAGGAGTGCTCACTCACACAGATGTAGACAAGTTTGTGAACATGTGGGAGAAATAGGCCTTTTGTGTTCACACAGAAAGAGTTCAGCTCATGAAAAATGGGAGCAAAAACAAAAGTGTTGCGTTTATGGTTTATTTCAGTGTAATAGTAAGTATAGGAGGGGTGCGGCGCATTGGTCCGGGTGGGCCAGAGTTATTGGTTTAATATGGGATAACTGAACTTCTGACCAGCGAACACTTGGTATTTTAAATATTCCTTGAATCTCCTATTGAGGAAGTCAGCTCCATCTACACAAGACTTTCAGTCCTCGCGAGAAATAACAGCAATCTAAGCGTCTGTATTCTAGCTAGTCCTATTTTAGGAGCAGTAACACTATTCAAACTGCTGTATCACCTTCAATAATGTCAAATGTCTCCATCTTGTCTCATCTCCATCAGGTGGATGGAGGTGATCCGCAGCGCCACCTGCTCCGCCAGCCGCTCGCTGCCCAACACCAGGAAAGACCTTTACTGATGAGTCCTCCTCCTCATCGCTCCGACGCTCGCCCGGACCCCCGAACGGACTCTTATTACACCCACAGAATCATGTCGCACACAGCAGCCGCTCCAGCAGACACTAATTAATACCTCTGAACACTCTTTTCACTCGGCTCAGAGGCCCTCCACCTCCTCCCGTCCTCCCTCCTATTACACGCTCTCTGCTCCACCAGTGTCGTCCACCGTCTTCAGTCATCGTGTCATTTTATTGTGTTCGGTGCCAAACTGGAAGCACAAAATCTTGTCGGCGGTGTTTTTTTTTGAGTGTCGTTCACATGCACACACCCACAAAAGCGCCGTTTAAGAGAAGCAGGGTTTTATTTTGCTCATGAACCTGAATTAAATACATTAAAACAAGGGGTTGTGCATATTATTGTATTATTTCGACACTCTTTATGTTTTTGAAAACGGCAAAAAGAATGAGGTTTTAATCAGCTCTATGTGACGAGCTGTGTGCATGTGAACGCACTTTTCTAATCGGTGTCACGATCTTTCTATAATTTGATGATTTCAATGTGCGATGGACACGAAATCATCTTTTCCTGTTTTGTAAGGCGACTTTTTGTACAGTACTTTGATACACTGTGAAATGTTCTGCTCAAGCATTCTTCTTTTATCGTCGTTTTTCTTTCCCTCCTTCTAATTTTTGTCTTGTTTCAGAGGACAAACTGATTGAACCTGCTTCCACAGCCAACTGAGATTTCGCTGGTTGATTGCCAATTACCTTGTCTTCAGTATTCCTCCAGTTGTCTGGGTTTTTCCTATTTGAAATAAAGACGAGAAAAATAATGTGTTCATATGGAAAAAAGAGATTTTTTAGATGCGAGTCAGTTTTTTGTTGTCGTTTTTAATCTACTTCTCTTTTGTTTTATTGCCATTTCATGTTTTGTGTTTTGAATTCATGGACATTACTCACATTTGAGCCAAAAAGAGGAATAAGATCAGTGTTAGCAAATTACCTCCACGTAATTTGAGAAAACACAAATTTACCTGACTCCATAAAATACTAATGTTAAAACCCTACAATATTATTTATTATACAAATTTAGCTGACTAATTTAAATGTTAAAGTTAAGACCAACAATATTTTTATTATGTAAATTTGAGTTATTTAAATATTGCAGGTAAGGCCCTAGAATAAAGCTTAAAATACAAATTTACTTGACTGAATTCAGGATTATTGTTAAGACCATACAATATTTATAATCCACATGTACCTGAGAACTTAAATATTCATGTTAAGAACCTATTATGCAAATGTAACATTAACACCTTCCACCTATCTATTATTCAAATGAATTATTGTATTTTTTAAATTAAAAATTAAATTAAAAAATATAACATTTGTGCATTATTTATTATACAAATGTAATATTTTTATTTATTTTAAATTTTTATTTTATTTATTTCAATTTATTTGAGTAATTCAAACATTAAGGTCAAGACCCTGAAATATTTTTTAAAATTCCAATTCTAAATTTACCTGACTAATTTAAATACAATACCCTACAATATTTTTATGACAAAAATGTATCTCAGTAAGCTAAATATAAATGTTTACAATGTTTATGATGTAAATGTACCTTGATAGTGTTAAATATTACAGGTATGACCCTACAGTTTTATACAAAACACAAAATTACCTGACTAATTTAAATATTAGAACTAAAGATCACACAATCTTTTCATATAAATTTACCTGCGTAATTTAAGTTTCACAGTTAAGGCCCTGCAGTGTTATTGATCACATGAATGTGTCAGTAATTTCAAAATAAAATGCTAGAATATTTTTTATTTCTAATTTTACCTGAGCAGTTTAAATATTAAGATTCAGACTTTGTCTTGAACGAGATCTTAGGGAAGATCAGAAACTATTGAGGAAAAATCAGCTCTGTTTTACAGTAAAGCTCGAATTTGGTGATCTAGTATTTTCAGTAGATCCTGTTGATCAGTGATTCCCACAGAACACTGTTTACATCTCTGGTAGATCCTTTACAGTTACAATTCCACAAAAGACTGACGAACCCAGTGCACAATGTGCTATTTCAAACAAGAGAAGTCGTTCTTCGTATTCCAGCTCCCGCAGTCAGGTCAGTCTGAAACGCCTCCAAGAAAAGTTCCCCAGGTTTTTATTTAGTTTTACCGCAACAGTCTGGAATGCTTTGCTCAGAGACGCAGAGGGATTTGTGTCCAGCAAGAAATCACAATCACAGATACAAATATTGGAAAAGAACGCAGTCAAAAAGGCTGCAGATGATTCAATGACAAAATTCTAGTTGTGACCAGAAACAGAAGTTATTATTATTATTAAGTGATTATTAATGTAAGTGCACATGTTTAACTGTTACAAAAGTGGTGTAATAGCAAATATGTGACTCTGAGATAAGCAGAAACTTAAATATTCCTCATTAACAGGAATACTGTAGGATTTACACCAATATAAAAGCTCTCTAGTTTGACTTTAATGCTGATTCTAAATCATACATTGCAATCTGCACCCTGATCTGCCCTGAGGACATCATGAGGAACTCTACATGGACCCAGTGGAGTGTTTTCTTGAGATATATTCCACGATAAATGGAGGCTCTTTGTTAAGAGGTGGATTACAGTCCAGTGAGCTCCATCAGTCTCGATCTTCTCTGTACGTATACCTGAGGCCATGATCTCCATTAAAGTCGTAGCTCTCAAAGTGTTGCAGCGAGGTCCAGTCCGGCTGGTACGAGGTCGTGCTGTACACAAACGCCTCCGTGGTGCTTCCCGGCGACGGCGCCGCCTCCCCTCCCTCCATCTTTCCCGCCCACTCCTTCACCTCCAGCTGCACCACACATCGCTGGTACATGGAGGGGACGCTTTCAAACTCGTCCAGGAACTTCAGCATCTGGCCGTCCACTCTGTAGATCTCTCCGTGGACCCTGTGGCCCTGGCCGGGGATGTTGAGGAGGAAGGGGATGTTGTATTTGCCGGCGATCACAAGCGGGAATTTCTCGGTGGTGAGCGCCGAGCCGAGGAACTCCGCCTTCCCTTTGGTGGCGTCCAGCATGCGGAAGTAGTTGGGCTGCCCCATCTTCAGGGTGCCGTAGACGAAGACATGAGTCATGATGGAGGACGGCAGACGCACCTGAGAAATAAAGAAATAAGCAAGTGTGAGGGTGAGTATTTACGACCTTTATTTGAACTCAATCTGCGTTTTTTGCTCTTGTAGCATTTTTCCTCTCTGTGGGTTCATTTTTCTCTTCAATATAAAGTCCTGCACCTCTATGGAAACAGAACTACCATGACTATACGCAGAGAGAACTAAAAAATGTCCTCTGTGCAGTATTACTATGATATAGTGCCATAAATGATACATTAAAAATGAAAAATATTGATTCATTATTTTAAAAAAATTGAAAAAACCTGGAATCAACATGTACATTTTCTCAAGCGGCCATGTGAGTTACCCATACTGGCACAACAGTGACTCTACATGCTAGAGATCTCTTGTCTCCTTTCAGCTCGGTGCAAACACAACCTGCAGTTCAGCACCGTTTCAAATTTTTGCCATGTGGCTGTTGGTTGCAGCTCAGTCAATAAGGGCTTCTCAGCTGCCCCAAGGAGTGCAGAATTTGTTGCTTTTCTACAGAATCTGATGAATGGAAACGGTTGATTTTTGGCGAATTTTTAAATGAGACATGAAGTGGTTTTTAAGATTTATCATGATTTTACGCTTCCATATGGATCATTTCAATGGAACTGAACAGCACATGTGATTACTTCAAGGACCATCAGAATGTTTGAAATCCAGTGCATCCAACTGGCAATATTATTAGCTGCAATTTGGCTCCTACTGTTTTCACTTTATTCTGATTATCAGACTGCTTTTCAGCCAAAACCTGAGGACATTTCTGGAGACTTTGGCCACACATGTGTGAAACTGAAGTGCTTTTAGATCGGCTGGTGCAGACACACATTTTCTCTTTCATTGCATCGGGATGTAATGAAAGAGGCGGATCTTTAAAATAAAAAGGAAACAAAAGCAGAGTGCTGAAATGTGGATAAAATTCAGACGCACAGAGGCCTGGGGCTTCTGCATATTCCACCGCCGTGCATCTAATCCTGACAAGAAAACAATCAGCAGATTAACCAGTAATTTAGAGTATAGAAAATAGAGCAAAGAATTCCCTTTTTTTTCTTATACATGGTTTTGATTTCCAGGGTTGAAATGCAAACATCATGGGTGTATTTTATGTAACAAACAGCCTCCACAGATTGCTCAATAATTGTCAGATTGCTCTCTGGACTTTGTTATTGTATATTATTACCAGTTCAATAATTAATTCACTGTCTCTGACAAACACTGTGAAGCTCAACAGAGCACGAAGAGATCATTCAGTACCAGTATGGAGGGAGTAAACACTAGTTTACAGTTATTACAAAAGCAATGCAACAGAAACAACAGCAGGCCCTGCCCTAATCAGACCTGTCTGAACATGAATCTGGTTAAACTGACAGAACCAGCTTAAGCACAACAACATTCAAACCAAACACTGTTTAGGAACGAATTTCTTCGCCAGTCCTTCAGCCGAAATCATTATTATCATTAATATCAATTATTATCATTAACAGTTATGAATTAATAACCTAGCTGCAGTAAAGGAGCTCAGCATTACCTTCTATGAAGAGGAGAGACTCAATAAACCGTCCCAAGCCGGGGACACGAGTTTGGCGTCTGACGCATGCGCAGAACGAGATTAAATGAACACGGAAGTGACAGATGGTCCAATTTAAAAAAGAAAAAGAAAAAAAAGAAAGAGCCGGATGTGAAAGAGTTGTGTAACCTGATAAAACCTCTCGTAATCATGTAAGGAGACTGTGTGAAGTCTGATAACTGCGGGCTGACGAATAAATAAATAAATAATAAATAAATAACTAGAAAAAGAAGAGCGTCTTAACACAGTCTGATTTACTTGTGTTAGATACTAGTTTACTCCCTTCAAAGTAAAAAAAATTATAATATCGTTTGTTTTTTTTAGAAATGTATTTTCTTTTTGTTTATTGGGATTTTTTGTTGGATTTGATTTGATTTGATATTTTCCTCCTTGCACCACTGACTGTCTGCTGTAACAGTATTCGACTTGTACATAATAATTACATAATAATGCCTGTTTTTAATGAACAAATGTTTAATAAAGTTTTTTTAAAACACAAAAAGCGGCAGACTGAAGACTGCGTGTCTGAAAATCAAAAAATTATTTTCATTTTTTAAAATGTATTATTTTTGTTGGAGACGGACTCTCTTTATTATATGCAGCTGCAGATATCAGTTTTTAAAGAAAACAAAATCTAATTAGAGCTAGTCATTCAAACCAACGTCCATAATTATTTTCCTAAAGGCTGTTGATAATTCATATTCAGGATATATTCAAGAAGGTTTTGACTAGTCTCCAGTTTTAGATACAGTATAGTATACATACATATACATACAAATATATGTATGTATATATAAAAGCTTGTCAAATTAAAGGTATCTTTAACTGCACCGATGACTTCTCATACATTTTGGAAAGGGAGAACGTCTTCACCATACAAATCAATCGATAACTCCTAAATGTCAAAATGTAACTATCATATATATCACACATCTTTAACTGGATTTTCACGAGTCAGAAATCCACTACTACTTGTGATTCCATCCCACAGCCTATTAAAACTCCTCCTTTACAGTCTATCTGCAATGGATCCCAGTAAACAAATAAAGATTATTACTGTGGTGTTATGAGAGCAGCAGAGTGATCTCATAAAAACTGCACTGAAGCTGTCTCGGGAGGAGATTCGGTTTCCTCTCTTAAACACAGACATTCTTCATCCGACTCCTGGCTGCAGTCACCTGTGAGTGTTTGCTGAGATGAGCTGGAACAATAACTCAGCTCACAAATTAGCATCCATCTTTGTCTCAGCAGACACTTGACATTCAGTACAGCAGCAAAACCGGCTGCCGGCTCGGCTCGGCCAAGCTTGAAAAATCTAATAAACTTCCTGGTTTGGCAGGAAGAAGTAACTCAGGTGAAGCAATAAGAAAAGATTTATCCTTAAAAATGCACTTGTGGCTCAGTCTGTCTTTTCATTTCTCTGTCTCTCTGAGCTCGTGTCAGTTCAGTTTAATGTTATGAAACAGAGTTGGTGTAATTAAAAGCTACAGACACAGTGGATGATATCAAAAACCTAATAAATGGAGCGAAAAACTACACAATAGATCATCTGCAAAAGGCAATCAGGGAGAGATAACAAGATATTATAAAGGATATTACAAAAGAAAACTGTATTTTCTCTTTTGTGTCTCATTTCATGACAGTGACAAACTGTTTAATTAACTCTCTGTTGTTCTTCACAGTTTCAGTTACTGTTTTCATTATTATTTCAAGGTTGTTTTTTTAGTTTCACAGCTATTTATACTTTATTGTGGTGAACATGGCACCAACCACAGTCATCCTCTTTGCTTCTCCTAATAGAGCTGAAGGGGAGGAGAAATAAAGCATAAGTGGTTTTTACATGCCTTATCATATGTTTATGTATATGCATATGATAAAAAAGTCAGTCAGACCTGTGTGTATCAACTTGCTGCATGTTATTATCCTAAACATAACACAAAAATGTGTAATTTAAAATGGCAAATACTGTATAGTGAGACATGAATGGCCTGCAAAATATCATTTATAGGCCACCTTTAAACACGTATGTATAAATTTTAAATAAAATGTGTTGTGTTCGAGTCTAACAGACAACAAATCAATCAATAATTGGCTTCGATTAGATGTTATTCCAGCTGTTCGCCCACAGGAGTCGCTCTTCCAACAGCATCTCCACAATGCGGAGCGACGCACACACGCTGGACGTAGTGACGCAAGCACGTTCGCAGCCTAGCAGCAGAAAAGACGGCGTAAACAAAGCAGGCAGCTACAAATCAGCTAACGCTAAGTAGCTAACGTTTCGCGAGTAAAATGCTTCATGTGGCGTTAGGCGGCATGTCGACACCTTTTTTTGGTGAGTAGAAGAGTTTCTCATGAGGTAACAGACGCGCTCGTGTGCTTAGGCTGAAAATAAACGAGCTAACAAGAGACCGTTAACGCTAGCTACATTAGCTTTAGCTAACCTTAGATAACGGGATTTTGTATTTGTAGAAATCGGTGTTATTTGGGCTAACATTTATCGATATCACGTGGTAACAGCCCCTTAAAACACTGGAGTTAGTCAGGGGAAGAATTTTAAAAGCTGCTAGCCTTAAAATAAGTATGAGTTAGCTCGCCATGTAGCAAATTTAGGTCAAGAATCGATCAGCTGGCTAAACAGGGCTGGATAGCGGTGTGACGCTCCTGGCTAGATGACCACTTGATCGCACTCGTCTGGACTCGGACTGCGATGTTTAGCCTGATGGCGAATTGCTGCAACTGGCTAAAGCGCTGGCAAGAGCCCGCAAGGTGAGTTGAAGCACAATATGATGCCATAACCTTTGAGCCTTCATCCCCATCACACGTATTTTATGTGTCAGTAGGTTGCAAAGCTGAGCCTGGTCTGCAGGCACAGCAAGGTCTTCAGTTTCAGACCACTTCCTCACAATCCACTCTATTAAAAGCAAAACTTTAAATGAGCTGCAACCACAGACAGATCTCATATGTAACTAGTAGGATTGATCAGGTAATAACTCAGCATTTGTGTTGCATGTGCAACTTCAACAACTTTGTGTGACTTCAGTAATAAAAGTGACATTATGAATTTCTGTTCTGCCCATATTTTCTTTCTTGTATCAGCACAGCGCAAAGGCTGGACTTAATAAAGGGCATTTTGTCTAGTGATAATGAAGATGCTTTTGATTTGCAATAAATAATGTTTGCCTTAATCAGTATTATTCAGAGATGAATTTACAGACTGCTTTGGATTTGAAATGATTACTTTATTCGTTGATGCACAGAAAAATTAATTAGACAAATATTATTTAACCTTTAAAGCAAAAAATGTGAGGATTTGGGATTCTTAGGGGCATTTTTAATGATCTGACATTATACAGGTTTAATTTTGAATCCATAATTTGAGAGAGAGCTATCTCTTCAGTTCTGTGCTTTTAATGAACATACTGGAAACAGTACTTTTATTTAACTTTGTGAGGCCCTTTGCGACTGGAATCAGGGTATGTCAATCTCGTGAGTGTAAAGCAGCAAGACCAGCAAAATGGAATTGACGGTGCTTAACTCACGTGGTACTGGTGAGGCACCTGATCCTTCGGACTTAGTCAGAAATCCTCACCTAATCCTGCAGTCAGGTCGATTCAGTGGGTCTCTTCCATTTGACCTGTTGCTCGGAGGGGTTTGTGGCAGCGTGGACAAGCGGTTATGGTTTAGCGGTCAGTGGGTCGACGGTGTCTCACCTGTGCGTCGAGAGCCTGCCCTGATGAAGGCCGGTTGGCTCCAGAAGACGGTTAGATGGATAGTGCGGTTGATGTCTTTTCGGCGCAAGTGTAAAAGTTAAGTATGCAGTGAGGGGACAAAGACAGCCTGTGTTTATGTGTACGATTTGTCTTCATGGACTTACTTTAGGTCGTGGCAGTAATCTCCTTTTAGTTTGTGTTTACTCACTGTTTGTTTTATACTTTGTGTGCATTTAATGCCAGGAGACATAATGTGAGCCTAAAGATTTGCAAGATGCGTTGATATGATTGCAGCATAAGCGTCAACTGAAAAGGATTTTTAATGCTTTCGTTTTCTTCCTATTTATTTATATTGTGTCTCTAGTTTCTTCAATAGGATTGTATTAGCAAGTTTATGTTTCACTTTAATTTTTTGCACAGGTTAGTTGTGATAAAATGAGGTCAGACTGTGATTATGTCACTGGTTAGCCAAGTGATGTAATTTATTTTTTCAGACACATACTTGCACATTAATATACCCATTAAGATTGTAACATGGGAAGATATTTAGATTATTAAGAAGACTTGGAGGTGAATGTTGCTACCTTCCCATGTGTGTCAGACCTCCAGAGATGACGGATGATATTAGCTAATACCTGCATCTTTCTGCAGAGGATTTTTAAACAAGATCATTTTTTTATTCTTTTGCTGATTTGAGATGCATGCAGAAGTCAATTTGCCAGGTTTACAATAAGCCAGATATCATTAAAACAACTACCGATATTGCATGGAGGAACTCTGTCGCATCTTTGCCTTGCTCAATTCGTGTCAGTTCACCATGTGACTGCTGCTGACTCATTCAGTCCACTGTGCACATCTCTGATTGCGTTGGTCATTCAGATTATTAATTAGCTTATCTGTGCCCCCAAATGCGTCATGAGAACTAATGCCTCTTCAGCTCAAACACTGCAGGTCGGCTCTGTCTAATCTAGCAGTGATGTTTATGTGCATTTTTCGATTTTTTTTCCCCTCCTTCTTGTCTTACAGGAAAGTGACTCTAGTCATGGTTGGACTGGATAATGCAGGAAAGACAGCCACAGTGCGAGGAATCCAGGGAGGTTAGGACTCTTTGTTATGAGTCTTAATAATGCATTGTCAGTAATCTCAGTTTTCTGTGTCCTTTTTTTGTAAATAATAGAAAAGTTAAGTTGTTCCCTGTCTTGTTTACTCTGAATAAACTGCCTCCCTTCTGTTTCGTGCCTATTATCATGTATATTTTATGCTGCATTTGACTGCTTGCAGTTATGCCTTGCTGCTTTTATATTGTGTTGTCGTTATTACATTTTAAAAAACTGAAGTTGTGCTCCAGAAGTCCCCATTAAAGGTTTTGTTGATCTTACGTCATGTGTTGCCTCTGCTGACTTGGTTTGCTAACGTTTCCAGAGAATCCCCAGGACGTGGCTCCCACGGTGGGCTTCTCCAAGGTTGACCTCAAGCAGGGCAAGTTCGAGGTGACCATCTTCGACTTGGGCGGCGGGAAGCGGATCCGGGGCATCTGGAAAAACTACTACTCCGAGTCGCATGGCGTGGTGTTTGTGGTGGACTCCAGCGACGTCCAGCGGATCCAGGAGACACGGGAGACCATGGCAGAGGTCCTCCAGCACCCACGTATCGCTGGCAAACCTGTGCTCGTGTGAGTGCTCTTTCATAAATACCATATATCTGAAGGTGTAGGGACTGCAAAAACAGAATGAATTCTCAAAGAATAGAGGAAAGACTGAGATAATTCAGAGATTGCCCAGCCTACAGTCCAATTTGTTGAATGCATGCATTGCAGGTTGATTCCTGGAGGCATCTGTTTAATCAGTAATCAGGACAAAAAGCACAGGCTGCCAAACAGAGACTTTCAAAGTATATTTTCAGGTATGCAGAGTGCTGTAAACAGAAAACCACAATCAGCGCAGAGTCACATTTCCATAAGATTTCCAGCCACTCTAACAAGACAGCTTGCAGGAAGTGATAATTGTCCTTGGAAGTGCTTTACTTTCTCTTCAGTGACAGGGTGAGCTGTTTCGACCACTAGCTCGTTGAGCATAGTCAGAAGTTCTCATTTTTCTTTATCAGATTAGTCTGTTTGCATGTGTTTTTTGTCTCTCTGCTCTCAGGCTTGCCAACAAACAGGACCAGGAGGGAGCTCTGGCTGAAGCAGACATCATCGAGAATCTGTCGTTAGAGAAGCTTGTTAATGAGAACAAGTGTCTGTGTCAGATCGTAAGTGTTTCTGCACCTGTTGTGGAACCGCCGTTGCATGACATTAAGGGCATTTGGCTTTAGCTGCGGCTTCACCCGTATATAGACGAACGCAGAAGACAGCCTGCAGTCTGGCAGCTGCTTTAATCCAAAGTTTCAAAACCGCATGTGCATTAAAATAACATATTTGTGTTGTTGTTTTTCAACGCCAAGAGGTGCTCGTAATGTGTTGTCTCTCAATATATGTTCCTTCCCCAGGAGCCATGCTCTGCCGTTTTAGGCTATGGGAAAAAGGTCGACAAGTCCATCAAGAAGGGCCTGAACTGGCTCCTCAGCAACATTGCCAAAGACTACGAGGCCATTACCGAGCGTGTGCAGAAGGACACGGCTGAGCAGCGAGCTTACGAGGAGCAGGACAAGAAGGAGAGAGCGGAGAGAGTGCGGCGGATGCGAGAGGAGAGGTGAGGGGGAAAAAAAGATGGGAAGAACAAATAAGTGCAGCAAACAAGGACAGTAAAACAAAATCAAAACACGACAGAGGTTAAAATATACATGTGGAAAGATAAATGAGGGCAGGGTGTATTTTGGGGAAGATAAAGGAGAAAGAAGATGGCTGGAGAATAGTAAATAAAGCTTGGAACCAATGCAAATGTTAAAATGCCAAAGGTGGCAAGGTGTGCAAACTCCCCTGTTTGCAGAAATATATTTATCTCCAACTATAAGAGCCATAAAACACTGCTTCTATTGGAAAAGAGCAAACTGCTTCTCAGTGGTTGAAATGCCAGGTTGTACAAATGCACAGTTAAATTGAATCAGAGCTCGGATCAATGTTTTATAAATATGACATTGTCACCAAGGAGGGGTGTGTCATTGCGCCGAAAGGTTAACATCTTATCTGTCCACAGAGAACGGCAGGAGCGGGAGGAGGCAGAACGAGAGGGCCGGCCGATCCAAGAAGAGGAGCCTGATGAGGAAAACATCCAGAGCCCCTTCCAGCCAATCGGAAATGTGATTTCCGAGGTGTGTAACTGCTGTGAACGCACCAGGGGAGGGGGGTTCTATTACCGTGTTTGATATTGCTGGAGTTGAAGTTCATTTCAAAGAACTCAGGAGTAATGGCTTTTTGGCTTTCATGTTCTTTTCAGGCCGAGGATAAAGAAAAGGAGAGGAAGAGGCAAAGGGAGCTGCAGGAGGGCAGCACAAACAGCCCGAAGGCAGATCGGGAGGAAGACGAGGACGAGGAGGACAACGATGAAGAGCCAGATGATACGAGACAAACACCAGAAAACAGCAGTTCAGGTGAGTGTTTGAGGATCCTTACGTGATCTTCTTATCAGGAGTTTAGTTTTAGGCAAATAGTAAATGCATACAGGTAGATTTATGTGCCTAGATGTGAAGGCAGAGAGGATCTTTGAAGGAGCTTTGCCAAAGCAGCGTGTGTTCTGGCTTTACAGCACGGGGGAAAAAAGTCAGAGCTTGTTCTTGCTTTGAAAGCAAATGATTAAACAAGTGTTTGTTTAAGATATGTTAACATTTAAATGAAATCCAGTCCATTGAAGCAACTGTCTGGCATGCATCCTGTGATTCTTAACTAAGCTTAAAGCTCTGACTTTCACTACAAACACGCTTACAGAAGACAATGACACGAATAATTAAGGGATAAGAAAATGGCAGCAGGAGCAGCTTAAACTCGCTCAAGTCCAACGATGAAAGCTGAGGCGAGGAGGCAGTCCAGTGTTTTATGTGATGCGGCTCTCGCAGCAGGGTTCTCACGGCTAAATGTCTCTGTACGTTCAGCCTCGGCAGGCGAGCAAAGCAAGAAGAAGACGAGCAAACTGCACCTGAAGAGGAAGCACAGAGTGGATCCGCTGAGGACGGAGGACGGAGCAGCAGAGATGCCGACACCTCCGCCTCCTCCAGGTCAGTCTGCTGTTTCTTTAAAGACCTGCTTTAATTGCAACTCCACTGTGTCCACCGGCAGCTGATCTGTAATGTGGAGGGAAAGCTCTATTTTGTAGCCTTATTCCTTCATTTACATGTAACGTAATTTAGCAATTTACTCACCTTAAGCCGTAATAAGCCTTCACATTAAATGTTTTTTACCTCCAGACCAGTGGGAGTAGGAACCGCAGTGTGTTGGTCACAGAGTTGTTTAGCTCCACTGTCAACAAAACTGGTTCTGATAGCAACACATGTGGTGCTGTTTGGTTTAAGCATCACAGGGACAAACAGAGCACACAGCTTGTTAGATAAGAGCCGCTCAGCTGTGGTTTGAGTGAACAGAAACACCGCCTACGCATCACCGACACGTTTGCCTCGCTGTGCCGTCCTGTTGAAGAACAGCTGGGAGGGCGGCCGCTCTCGGCTCAGTGTCCTCACCCCCGTCGGAGAGGATCGATAGAGCAGTTTGACAGCTGATAATAGAATTGTGGGAGGTGGTTTTGTTGCTTGATGTCTTTGACCATGACTTCAGATGCTTCTTTGATAAAAAGCCACCAAGCCGACAATGTAGAAAGTAGCCAGTGTTGCTGTCAAATGCCATTTAGCAAAGAAGCGAGATCAACCAAACGATGCAGCCGCAGCACGAGTCCCACATTTGTCCTCATCAGTGTGTTTTTATTTTCTTTCCTT
The DNA here is from genome assembly GCA_024666655.1 of Dascyllus trimaculatus. Classification (NCBI taxonomy): domain Eukaryota; kingdom Metazoa; phylum Chordata; class Actinopteri; family Pomacentridae; genus Dascyllus; species Dascyllus trimaculatus. Next base: position 16,805,745 of record CM045468.1, read on the forward strand.
TTAGTGGGATGGGCCACACCCAAAGTGTCTCGGCTGCCAAAACTAGAGCCACTCGGGGACACGAGACATTCTGGTAAAGCTGCCTGCGAAATCCAGTCGCACTGAGACCCCTTCGCTATTCACCATAAATTAATTTCATGCATTAACGAGCCCGTCACTGTCTCACTAACTCGGCCTTGGTGTGGATTAAGTCATTCATCTGTCATGGTTCAGATCAGTGTTTCCTCTGTGCGGCGACACACCGGATGAAATTCAGATCCACGTTTTGAGCTCTGAGGTCGGTGGGTTTGTTTGTGGTAAATTTCTGTGTGGCGTTGCAGAGGAAACACTGAACTCTGTCTGCCTTAAGACGTGTGCTGACTGTTAATTAGCATCACAGACCCACTTTGCTCTTTTTTCCCCCCTCCTGCATCTCACCAGGCATGTGTTTGAATGTGTGTGGATCCTTCATGGCTGCAGACGTCCTAATCAACTCAAAGGCTTGTCTTGTGTTTTCATTTCTCCTCCAGTCTTTGTCTGCAGCATCTTCATCCTGGCTTCCATTGCTTTGGATCATAGATTAATGGACAGTGGTTGTGTTTTTCTTAATAGCAGGACTCAGTGGATGTCGTTCACTAACAAAGCCAAACCTTTTCTCCTCCCCTCCACAGAGTTTTACAAGAAGCCTCTCCCGCCCGTCGCGAATAGGCCGCGGCCTAACGGCGACGCTCATGACGTCATTTTTTAACCTCCTTTACAGATTGACGGCGACTCTCGACCAATCACGGCTCTCTCCCTTTTGCTTTCTGTCTCAAGCGAGCGGCGTGTAGACCACGGGAGCCGGCGAAGTGCGATGGACACACACAAAAAAAAAAAGCGACGTCGAGTCCCGCTCGGAAGCCGCAATTTGATTTCACAAACTGACGCGGTTCAGCGTGAAACTCTCGCCTGAACTGTCGCCGTCAGGTTCTGCACATCTGATGCTGAGCTCTTCACAGACTTTATTTTTTATCGTTGATATCAGTGTTAGAAGGTCCACGTGTCCGACTGAAATGCTTTTAATTGACAACGAATGTAAATATAACCTTGTATATGTTTGTGTCTGTTACTGAATAATGTATTTGTACACACGCCGCCATTAAAACGACCATATTTATATCATTTATTTTTGCACCTTGAGATTTGTAGTGTCATCACGTGAGCATGGATGGATAGTAAACTAGATGTCTTAAGTGGCTTCTCACAGCCGAGTGCTTTAAAATCGACCGTTTTAAAGTCAGATGTTTCTCTTTTTACAACAGGCGTGTAAAACGAGGACGAGTCACAGCTTGCAAGTAGAGGTTGAGGTGATTATTGCGCTGCATAGTACTGTACATGGAAAAGTCGCACTACATCATGATGGTCCATCGGCTGGTTTTAGTCGTGAATGTCTGCAATGGCCAACAAAAGAAAAACACTAATTTTATTTTTTTTAAAAACTCTAATAGGGTACTTTTTTGTCACCTGCCAGCAGCATCACAAAGCATCTTTTTATTTACTGTTAAAAATGTAAAAAAAAGAAAAATATATTTGTCTTTCTTTGTCTACAGGGCTACAGATTTTTTACGCATTCTGCTGTTTACACTGTGTACCTGTTTTTAAAGTGATATTTCTCTGGGGCGGGAATCAGCCTCAGACTTGCTGCCTTTCAGGTGCCCCTGAGGTGTGAGCCAGCCAGCACTGTTGTTGTTCCAGCTTTTCTGTCTCTGCCTGCTGCACCCGTTTCCACTTTGAAACAGCTGAAAATAGCGAAAATTGCAATGGGGCGGAGGGGGCATAAACACAAATCTGGAACTTGGAACACTCCGTTGCCCCAGTTAAGTTTCTTTTTTATGTTGGAAGAGTTTGCAGTGGGACGATAAGGGAGGAGGAAATATCCCAACATGGACACCTGGAACAGCCAGTATTGGGTCAGAACACACAAGAATATGCGTAGCAAAAGTGAGAAATATCCCTTTAAAACCACAATATTGTATTTCAGATCTATAGTACGACGCTCACTCCCTTGTTTTGGAGCTAGATGTTTGACAAAAATATTTTTTCTACCCTGTTTGAATTTTATAACAGCACAATTAAAGATGTTTTGAATATACCATTGCCTGATTGAGATCTGTTGTTTGCGGTGCGTCGACATTGAGCAACTGCTGCTAGATTAGAAATGGAGTGTTTGCTGCTGTGGAGTGTTTGCTGTTTTATTTTTGGCTCAACGTGAACATCAGTTGGTTCAACAAGCAGCTCTTGCTTAGCATACACCTGTTTGTGTTCGTCACTGCTCATGTTTATTCAGGCTTCCAGTTCGTGGCTCTTGCAGCGTTGGTGAAATTTTTTAATGGGGTTTTCTATTACGAGGTTTTTTAATTGCACCGTATGCTGTCACTCTATAGTACAGTGAGCTGATTGCTGTACAGCCTTAAAGAGCCCACATGTGCTTTTTGAGTTCCCCCTGTCATTTAGTGTGTTGTGTAGCTTTTTGCGCTTGTGAATATCTGCAAACTTCCAAAGCCAAAAGGATTCCACAGAAAACACTGATCCTTACCTGTCTGAAACGGCTCGTTTGAAGTCGAAGCTTTTCTTCCCTTACTTATTGATGTCACTACGTAACACATTTGCATAGCGCCTGCTTAGCGGCTAATTTGGTACGCCCTCAACAAGCTGCCCCCTTGCAGTCGGCCATTACTTCCTCACTGGGTCTCCCAGTACTCAGAGACCTGAGTTTGCAGTACATAACCAACATTGCCTCGTTTAGACGCTGACCAATCAGAGCAGACTGGCAGATAGCATTAAAGAGACAGGAAATGTGGGCCGCCGTATAGCTCGCTGAGTTGGGCGCAGGTCGCCAGCAGCCGGTTGTGAGTTCGAGTCCGGCTCACGACCCTTTGCTGCATGTCTCTCCTCTCTACCCCCTTTCACCCTGTCTATCAATAAAGCTTCAAAAATCTCCTCCAGAAAAATTAATTTTTAAAAATAAGATACAGGAAATGGGTCAGAAAAGAGGCACTGCTGTAAGAATGTGTTTTTTGAACGAAAAAAAGCATGTAAACATATTCTAGTGGACCCCAAAATAAACGGAGAAATTTGTAAATGTGCATCATATGGGCTCTTTAAAATATGCTGAGGCATGTTAGCCACATTTTAAGGTGATGTACCGAAAGCAGTGCTCTTAGAGGTTCTTCATGGGCGGTTCTTGCGGTCAGAACATGCACAAAGATTGAAAAGCCCCTGACTGCAGTGTGCCGTTCGGGTTAACATTTGACTCCACCCATCTCAACATTCCATAAACCAGTTGGGTTCAGTCTTATAACATACAACTTCATTTTGCAACAGTTTGGTAGCAATCTAACCCTCACCCTAACCCTAACCTTTCAGGAACTTGTGTATCTAATTTAATTCAGAGTGGAACCACATACAGGGGCAAATACAAGTTTGTGACTATGCTATGAGTGTAAGACGGCGCTTGTTTTTACATACAGGCAATGTCCTCGTGGGCGGAGTCAAATGTAAGATTCAGCCAATAGCATGCCGACGTTGAGCCAGGTTGAGCTCCGCACTGAACTGCACACTGCAGTCTGGGGTACTTGCAAAGATTTGAGAGGCCCTAAAAAGGCCCACAAATCCCTGCAGTGGAAAGTGGCAGCATCGATTGAAGGGATTAGGGCTGATCGACCAGTAATTTAGATAAAAATAATACCGACATTTATCAGGTGTTGTGGTAGATGTGATGTTTTAACGTTACATCTTCAGGTGTACAGCAGCAGCCCACATCCAAATGTTCTTTTTAAAGCTCAAGTCTGAATATGTGACTTTTCAAAGAGGTGGCTGGAAAATGTGCAGCTTTTTGATGCTTCAGTGGAAGAACCGGGCACGGCGGGTACAATCAGCGCCGCGGTTTTCTTTTATTTTTGATGAAAACGCTGCTTCTGTTGAGAACTTGTTGTCGCTGTGGTATTAGGCTGTTCGACTGATATGGAAATATCAGCAGCGACAGATAAACTGAAGTGAAACGAGAGCGAGCAGGTTCGTTACACGGAGCCAAAGAAAAATGATTCAAAGGGGAGGGAGAGATCAGAACAAGACAGGAGAGTATCGGAACATGTAATGAACTTGTTTCTCTTTGACAAATCATCGCGGTGACTGACTTTGTCAGCCGAAAAACACAACTATATGAGTTTATACGCCAAAGCAATACGTCAAACTTCATGCTTTTTGGACTGTGGGTGAACTGAGTGAACCCCGTTGCAGCTGTAAAACACACAGAGCCCAGATCTCTATTACTTCTCATCACACAGTGCAGTGGTGATCTGTCTCTAATACAAATTAAACTCCCAGCGGCAAAACATATTTCACTTTGGAATTAGACTGTATAGTAAAACAAATGAAGCTTCCTGCTAAAATGGGGCCGGGAAGAAAAAAACTGACACCTGCTCCGAAGTGATGGATAACACAAAATGTTAAACTACAGCAATTCTTTAAGGCATGATGGGCAATCTAGCTCCCTTGTTGACAAAGTAATTACACATTTACAAAGTGCTGATGAGTGTTCGCCAGAAACAGCAGGGAGAGGAATATTTGCCAATTTTATTAAGACTAAAAGGAGGGGAAAGTAGCTTCAGACAGAGATGATGATTTTTCTTCTCGAGACGATTATAAATGAGCCTTTCGCAATCTGCTTTTCCTTCTAAAAATAGTTGTTTGTCTGTGCTGCACCCTCATTTAGACCTTGTCAAACATCTGTTAGCAGCGTCTGCAGTCGGCGTCTCTTGCAAGCAGAACATTGCAATAATGTGCCGTCTCATTACTGCCCTCCCCGTTGCGGACGCACAGACAGGCTTCATTTAAGTGAGGGATGTCACGATGCGGGAGCTGGGATTCAGACGGCAGATGTAGCAGTGCCCTTAAAAACAGGTGCTTTCAGCCACCAGCTCCTCGCCGGTTCTGCTTTGATATCATCGGTCTGTGACGTCCGATTTGTTATGAAGTGTTCTCCCCCCCCCTCCAAAATTCTCTGCATCTGTTTTAGTTATTGCTTTTGCAAAAAGTGCCTTTCAGCAAACGCCAGAGAGTTTCTATGTCAAGAAAAAGTATGTGGATTATACAGTTGTTAAAATCACACACACACACGGGATTATAAAATCAGGCTGCACTACATTTTGGTCTATTTTGTCAGGGTAGAAATTGGTATCACTTCCTTTTCCACAATAGACGTGTCTCTGTATTGTTGTGCAAATGCGAGCTTGATAGTATGGAAATGTTCAGCTGTCGAAAATACTTCAGCTTGACATCAGGTTTAGTCTGTAAGTTAGAAAACACTGAAGATCCGTTTCAAGCACTGTGGTTAAAGTCGCATCTTGTTGGCCTACGTCAGGGGTGGACAATCCTGGTCCTCGAGAGCCACAATCCTGCATGTTAAAGATGTTTCCCCTCTCCCGACACACCTGATTCAAATGATCAGCTCATCATCAAGCTCTGCAGAAGCCTGATAACGATCCTGATCATTTGAATCAGGTGTGTCGGAAGAGCGAACATCTAAAACATGCTGGATTGTGGCTCTCGAGGACCAAGGTTGTCCACCCCTGGCCTACATGAATCGCTGACTAATTAAAGGTAAAACTGGAAGAAATGAGCGTGAAAACCTGCCCGGTTGTCAAGCTTTGATCACGAAATCGCTAAATTTATTCAAAGGGCTTAACAAGCTTCATGTCCAGGATGTAACATGAGACTTGGTTCAGTTAAGGAAAAAGCTCCACACTTGCAGAGTCGACAGAACTAATAGTGGTAACGACACATAACGAGGACAGAGTTTTATGTAAATGAAGTGCAAATGAAGAGAAATGTGAATGGGAGAAGGCAGCGGAAACCTGTAGGGGCTGCGATGCACAGAAGGAGAATAACAAACATTCAGGCTACATTTTTTCTTAAAACTTCCTGGTTCCGACAGAAGCAGGCTCAGGGAAGGCGGCCATCTGCCTCGACCGGTTGGGGTGAGGGGGGAGGAGATGGCAGGACAGCAGGTGGTGAGGCCAGCGGCTGCAGATCAGAGACGTGTCGCTCTAATCCAGAGACCTCCATGGTCAAAGGTCACAAATGGTGAGTTCAAAGACCGTTGGAAAGTTGACAATCTACATAATTCCTTCTGTTATTCCAGTTTCCTGCTGTGATTAAACACTCTGGTGGATTTTGGGGTTCAGAGGGTTAAAGAGGCCGTGTTATGATCATAATTACACACTCTCGGTGTGTCTGGAGACCCACAAAATATGAGAAAGGCTCGCCCCCTTGTTCCTTTTCTTTCTCCATGGATCAGAAAGTTTGTTTAGGAATGAGCTGTTCAGGTTTGCAGCTTGTTGTAATGAAACAAAACCAACTGAAATTTTAAATACACTTTCTGGGGACATGCGAGTCTGCACTGGCTTGTTAAAAAGACGTATAATATGGGACCTTTAGGGATTGTAAAATACTTTGAGAACAGTGGGAAGTTTTGTTCAACAAAGCTGGATATTTATATTTTTCTGCTAGAACAGTGCCAGTGGTTTGTGAAATGAAAGGTCAGCTGCATTACATATTCAAAGGTGCTTTCCTCCTGTGGATAAAACAAGCAGAGCGATATTTACGACTGTTTTTGAAAGGGGTATTTCACAGGGGCCATCTAAATTTTTCCCATTTAAACCATTGAGACATCTTTCATGCCGTGCACAGATCTCCCCTCAATCAGAAAGTGTCCATTTCATTATTCCTCCCGTTTACTCCAAATAAAACCGCGTCGGCTGGAAACATAAAACACATCCCATCCTGTGAGCATCTTTCCGGGGAACGACCTCCAGCAGCAGGCGTTTTAAACAGCCCGAGCTTTCATGAGTGGGGAATAGGTTGAATCACTGTTGTGTTAAATCACTTGGCAGCGGCGAGCAGCGAAAGGGGGCCGTGAACTGAGATGAAATCTTTGTGGGCAGAAGTTGTGCTTTTGCCAGTCGGCCACCATTCATTTGGAGATGTTGCATGCAAGCGGGGTTGGACGAGGTCTCGCACAGCCCTCCGGGGAGGCCCCTCGCTCTCTGTGGCAGCGTTAATAACATCAGGTAATATTGCTGCTAGCGCTGAGAGGAATTGTTCAATTCGGTGCTCATTGACTCTTGACATCTTCGACACACAGAAATGCTGCAAACACACACAGCAGAAACCTGAATGTGGGCATCAGGGTGCAACAGTCAATTTTTGGCTCAATTGCATAAGCAAGAGGGCTAATTATGGGCTCAAAAGGTCTGTTAAGTTAATTTTCATATCTTTTCAAGCAATTTTGTGTTCAGAAATGCTTCATTCTGTCCTCCCTGGCCAACAGAACCAATATGTAGACACTGACGTCACTGCAAAATGAAATTCCACAAATTAACTTTCTAGATCTGCGGTTTCACTTTTTTAAGTCGAACTTTCAGCAAGGTGGTTTTTCTATGATATTTGATCTCTACGGAAGCCAAAAACCTGCACATTTAAGTCCCCTTCATGATCAGATTTAATTATTTATGTGTGTTTTTCAGAGTGAAGTGTTGAAGATAAGAAAAAGTTGTTTTCAGACTTCACATACTGACTATCTATGTCATGAGTCACGACATCAAACTGACACGCATGTTCTTTTCTTATATCCATATATCATCAGTACAGTTCATTAGTCTAGTTTTCACTCTTCTAAATAATTACCATCATTATATTTTTGCTTCTACGGTTGTATGTTTAGCATATCTATATAATATATGCAAACACAGTGAAAATGGCCTGGTTGGACATACACTTGATTCTAACGAATGACAGTACAGAGTAGCTCCTGACTGATCCTTTTAACATTGTGCGTTCATGCAAGATAAGCATTTTAAAGTTGTATGTGACAAAATGCCAAAAATATGGTTAAAATAATGTCGCCGAAGCATCCTGTAAACTTAAATATTCTTAAAAGTCACACATCAGGCCTCCTTCCAGCAAATAAATATTGAAAAAGTCTCATATGTTCCTGGAATGTGTCTTTCTTTTTTCTTTTAAGCTCAAAATACTAACAAAATGGTCAATTTTACCATCATTGTATCACTCCTGGTTTTACTCCTGAACTGAATGGCCTGTTTCAGCGTCTGTAGCTTGAAATGCAGCTGATCTTCTGCTGTCCACACCCCCTTCAGGAAGAAGACTCTCTCTGCGAGTGGGCATGCAATCAAAACCAATGGTAAGGCTAGCCACGTTAGCAGCATGCTGAGGATTTTACTGTTGCTGTGGGGACATTGTCATCAATAATTATAGTAATCCACTGGATCTTCAGTTCCTCAGGTGATGGGAGTGCATGAAGACTGTCGTGTTCAGTCTCGCAGCAGAACACTTGGTGAGTTTCGAGACATTTTTAAGCGAACAGAAGCAACTCTGGAAAGCAAACAAACCCGGTGGATTGTGAGGAAGCTTCTCGCTCTGAATAGTTCACCTCTCCAGCAGAGGCAGTGAGCGGGTAGGATTATACAAAGTTTGAGTGAGAGAATATTGGTTTGTTAGCTGTTATGTAGCACTTAGGTCAGATTGCTACTTGCTCATAAAGCTGGGGGGCGATCTGGTTGTGGAGGGGCTTGAGGAAGTAAGCTTCTCTATATCTTAACAACTTTTACTTTACACCTCTAACTTTAGAACAACCACAAAACATGACATGACGTTTTGTGTTCTTGAAGAATCAAAAGTTTCAAAAAAGATTTGAGCTCCCCTATTAAATCTGAACACTTGGTTCTGACCAATCCAATAATCCCACCTGTGCAAGCATGACCCACCAGTAAGTGCCTGGACTCTGGCTTCACTCCAGTTTTTCTTGAACGGTATCATCATTTTGAGAACACGACCTGGTTTTCACCTTCTGTCTGAGAGCTGAAGTCACAGAGCAATTAGAGCAGGGAGAGGAAGAAAAAGTGTCGGCGCCAAATTGGAGGTGTCTGGATGTAGCTGAGGCTTCTTTTAATAAATTACTAAACCACTACTGTTCACACTGCAGGAGCCACAGGTGGGAAAAAGTACCTGAACACACCAGTAAAGCTGCAAAATGTGGAATTTTAAACTTTGCCTTTTTTTTCTTCACGTCTTTAAACATCACTGCTCGTGTTAATATCATGCAAAAATACTTAAAAAGCTCAAAAGATGTTCCACATTCTGCTCATTATTTCCCTCAAACCTGCTTGTACTTCATGTTCACCGATCAGGCATAACATTATGACCACCTGCTAAATAGGGTGTCCATTGGGCATGGACAAGAGGACCTCTCAGGGTGTCCTATGGGGTCTGGAACCAGGATGTTGGCACTGGATCCTTTGGGTACTCTGGCTTGTGCAGTGGGGCCTCTGTCAATCAAACTAGTTCCACTGCATCCTGTTGATGCTTGATCACAATGGGCTGTAGGAAGTTTGGAGGTCAAATCAACATGTTGGTCCATTGTCATGTTCCTCAACATGTTCCTGATGGTTTGATGTTGTTTCCATGTGGTGGGGTGCATTTTCCTGTGGGGGTAGGCCAGTGACATTTGGGATTTCCATTTGCATTAGGCAGTGTTCTTGTTTTGGGACAATGTTTAACTGGGTGTCTAAGTCATCAAGGTTTTGGAGCAGAACACCACATAGTAGCAATATGATTGTTATTCACTTCACCTGCCAGTGGTCATAGTGTTGTGGCTGATCGGTGTTTTATTTGAATGATCATATAAAGTGAGTCATTAAAGTCTCAGAGGTTATTAGAAGAATGGTGCAGACTTCTGTCTTCTTCACTTCCTCTGCAGTGATCAATATTTGACTAACAGGAAGTCTTATTACTCCAACTTTTGCCTTTACTCTTCAGTTTCTAGTCTTCCAGGCAAACTGGCAGTTGATCAAAATCACACCGATGCGCCACAACGCCTACCTGATGTGACCTAACGTGGCCCACCGGTAGGTGCAATCATGAACATGGTGAAGCTTTTTGTTTGTTTTTCCCTCTTATTTTAAAAAAAAAAATGCAATTTGCTCTGCGGCTCCAGGTGCTGCTTTCGACTCTGTAGCTCAGGTATGATGCAACCGGCAGAGGTGGAAAGTAACCATGCGTTCACTCAAGTGCTGGACTGAAGTACAGTTTGAGTGTTTCCATTTCTGCCCCTCTTATCTTCTACTTCAGTGCATTTAAGAGGAACATTTTATACATTTTCTTCCATTACACCTATCTGAAAGCTGCTCCTCACTTCTTAAAATTAGGATTGTTAAAAAACCCGCAACAAGCGAGAAATTCACTGTTAAAGACAGATTCCCAAACGTTCCATCTTGTCAGGTTTCAGACGTGTGAGTTGTTTGCAGATCCAAAAAGGAGGTTTCATTTAAATACTTGTTCACAGTCCAAAACGGTAAAATGTCCCATCATTTTGCAAGAAATCAAAGCTTTGAGAAGTCCCAATTACTGCTCCATTAATCATTTCACAACCTCTTAGATTTATATTGGGACTTGCTGGATGGAGCCCAACTCTCAGGCGGAGAACTACTGGACTAAAGTGCCCAGATAGATATGCAGTAGTTAAAACTGGTGACACATTAAAGGAAAATCCTGATTACATGGGTACAGCAGGGTGAATGCAAATGCTGAATCTGATTTTTGTGTCAAGATGTGACTTTTGAAGAGGGTTTATTGTTGGGGCACAGATGACAGGAGCTTCAGTAATTTGCTCAACCTGCTAATGTTTCAGTAGGAACAGTATCCTACATCTGCATTTAGATCTAGAGGAAAGACATCTGTAGGTAGGGTTGGGAATTATACCCAAACAATTTGATGATCCTCGTGAATTAGTGCGATAAATAAGGAAAAACTGAAAAGCTACTTTTCCTCAGGTGTCAATGCAGGATGTGATCAGCAACAGAGTACGATCTTATGGTAGGACTGCAGCGAATAACCCCTCAATACCAATATGGAAGCATATCTGAGAGTGCCTTGGTGGAAAAATCCCGGACAAGAGATGTCGAAATAAGTGCAATGATGAGATGAGTCATCCTTCACTGCATTCTGGACAAGTAGGCGAGTACAGGCCTGAACCTTTGGCCCCTCCAGTGAAGGGATCAGGTTGCTTTGGTAAGTTGTGGGGGCCATTTTGCTGCCATGGTTTGAGTCAACTTAACAATATCCCGGACACAAGCGATCGAAATGAGTTTCCTCCGTAGAGTGGCTGGGCGCACCCTTAGAGATAGGATGAGGAGCTCAGAGTAGAGCCGTGACTTCTCCACATCCAGAGGAGTCGGCTGAGGTGGCTCGGGCATCTGTTCCGGATGCCTCCTGGACGACTCCCTAGGGAGGTGTTCCGGGCATGTCCCACCAGGAGGAGTTCTCAGGGAAGACCTCGGACACGCTGGAGGTACTATGTTTCTCGGCTGACCTGGGAATGCTTCAGGGTCCCACCAGAAGAGCTGGAGGAGGTGTCTGGGGCGAGGGAAGTCTGGGCCTCTCTGCTTAGACTGCTGCCTCTGCCTCCCGGCCCCGGATAAGCGGTAGAAGATGGATGGATGGATGGATGGTTTGAGTCAACTTACCCTGTAAATCAATTTTTCTGAGACACCACCTTTGTCCTATGATGAAACATTTCTAACTTGGGAGTGGTATCTTCCAGGACGCCCCCATCTATAGAGCATTTCATAAGCAGTGACCTCAACAGTCACCAGCTCTCCACCCAACTGAACACCTATGTCAGACCACCTCCATCAAAACACCAAATGAGAGAACATCTTTTGGAAAAAAAATGATGTTCCATCCTTCTAGTAGAGTTCCAGAATCAACATTAAGGAGCACTGAAACTCCATTCGTTGCAGAAGTTATCCAACACCCTTCTAAGACACTTTTTGTTGGTTTTTCCTTTAATTTGTCACCCATCTGAAGCTCCTCCTCAACCATCAATCAAGTTGGACGTTGTAATATGAATCATCGGTGTCATTTTTCTGCAGAACATGTTCTAACAATGTGTGAAATCATGAATAACATGGATTGTAAATGGGACTTGGAGATTGTTGTCGTGGTTTTACGTACTATTTGACCACTGTCAGTAGTTTTACTGTGTTGCGGCAGTCTGATCTAGTTCAGATGTATTGCACTTGAGGTTGGGAGTGGGAACACTGGCCAGTCTGAAGCACCCCCGGAGCTGCACCCATCTTCCCCTGATCATCACACCTTGAATGAATAGACCTAAAGCTCCCATCTGTAAAGCAGCTTATAATAAATAAAGAGTAAAGCCATTCAGAGTCCCACTCAAGGACATGTGTGGGTGTGAGTTCATTCCTGTTAAATCCACTCAGCCGGGGGATCTTCGGATCTGTACAGTAATGAGGGATGTACCTTGTCAAGTTTTGGCCGCCGTCAGACGTTTTCCCATTGATGAGTTGTTGACACCGGTGCAGACTATCTGTTTGGAATCTGAGCCAAGACGGTACCTGCAGACATCCATAGCTGTCAGCTGCATCATTTAGTCAAATCTGCACCCAAACATCTCCCTGGCATCTGCTCCCATAGCTGTGTTTTCATACTAATTCCATCTTGCCATCTTGTCATTTATCACACTGCATCGCTTTAAATGCGGTAGTGATGCTCGCTGCCGGCAGTCGGTCACTGCAGGAAGCTCTGCCTCTCCGCCTGTGCCATTAAAAAAAGACAGTGAGGAAGACAAATATGTGAAGGCGGCAGCAGTGTTGGGACACGTTCTGATGATAAGTCATCGCTGCACTACTCTGATCCTACATCACCGGTGTCTTTGGGGGTTGGGGGTGTGTAACCGTGTGTGTTATCCATTCTGCAGTGTAACAAGTTTAAAAAAAAAACAAAACGCCTGCAGTGTGTCGACAGAATGCAACCTGTCGCCAGACCCTGAAGGTTAAATGAAGAGGAAATAATGTACAGTCGTGTTTCTGGCTCGCTTGTTTGTGCATCTGTCTTTAATAAGGGATGGAAGAGGTAATAGGTAGTGGAGTGTGCTGGAGGGTTTGTGCAGCAGCAGGGTGAGTCTTCAGGGAATCACTGCTCCTTCTGTCGCCGTGCACTCGTTTGCGTTTGCCTGCAGAGGGCAATGCAGCTCCAGTAATCTGCCGCACGGGGAGTTGGAGGGGGATAGTTAACAACTGTGCTATTCACCCGAGCTTGAATGGCGTCTTTTGGTCGGTTTCTGAGTGTCTGACTCGAGTCTGTTGACAGTGAAGGAACAAGGAGCTGAGGGGAGGCTGAAATCTACTGATCCGGGAGCTGCAGGCTGGTTTTAACTAAAAGGAGCTTTTATCTTGCAGTGGAGCGCACGTAATGGCTCATTGTGTCACTAAACAGGGAAGAAAAAGAGGAAAGTTGAAGCAGGATTTTACAGTGAGTGTACATTTACTGCTGCCGCGTATCTGTATTGAGGTGATGGGATGGCGGGGCAGCAGGTCATTAAAATATGAAAATATGACATAATATGATAGCATGATAAAATATGCTTTAATTGCATGAATATCAGGTTAACTGTGTCAAAGTAACAAGGGTGGTGTAATTAAAAAAGACAGGCAAGGAAATTAAAAGTGTCATATGTACACTGATGAGGCTTAACATTATGACCACCTGCCTAATATTATGTTGGTCCGCCTTATGTGGTTAGTTGTTATGTAGGCATGGACAAGAGGACCTCTCAGGGTGTCCTATGGGGTCTGGAACCAGGACGTTGGCACTGGATCCTTTGGGTGCTCTGACTTGTGCAGTCGGGCCTCCCTGTCAATCAAACTTACTCCATTGCATCCTGTTGATGCTTGATCGGAATGGGGTGTAGGAAGTTTGGAGGTCAAATGTTCCTGATTGGTTGGTGTTGTTGCCATGTGGTGGGGTGCATGTTCTTGCGGGGGTCGGCCAGTGACGTTTGGGATTGTCATATGCATATTTGGGTGTCTAAGTCTCACCAACACGGATGTTAAAATCCACCACATAGTACCAATATGATCAATGTTATTCACCTCACCTGTCAGTGGTCAGGATGCTGTGGCTCATCAGTGTGTATAAATACTGTATGTAATAGGCTTTGTCAAGATAACTGATGTTTATGTGATATGCAGTTCCATATTTCTTACCTTCTCCGAACAGAAGCAGTTGCTTTTCTTCATGTCGTCTTCTCTCCACTGTGGTCACCGAGTCTGTCTCTGTCTTGCATCACAGACAGTAAGAGGAGACGTTACATTCACGGTTTAACACCAGATAGCGATGAAGCTTGTTTGGGTTCGGTTCCTCCAGCGTTCCAGATAAGCAGCTTTTTTTGAAAATATGTAATAATGTGGTTGACTGATTAGTGTTTGCAGAGCGGAGCGGCTCTTATCTGATCAGTCCGTCTCAGGATCAGATGACTGAAGGGGCTTTTTTTGTGTCGGTTTGAGACGTAACTAAAATTTTCTTCTTTTAATGTTAACAATAAACACTTGATTATCTCAATACATTCAGTAACCTATATCATATATTTTTTTGACAATTCAGAAGCTGGGGAGTTTGGGGCATTTCTTGTGTATACTGGCCAAAACAATAAAAAATAAATGATCTGCTGATTGTTTTAGCTGTAGGTTCATACACTAGCTTGGTGCTCGTATCAGTAAGTGGCAACTTTTGGTGATTGGTGACCAGTTAGGTCGTTTTTATTGTTATTTTTTAAGCTTCAATAGCAAAACTTTCTGCTTCCTACTTTAGTTTTTAAGGGGCAGCTGATGGGGTTTTTTTTAATTGCTATCATATGGCCAAAGTAATTTAAAATGAATAAATTATAGTGTATTATTTATGCATAAAATATATTAAAAATATAAATATATATATTTTAAATAATCATAATTTACCAAAAAAATAACATAAATTAACAATTTAAAATTTGTAAAATATTACTTGTAAATTAGCAGTTGTTTTAAATATTATGCATAAAATGCCAAATTATATTTAGATTAATTTTTTTTACAGTATTTTTCTGCTTTCCTAAAGTACATAAAAATTTACGGAAAATTATCTGCAATTAAATATGCCGTTCTTTATATAAAGGTTTATGCACATAGTATGGATTTGAAAATGTCCTCATAATTTTAGGGTAATTTTCATTTGTTTTATTTTCATGTGTACCTTTAAACAATCATTTTAATTCATTCTAATTTATTTCTGCAACAAAAAACTGTTTCGCTGCAGAACTTTGAAGTTTAGTTCAGTTTATTAAAGGCATTTGATTTAAATCATTTAGGAAAAGTCTGTTTTTTTTCCATAAAATGCATAATTTTGCACTTAATTTGAATTAAATTATGACCTTATTTAGTTTATTTTGTGCTTTATATCACCTCAACCCAACACACTGATGTTGTTTGGATTCAGTTCATGCCAGATGTCGTCAGCGTTTGATTTTCATTTTGCAATTTTCAGACACAAGTGTGTTGTTTTCTAGTCATTTTCCACAAGGATAAACAACCCCTGCTAATTCAAGTCCATTATGAACCCTTTCAAAGTGTTTCCAATAGTAATCCAGCACCTTTAAAGCTCCTTTTAACATGCTGTTTCTATTATACTCCGTAGTCCCTGTAGAGACATCATCAGCTGCTTTTCTGTTTGACTGGTTTGCTGCAGAAAACGGTGCGATATAGAGCCGAACCCGTTAATCAATTCACTGGGGGGAAAAAAAAAGACATTTTTCAGTTTTACAAATTTGCTCCACGTCTTTGATGCCTGTGGGAACAAATTCCGTCCTTTCTGTGTCGCCACAAAATCCCACAAAGCGACATTTTTCAATCAACCAGTACCTCAAAAACACTTTTTTTTTTTTTTTTTTACAAGGGAACAGTGGTTTTGATGGAGAGCTGCTGCTGGCCGATGTGTCCCATATTGTAACAGCTAAAAAATCTTTAAGTGCCGCCTTATAGGATTCAGGCTGGATTCCACAGAAGCAATTTGCACCTATCTGTGGAGATGAATACAGTTAATGTAAATGAAGAAACCGTCCTGCAAAGCACTTGAGCCAAAGCCCTCGCTATCTAGTGCCCTTATCTACAAATGCACTCGCCTGTGCTAATGGTGGGCCTATTTCAATGTCACATTATAATATCATTTCTGATCCAATAGCCTCATTGCCTGCAGTAAGTACTCATCCAAAACAATGGACTAATGCGCCCAATGCACTCTGCTGTTAGTCAATTCATTTCCCACAATGCCTCGTGAGCGTTTGGGTACCTGCACACCTGATACGGCCACAACGCGAGGCTTGATTGAGGTCAGGAAGATAAAAAAAAAAAAGAAGTGGAGGTTAACAAATGGCAGCGGGAGATGCAGAGAGGCAGTAAAAGAGGGAGATTAGAGGGGAAAAGGCTGTGAGAGATGGGAGGGAGACTAAGGAAAGCAGATAAGGGATAATGAGGTGTTCGCGGGCGGGAGTGATAGAAAAAGAAAGGGAAAGGTGCAAATAATGGCTGAGTGGAATTTGGGGAAGAGACAAAGGAGATAAAAGGTGAATAAGGAGCTGAGGAAGGTTGCGGTGTATCTGGGCCGGCTCAGCAAAACAGGGGCTAAAAGTGTGAGAGGGGATCAAGGGGAACAGGATTGTGAGGAGGCTCGACATGGATGAAGCCTCTGACTGACAGGACGGTGTGAGGCGCTTAGGGAACTGGAATCAGCTAATATGGGAGCAAGGGAGGCTGCACGGGGAAAAGGTGTGGATGTCGAATTTAGCTTTTCCCTGTTCTCTAAAAGGAGCGTTTTCTTGGGTGGGAACAAAAGATTGCAGACGAACGTGGGCCCCGAATCTGACTGACAGGTGATTGACAGGTGCTCTTCTCGTGCTGAAATGCCAGAAATCCTTTCCGCACCTGGATGGAGGAACACGGCAAGCACCTGGACTGGCAGCGAGTTCTGCTTCGGGGGTTGCATTATTTAACAGCTTAAAGTGAAAAATTTGAGAAAAATAAAATAAATCCCCTTTTACACCAACTCACAGACTTAATTTAGCAATTTAGTCCCTTTAAGAGCTCTTAAATATGTGCAACATCCATTTTTTATTATCAGTGAACATAGTTGTACATCCTAAAATATGAGAAAAGATCATCCCGTTGTTTCTTCCTTTTCTCCGTATATCAGAAAGCGTGTCTCTGAATGAGCCAATCAGGTTTTCATCCCGTTGTGATGTCACAACGGGATGAAAACTGCATAGAGCTAACACCAGGGCTATTACTGGCATGGTGGATTGATCCATCTGTGCTTAACATGTGTTGTGATGGTTCATTTCATTCTTGTGTTTGTTTTTGTTTTCTTCCAAAGGCGCCGTCATGTAGGAGCCAAGGCAACAGAAGAAGCAAAAGGAGAAGAAGCAGAAGAAGAAGCAAGCGAGGAAGGTGCTGGTGTTAGCGGTATTATGCTAAGCAGCTGAGAAGCTCGTGAGCACTACTGCTAGCTCTGCTAACCCTAGCGGTCACTCCAGGGATGCGGTTGTAGGTTCGTAGCCATGAATTCCTCTTCCGTTTGGTCTTTACAAAGCATGAACAAAAACATTCAGGGCAACTGGGAAAGCTAGCACTGATACTTTACTCGGAGGGCGTCCATTTTGTCCAATTTGGTGTTCAAAGTTTCGGCGGCAAGATGGTGCCTGGTCCGTTTTTCAAAAGATGCGAAAATCTGAATCTCTATTCCGGGTCATCTGGGACCTTTAAATTTAAAGGTTATATAGAGCTGTAGTGTTGAAATGAAGCACACTAAGCTACTCATGTGCAAAATATCATGGGCTAATACACAATGAGTGATGTTTGTGTGTGTAATCCACTATTTAATCACTATTTAGTAAGAATCATTCAATACAAATATCAAAATTGTAGTTGATTTCTGATTTTACACCAACAAAGATCTCTGACTCTTTACTTTTATCAAGTAAAAGTTGAATAAATACAGGCCCAGGCCCCAGATTACCCACTGAAATGTCAAATCATGCTTTATTTAGATAAACAAGTTAAAGCAGTTACCGTCAAGGCTGAGGGGCTGTGGGAAGGTTAGAAAGCAATCCGTAGGTGTAAGAGGTGATTTTAACCCTTTGACCTCTCTATCTGCCTCCTGATAGCAAAATGTCACATGCAGGGAAGGAAACATAGAAACAGAAGTAAAGCAGCCTGTTAACTGTGAGTGTATTTCTATCCACCTGGTTTTATATTAATGTGAAAAAACAGATCTGTGTGGATTGATGAGGAAGCTGGTGCTTAACAAAATAATATGAAACCATATTTTTATCAATAGTTTTAGGTTTCACTGGACTTCTCCAAGTAGACCGTATGTGGTCATGTGCTCTGTTCCAGCTATGGCATCATGGCGGAGAATCAACGCCACTATTTGTTTATCTAAGCACAAGCAACTCTTAATATTGGTTCATAAACAGCACTAAATCCACACTTAAAATTCATCCTTTTGCTCATCAACTGCCCATTCTTTGATTCCGGCTTTGCACCAGTTGCGACGATCCAAACGGCAAGTCTCAATTAATCTATTAATGCCTGCGACTTACTGCGTCGTCCATGTTGTCCTGCCAAACAGTAATCTTTCTGGAAGCCACCGCATCTCCCTAAGCCTCTTGTTTGTTGTCCCTGGAGAGGATCTGAATCTGTGAGGAGTGTCTTCTCCTTCGCAAGGATGTCTTGCGGGGCTCATGCCTCTTGTGCATTTGTGCAGTCTGCCATTTTCACATCTGGATGAAGAGGAGCTCAGGGTCTGTCTGTTGGCACCTCGGAGTTGCTCCACGTCCATCCAGATCGTGGTCCTCATGCAATATACATGAGTACAACCCTGAGCGGTGTCGCTTAAATGATTTATCTTCAGTCGTTCATCTACAAATGTCATCTCCAAAGCAACTTTTACGCCCATGCAGCCCAACATGCTACCACCTCCGTGCTTCACTGTCAGGACGATGCATTCACTGTGGTGGTCCCGGTCAGGTTCACACCAAAGACAAACCCTCCCTTTGCCTCATCTGACCAAAGAATATGCTCTCAATGTTCATCAGGCTTCTTTTCACTTTCGTTAGCAACACTTTTAAAAAATAATTTTGCTGGTTTACAGGGGTTAATCATCTTATGTCACACTGTCTGAGCTTCAAGAATCCCTTTGCTAAATCTGAAGCACTCGCCCTTCTAGTTTCCACTATGTGGTGTCATTTTAAGAAGGTGACTACAGCAGCTCTGATTAGTGGCACTATGGCTGATTCTATACCTCCTGATTACTGCTGCAGCTGTATTTACACTTATTTGGACTATTTGACAGTTGATTTTTATGTTACTTTAGCAGTTCTTGTCCTTGTGGTGCCATGATGCCGATGCGACTGGTCCTAAACTAAGAAA
Source organism: Dascyllus trimaculatus (assembly GCA_024666655.1). Lineage (NCBI taxonomy): Eukaryota > Metazoa > Chordata > Actinopteri > Pomacentridae > Dascyllus > Dascyllus trimaculatus. The sequence continues at coordinate 16,825,094 of CM045468.1, forward strand.
GTTCTGCTGTCAACAGCTCATTTTATAAACATGTTCACGCTGTTAGGCTGATTGAAAATCACAGGTGGACTCGGTTTTGTTTCAGTGATCACAAGTGTGAATCTTTTGACATTTAAGTGGCATTGCACAGGTGTGAGCCTACTTCTCTTGTATACTGTGTATATTTTCAGTTCCTTGTATCCCAAGGCAAATTTGCGACATTGTTTTATGCATAAAAAAGTATAAAACTAGGAATTCAATGAAAACCTGTGTTGCATTTGGTTGGAAACTAATGAGCCCGTCTTGATCATGTCATAAGAGCACCACACCTGTCACGGAAACCTCGATCTTACCTCCTAAATATTAATAGATTGTGATGACTTACTCTTTATTGCATCCCTACATTTAATACTGGGACTCAACAGGTCGTCGATGCCACACAGGTTTAATTAAAGCACAGCTGTGGGCGCATCAATATGCGACGGGCTCACCCCGAGTGGAAGGAACGCATTGTTTCATGCGCCCGGCAGAGCTGCTGATTAGAGAGAAGGTGCCCCTTGAGCCAAGATTCAAGGAGTTATAGAGGCTGTCATATGGATGCACAGGTTTCTGTCCTGATGGTGAACTTTGGTTTCCTTTTGTGTGTCGGCACAAGTGAAGAATAAGCGACGGAAGAAATGTGGAGCAAAGAGAGTTCAAGTCTGACAAAAGGCTGAATTGTTGAAATTGGACTTCATTGTGATAGAAATGAGAGCTTTTCTAATATATTCGATGTATATGCGTCTGTGTTTGAACAAAACTCAAGCAATTTAGCCAGTGCCATGTTCCTTTGCCTTTTCTGTCTGTGTTTCTCTTCAGCTGACGTATATTTTCATCTCTCTCCAACTTGCTATTAAAGTCGCAGGCAAATACACACAACTGAGATTAATCCAAAGTGAGATTTTGACTTTACCCACACACAAACAGAAGATTCTGTTCCCACTGAAAGACTGATCCATGCTGAGTCGGGCCATAATTACTTGCTAGCAGACGGCGGAGGATAGGAAAGCCAAAAGAAATCATTAGGGAGCTGTCAGCTACCTACAACGCTCTGATGTCAGTCCTCTCTGGGCTCAGCGAGGCAACGGCATTGTTGTTTTCAAGCATTTCTGCTTTGCTGAAGAGAGTGGCGGAGAGGATGAAGGAAAGGAGGTGAATTTTTTTTTTAAAAAACCCAACAAGGTCGGTGACTGATTCTCATGCGAGTGTGAGATGACAGCGCACAGGACGGCAGGAGCATGTGGAGATCAGTCCTGAGTTGTATTGGAAGGCATCATGTGACCCCCTCAGCCATTATTTGATCTGTCTCTCGGGCTCTTTTGGGCCCTTTTGGTGTTATAATTTGAATTTTTTTGGCCTAATTCAGTTACTTTTGAAGCTCTCCACACTTTGGCTCAGTTGCATATTTTTATTTTCTGCTCCATATTCTCCACTATTAGCTTCCAAAAGAGTGTCCAGTGTGGTTTTTTCCTCTATCAGGCCTGCTGAGCCAGTGCGATTTTTGAATTCATCATATTTGTCCTCACAAGTCCTAAAGATCTTATGCTACTATATGCAATATTACTTAAATGTCAGATGATTTCGAATTGCATCGCCTCTCTATATAATTTCATCATTTCTAGGTTGACGAGTAGATTATTTCTTCTTATCAACAAGCAAAAAACGTATACTTTAGGAAGACTATATTGAAGATACAGGCCCCAAACTCAATGCAACAACAGAGGATACACCTCTGATGTACAAGTTTGGAATCCTGTGATCGTTTAAGCTAAACTGAGTACACCCGCGGGCTGCACGGCGTCTCGGCGGTGAGCAGCGTCGCCTCACAGCTAGAGGATCCCCGGTTCGCGCCCCGATAAGGACGCCCGGGATCTTTCTGTGTGGAGTTTGCATGTTCTCCCTGTGCAGTGTGGGTTTTTTCATCGGGTACTCCGGCTTCCTCCAAAAAATTAATTGATGATTCATAGGTGAGAATGTGAGTGTGCTTGGTTATCTGTCTCTATGGACCGATAGACTGGTGACCTGTCTATCAAATCGGCTGGGATAGGCTCCAGCACCCCCACGACCTGAAAGAGGATTATGCGGTGGATAGATGATGGATGGATGGGTGGAGTACACCTGTCATTTCCAGTCAGCCTAACTGCATGAACATGGTTATTAAATGTCATGTGAACACCACAACTATGTCAGTTTTGGCCCAAAAGAATTTCAACAGGAAATGAAACATCTGATTGACAGCCTTCACAAACATGAAAAATGAAACGGGAAGTTTTCTGACCAACTAAACATCAAATGAAACACGGGCGCAGCCGTAATCAGGAGGGACAGAACAAACCACGAATCGGACCTGCGGTGGTCATCCTCCTAAAATGACACCACAGATAGCGTGCTTGTGCAGACGAGCTCTGAAGAACTTGAAGTGCTTTAGACTAAGTACAGGGGTCATTAGTGGTAATTTGAGTTTCTGTGACAGCTTAGACAGGTCAATCTCAATAGGCAGGTTCCAAACACACACACACACACACACACACACACACACACACAAAGCTTGTTTTTTGGCACAAAACTTGAAGACAAAAATGCTCAAGAACATGAAAAGAAGCCTGATGAATATCTGGGAGCACATTCTTTGGTCAAATGAGACCACAGTAACTTTGTTGCTCAGATGGAGTCCAGCATGTTTGGCGTGAACCTGACCCGGACCACCACAGTGAATGCATAGTCCTGACAGTGAAGCACGGAGGTGGGAGTGTGATGATATGGAGCTGTTTTGGAGATAACATCTGTAGATGCAGCATGAATATCTGCGGATAAACCAACATACAAGCTGACAAGATGATTCACAGTCTACAGAAGCTTGGCAGAAGAGGAATAATTCCAGCACGATAACATCCAAAGCACAAAATCACACAAGAGCTTCTAAAGAAGAAAAAAGGGAAAGTGACCTGGGCAAGTATTTTGCCTCACTTGAATCCAGTTGAAGATCTTTGGGGTATTTTAACGTGAAAGGCGGAGCAACACACCTCCTCCAGCAAAGATACTGCCAGTTTTTGAAAATTGGCAGAACATCTCTGCAGAGATTTGTGCAACACTGGTATCCTCCGTGCCGAGGAAGACTGAGTCTTTCATTTCGATGAAGTATTAAAAAAGCATAATCGACTCTCATAAAGGAAAGGTTTGCTGACTTCCGTTACATCGTGTTCCTATTGTGGACAGCAAATCTAAACTATTTAACTTCAAAGTAATGTAGTTGTTGATAAAGTCTTGAGTCAAGTAACATTGAGTTAATATTGCACTCACTTCTGCTGCATCCTGAACCGCAACCAATGAATGCTCCAACTGCAGCCCAGTTTACACAGTTTCAATATGAGGAGAAACTCAAAGCCTGACAGATCTGCATTGAGGAGAGACCTTTAGCTGACAGTCATCTGCTCTTAGTTCCAGACTTGGTCGTATTGTTCATGGCACAACATTTTACACGACTAGCAGCCTCTTAAAAGTATTCTCTGTGAAGATAGTGAAACTTCAATGTGCAATGTGGCGATGCAGATTAGGTTATAGTGTTGATGAGCACAGCAAACACCAGTGTTGTGAAGAGAGGTGTGAAAAAGACCTTTCACCCTTTTGCATCACTTCATTTCATGCGTGATGCAAATCTCCGGCTTTTTTTTTTTTTAGAGCGACCGGCAAACTGCTGACAACAGTGAAGCCGATCTGTGCGCTTGGATGGGCTGTTTGTGTCTGTCATCAGGTGCGTCGAGGTGTGTGTGTGTGTGTTGGTTTGCACATGTGCAGAAAATATCAGCTTAATTCGGAACCGGTTGGAATCAGAGAGAGCTGCAGATCAAACCCATCATCAGCCGCCGGACCTCTGGGACGACAGTTGCTGTTATTTTGTTGGAGACAAAGCCTTTTTTTTATCTGGCAATGTCGTTTCAGAAGGTCATCTTCCTCCACAAAGGCTCGACTCATTAAATTCATCGCGCAGACACAAACTGTTGGAGGCGTCATACAGACATGTGCAACAGGCCCCAGTTCCAATTGTCTGGTGGAAATTAACAATCAAGATCTTAAGACAAAGTCAATTTATTCAGGGTAAAAACAAATTAGAAAATTAAACACTCTGTTCTTTGGTGTTGAACTCTGAATGTGGAAAGTGTTTATTAGTTGTATTTGTATAACCTTCCTCTCGTCTTTGTCCCCTGAGCTGACTGGTTTCATTATGGCAGAGGTCTGGGGGCGATGGGATCTTCAGTATCTCCCATGCAGCCGGCTCCATGAAAGCACTTTCCTATAATTGTAAGAAGCTGGACAGTTTGTTTTGCTTTGTTGCAGTTAGAACATATAATTTCATCTTTGGAAATAATAAATTACGATGGAAATCATTACCGCCGACTGCGTGGTGGAACAAACAGCCATTACGCTGTGTTAGACATTAAATCTACACCCATGCAAGGAACAGAGGATTACAAAGACAAATGAAAGGGGAAAGCGTTTTGTTTATTCATCTGGCTTTCAGGGAGAAAGCTTATTAGCTTTCATACCCAGGCATAGAATAGATTGGTAGCACTCTCATATCTGCCCAGTGAATAGAAAGCTATAGCCAGGAGGCAGTTAGCTTAGCTTAGCATTAAGACCAAAAACATGAGGAAACAGTTATCTGGGCACCTACCAGCACTGCTAAAGCTCACAAATAACACAGTATCCCTGCTTTTTTCAAAAATGATTAGCTAAAAATAAGTATTACATGTAATCGCAAGGTGGGCGGTTCGATCCCCGGCCCCTCCGCATGCCGAAGTGTCCTTGGGCAAGACACTCAAACCCCAAGTTGCTCCCAATGGCTGGCTAGCGCCTTGCATGGCAGCTCTGTCGCCATCGGTGTGTGAATGGGTGAATGAGAAACACATTGTAAAGTGCTTTAGATACCACTAAGGTAGAAAAAGGTGCCATATAAGTGCAGACCATTAACCATTTATGTTAAATACTGACTTTTAGACTCTTTGTGACATGCTAAGCTATCTGTATCTGTGGCTCCAGATTCATATTTATTACGCTAACTTGAGGCTTCATGTGTACGAGTCGGTCTTAAATGTTCTTTGCTTATCCAGGGTTGGGTCGTGGTGGCAGCAGGGAAATGGAGATGGATGCAGTTCCTCAAACAGCCCCTAGAGGCTGCCTCAGAAAGTGAGGAAATCCAGTAGACCCCCATGTTAAAATGTCCAACTTTTTTTTTTATGTTTACAGCCTGGTACAGAAAACAGTTTTGGTTTCTATAGTTAGTGTCCAGGTTCCTGACGACTGTATGGAGGATTCATTCTTATATAACTCACCAGCTTAAATTGTATAAAGGCTTAAAATTATGCATTGCCTCCATGTTTGGATTAGGGATTGGATTGGATTGAATGTTTTTAGCATTGAAATATGTCTAAAATGTACTTTTTTAAAACTCATTTTTAGACCAAAACGAAGCGATTCTTCTTTTTTTTTGGACACGGTGAAAAATAACACTGGCCTCCTCTGCTGCTTTGAGTCCTCCCATATAAATATCCAACATACTCAAAACTCACCAGCCACAAGACACAAACAAGCTCCTATTTCCTGGCTTCCCTGTAAATATACGTATTGATCAGAAACTCCTACTTATTACTCACAAAGCTCCACAGAGCCCAGCGCTTCGGTGCACTGTTGCTGTGATTTATTTACTACCCACCCATACTTTCCACTTACAGGATGCCTTGTCATCCCCCTCATTTGAAATTAAACAGCTTGCAGAGCCTTGGCTGCTTTGCTATCTCTCTTTAACGTCCCCGCAGTCCATCATCTGCCCGCTTCTGGCCCGCGCAGCTTTGAAGTTCATAAACTGTGAAGCAAAGGATGGCTGATCTGATGGTCATTGCAGGCGAGGCAGAAAGGACCCGGTCAATAAACCCAGAGAGTGAGATGCCTTTTGCAGAATCGCGGGCAGACATTAAAGCGGCGCCTGTAAAATCACGCACCGGGGCACATTCTACCTTTTGCTCTCTGTCACTTTGCCTCGGAGTGTTCGGGGTGTGGTGCGACGAGGACTTGTCGAGGGCTCTTCAGGGTTCTTCAAGGATAGCTCATGAAAATAAAGCTCACGCAGCTCAGAACGTGAGCAATTATTGGGTTTTTGATTTCTTGTTGAAAGCTTGGAGGTTGTTTCCCACTGTGACTTCATCAAGGTCTCTGCTGATGAGCATTTTCATCTTGTGTTTTGATCATTTCATCACAGTTACAAGTAAAATTATGACCCTGAAGGTAAGAGATTGTCAATACAGCTTAAAATCATAATATAAGCTGATATTAGTGAGAGAAAAACATCTTAATCTTTGTTTTACAGTTTATTTAAAAAAACAAATAACCAAGCATTTATTTTGAAACTACCCCCTCATGTATATGTAACATACCTATTGCATGAATGCATCATGAGAGCTCAGGAAATCAGTATTCAGGACGATGCCACGAGCTGTTATGGGGCCGCTGTTCAGACATAATGAATGTGTTAGAGACCAGACTGCATGTAAAGGGAATGTGGGGAAAAATGAAGTTCACTTGACCTCAATATATTCCCCCTCAGCTCCTGAAAATTGCTTTTGCTTTGGTCCTTCCACTTGATATCTTTTTGCCAATCACAAAGAGTCACAAAGATCCAGCGAGTGTCCTCTGTGTCTGTGCACCGTCAGCGCTGCTGTCGTCGCTCGGATTGTGCTTAAGAGCCTGATGCACATGTGCCAGCTCAGCAGCTGTCACCTAAAAGTGAGGGAGGCCAGGGTATGAAAAAGAAATCTGTTCACGCCTGACACTTTTTCAACTTGCAAGAATAGCAAAACGGTGCGCGGAGTGGCACCGTGGCCCAGTGGGTAAACAGCGGCTTGTCCATCAGAACCAGAGAACCGGGCTCGAGTTGTCTGTTTGGAACGAGTCCACGCTGCTGAAGTGTCCTTGAGCAAGAAGCGGAATCCTCAGCTGCTGAAGCCCCACTGCTAAATACACATGACTACCTGAGTGTGTGTCAAGCTACGCAGCCTTCCCGTCGAATATAAAGCCAGGGTTTTGTTCCAAGTGAGGCTGGCAAGCTTCAATTCTTGTTTTGAAAGGAACCAAAAAAACCCTCGGATAGGGAGGGAGGGAAAAACCTCCGACAGAACCAGGCTCAGTGAAGGCGGCCATCTGCCTCGACCGGTTGGGGTGGGAGTGGGGATGAGAGGGGAGGGGCAAGAGACGCAAGAGATGTTATATGTATTAAAAAAGGGCTCAAGTTCATCATTAACAGTTTTTTTTTTTTCTTTAACAGGTGAACCAGCCGTCCAGTGGCAGCTCCTCCCACCTCATCTCCACCCAGACTCCACTCTGTATCCAGCAGGTGACAAAAATAGCTGTCAGCACAACATCTACTCACTGCTGTACATTTTAGGAGGGGATGGAGGTGATATGTCTTCTTCAATATTTAGAACATGTGCGTTTGTCCCCTTTAAATTTAATTTTTACATGCACTGCTCTAATGTTAATTCACAGATGCAACAAAACCTCCAGCAGAGCCATGTGTGATACAATGTTATACTAGTTTACAGTATAACTGAATTTTCTCCCAGTTATAGACATTTCCACCATAAATTGATACAGAAATGGAACAAATGGGTGCACAGAAATTCACCAGTGTTTGTGCGTAATGGTTCCCCTCCGGTGTTCAAACAAAATGCCTCCATTGCATGTTTAGACATCAAAGTGAACCTTTAGACGTCTATGGATGTTATCACAGACTCTGAATCCCTTTGTTGCACCGGTGTGTGGGTGCTGATGTGTTTCTGACGTTCCCGAGGACTCAAGAAAACACACAAGAAAAGTGCAAAGTGCGCGGAATCAAACAGAAACAGAAGTGTGCTGAGCTCTGAGGCTATTTAACAACCTTACGAACACTCCTGATGAAGCAAAGTGGCTCGTTCACTGAGCAATTTGGCAGCATTTCCAGAATCAACATTTGGATTCATGATTCTATCCACTTGGCAGTTGTTCAGTATACAACTGGAGTACACCTTTGTGCAGCATCAGTTCAGTGATCACCTCTCAGGAAATTCTCATTTCAAAATAAAAACTAACATTTTCGATTTACTATGTTAAAAATGAATCGTGACCAACATCTTGTGCACTCATGCAGCCCCCTATCATCACACTCCCACCTCCGTGCTTCACTGTCGGGACTATACATTCACTGTGGTGGTCCTGGTCAGGTTCATGCCAAGCATGGTGGACATGGTGGGGTTTATTTGTTTGTTTGTTTGTGTGCAAAATAACTTGAAAACTCATGGAAGGACTTGGATGAAATTCTCAGGAAATGTGTGAAATGGGACAAATCTAAGTGTAACCGGGTGGACAGTTAAATGCAGTTTACTCTAAAAGCCACCAGAGGGCACTCTTGTTTTTGAGGTAACCCCCTGTGACCACATGAGATTTTGGGTGTCCATGTGACAGACAGCGACAACGACGGAGTTCTCTTTCCTTCCTGAGCGACATACGCACAGTTGGGCCGGCATTCTTATCTCCGGTTGTCTAAGAAGCTGGGAGGCTGTTAGGAGCTGCCGCTCTAGAGGCCGCGCCTGCTCATTAGGTCGGATGGGTTGAGGGCCGTATTGTCGGTAGGACATTTGAACTGTCTGTAATTACATTTGTATCTGTAACGTTCCATACAAAATATGTGAATTGGGAGATTGTGTTGGGGGTGGACTGAAGCTCCTTGGCGGAGGTATGCGCTGCTTTTCTAGTTATAGATGGAACACTAATGGTTCCATCTATCAATGTCATCTCCACAGCATCTTTTGCACTCATTCAGCCCCACATCATCACACTCCCACCTCCGTTCTTCACTGTCAGGAATATGCATTCACTGTGGTAATCCTCGTCAGGTTAATGACAAATTGCTGGATGTTATCTGAGCCAAATTAATTTATCTTGGTGTCGTCTGACCAAAGAATGTACCTCCAGTAGTTCTCAGGCTTCTTTTCATGCATTCATCCAAGTTTTATCTTGCAGTGCATGCCAAATAGCAAGCAAGGGTGGTTTTTTTCAGTGCTGTGGATAGAGGCTGATGTTATGCAAGGTCCTTAACACATTTGAGCTTTCACAAAACCTACATATTTCCAAGCCTGAAGCGTTTGCCCATCTGTTTTTCAGAGGGAGATTGTCGATGTAGCACACAGTCAGTGGCAGCATTTTAACACTGCAGCTCTGATTAGTGGCACTGTGACTCGTTCCATAGCCCCTGATTAATGTTGTGTTTTGCCGGATTTCCCATCGTTCACCAGCCTTCCTGTATCATTTTTCCATCTTTGTAAAGTTTCACCATCAGATATTTAAATTACATCTGGCAATTTTATTTCCATGTGGAGCCGTGATGCAGACATGCAGATACTGAAACAGCACATCGGTACAAAACTGAGAAAGTATCCACTGAGAAGCCCTGTTTTCCAGAGGTAGACTGAAAGTAGCACACTGTTTGTGGAGACATTTAAAAAGCACAGCCCTGATTAGTGGTACTTTGGCTCTCATGGTTAGTAAATGATTATGCAGTTTTTGAGAGGTATTACAACTTTAAACCATTTAAAGTTTAAGTGATATTGCACAGGGGTGTACTCACTTTTGTTGTATCCTGTATACCATTGTAGGCCCATCTTGGCTTCCACCAACTCCTGAGGAAAACATCTGGCATTTTGGCAGCTAAAGCTTCATTTTATTCACCAGCTAGTTGCTAAAAACATCGGCCTAGTGAGACCACTGACCCAAGAGGAGTGTTTGTAAAACCAAGCCGATGAGCTGAAAGAGGCCAAAAAAGCACTGCAGCTTCTGCTGATAATTATCTCTGGGTTCAAGACCTCATCCATTACATCCATTGTTAAAATAAAAATACTCATTACAGCGGCTTTAAAGGGAACGACAGCAGTCATAACAGTATCTGCAATTTGGATTCTGGTGAAAGAATGACTCTACTGTGCTCCTCAGTTCCCAAAGAATAGCGGAATTAAATTCTCAAATACAGCCTAATTCGGCTAAATGAGGTTTGTCAAAACTGTATTTAAATAAAGCACACGGGGATAAGAGCGCTTTATCACCCTCTGCCCTGTGTTGGAGGCATATTCACCTGGTGCATTAAGAAATCAATCTTGTAATGAGTCGAAGGAGCAATAAAATAGATTTTATGGTGAAGAGCTGGAGTCGGTGAGGCTCAATGATAAGAGCTGATTGAAATGTCACATATTTGATCCATATAATACCCACTACGTCTCCTTATAATACACATAAGCCCCTCTCAGATGCATTAATGGAATAAGCAGACGGCCTCAAATGTAAAAGAGATGGAATTTGACTACAAGGAGGGAGAATCTGTGCCTGACTACCTTTGCCAGCAGGTACCTTTCCAACAATCTGTGATCGCTGACAGTCTTGTAAAACACCGAGGTACCTGGACTTTGAAGCCCAACGCTCTGGGGTTTACAAGACAAGTGGTTTTTGCCTGCCAAGCCCCAGCATCTGCTCCTGCTGCCTTTTCAAGTGCTGACTGAAGCAGCTACAAGCTTTGAAGGACAGACGTTTCATTTTCCACTGCAAACACCGGGTTGACCAAGTTCCAGCGCTTTGGTTGTCTTCAGAAGAGGCTTTTTTATCCAGTATAAGGTTTGATCAGAGTCGAATGGAAACATCAAAAGAGCAAACTGATTAGGATCCTATGTAATTTTGCATGATATTACATCATGGTTACAATCAGCCATATTATCCTCTCAGTTCTACTCCTCCTCCTTTATCGGGTTGCTTAATCACACGGTGACATCACTGATGGAGTATTTCCTCTATAATTGGCTGCAGTGGGCAGGATGCTGCATGTTACCCAGAGGACTCATGACAGCGATTCAAACAAGCTGCTGGAAGGTCGTGGGAGGGAAGTGACACATGATGAGCAACGCGTCCTTCTCATGCAGCAAAGTAAATGATGCAACTTTATATTTTAATGAAGAAGATAATCGTATCTCACACCACTTGATGAAAAAATGAATGCAATAAGCAGCTATGGCCTCTAGGGGGAGCAAATTAGTCTTGCAGATGGAGGGTGGAGATGACACTGAGGTATGACATGAAACAGAGCTTTACTCAACTTTAAACGCTGAAATATGCCATATTTTGCCCCCTTTTCAGCAATTTATTGAAAATCCAATGTCCCTAGAATGTGTTGCATAGAATATCAGCTCAGAATGCTGCAAAAATGGTTGATTATTAAGATAGATTAATGATGTTATGGGTGATGTCACATGCTTATGAATATACATTTGAAACATTTTCAGTGTCAAAGCCACTATTTGGCTGCTCTCCCTTTGGTGACATCACAACCAAGATGTATTTTTAATTAATTCATACATTTATTTCATTTATTTTCACAAAAACAGCTTTAAATATGAGTGCACCTATGACTGTTATATTTAATCTAGTTGCTGCTACAATTTCTGACACTTTAATTCAGTGGAAGTTACTTTTTATATTAATTTTATTTTTTTTAACACGTCATCTCTTGTTTTGGTAAAATTAGAGGTAATTACTATTAAACATACAGAAAAAAATTGACATGATGAAAAAACAAACAAACAAACAAAGTAAAAACAGGCAAAAACTGTAAATAAGGTCCACATTTAAATATATAGGTTTTGATTAATGTTAATTTGTGAATAATATTTTTCAAAATTCTGCAGTTTTCACAGGATTTTAATCAGCATAAAATATTGTATTTTACACATTTAATAGTTTGACTTTTATTTTACAGATTTCCTCTGTTTTGATTTGTTAAATCACATCTTTATTTATCTTTATATCTTATTTATTTAAAAAAAAAAATCATAACTGTACATAATGTCCACATTAAAATCCCAATTTCTTTTTTACAGATAGTATTTTTTTCTTTTACAATGAGTGACCGTAGCATTACACAGTTTTATTTAAATCAGTGTTTTAAACTTATTTGCTGGTATTTTCACCTTTTTTAATTTTGTTTTTGAAAGCTGTAGTTCTCCACTATTTCTTTTACATGTTTTTTCTAACACCCTTGCTTCCAGACCTTCATTTTAATTTAATTTAAGTTAATTTTAATTAATTTTTAGTTATTTTCAATTAATTTAATTTAATTCAATTTCATTCAATTTATTTAAAAAAAAATTTATTTTATTTTACTTTATTTTATTTTTATTTTATTTTATTTTACTTTATTTTATTGTGCAGTATGTTACTCTGCATTTTGTTCAAAAGTTTTTAAAAAGTGATGGTTGAAACCAAACTAAAGTGGACCAATTTACTTCTTTTGTTTATGTTTCACTTCAGCAGTACTTTACAAAATCGGATGCCATCATTTAAGACGCCCTGATTAAAATAGCACATATGGATTTTTGCAGCGCGTATATTGAGAAGCTGTGAATTTACAGACACATAAATTAGAATATAGCTTCAATAAAGGCCTGGAACGAGCTGATATGGAATATATACGACAGACATAACTGGAAGATGATTTCACCAACCTTGAAGTCATCTCAGGGAAAATAAAAAGTGAAAATGGGATGTTAGCAGTTTGACTCGTATTGCCAAGTTTGAGACCAGAAGCTGCCTTTAGAAGACGTTTTATATATCTTAGCCCTCCTTTGAGTCGTTGTGATTTTTATTGCCCAGTTATTTTTATGTTTGCATGCCTGCAACTTTTATGCCCGCTATAACGCTGCTTCCTTTCTTGGCCATGTATCATCTAAAAAATTAGATTTTTATTTGATATGCGGCGAAAAGCAGTTAAGTAAATAAGAAAATGTAGCCGTTCACTTGGAGATGGACACATTTTAAAGAGGACTTTTCGAGACGCTGATTTGCGAGGGCGCCTTTTGTGATCCCACAATCCAACAGCACTCACTGTCGGCTGCTTCAAGTGGAGTGAGGGGCGACAAAGGTGGTTAGCCATTGTTGCATAGACATGTATAGTAATTACATCCTCCTCCATTCAGCCCCTATCTCCATACAGCACCAGCAAACCCTCTCACACTCCATTATACGCTTGCCAAATGGAACAAAAGCTCAACATTCAATGGTTTTGGCACTCAGAGAGACACCCCGACCCGTTCCAGGGTTACACATCAAACTGTGTCATGGTCTCGCACGCTGCCGACTATGACTTTTAATTTATGGTGGTATCATCGTATCAGCGGCTGGATTATCCTCATCTTGGCACGGATGCACTTGAAAGCCCTCAGTCTCACTCTGGCTGGGTTCAGGTCACTAAATTTAACAGTTTTTTTTATGTTTTTATGGTCCTGCAGCAGCACAGGCTTTGACTTTCTCTGGGTATTGTCTTAAATAAAAGTTCCCACAGAGACAAAGTTTGCAATTTATTAACATTTTTCACGTACACTATATTGCCAAAAGTATTGGGACGTTTTGCCTTTACATGCACATGAACTTTAATGACGTCCCATTCTTAATCCATAGGGTTTAATATGGAGTTGGCCCATCCTTTGCAGCTATAACTGCCTCAACTCTTCTGGGAAGGCTTTCCAAAAGGTTTAGGAGTGTGTTCATGGGAGTTCTTGACCATTCTTCCAGAAGCGCATCTGTGAGGTCAGGCACTGATGTTGGACCAGAAGGCCTGGATCTCAGTCTCCGCTCTAATTCATCCCAAAGGTGTTCTATCAGGTTGAGGTCAGGACTCTGTGCAGACCAGTCAAGTTCCTCCACAACAAACTGGCTCATCCATGTCTTTATTGGCCTTGCTTTGTGCACTGGCGAGCAGTCAGTCATGTTGGAACAGGAAGGGGTCATCCCCAAACTGTTCCCACAAAGTTGGGAGCATGAAATTGTCCAAAATGTCTTGGTCTGCTGAAGCATTAAGAGTTCCTTTCACTGGAACTAAGGGGTCAAGTCCAAACCCTGAAAAACAACACCACACCCTAATCCCCCCTCCACCAAACTTTACACTTGGTACAATGCAGTCAGGAAAGTACTGTTCTCCTGGCAACCACCAAACCCAGACTTGTCCATGGGATTGCCAGATAGAGAAGCGTGATTGGTTCACTCCAGAGAACACGTCTCCACTGCTCTAGAGTCCAGTGGCGGTGTGCTTTACACTACTGTATCTCACACTTGCACTGCACTTGGTGATGTAAGACTTGCAGCTGCTCGGCCATGGAAACCCATTCATGAAGCTCTTTACCACTGTTCTGGAGCTAATCTGAAGGCTACACCAAGTTTAGAGGTCTGTAGCTGTTGACCCCACCCTGTGATTTTACATGTCCTACCACTTGGTGGCTGAGTTGCTGTTGTCCCCACCTGCTTCCACTCTGTCATAATACTACTAACAGTTGACCATGGAATATTTAGTGTTGAGGGAATTTCACAAATGGACTTATTACACAGGTAGCAACCTATCACGGTACCACACTTGAATTCACTGAGCTCAGGACAGCGACTCATTCTTTCACAAATGTTTGTAGAAGCAGTCTGCATGTCTAGGTGCTGGATTTTATACACCTGTGGCCATAGAAGTGATTGGAACACCTGAATTCAATTATTTGGAGGTACGTCCCAATACTTTTGGCAATATAGTGTATAAATCTTCATGTTTGTTTCTCAGATGAAAAGTTTTTCCAAAAAGAATAACCAACACAGAAACTCTGGGTTTGTTTTCCACAGGCAGCTTCTCAGATACGCTCTAAATTACACCAAATTGAACTGTTAGGACTCAGTAGACAATTCCTAATGAATACAAGGGCGACACACATCTCATGCACAGTAGCTTGAGAGCGCACAGATGTTATAGTGGAGCCTGAAGTAGCGCACAAAGCAAGGCACTTGTCTTGTCTGATGAGAGGCCTCATTTGGAGCTGCCATTAGTCGACATATGATTTATGGCTGTGGCTGCGTCTCCGGCTGAAACCAGCGCTGTTCACTTCAGCAGCCCAGAGTCTCTCCCTGCTGCTGGTCTTGTAGCTCGGATGCAGCACGCTGAGCTTTAGTGGGACGGATCGGCGGCGGGGAGAAGGTGTCACGTACCACTAAGTAAGAGTTGTTTTAAAAATAGAAGGAATGATGAATGGAAATAAAGACACTAATGCTCCACTTGGATCCAGAACTGCCGAGAAGTTCTCTGCGGGCGTTCGCGCCAGATTCCACTTTTTAAACGACTGCGAATGGAAGAATATAGAGCAGGTTTAAATTAGGAATCATTTCGAGAAAGTGCTGTGAATGCAACTGATGCATTTAAATGACTTAATTATGCCAGTTCTGCCTTGTTTGCAGAGTACAGTGATGAAGCAGGATCCGGAGCTCGAAGAGCAAAAATAGTAGCAGCCAGAATTAGTCTATAGCACAATAAAGCGGCTGCACATGTGTTTCTTTCGACTCATAATAATGCATTAGCTGTTATACCTTTTAAAACTATGCTCCTCTAATCTCTTCTGCCTCCAGCTCTCATTAGTCTGCAGAGGTTTGTGTTGCATTTTAACATATTCTTTATTAACATTAAGGCAAATTTGAACTGCGTCCAAATTGGATTTCATTTTCATTTGAAGTCTATGAGAAACCAGTGTGCTCGACTGAGTACACCAGGAAAGGATGCAGTACCTGAGAATAAGACCTTAAAATTAAGTTAATGAAAAAACACAGATCAGGCATATTGCGTTGGTCCCCCTTATGTGCTCAAAATGCTCTGAACCACTGGGCATGGACAAGAGGACCTCTCTGGTTCCAGACCTCCCATGGAGTCTGGAACCAGGACATTGGCAGTGGATCCTTTGGGTGCTCTGGCTTGTGCAGTGGGGCCTCTGTCAATCCAACTTGTTCCACTGCATCCTGTTGATGCTTGATCAGAATGAGGTGTAGGAAGTTTGGAGGTCAGATCAACATGTTGGGCCATTGTCATGTTCCTCACCATGTTCCTGACTGGTTGATGTTGTTTGCCATGTGGTGGGGTGCATTTTCAAAATCACCTGAATTCACTGCATCTCCAGAAATATAAATAAAATTGTATCCTAAATGCATCACTTGCTGAACATTTGTTTTTCAATGGACAATACAATGTAGAAATGTTCCCTAAGCGCCTCACATGCAGGCTACAGAAGATGCTGTTGCACTGAGAAGCTTCTAGTCTCCATCAGTTACTCAGACAGCTGTACGACCAAACATCTCTTTGAAAACAGCGAAACAAGACGTTCCAATGTCACATTTACCCAAGTTTAAACCAAGTGCTTTCATCTACATTGGCTGTTTTCTGGGAGTGGAGCATTTTAAATATCAATATCACAGTCAGTTGTGTTCGCTGAATTGTGGGAAGCTCGACATGATTTCTGATTTCCAGCCAAATCTCAGTGAATCCAAGAATGCTTGAACCGGAGCATCAGACAGATGTCTGTTGGAGATGAGTCATGGCAAATGAGACCATGCAGGTTTTATTTTTGTACCAAGCAGCAAAAAAAGATGCGGCATGACGTGTTTGGGTCTTGAAACTACACGACTACACGACCAGTGTAACCCTCGTTTTTGCCCTTAAGGTCCTGAATGTAACTTTTTTTTAAAATGGTACACTGCATGAAAAATAATAATGCATCAGAATAACTGTTGGTGTTCATGACTGACACATGCCAGCCTGTAATAATCAAAAATAAATTTGTCCTTCAGCACTTATTTTATACACCGATCAGCCACAACATCATGACCACTGATAGGTGAAGTGAATAACATTGATCATATTGGTACTATGTGGTGTTCTGATGGAAAACCTTGGATTTTAACATCCATGTTGATGAGACTTAGACACCCAAATAAACATTGTCCCACAACAAACACACTCCCTCATGCTAATGGAAATCCCAAATGTCACTGGCCTACCCCGGCAGGAAAATGCACCCAACCCACAACATCAATCTTCTTGAGGAACATGATAATGGCCCAACATGTTGATCTGACCTCCAAACTTCCTACACCCCATTCTGATCAAGCATCAACAGGATGCAGTGGAACAAGTCTGATTGACAGAGGCCCCACTGCACAAGCCAGAGCACCCAAAGGATCCGCTGCCAACGTCCTGGTTCCAGACCCCATAGGACACCCTGAGAGGTCCTCTTGTCCATGCGCAATGGTTCAGTTTGGACCACATAAGGGGGACCAACACAATACTAGGCAGGTGGTCGTAATGTTATGCCTGATCGGTGTATTTCATACATTAGAAAGTAATTAATTTTTGATTTTTTTCCCCATTAAAACAACAACATCATGTAAACAAACTGGCATTTAAAGGGTTAAAATCTGAAAAATTAACTAATATTTGGTCATCATGATCAGGACTAATGCAGACTAAAAGAGATAAGTCACTGAAAGTAGAAAATAATTGTATTATATAAGATTTCTATGGTGTATTTTTTGAAGAGGACATTTGTAATCTGAAGGTCCAATTCTTTTCAAATGTTACACTGAATTAAAAAATAATCATGCATCAGGATCAGTGCTGTCGCCATTCTTGACACATCCCAGACTGTGATTATCAAAAAACAATTTCCCCCTTAGCTCTTATCATATGAGAAATAAATCATTGTTACTGTTTTTTTCTCCTCATGAAGATCAACAGTGGCATCAAGTAAACAAATTTGCATTTAAAGGGTTAAAATCCTGAAAATGAATGAATATCTGGTCATGATGATGAGGGCTGACGTAGATCAATCAATCAATCATACTGTAGGTTTGTAGCAGAAGCATAGGCGTAGCGGACGCGGGGTACATTGGGGACATGTCCGCCGCAATTTCCGTATCTGTGCCCTCCGTCCCCCGCTCTTTTTCACAGCCATTAAACCACTTAATTTATTTTTAACACGTTGAAACGCGTTTTTCCGAGCCGCCCTTAAACGTATCACGAGTAGACGGCGCGAAAAGGCGGCGAAAAAGCACCGCTGCCTGCCTGCCGTTATCAGAGGCAGAGGTTGAAATGTTCAGCAAACCAACCAAGAGGCAAAAAACTTTACAGTTTTTTCCAAACAAACCATGTAAGTTGAGTCGTGCTATTCCATGTAGATAATGTTCCGCTAAAACAAATACCTTCTGTATTGTATATCATTGCCGAGGACTTTGGCTAAAAGATGACAAATAGATGTCGGTTTAGTTAGCTTAGCTAGCTAGTTATAAACCTACTCCTCCTTGATATATATATATATGTATATATATATATATATATATATATATATATGTATATATATATGTATATATATATATAGGATAAGAATTACTCTAATATCAGCATTTCCACTGCTATTTCTGAACTAGTTTTATTTATACTAAATGTTTTTGGTCTGGGTTGCAATAGTTGTGGATATGCTTATTGTTGTGTCACTTCTTGCCATTAAATTAATTTATGAGGCTTATGACCCTGTTACCTGGTCACTTCCATTTAATTTTGGTGCTAATAATTTTCAATGGGAATGCTGTTTTACAGAACTTTTGGTGTTCAGTGTTTTCATTTGACACTTAATTATCTGGCTCCTCACCCTGTAGATGCCCCAGGGTCATTCTGTGTCAACTCAACCAGAGTTTGGCCGCTTTAGATTTTTGATTTTGACTTTGATAGTGTATCATTTTTAAAGAACAAAACTCGGTTCCCTGGTGCTGTGCTGTTTGTGGCTATGTGGCTCTTTAGCTGCTAAGGAGAGGTGCAATTGAATGCGAGAAGATGATAAATCACTCAATGGACTGAACAACTGAACAATTTGTCTCCCCCACTTCTAAAATGATGGCTACGCCCGTGAGCAGAAGTCAACCTCTCCCGTCCACCTGGGGGCCTCGGCTGATTTCCCAGCCCTTCCTGTCAGCTGACCTTCCATCTCACCTGCTCTTCATCTGCAATCAGCATCTCTGGTTAGTTTGGGGCTTGATTTGGGTTCACTTTCCATCTCAGAGCTGGACTTCTTCTGCGTGGCTGCCTCAAGGTCTGTTCACTTTTCCAGCCTGAACTGCTTCATCACACCTCATCTGCCTCCTGAATGTGTGTTGTTGTTGTTGTTGTTGTGTTCCCAGCCCAGTCAGCCGCTGTTACAGAGCTGGATGCTGCTCCTGTGCAGCTCCACGCTGAGTCACCAGAAAGCCCCGAGGCGAAGCTTTTTCTATCAAAAGCCTCGTAGTGAAAACACGCCCTGAGAGGCCGCATAAACCTGCTCACCTGTCACTTCTGCTTCACATTTTCTCAGTGATATTTCCACCAAATGTCAACCAGTTTGCTATTTTGACCAGCGCATGGCAATAAAAAACACAATCGGAGCCATTTGCACTTTGAAAATGGTTTTCTCTCCTGTTTTTTTTTTTTTTTTTAAACTCTCTCCCTCATAACATTTTGTGTCTCTTTAAGTAGGACGCCACTGATGGACCGAGGTGTCGCCTCGCTGCTCCACCAGGACACATCTGTCCATCTGTCACCATGTGGGCCATCAATCAGCAGCTGGATGCAGGTGAGTCCAGGCACAATGAGCAACCATTAATCACTCTCAGACACTGCTGGGATGCCGTTCCAGCGCTGGGTTTTTTTACATGCGAGTCTGGCCGAGCACGCTTTTCATTTACCGGGTTTTTCTCGCCGAGCGACAAAAGCACGACTCGGGTTAGAGGTCGAGCTGCAGATCCTCAGCTTCCGTATCAATTTAAAGCCTCTGAGAGTGAACTGTGAAGCTTTCTCCTTCATGCAAAGGATCAAATCTCATGTGATCTGTTGTTTGTGTTGATCCTTCACATGCAGAATGTTTAGCAGCCGCAGGAGTGAAACTGTTAACTTCCCTAAAGTGTGAAACGTTTGTTTGGACATAATTACAGCAGCATTCTGATCTATATGATTGAGGATGTTTAATCCTGCAGCAGCTTGTTGCGGGATGTTTAATCCGCCGACAAGCTGTTGCAGGATTACACAGCTTGCTTAAGTATCAAAAGTGAGAACAGAAAAAGTGTGACAACGCAGGAAAGCTTGACTCGTGGTTGTTTCTGTCGATGCTGTGTCCACTCTCTCTCTCTCTCTCTCTCTCTCTCTGTCATCTGCTCGATAAGAATAAAACGCTCTGGAGTTCCAGGAGAGAAAGTGCTCATTTAAATTCCGCTGCTGCGTCTGACAATGAAGAGATAGTGAGGACGGAGCTTCACCCTTCCTCTTGAATGCAAGATCTCTTTTTACATGTTTATTTCAGTGAGTTTTGACTATTTGAGGTGAAAAAATCTGCTGCCGATTAGCCGTGGCCCCTTCTGTTTTGATTCAAAGGTCTGTTTGGAGCTGCTATATTACAGAGTTCTTTACATTCCAGCTAACAGCGGTTGCAAACCACAAAGTGTTTTGTTTTTTTTTCAATTTTTCAATTTTTATTTGCCATTTGTGCGCAAAAAAAGGACAGTCTGGGCACATTGGAGTTCTTGTGCAGGGCTCTCTTGGGAGTCGAGGAAATGCACCTATCAAAATAAAATTTCCCAAAAAATACTCTACAAGAACAGTGAATCCAAAAATATAGTGAATAAAATCTGGATGCTGCAGCTGAGATATGAAATACTCCAATTGCCCATGAATACATAGAGGAAGAGGATGGAGAGGATGTGGCACGTACATTATGTCATATTACCCAGGAGGTGGAGTGAGGTAGTGAGGGGTTACTGACACGTATGTCCGATTAAGATGCACAACAGTAACAATAAAGCTGTGTTCTCGACTCCTGACCAGCTTTTCTGTGTCTTGAGTGGTCACAGAGCAAATGGGATGGACTGATACGATAAACAGGACTCTAACTGGGGCTGGGTGATGTTGTGGTCGTATAATTTATCAGGATAGAATGCTTTGTTTCAGTCAGTGTTGATGATTATTGAGAACTTTCGACTTGACCAGGACAAAAAAGTGTTTTTTTTCCATCATGCAGGTGATAATTTTAATGACAATGATCACAAATATGTATGTCTACACATATAAATGAGGCTGAATGTGGACGAAGTGATATAATGACCTGTTTATGAGTCGGAGAGGGCTTTGTTCACCAGACTTTGATTATCTATCTTTGTGGCAGTTTTGCAACAACAGAACCATCTATCCGTTTTTTTATTGATGTCTATCGCTCGTTCATGTCGCCAATTCAGGCGACTGATACCCAACAAAATACTGATTTCCTGATTTAAGCAAACCTGTAGAGCTGCTAACCTTATTTTGATGGGTTGTGTTCACATAATAATGTTGTGTCAACTTTACATTGTGGGTAAATGGAACTCAAATTCCAGCCTCAGTTGATTTGAAACTAAATTCAACTTGAGGCGAACTGAATGAATTAATTTGATAACTAAATTTTTCATCACGAGAGATCAGGTTAAAGTCCCCACTCCTGTTTACGTGCCATTGAAGCAACTCATTTGTCTTTTATTTGCCTATTTATAACCATGTGCTCATGATTCATTCTTTTTTAAAAAACATAAAAGAGAAAACACTAGTTGGAAGAACTTAATTTTTAGTAAGCAACTTCAAAACTAACATTTATGCTACTAATCCTTAAGTCATTTAAATACAACTGCTTTGATTGTAGAGAAAAAGCTAATTCCCTAAACTCAATATAGTTTGTTGGTTCCACATATTTTCATTAGAAGTTGGCAGAGCTGGAAAAGATTAATGGAAAATGTTACGTCAGCTTTTTTTGTTGTTGGGCCCAAACATAATTTTTCAGTTTAGCTTTGTCTTAAGTATTTTCCACAGTATTGTGTTTTTTTCTGTAAAATTCTTGATCTTTTTCCTTTTAAGTCGGATGCGCACGAGTTGAAGTTCATTCGAAGAGGTGACGGATCAAAAAGTGTGGGTTCGGGTTAGCTGTCACTTGAGGCTGCGAAGTGATAATAAAACGATCGTCATTGATTATTTTTTTTTACTGTGCATTAGGTCTGACAATTAGCTGTTTTAGGAGACGGCTTTAGATCTGTCAGAAACTCGCTGTTGGATCCAGCTCCGGGGGCTTTCCTGCCTGCTGTGGGAATTCAGCGTAGCAGCATGAAAACTACAGCAACATCTTAACTACCACTCGGGGAGCATTCTAATAATGCTCCGGTGGGGATTGACGCAGACAGTACGGCCCTCTGGGGTGCGGCAAACCCAGCAGGAGGGATGCAGGTGGAAGGTGCCGGAGGTGTTCGTCTGTAGATGCAGCTGCAGTGAGAATAAAAGTTTGTATGAGGAGAAGAGACGGATGTAAACGTGACATGTGAGCTTCATGTTCAGACGTTCCAGTTGAAGATTGTGGATGAATTTGACAAAGTTACTTGATTTGTCGGCCATGTGATTCCATGTTGATCCATTTAGAAAATACACCGATCAGGCATCACATTACGACCACCTGCCTAACATTGTGTTGGTCCCCCTTATGTGGTCCAAACTGAACCATTGGACATGGACAAGAGGACCTCTCAGGGTGTCCTATGGGGTCTGGAACCAGGACGTTGGCAGCGGATCCTTTGGGTACTCTGGCTTGTGCAGTGGGGCCTCTGTCAATCAGACTTGTTCCACTGCATCCTGTTGATGCTTGATCAGAATGGAGTGTAGGAAGTTTAGAGGTCAAATCAACATGTTGGACCATTGTCATGTTCCTCAAGAAGATTGATGTTGTGGGTGGGGTACATTTTCCTGCAGGGGTAGGCCAGTGACATTTGGGATTTCCATTTGCATGAGGGAGTGTGCTTGTTCTGGGACAATGTTTATTTGGGTGTCTAAGTCTCATCAACATGGATGTTAAAATCCAAGGTTTTCCATCAGAACACCACATAGTACCAATATGATCAATGTTATTCACTTCACCTGTCAGTGGTCATGATGTTGTGGCTGATCGGTGTATATAATAAGTGCTGAAGGGCGAATTTATTTTTGATTATTACAGGCTGGCATGTGTCAGTCATGAACACCAACAGTGATTCTGATGCATTATTATTTTTCATGCAGTGTACCATTTTAAAAAAAAGTTACATTCAGGACCTTAAGGGCAAAAACGAGGGTTACACTGGTCGTGTAGTCGTGTAGTTTCAAGAACCAAACACGTCATGCCGTGTCTTTTTTTGCTGCTTGGTACAAAAATAAAACCTGCATGGTCTCATTTGCCATGACTCATCTCCAACAGACATCTGTCTGATGCTCCGGTTCAAGCGTTCTTGGATTCACTGAGATTTGGCTGGAAATCAGAAATCATGTCGAGCTTCCCACAATTCAGCGAACACAACTGACTGTGATATTGATATTTAAAATGCTCCACTCCCAGAAAACAGCCAATGTAGATGAAAGCGCTTAGTTTAAACTTGGGTAAATGTGACATTGGAACGTCTTGTTTCGCTGTTTTCAAAGAGATGTTTGGTCGCACAGCTGTCTGAGTAACTGATGGAGACTAGAAGCTTCTCAGTGCACTAGTATCTACTGTAGCCTGCATGTGAGGCGCTTAGGGAACATTTCAGATCAACATGTTGGGCCATTGTCATGTTCCTCAAGATGATTGATGTTGTTTCCATGTGGTGGGGTGCATTTTCCTGCACGGGTAGGCCAGTGACATTTGGGATTTCCATTTGCATGAGAGAGTGTGCTTGTTGTGGGACAATGTTTATCTTGGTGTCTAAGTCTGATCAACATGGATTTGTTATGTTATTTTATTATTTGTTATATCATTCCTTGATTCTACCATGATTGGATTTGCTATATTATTTACTCAGTTTGATCATTATTCGTCTAACCTTATGTGGCCTTGGGGTCATAGACAGTCTGCAATCATTATCTCTGTTGCTATGAAAACGGGAATCGCTACACTCCCGGTTTCCGTCTTATCCAGTTCCCATGGACAGTTCACCATTGTTATGAACCCACTGAATGAAAAGGGAGCGCAGTGCTCGCAGCTCCTGTCTTATCTGTACTCAGTAGTTTCTGTGTTCAGCTAAGTTCTGCACAACAGTGGCAAAATAGATGCACATCTTCATGACAACACACACACACTTGTTTTAGCACATTTCAGTAAATCCACATGAACAGTGTTTGGCGTGTTCACGTCAGAGATAACTGGCCAATGAGACTCAGTTGCATCTAAGTCCAACCTGTGTACAGGGCAGGCCCAGCCCAAGAAGATAAATGTGAACTATACCCAGATATCGGGGCTCACTCTGATGAAGTTCCTGCGAGAACTTTGTCATTGTGAGACCAGCGCTGCCATACTTTACCTGTGACCTAAATAAATTCTACATCTGTGAACTGAAAATTTCTCTAGTTTGTTCTTGGGCTTCCAACAGAAGAATTGGGTTTAACAGATGTTAAAATCTAAAGTTTTCCATCAGAACACCACATAGTACCGATATGACCAATGCTATTCACTTCACCTGTCAATGGTCAGAATGTTGTGGCTGATTGGTGAATATACCTGAAACTAAGGTAATTTCTACTAATGTTCTCCTCTCTGAATGACCTTATGAGGCTTTAAAGGGAAATGGATCTTGAATCTTACAGAAAAAACATGTACAGTTGGACTTAATACAAAAAATGTCAAAAAAAAAGAATGCTAACCCTAACAGTTGCATCAGTCTTTTTTAGTTATGATAAAACCTCTAAAGAAATTATGCTCAACCAACTACACTGAGTTGATACAACCAAAAGTAGTCCTGAACTCAAGGTAGAGAAAAATGTCATTCTCAAGCCAATTTTATTAAGTCAGCTCAACATGAGGTTAGTTTTAAATCAACTAACACAGAAATTGAAGCTGAAATTGCACACAATATTAAGTTGATGCAATTACCAACATTATTATGACAATAAAAGGCCTTAAAATAATGTTTGCAACTTTATTAATCAGTGAATTAGATTTTCCTCCTGCAGCCATGCAGTTAATTAAGTGGTTCATAGGCCCCTTAAATGACTTTTCCGAGTGCAGTAAATTCCTGTGGCCTCCTTCTCTTTTAACATCCAGATCAGGTCTCCAGAATCAGGTTGCAGACAGAAAAACAAAGCATCAGCTTCGCTTTGCTGGAAAAATGCAGATATTCTCAGCACTGAGGAAGGAGGAGAGAAGCCAGAGGAGCAAAGAGAGACAGAGAGCTGAATCTGGCCGCTTGTTACTTCTGCTTTTTTTGTCCATTTGTGATAATCGGAGCCTGGGACTGGAACAGGAAACACTTGGCGTTCGAAGACTTGATCTGTTTGGACTTCTTTTTATTGCTGCGCTGCTCAACAGTCGCTGGTTTATTGACTGAAGCAGTTTTGCTGGGGAGACATGAGCGTCCCCACTCATTCCGCTTGGATTGTATTTCTAATATCATGTAAAAGTCGCTAAGCCCTGCCAAAACCCCCTCGCTTGATCCCCGAATTGGCAGAACAGAAGCACACCCAAAACGTTCTAATTCTGCCCATTACGGCTGTGCTTTAAACCATCATTCATTCATTTTCAACTGAAATCTGTGATTTGCTGCTTAAGCTGTGTGTCCACAAGCCAATTACAGTGAAAATATGCGCAGGTTAGAGTGTCAATTGTGTCATTTTTGCAAATTTTTTTTTTATTCTATTCAGCTGCGTGTGTTGCTGAATCATGGCAGGAATGCAAAGCGTGGCTGTGGATTAATATGTGGGGGGAGACGGTGCTGCCAGAGAAATCTTTAATAAAATATAGACACCCTCCAACCTGATGCAGCCAGTTGTAGAGCAGGAGGAGAATGAAGACGAGCTCCTTGGACTGAAATAAGAGCAGAATGTGAACTTTTTTCCGATCGTCCGATTTCGAATATGCCGTCAGGTAATGCGTGTTTACTGAGGTGACGCGTTACACTCCTCATATTTGGCATATTTGCGATGCTGATTGAAACAGCAGTCGCTTAATAGTGGCGATGAAATGGTTTATTCATGACGGAAAACTTCTCCTGCTGCTCACCTTAGACCCCTGGATTTGGCTGGCGAGGAAAACCGAGAGCTTAAGAGTGGAATAGGAGCAAGAGAGAGAGAGAGAGAAAGAGAGAGGGGAGCGCAAAGAATGATAATTTGCCATATGAATAAATGATTTCAAAACAAACAGCGAGCTAAGCTGTAGAATGAGACGCCCAAAGGCAATTAACTCGGGGGGGATGGGAGAGGGCAATTAATTTTGTTTATCAGTGATGTAGAACTTTTATAGCAGCTCGGGAGGTTTGGAAAAGTCCCTGTTGTCTGATTTTTATGATGCATGTTTTATTCAGAATGCGCACTGGTGTCTTCGTGGCCTCGGTGAGTGACCGGCTGTAGAAGTGCATGAGCTGCACCCTTTTAAAGACTCTCTTTGCCACTGTGTGAGCGCGGTGGACGTGAGAACCTGTTGACCCTCCGCGGCGCTCTTGAATGTCAGGAGAAGTTCTTCCACGCCACTCTCGCTGTGAGATTTTAAAAAAATTTTTCGCCCGATCTCTTTGAGCAATTAAGGCTGTGAGCTCGACGGCCTTTTGCTTTGAGTCTCGGCAGACAGTACAGGCGAGGGCAGAGCAGCTGAGGGCGTCTGTGCTCCTGTTTGATCATTACTGTCTTGTCTTTTTTTATTGCGCCCACTACTGTAATTGAGCAATGGCATCAAAACAGTCTCTGTAAAAGCTTAACTGTCTCAGCAGGTGGTAGATTATTATTTTATGTTTAAAGGTCACATGAAGAAACACCGATATCAACCGTCTGTCAGTGCTCATGGCAAAATGCACAGCCAGTTTATAGTCAAGGTTTTCTTGTGAAACTGTGTATTTTCTACCTTTACTATCTGTCAGATAACTCCGATTCAATCTGAATGCACAATTTTATATCATGAAGTCTTAATTAAAATGTTCTGTTGGAAAGAGACAGTCATAGAAAAGCAGCATTTTAAGATTAAAGAGATGCGTATTAGTAAATTCAAAAATTATATTCACTGTCAAATCTCTTCCTGAGACTGACAGCATCTTTTTCTATGCTGAATATTCAGCCATGCCTAGAAATTTCAATAAAATCTTCAGTACAACATACTTAAAAGTGAAGTCAATGCAGAAAGAAGGAACAAAAACTGCAGTTCCTCGAATGGCCACTAGAGGCTGGCTGCAAAAATAAGTCAATCCTCACAGACCCCCATGTTAAAATGACCTAATTTACAGCTGATTTAAACATGTTTGCAGACTGATGCAAACAATAGTTTTGGTCTGTATACTTAATTTACGTGATTGTGGCACCTGTAAGGGTTGTGACTTTGTATGTAAGTCATCTGTTTAAATAGTATTTACACTTAAAGTTACGACTAATGCACTTTTGAGAATCAGATGGGACTCATTTTTGAATATCTGAGTTTAATTGAATTACTTTTATAACGCCTTGGATTTGCTACACTTGTTATTTGTCTCGTAACACTTAATTTTTCTTTGATCCACAACACTTGCTTCCATCTCATCCTTCCATCAGTGTCTTATTATTCTACACCAAAACATCAAGTATAATTCTCTCTATGTGAAAACCTATTTGGCAATAAAATGGATGTCTAGTATAAACCAAGAACATCATAAACTATATTGCCAAAAGTATTGGGATGTCTGCCTTTACACGCACATGAACTTTAAAGACATCCCATTCTTACTCTGTAGGGCTTAATGCCACCTTTTGCAGCTATAACAGCCTCAACTCTCCAAGAAGACTTTACACAAGGTTTACGAGTGTCTTTATGGGAATTCTTGACCATTCTTTCAGAAGCGCATTTGTGAAGTCTGGCACTGATGTTGGATGAGAAGGCCTGGATCTCAGTCTCCGCTCTGATTCATTCCAAAGGTGTTCTGTCGGGTTGAGGTCAGGACTGTGCAGGTCAGTCAAGTTCCACCACATCAGACTGGCTCATCCATGTCTTTACTGACCTTGCTTTGTCATATTGGAAGAGGAAGGGGCCATCCCCAAACTGTTCCCACAAAATTGGGAGCATGAATTTGCCCAAAATATGAGGTTTGCTGAAGCATTAAGAGTTTCTTTCACTGGAACTAAGGGGCAAAGCCCAGCCCCTGAAAAACAATCTCACACCATAATCCCCCCTCCACCAAACTTCACACTTGGCACAATGCACTCAGGCAAGTGCCGTTCTCCTGGCAACAGCCAAACCCAGACTTGTCCATCAGATTGCCAGACAGAGAAGCGTGATTGATCCCTCCAGAGAACACGTCTCCACTGCTCTAGAGTCCAGTGGCGGTGTGCTTTACACCACTGCATCCCACACTTTGCATTTCACTTGGTGATGTAAGGCTTGGATGCAGCTGCTCGGCCATGGAAACCCATTCAATGAAGCACTTTACCACTGTTCTGGAGCTAATCTGAAGGCCACATGAAGTCTTGACTTTATACACCTGTGGCCATGGAATTGATCGGAACACCTGATTTCAATTATTTGGAGAGGTGTCCCAATACTTTTGGTAATATATCTGTATTTGTGTGGATGTAGTCACGAGTTGCATTAGCAGTTTCTGGAGGAAACTTGAGAAAAAGCTACTAAATAGATTCACCACTTTCCAGACAGGTATCAACTTCCCCTTTGGTACTGTTTCATTACTGTAGTCTGGATTCGGCGGCTGCTCATTGATCTGAATAAAAGCCAGAAAATTATGCATTCACCATCTTGACAAAACCTACTTTCCTGTGTTGACAAAAGAAATCAATACCGAGAGCGAAGCGGGAAATGGATCGCTATTGAATTTGAAACCAATGACGTTTGATTGACACTTGATAGTTGACGGAGCATCTTTACAGCTTCTTTGCTGTGCGACTTTACTGAGACGAATCTTCAAGCAGCAACCTTCAGCCGTCCTTTTTATTAAGTGGACTTTCATTGTTTTATGGGGAATGACAGCTTCTCGACATGTTCCAACGAAGCCACAAAGAGAGATGTGTTTTGTCCCCAGAGAGCTGGAAAAAAATTCCGCTTATTTTCCATCTTAAGCGCTGGTTTTAAGACCTGAGTGGTTAACCTTCGGTCATCCCGCTTTTTTTGTAACATCAAAAGACCATCTAACACTTCAAAGATTGTTTTGATCTCCAGAACAGGATTTTGACCTGATGAAACCAGGATAATAGACGCTGCCAAAGGACTCTGGGCAGACTGCTGCTCAGAACTTCTTTACCTGAGAGAGCCGAGATGCTGCCGGCAACAAAACAATTCAAACCCGATCTAAAGCTTTCTCGTGGCGGAGTGTCTGGTTCAGTGCAGCGAGTGTGTGTGATCCTTTTAACGATTCTGTGTGAATCAGTCATTTAAGGATAAGGACGACCTCAGGGGAGTTTAGGAAGGTAGATGTCAGGAAAGAATGGATTAATGTCTTCATAATACACCCAACAAATGAGCACCTACTCTCCTGAAAGATGTATCTTTCCAACATCAAAAGTCATCATTTAATTCGTCAGAGCGAAGTTTAATTGACGCAGGAAATCGAGAACTTTTCACACGATAAACAGCAGTTTCCAGCAAACAGAAAAAGGTGCTTTTGTTAGAGCAGGCAGGGTCTTTCGTTGAGTGCACTGACATTTCTAAAACTGTTATTTCAACCCCGGCTGTCAGTTCTGGGGCGTTATGACAGTGGATTCAGAGCAGCCGTTGAAAGCTGTAAAGCAGGATCGTGGAAACGGTAAGACTAAGGTTGCATTCTTGAACTGAGGTTGACTCAGGTTTGACCTCTTCCTTTATCCAAACATAGCCTTTTTTGCTGTCTTTCTTTTCAGGCGTTATGTGGCAAATGTTGCAGGTTAAGCTGGAACTGAAACTGGTGGCTGATTTTTGGGACTTTTTTTGGCCTGTCTCTGCTCGCTAACAGGAGCAGTGGTTCAGCGTATCCCATATCATATCTTAAAATAATGTCTTTTTTAAAGCTGATTTCAATACAGCGTAATTTTACGATCACAGATTGCTAAAGAACAAATCACGATTTAAAATGTAAATTCATGCTTTTTTTAAACTGTGGTTTTAGGAGGTATGATCGCTAACTTGTGGCTGCACAGTGGCTCGGTGGTTAGCAGCGTCGCCTCACAGCCAGAAGATCCCCGGTTCGCGTCCCGGTTAGGACACCTGGGATCTCTCTGTGTGGAGTTTGCATGTTCTCATTATCTATACTCCGCTTAATCCTCTGTAGGGTTGTGGGGGGGCTGGAGCCTATCCCAGCCGACTCAGGTAAAGGCAAAGGGACACCCTGGACAGGTCGCCAGTCTATCACAGGGCTACACATAGAGACAGACAACCAAGCACACTCTCATTCACACCTACAGACAATTTAGAATCATCAGTTAACCTCGGCATGTTTCTGGACTGTGGGAGGAAGCCGGAGAACCTGGTGAAAACCCACGCTGCACAGGGAGAACATGCAAACTCCACACAGAAAGATCCCAGGCGTCCTAACCGGGACGTGAACCGGGGATCTTCTGGCTGTGAGATGGCGGTGCTGACAGCATTTCTGATGATTTTACAAGATATTATCTATTATTTAATAAAACCTGTAAAGTAACAGATGATTTTTTTCAATCCCAAATATACATGACTTTTATTTCAAATCATATTAAATGACTGTGCGGGCATTATTTACAGTTTTGACCTTTGTTTTTAGGGTTAGCATGTGAATTAATGGAGTTTTTCTGTGATTTTACTACTTATCTGTAATTTTTAACAAAACAGGGAGAATCTGTGAAATGACAATCATTTTTTTTTAAAATTACCGTTACATTTTTTTTTTTTACAGTGTGGTGCATTATCAGTGTCCAGACAGAGTGCGGGTACATTATTAAACAGACAGGTACGATACCCGATCGTCTCATGTGAATTCAATGCAATATATGGACAGGGTTTTTTTACAGGCCTGAGATTTTTTCCTTTTTTTTTCTTTCGAGTATACGTGGTTTACTGATCGCTGTAAAGGTGTGAAGAAATTTTCAACAAAGGTAGACAAAGTGCTCCTGGAATGCTTGGAGAGCTTTCACTTTTGAAACTTACTAAAGGATCATTTGTCAATTTTAGTAATGTTCGTGCATCTCGATCTAGCAGCGGCCTATCTGACACATTGCCTGTAAATCTATAATTGTATTAAGGCTAAAAGTGATGCATAGTTATGGGCATGGCTGCTTTGAGTGACAGGTGGACGTCCATGGCCTCCAGATGTTTGCATGGCTAATGGTTAATGTCAGTGGTCTGCACATTGCTGCATTTCTTTCGCAGTAGAATCAGTGGATGTTTCCATTTAAACTGAGTTGCCTGCAGTCCATAGAACATTTCTGTCTTCTAACTAGTGCTGCAGGATCAAACTGCTTCTTCCTGCTTTTCCACCGCTGCACCTGCTGTCAAAGAAACAAACAGGCAAAACTTCTCTTGAATATTAGAAATGCTGGAACACATTTGGTCCGTCTCTCCTCTGCCAGCCTACCTGGCCTCATTGAGGCAGCAATTTCACACAGAAATACAATAATAGCTGATGACCCGGCCGTCCGCTCTGCCGTCACTTCACTAAACTGCCCTCTGGCTACAGATGCATGAGGCTTGGACACAAAAGGAGCCTATTTCTGCTCGAGCTTTGCTCTGCGTGAGCCATAGAAATTCTTCTGAGTATCTTTGCATGGGAAGACTGAATGTAGAGTGAGCACATTGCAGCAGCACCACAGTGGATGGAGCAACTTTGCTTCCTCTGGTTGAAGAATCTCAATCAAATGTACAAGCATGAAGAGGCCACTCGTGGTTACTGCAAATGAGATGAATGAAATTTGGCCACAAATAGAAATTGGATGTCCTTTG
Source organism: Dascyllus trimaculatus (assembly GCA_024666655.1). Lineage (NCBI taxonomy): Eukaryota > Metazoa > Chordata > Actinopteri > Pomacentridae > Dascyllus > Dascyllus trimaculatus. The sequence goes on from CM045468.1 coordinate 16,856,905, forward strand.
AAGTGGCTATTGTACAAAATCTGTCCTGCAGTTAGATTCTGTACAAAGATAGAATGACTCAATGGCCAAAGTGCACTCCATGCAAGCAATGCAACTGTGGCCCCACACTCTGATGATTTACCTCTTCTGTAGTGGTTCACCTAGCAATTATTTCTATTTTTTTGACCCATATTTTCTACCTTGTTGGCCAAACAACAATGTTGTTTGTCCAACCACTGGTCCACAATCCAAAGATCTTAAATTCACAGTGAGAGTCAAAAGAGAGCATTGAACTTTTGCTTCTTACATTACTCAGAAAATTACTGGACATCTATTAATCCATTAAAGGAATAGTGCAACATTCGCTTATTAAGCTTTTACCCATTCCTGCCAAGGCTTGGATGAAAAGACAGATATCAGTGCATGAATCTGGAGGCAGGAGCTTAGCATAAAAATGGCAAACACGGGAGACTCTGTTTGCAGACATGCACAAATGAGCTTTTTCCTGCAATGCCCTTCGCTTCTCAGATAGCTGAACGAACTGTTGTGTGCTCCGTCTCCCCTCCCCAGAGGCCAAACAGGCTTATCTCAATCAAACTCCCCCCCTCCCACCACCACCACCACCACCACCACCCCCCCATCGCCCCTCCACTGCCATACAGTATTTTGATGTTTGTGGATGCTGGAAATAAAGCAGCTCCTCACAGCTGGATGCAGTCAAACAAAGAGCTCAGACAAGGTTCAGATGAGTTTAACACATGCAGCATTCCAGTCCTGCTCTGAATGTAAAGTCGGACAAGAATCCTGCATGTTTGACAGGAGTGTACTACTATAGCAGTGGAGCTATTACCTGGTGCAAACATACCGTCAAATCTCTTGCAAGAACTGTGGCATATACTCTGAGTGACATAATGATTAATATGTGCATTATAGCCCTATTTTGTTTTGAACCGTGTTGATTTTATTTTGTCACTTCAGTGCGAGTGTGCTTTCTGAGCGAGTCTGAATGCAGCAGTGTTTGCTTGGCCTCCTCTCTTCGTCCCCAGGGCTCCGTAGTGACTTAAGCTGCCAAAAATCAGTAATGAGCCTCAGCAGGAGACGGTGTCGGTGCCGTCGTGGATGCAGGAGGTGCTGCTTACTGTGTTGTTGTCGTCGCTCATTTGGGAAATGGAATTCTGACTTTTCTCACCCAGTACTACATGGTGTCAAGTTCTACTGGCACAGTACCAAACAGACGTGAGGATAGTTTTCTGCAAAAATCACTTAAATATCAAATGCTTCCAAATTGCATCACGCCGTAACGACTGCAAAATTTTGAAGTTGACAAGTGGGTTCCTCAGACAATGCTTTAGAAAGACTATATTGAAAATTCAGGTTCCAAAGTAGAAACTCAGTGCAACAAAAGCCAATACACCTGTGACTTCAATCAGTCTAATTGCATGGACACCAGGGCTTTGTCAGCTGTGTGATGTTTCTATCTGCATGTCTGCGTCATGGCTCCACATGGGGAAAAAAATGCCAGAGTTAGTTCAATATCTGATTGTGTAACTTTACAAAAATGGAAAAGGAAACAAGAAGATTGGTGGACAATGGAAAATCTGGCAAAACACAGCTGCCGCATTAATCAGGAGGTATAGAATGAGCCATAGTACCACTAATCAGAGTTGCAGTGGATGTCCTCCTAAAACGACGCCACTGTGTGCTACACAGATAATCTACCGCTGGAACACATTTGGGCAAGCGCTTCAGACTTGGAAATATGTAGGTTTTGTGACAGCTCAGACGTGTAAATGACATTCCGTAACATCAGCCTCTGTCCACGGCACTGAAAAAAGCAACCCTTGCTTGCTATTTGGCACTACCCTGCAAGATGCAACTTTTATGAATGCATGAAAAGAAGTCTGAAGATTATTGGAAGCACCTTATTTGGTTTGATGAGACCAAGATACATTTATTTGGCTCAGATAAGATCCAGCAATTCGGCATGAACTTGACCAGGACTTCTCGTGAATGCATAGTCCTGACAGTGAAGAACGGAGGTGGAAGTGTGATGACATGGGACTGAATGAGTGCAGACAGTGTTGGGGAGATGACATTTATACACCGATCAGCCACAATATTTGACCACTGACATGTTGATTTGACCTAGAAACTTCCTACACCCCATTGTGATCAAGCATCAACAGGATGCAGTGGAACAAGTTTGATTGACAGAGGCCCCACTGCACAAGCCAGAGAACCCAAAGGATCCAGTGCCAACGTCCTGGTTCCAGACCCCATAGGACACCCTGAGAGGTCCTCCTGTCCATGCCCAATGGCTCAGAGCATTTTAGAGCACATAAGGGGGACCAACACAATATTAGGCAGGTGGTCATAATGTTATGCCCGGTGTAGGTGCACCATGAATGCTGGCGGATAAATCAAATCAAATCTGCAGAAGCTTGAAGCAGAGAAATATTCCAGCATGAGATCCATCCAAAGCACAAAGTCACACAGGTTTCTTCAATAGAAAAAAAAGTGAAAACTATGATATGGATAAATACGTTGCCTGACCTGAATCCAGCAGAAGAACTTTGGAGTACTTTAAAGGAGAAAGGTAAAGCAACAAAATGCCTCGAGCAAAGAGCAGCTGAAAAAATATCTTTAAAAAAATGGCAGAACGCTTTTCCAGAAATCTGGTAATGGGGTTTGAATTTCAGTATGACTGACTTTTGTTGCATTGAGCTCCTACTATGGGGCCTGTATTTTAAATATAGTGAATCTAAACTGTGAGTCTTTAATTTTACACAAGAGGAAATACCCTGCTGTGCTACCATTTTAAAATACTGGGCATTTAGGTGTATTGCACAGGGAGGTATTTACTTCTCTTGTACACTGTAGCATTCTACTGGAGCAACTTCACAGTCAGCTAGAGGTCTGTCACAAGCAGATTATATTTATAAGAGTAATAATAATGCACTTCACCCAAAAGCTCTGGCCTCCTCTAACCTCTTGTACTTTACCTGACTGCTGTTGAGTCTTATATATATAAGAGTCATTTTAAATTCATGGGAACATTGCGGATACACTGCAGTGACTCAGAACAAAACACAGTGCAGTGGAGACCTTAAAACCCAAAACACACTTAAATACATGCGCTCATGTTGACTGGAAAGTCTGCTACCTCATCTAAATCTGCACAGCTAAATTATTAACATGGTTTGAAGCCGTAACCGGTTTGTTTACCTTAGTTTTAGGTGTGAACCAAGCTTCTGTTTTCAGTGATAATGAGCTAAAAAACCTTAAATCCATAGGTGTGGTGCTGCTGTAGAACACCGGGCTAATGCACTTCTACTTTTTATTCCAAGTGAGGAAACTGAATATTTGCAGTTCAGATGTATATACATTTATTTAAAGCACGAGGAGATCCAATCATCACTACTGTGTGTGTCAGACACGAAATCCAATAAAAGCAAATGGTCAGAGTTGTCATACTGACATTTAAGGTGTGTGGATTGATTCATGACAACAAACATTCCACCTTAAAAGTTGAGCCAGTCACTTAGGCACAGTTGATTAATATATTTTGCCAACATGTTCTATTTCACTTCATTGTTGAAACAATTAAAAAGATAATAATAATGCAATAAAAGACTTTGTTGAAGCCTCATTCACTACTATTATTGCTAGAGTCCGTCAGTGTTGGGGTCTAAAGTCAGGTTCCAAGACATCTATTTACAACAATGGCTTCATTAGGCTGTTTGCCCACAGTCTGCCATATAGCAGTCATTTGGCTTAAAATCTGTGGCTGTTCTAGCCGAGTCTTAATCAAATCAGCAAAAAGATCAGAAAAAAGGTGGAACAACACTGTAGTCCATACATAACATTATGGTGTTTTGCAGACCCGGACAAAAGCTGGTTCACCCCGAGGATTAAACACCCACATCCAAGCTCAGGGATGTTGCCGTCCAATGTAGCCAGGAGTGCACAGACCGACACTGATAAGGCATCACATTATGACCACCTGCCTAATATTAGGTTGGACCCCCTATGTGCTCAAAAATGCTCTGAATCATTGGGCATGGACAAGAGGACTTTGCATGGTGTCCTATGGGGTCTGAAACAAGGACGTTGGCAGTGGATCCTTTGGGTGCTCTGGCTTGTGCAGTGGGGCCTCTGTCAATCCAACTTGTTCCACTGCATCCTGTTGATGCTTGATCAGAATAGGGTGTAGGAAGTTTGGAGGTCAAATCAACATGTTGGGCCATTGTCATGTTCCTCAACATGTTCCTGATTGGTTGATGTTGTTTCCATGTGGTGGGGTGCATTTTCCTGCAGGGGTAGGCCAGTGACATTTGGGATTTCCATTTGCATGAGGGAGTGTTCTTGTTGTGGGACAATGTTTATTTGGGTGTCTAAGTCTCATCAAGGTTTTCCATCAGAACACCACATAGTACCAATATGATCAGTGTTATTCACTTCACCTGTCAGTGCTCATGTTGTGGCTGATTGGTGTGTATACAGATGAGACTAAACAACAACCAGACAAACGAATGACTCGGCACAGGAGAACCAGCACAAGACTCACCTTCACTCCTCTCAAGAAAACAGTCTTCAACTCTGGACAGAGAAGACAGATGGTTTGAGATGAATGAAGGAAGCCATCTATGTCAAACTGGAACAGCCATCATGAAACAGTGCAGGTGGCTTATGACACCACTTACCAGGTGCTTATAATGCAGTCTTGTGATGGCTCCCCAGAGAGTCTCACCATCATTAACACTTTGAATCATTCCTCTCTGGACAGTTTCACAACCGTCCACGCCTCGAGGCCTGCGAGTCTGAAGTTGTTAATGGTCTATTAGCCATGTGATTTGTGGCTGACTATATATATCTGGGACTCGACATCAGTCACTTAGAACCTTCTTGGATAAGAGGGGAAACATCTCCCGCGACCAGAGAGAAGTCCAGTTGCCTTCTGCTGAACCTGGATGAATCTGCACAGACGTATTCACAGTTGATCTTGTTATAGTCAACTCATGTATGTAAACTTCAGAACTGTGGTTACATAATGTTAAAAACAAGCCACAACTTTGCATGTGTGTTAACGGTGCATTCCTGTACTTAACCAAATACCACTATACTTCCTTTATAAATCAGAGAATTTTATTATATATATATACACACCGATCACAACATTATGACCACTGACGGGTGAAGTGAATAACATTGATCATATTGGTACTATTTGCTGTTCTGATGGAAGACCTTGATCAGACTTAGACACCCAAATAAACATTGTCCCACAACAAACACACTCCCTCATGCAAATGGAAATCCCAAATGTCACTGGCCTACCCCTGCAGGAAAATGCACCCCACCACATGGAAACAACATCAAACAATCAGGAACATGTTGAGGAACATGACAATGGCCCAACATGTTGATTTGACCTCCAGACTTCCTACACCCCATTCTGATCAAGCATCAACAGGATGCAGTGGAACAAGTTTGATGGACAGAGGCCCCACTGCACAAGCCAGAGTACCCAAAGGATCCAGTGCCAACGTCCTTGTACCAGACCCCATAGGACACCCTGAGAGGTCCTCTTGTCCATGCCCAATGGTTCAGAGCAGTTTGACCACATAAGGGGGACCAACACAATATTAGGCAGGTGATCATAATGTAATGCCAATTAGTGCATACTTACATTTCTGTTTTTTTTAAAACAAACAAACAACAATGCAGTCCAAATGTCACTGGTGTCCGACTATCCTGTCATAACTCTGAAGAAAGTTTGGTAAAGTCAGGCTTTCCTTGTGTTAGCTGACTCAACGAAACCTCAACCCCCAATTGTTGATAATGGACTGCACAATGATGGCTTTCAACTGTCTTTATTAACTTTTTCATCAGGCTTTGTGTACATTTCCATTAAGGGAGGCTTTAGATGCGTCATTTGGCCCCTTTTCAATATAGACCAATCACATGTTGCTATTTCAGTCAAGAGGAACAGGTTGTTATAATAGAGAACCATAGAATACAAATATTAATTTCCATAGAAAAACACTGTTACTGCAAATGATGCAAGAGCAGAATGCTGGTTGAAAATTATTGAAGGTGTAAGTTAATATATTTATCTCACCACTCAGTGACTTATTACTAATTTTTAGCTTTTAAACTTTAAGCTTCATACATTTAAACATGATGCTAAAATAGACCTGGCACTCTTCCATAATAAAAGGATACGTTGAAGTTCTTGAATATTTGTTCAAATCAGAGTGAAATTGTTTCTGATGGAATGTTACCTGTGATAAAAAACCAGTAGAATAATCAATAAATATTCCATTAGTTGCAGTACCAACAGTGTAAAACAGACTTGGCAGCAAATATATATATATATATATATATATAAATATATATATATATAGATAGATAGATAGAAAGTATTCCCTCAGTTGAGAATCTGTAGACTCATCAGGAGAACAAATGTTAAAAAGTTTGAGTTAGACCCCCCGCCCCCCTCGGTTTTCTGTGCACCGTCTTTCCAAGATGTTCTGGCCTCGCTGTGTGTGCGTGCAGCAGCTCAGCAAAAACACACTTCAAATAAAGGTTGAAAACAACAAGCTGGCCTTTGAGCTGCAAGCAATTGTGAACAAATGGCCGAGTGATAGTTGCTTGTTGCTCGTTAATCCCTCATTGGAAGAACAGCTTTTGGGAAAAAAGAAAATCGTGTGAAAAATACAGACTCCCTGAGAAGCTGCTGGACTAACGGTTCTATATTTTAAATGTTTTCTTTGTGCATGGTCACCCCAGACGGCTAGTAATGGCTTTTTGTGCTGATTTGTTTTGGATACGTCAGAAAAAAACACATTAAATTGGCTGCAAATGACAATAACAGATAGAAACTTGTCAATAATTCAGCTAACAATGAGCAGAAAATATCTCATCAGTCATGAATCCTAATCGAACCACGCGTACATTCGATGTTGTATTCAGTCCCTTGCAGTGCTGGTGTGGCAGAACTGAATGGAAATGTAAGGAGGGCAAAGCTGCAGTCAGAACAAACACTTTCAAATAAACGGAGAGATTCAGGAAAATCAAAACCGATGCTGCCGTCCCGAGGTTGAACTCTCAAGGTCTGTTTCGAATCGGTTTATTCTAATTTCACACTGTCATTCTGCGTTGGAAGCCGGCGCCATCAAATGGCTAATGTGTTGTTTCTTCTCTAATGGCGCGCTGCTCGGCTCGGATCGGAGCGCCTTTTGAAGTCGCGCTCCCCTCCGGTTGATAAGTGTGACTAACAACCAACGGCGGGGTCGCCACCGAGGAACGGCGATATTGTTAAAAGTAATAGAGGCGTTATCTCGCTAATGCACCTCATACTTTACAACTGTTGAAAGGAGCGAGGCGGCGAACGCTACAACTGGTGCCGTTTCATCGCCAGCCGCTGCTCAACAAGACGCAGGTTGTGGTGTTTTACCAAGATGCAGCTTGTCCGGGGTGAATTGCGCGACGGCAGCTCTGGCCCCAAATGAAAATAAATCACAAATGATGATCCGGCAGCACAACTGAATTACGCGGCGCTGCATCAATCCCCGGCTTTTGTGGGGGTCACAGGTTCTTGAACCCAGATCCTCGAGATTTAAAGCAGCTAATAAGTTTCTGGTCTCAACGCTGCAGAGGAATATGATGTAAATCAAAGATGACTGAGGAGGAAATGGGCCTTGTGTGAGCACCAGAGGAGCGATGGAAAGTTATTATCGACAGCGGCGTGGAATATTTTGGACGGCATTATGTAAATCCCCCATCTGAGGAAAATTGTTTTGCAATTTTTATTTATTTTTTTTGTGCACCCCCTTCTCCTCCTCTCTGGACCCTCTTCGCTCGCAGTCGTCAACAAGAACAAACTCTTTAATATTACAAATGCCGCCTCAAACAGTGTGAGCCGCTTAATACCGGCTGATAATCCGCGGCTGAAAATCCTAAATATTCATAATTCCGGAAACAGCAGCCAATTATAGAAGCTAAAGTCTGTCATTATTTTTAGAGGCCGATTTGCTGCACGTGGTTGAAATTTGTTCCTTGTGATGCTTGCTGCTGCTGCTGCTCACACTTTCAAAACGCAGATTCATAATGTATTCACAGAGGATGCTCGAAAATTGGCTCATCACTTAATTTTTTAGGGGAAGAAAGAAGGTTTAATGGATACGTAAGAAAACAAAGAAATCAAACTCTCCCAAAGACAAAGCAATAACGCTCATTTGAGCCATTGTTTAAACTGTAGTTGACTTTAACTGAACTTTGCTGATTAATAAAAAGTGAGATTGACTGATAAATGTTAAAGCTTGTGCACAAAATAACTTGTACACATAAAATAGTCCAACAAAAATAATGCAGATCTGAATTAGTGTAATAAAAGTTCTTATAAGCTTCATCCGACCATTCTTGAAAAGCCATACCTTTACGTCTAATCTAATGTTGTGTAGAAATAACATTTACATACTTTCAGCGTGTGCAAATGCGTTCTGTTCGAGATGCAATTCTGCCTAGATTGCAGTTACATCAACGTCATCAAATCAGATTGATTCAAGCAACTTGAACTGGCCAAAGTGCAACGAAAATATAAGCAACGTCGGCAGAAAACTGAGTAAAACTTGCAAAATAAGTATAGAAAGGTTCAAAAAACAACGCAAAAAGTCCAATAAAGCCAATAAAAACTTGCACTTCTTGAGATTTTTCTCAAAAATGTCCATTCCAAAGCTTTGGTTTTGCCAAGCTGCAAATGTCTAATGCAAATCTGCAAAATTTCTCCCTGCATTAAGCATGATGTGCTTTCTTTAAGCTTTAACCCAGTCTTCAATCTTCTCCTGACCTCAACCGAAGTGACCACAGGCTCGACTCCGGCTGCAAACTCTGGCACTTGTGTGAAAGTCCAGAACGTTGTAGCCGCATCTCCTCCCTGACTTGCAAAAACATGCAGCTGAAAGAACTGCATCTTCCAGGCAAATAGAATTTCTACGCTTACCAAAGATAATCAACCAACCAATCTTTATCTACTGAACACTTTTCATCCAAATAAAATGCAACACAAAGGGCTTTACGCGTAACGGAAATAAAAAAATGCAATAAAACAGTACGAACAACCTCCACAGTCAAGTTCAATATCAGTCAATAAAGGACTGTAAAACGCAGGGATTGAGGAACTGCTATTCTACACCGATCAGACGCAACATTTTGACCACTGACAGGTGAAGTGAATAACACTGATCATATTGGTACTATGTGGTGTTCCGATGGAAAACCTTGATGAGACTTAGACACCCAAATAAACATTGTCCCACAACAAACACACTCCCTCATGCAAATGGAAATCCCAAATGTCACTGGCCTACCCCTGCAGGAAAATGCACCCCACCACATGGAAACAACATCAACCAATCAGGAACATGTTGAGGAGCAGGACAATGACCCAACATGTTGATTTGACCTCCAAACTTCATCCATCCCATTCTGATCAAGCATCAACAGGATGCAGTGGAACAAGCTTGATTGACAGATGTCCCACTGCACAAGCCAGAGCACCCAAAGGATCCAGTGCCAACATCCTGGTTCCAGACCCCATAGGACACCCTGAGAGGTCCTCTTGTCCATGCCCAATGGTTCAGAGCAGTTTGACCACATAAGGGGAACCAACACAATATTAGGCAGGTGGTCGTAATGTTATCCCTGATCGGTGTATGTAACACATAAAAACTGTAAAAACAGAATAAGAAATGATAAAAATGAAGCAATAAACTACATTAAATAGACTAAAATATGAACAGAGAAATCAATCAATAAAATTAGCTATTGAAAGATTAATTAATCAAAAGCCCGACTCAAAGACAGATCTTAAGTTTGACACACCATCACAACATAATTCTCTAGATGCTGTTTTGTAGGATTGAAGTTCATCCACACATGAAAATCTCTATGTTGTTCGACAAAGCTGTTCATTCTAGTAGGAAAACATAAAAAAAACCTCAGTGTGACTTGTTCTTGAGCTATATTTACAGCCAATTTGAATTGACAGGTATAAGCCCGGCCCCCGGCAAGCCTCGGCCCTTAAAACCCATTTAAATTAATGCCCACCGACTCCTTAAATCACTGCTTATTTGAATAAATACTCTTTATCCAGCTCGGCAGCTCGTTCACTGTAGGCTCCCTGATTAGCTGCTTGTCTCGGCCTCCCGGCCGCCGGTTGGGGCTAGGCGGCGTGGAGTGGCCGAGGCTGGAGGATCACATCCCCTGCCTGGGAATGTTGACTATGATTAATGACCGAGAGGGAGGTTAAAACAGTGATTACACACCAGCTGGCATGAATCCACTTTTAACATCAGCCCCTCTTCACCTGCGTCTGGGGGGAAATCTATCTCTCATACTGCTGTAATCTGGAAGGAGAGGACGGCAGGGAGAAGGTGAGATGAGGGAGGATTGAGAAAGTCAGAGGAAGAGGGGGAAAAAATCCTCTTGTATCTTTGTAAAGACGGGATTGGAACGGACGAAACTGTCCGATCACTGATTAAAACAGAACAGGCCTGTCAGGGTTTGGTTTAGTCGTTGCAAAACCAGGAACATGGAAGGAGTATTTATCTGCCAACACACCTACAACTGTCAGCATCTAAAGCTAAAGACACATCATTCAGCAAATATATTAGTTTGTGGGCGCACAAATACGACAAAACAACTTTCTGTGAGCTGACAAATTGCAGGAAACCAGCAGAAAATGTCCCTAAGAAACACAATCAATGGTAAAAGGTTGGTTAACCCTCTGAGCTCCAAGCAGCTTCTCTGGGTTTTTGTCTTCCGTCACATTTTTGCTCACTGTGGGTTCATTTGTCACTACAATATGAAGTATTGTAGTGTCACTACAATATAAAGTACAGCACAATGATTTCAATTCCTCATGGAAATCAATGGCTTTGTTCCATTCACTCCAACAGTATTCTACTTGCAGAGCTGCTAAACCCCTAAACAATGGGCCCACAGTGACCACTTTGCCTTAGAGGCCCCCAGAGTCTTGGACCACCACTGCTTCCTTGCAAACAGATGACCTGTACTCGTCTTTTGACCACGACATTGTCATGAAAAGTGAATCCAGTGTGCTCATTTTCCCTGCAGTATCAAGTCCTGCACCTCTATGGAAACAGCACAACAATGACTAGAAGTAGCGAGAATGCCCTCTGTGCAGTATGACACAGCTATTATGACGTAAATCATTTGAAATGTCGATTTTATTTTATTTTTTAGGTGGGAAAAATTGGAAAAAAAATGAAATCAAAGTCCATATGTGAGCTGTGGCAGCTGGGTAATGCTGGGGAAGTGTAATTTTGCAACGGACAAACAAAGCGAAATCTGCACCATCAGCACTACACGTATCTGTAAAAACCCGCATTAACCAGCTGCCACTGGGGCTTCAATTCAAGGGTAAGAAACAGAGACAAAAAAATCCTATAAAGACTCGCATCCTGAGTTGAATGCATTGTTTGTAACATGAAGCCCATTTGTGATCCACCGTCCATAATTACTTTAGCTCACTTGTTCGGCTAAACTTGTTCGTCGTGATTGATAACTCTCACGCCAGAGCGGCTTTCTGCCAGCTGTTCCCATGGCAACAATATTTCCAGCCAGTCATTTACGTCTGAGCTTTATTCAAATCTTCATTTGGGCCACTTGCAGGTCAGAGATTGAGGGGAAACCTGTTGCAGTCGGACTGAAAGGTTCTTTTGTCCGGCGTTGTGCCGACAGCTCGGTGAACTGTGTCGCTGTGGTCATTTTGGCTTCTGTCATGCTGCATCTGCTCTCCAGAAGTCTTTGTTCCTCGAGCGTTTTGCAGCAAAAGATGTCAGAATATTTATTTTCAGGTAGGAACCTGCACTACGGGCACACAATGCGACAATATACATAGCATTGTGATAGATCTCCTGCAAGAGTTTCTATTATAATATTATAGACTTCTTGTTTTCTGAGCCTGAGGTCTCTTTTCAACACCTTTACTTTGACTTTCAAGCCAAACATGCTGTATTTTTTATTGGAAAGCTCAGATTTTCCATCATTTCATATGATAACAATTGCAGATTTATTTATATTCGCCTTTATATCCTGAATAAATTCTTAGAATTTTCCGCATACTGCACCAAAAAACAGTGACAGCAGAGACACAGTATCTGGAATCTGCTCCTATTAAAACCATGATGGATGGATTCTGTATGATTTTGGGCGCTAAGCAGGTATTTTTTCCCATTTTCTGATGGGAATAAATGGCATTGTTCCGTTCACTGAAGTGTCTACATCCAGTAGTCTCCTTGCTAAAGTGGTCCAAGCAAATATTTACGTTCCACCCCTAATCAAGGGGCAACCAGTGGCCACTTGGCCTTTAGCCCCCCCAGGGTCTAGGACCACCACTGCTTTCTTTCTTCTCTTCTGACCACCACTTTCAAATCATTGCAATCCAATGAGCTCAGTTTTCACTGCAGCATAAAGCCCTGCACCTCTATGGAAACAGCACAACCATGTCCAGAAGTAGAGAGAGCTCAGAAATGTCTTTTGTGCAGTACGACACAGTTATAATGCTACAAAAGATTAAAAAAAGAAAGAAAAATAATCGCTGGATTTCTGTTTATTTTTAGACAAACGGAAAAAAAACTGGAGTCGGCATGCACAACAGTGTTTGAAGTGCTGTTACCAATATGGGAGAAAGAAATAATGGCTCGACTATACAACAGATATTTTACATCACACAATTTTAATTTCTTTTCATACTTGTCTCCTATCACACAGCCTGCAGTTCAACCCACATAACTATTAGTTTCAGTCAGTCATGGCCTCACAGCTGCAGCAAGGAGTGCAGAATGTTTTGTTATTGACAGAATCTGGTATATTTGTGTCGAATTTGAAATAAGGCACGCAGAATAAAGCGATAAAATATCACAATTTTAGGCTCAGAAGTTCTTAATAGTCCTGACAGAGTAGCATGTGAAGGTTGACTAGCTCGCGGAACTTCTGTTTTTACAGCTTCTGACCATGATAAGGGTGCCACTGGTGATTTTGGGGTTCAGAGAGTAAATACTTGATATTAATATAAACCAATCAGGCATAACATTATGACCACCTGCCTAATATTATGTTGGTCCCCCTTATGTGCTCAAAAATGCTCTGAACCATTGGGCATGGACGAGAGGACCTCTCAGGGTGTCCTATGGGGTCTGGAACCAGGATGCTGGCACTGGATCCTTTGGGTACTCTGGCTTGTGCAGTGGGGCCTCTGTCCATCAAACTTGTTCCACTGCATCCTGTTGATGCTTGATCAGAATGGGGTGTAGGAAGTTTGGAGGTCACATCAACATGTTGGGCCATTGTCATGTTCCTCAACATGGTTGATGTTGTTTCCATGTGGTGGGGTGCATTTTCCTGTGGCGGTAGGCCAGTGACAGTTGGGATTTCCAATTGCATGAGGGAGTGTGCTTGTTGTGGGACAATGTTTATTTGGGTGTCATCAAGGTTTTCCATCAGAACACCACATAGTACCAATATGATCAGTGTTATTCACTTCACCTGTCAGTGCTCATGATGTTGTGATCGGTGTGTATATTGTACAGACAGGAAAGGTCAAATTGTGCGCTTTTATTTGATAAACTCAACCCCTCGCTGCAATAAAAGCTTTGGGAGCAATTCATCTGAGCAGACGGGGATGTGAATTTGGACGCAGAGTTCGTCCGTCTGGCTCCGAGGGTTGAAAGTTAGATACTGAATCTACTCTTCGTTTTTTTTTCCTTTTTTTTTTCAACCTGCCAATCTGTCCAGAGTTGGCTGAAGTCACCTGGCCCTCAGCAGGGATAAGCTGGCAGCGAATGAATAAATAAAAAGTGTCTCCTCGAAAACTAGATAAAAAAAGAAATCAATAAGGGGCCGATACAGAGAGGTGACAGAGAGCCGAGCCGCCAGCGGGAATGAATTCACATCGTGTCCCTCCCGCTCCTCTCTGTGGCTGATTTACACATGTAGAAGCTGAGGAGGAGCAACAACGGGAGTCTGACAGTCCTCCCACCTCCTCTGCACCCATCCTCCCCAACTCCCGCCTCCCCTCCTCCTCCATCTCTGGCCATCCTCGGAGGAGTTGTCGCTGCCCAGTGGCATGTGGATGTGTATAATGGAGATGGATGGTGGCTGGCTCTGCCACACCGTGGAACAGACGGACTCCTCCCTAAACGCCTGTCTGCCAGCCTCCATCAGTCTCCGTCCGACAGCCCCCCGGAATAAAGCCCGGCCTCATACTGGCTGCTCAGGTGTGTGTGTGTGTGTGTGTGTGTGCTCACTCTTACGAGAGACTGGCTGACTTCAAACGCATGCTATTAACATACCGCGCGTTGAAAATGACAGCTCCTGTTTGTGTTGGGGACGCATTCTCTGACTTTTTTCCTTGTAAAATCTCTGGAAGGAGGTGAACAATCTGCAGCAGGCTCCTGGAGATTCTTCTTTTTCCTGCAAAGATACATCCCATAATCCTCTGGGAGGCTGTAGCGCTCTCACTGCTCCCCCCCTATACTTTGCTTTTTCCCCTCTGCCGTGTCGAGGCTTGAGCTGCTGGTGTGTGTTCACTTGATGTGTCTTTAATAACGCCGTCTACAAAGGTTGGTTTATATCCTGGTTCCTCGTGCGCCTCTCTGTCTGCTTCGGGTTCATCCCAGATGCTGTGAAGTTCAGTCACTATGTGATCCAAGTACTGACACTCAGTCTTGTTTAATTAAGCTGCTGGATCAATAAACCCTTTGATTTCACCTCCCTTTTTTTCTTTCCCTGCCTGGAATGCCATCTGCTCACCGTGACTCAAGCAAGACCAGTACAACCTTTCTTGGATGCTCTGAAACGCCCATTAAAAATCCATTAAGACTAGGAAGATGGGAGGCCAGCTAACTCTAAAAACTGCAGCGGTGATGAATTCAAAGTGATAAAAACATGCACGAGCGGTCAATGTCGTCACTTTTATTAAGGTAGAAAGTCTGTTTTGAAGTCTGGCGTCCAGCTCCGAAACACTTTGGCCGCTGTTTTTATCATAAAATGCATCATTTCCACCACTTTTAGCATCCACTCTGCTTGTGCATTTCAGCGAATCTGAAACGGAGACTTGTGGAAACGCTGCCCACCGTGTTTTGGTTTGGAAATTATCGGGTTTCAGTCCGGAGATTTTTGGAAACGATGAGCCGTGACTCAATTTCTATGCACCATTCTGCATTGGTGCGGTATTCTTAGTGTACTTCACGGCACGTGCTGATGCAGGAAATGCATTGAGATGCTTTTTTTTTTGTCACAATAGTGAATTCAGTTTTTTCCACACACCATATTTAATTGATTCACAATCATGGTTTTCGAGCAGGAATGTTAAAATCCTGTTGCCTCGTCTCTTTGGAGAGACTCAGACATAATTGTCATTTGATGCATTTTTTTATTCCTCTGTGCCGGAGCTATTGTGTTTTCAGGTTGCCTGTCCGTCCATCCCATTCTTCTGAACACAATGTGTCGGCAGCGTCTGGAGGGACTTCCTCCCAGTGTTGCACAAAGGTTCGCTTGGACTCGAGGATGGAGCGATCAGATTTTGGTCGTCAAGCTCAACAGGATGAAGTGAGGACAATCTCTGCTTCACTGCGATGTTGTGTGGAGGAGATGAGGACGAGACATGAGGAGAGAGAAGAGTCGAATCTACAGGCATTTAATAAAATCCTGTCCTTTGCTACAGGAAACAACAACCTGTTTCCTCTGTAAAGTTTTGGATCGTGCAACAAGACAGGGTTGCTTTGTGCTACACATACACACACACACACACACACACACACACAAAGCTGCATTCTACATTTACTGAAGAGTAACATGCACTTTTATATGTCATGTTTCCAAGATGAACATGAATAAATCAAGTAGTGTTTGCATGATATTCAACAACTTAACATGCGTGAGATTCATTTATTTTGAGATAGACTGAGTAGCATGGTTCTTACCTTCCAGCTGTGTGGTGGAAAAGACGAAGGATAAAGTGAGGACACACCTCAAGATGCATTTTGAGGCATCTTTAAAGATGGTGTGGAAGATCATGAGATGAGGTGGCTCAAAATAGAGGAATGAGAAGAGCCTCTTAACTTGGGAACTGAAGGACAGATGGATGCAAAGTGCAACTGGATTAACTGGTGGATTCACACAACTACGATGCTGTAATTCCTCCAATAAATACACTGATTATACACATTTGAGGTTGAAGGGATTTCACTGCAGCTGCATTGGAGTTTTAAATCCAGAAGAATCATGACAGAATTGCCCATTTTACCTCAAATGGATCCAATACAGTGACACTTCCACCACACAAAGTGACAAACATGAACCAAACTTGAGTTTGCATGGCTTCAAATTGCTTGATTCGTTTTTACCCCTTCTTCCACCGAGCTGGTTCCAGTGCCGGTTCGGAGCCAGAGCGTGACCCAGCACCAGTTCTTTGTGTTTCCACCACCTAAGCACCGGGTCCAGGAGCTAAAAACTGCTGCTTAGCAAGCACCAGCTCTTTGCTGGGCCAGAGCTAAGAACCGAGTACGTCAGGGGCTGGGGGCGGGGTTATGGTGACCAACCATCAACAGTGGAAAGGGACACACAATTGATTATTTGAGTCCTTTTTCTCCAGGACGTCCCTGGTCTGATTGCAGATGTATTGGAATGACTCCCGGAAGGAGTGGGCACTGAAATCCTGTACAATTGTGTCCCACCAGTAGTGCGATCGCGGATGTGCTTGTCGCAATCAGCCTCAAGCCCATCTATCAAGATAAACATAGATATAATCATCAACTTATTGCATTGGTTTAACTGCTATGTAATGGGTGCAAGTGTCGTCGTTCTACGATGATGCAATGGCGTGGCTCCAACTTGGCTCCTTTCCAATCCAAAAGCAAACCGGTCCTTAGGAGGGGTGAGATTTGAACCAACTAAGCGCCAGAACTAGCACCTGGTTCTTCTTGGTGGAAGAGGGGTATCTGACTCCATTGAGGATGAGCCAGTCACCGTTTGACTCCATTCTCCATCAAAGGTTTCGTGGAGTTTATTACTGCTGTCGGCTCAATTTCCTGCCATTTTACAAAGGGATTCTGTTCATGTAATGAGATGGAGAAGTGGGTGGTGGAGAACGCTGGCACTCCGGGTACCTGCTGCCTTGTGCTTTAGCGGCTAACTGGCTGGCTAATTAGTCGACATTAGCCACGAATGAAAGTACCAGATGTTAAACGTTCAGAAGTCCAATTTTGCATGTGTGCAGCTCGTTTGAAAATGAGCCGCGCTTGTGTCGTGTTCCACGGAAAAGACTTTTGCAGAGCAAGAGGGGAGGCAGGCCTCGGTTAGTCGGACCATGGATGGCAAAACAAAAAGAAGAAAAAGCCGGCTGTCACACCTGGCTGAACGTTGTGTTGGATGGAGGGGTGAAGGTTATCGTGGGGAATTTAAACTGATGCACCTGAAAATAAAAAGGGTTGGGGGCAAGTTTGAGCATGAGAAAGCCACTGATTGCTAATGTTTTGCTTAGGAACTAAATGTGTTGCTGTCTTTTTTCCCGGCCTGGATAAAGCAGATTTCAGTTCAGAAAAAAACTCTCTTCTCTCTACCTGAGGTCAGAAAAGAAAACAAAGGGCTGTAAATGAAAGAAAACAGAGAGAATGCATGAAGAGAGAGGCATCCCTGACTTATTAGACTGGTGTTCTTGGCACTGGAGTGAGACACAGGCCAATAAAAATGCCGCCTCTTCTCTGGGATTATCCCGGTTGATGGAGCTGACAGGTTCGCCTCTCGGTCTGGGGTTCCCATTCCGGAGTGAAGACAACTGGTTTCTGTGGGGATATTCAGCCGTCCTGCCTCATCACTCTCGGATACGCCGGAGCCAAATATGCCCTGCAGGTTCGCTGGTGGAGTGCAATCGAAGAAACTGTGACAGTAATACAAACATTACAGCCGGGAGCCCTGACGGCGAGTTTAGTTAAGAGAATCTGCCAAATCACTTTGTTTGGATCCGTGTTTGCGTTTCGGCGTTTTGGAGATGTCGGCTTTTATAGAACTCTACTACTTTTTCCAGATGTTTGGTGTCTGTGCCCAGAAGGCTCACAGAGATCTGTTTTAATTTTAACTTCATGTGGTTGTTTTAACCGATATATAAACCCTGTAAAGCTGTTATTATTTTATCTGTGACATTAGCATCAACCCTTAGGGCCAGATGGATGCCTTTTGCATCCAAATTCACATACGGTCTCCTCTGTTGGGTAGCTTTCAAAGTATTTACTGCAGCACAGTGTTGTGCATATCAAATGAGACCTTATGATTTGGCCTTTCTATTGATACTAGTTGCTTGTCTATGAAAAACAATTAAGACTTTACGTCGAATTTTGCTTGCAACTCCACAGCTATTACTCGTGTTTGAATTACTCATGAACTCATTTTTGCATATTCATGTTCATATCTGGGCTACATGGTGGCTTGATTGTTAGCACCGTTGCCTCACAGCTGGAAGATCCCCGGTTCGCGTCCCGGTCAGTCCACCCGGGTCGACTGGGATACGCTCCAGCCCCTCCGCGACCCTACAGAGGATTAAGTGGTGTATAGGCAATGGATGGATGGATGATCATATCTGTGCAGTGAATATGAAATGGTTCAGACTTATGCAATTAGATATTTACTAATTTCTTCACCTATTTGCGCACTCCTGTTTCTCAGTTGAATAACTCACAAGGTCGTTTCATAACGCTGGCATACTGCACATCAAAATAAACAGCAGGACTCGCCCTGTCTGATGATACCAGTAGTTTCTGTGTGGAACAAAGCGTTGTCGAGTAATCCTGTTTTAAAATTACAACTAATTTCTGCCTTGTTTCCAGCAACAGAATGACATTGCATCCGACTTTGTACGAAAAATAAGCATAAAATAATGGATTTGATGTTTTGATTTCGAAGTTGCGGTGAAAAGTCAAGTGCAGGACAAGTACTAGAATGCATTGTAGCACTGGGGGGGGACCCGGTTGACGGATTTGCCACCTTTGCAAGTAGCCTGCTGTCGATTAATACTTCAGTGAATAGTTATCTAATTTCTACTTCATACAATACCCAACCATCATAGTTATGACTGTGCAGATTCCAGACAATCACCACAACATATCTGCACTGCCAACATTTTATGGTGATATACGTGTGAAAACATATCAACTTAATCATAATTTTTTTCCCTGATTATAAACACTAATATGAGATGAGAGAATATCTGGATAGCTGGGACTGTGTGGAAACCCAATATACAGCATGCATGGCTAGATCTTATAAAGACCGATGTAAGAGCTTTAAAGTACAGGAAGTGAAATTACACTGAAAATAGCTTCAGTGGGCCTGTAGAGTTAATTTGCATTTGGCAACATAATGCAACTTCATCCAGTATTCTTCTTTTAACTTCTGTCTGTTTCTTTGGCAAGTAAAAAGTCAACTCTAATTGCCGTCTTGTTGCTAACTGTGTTGGTTAAAGATAGCTTCATGTAGAGAACAAGTTGACAAGACAAATATGTACCAAAAAAATAAAGCACTTGACTGAGTTGGATAATGCTCTGCTCTGTCAGGACCATGGGGAGGACATCAACAGTTTAACGGACTGCATAACAGACTACATCAACTTCTGTGAGGATGTAACTGTACCCACTCAGACTGTCAGCTGTTATCCTAACAACAAGCCCTGGATCACCAGTCAGTTGAAAGGCCTCCTTAATCAGAAGAAGCAGGCCTTTGCATCTCGTGATAAGGACTTGTTAAAAAAGATACAGTGGCAGATCAAGATCAAGCTAAGGGAGTGTCGAGACGCTTATGCGAGAAAGCTGGAGGCTAAGCTCCAACAGAACAATACCAGGGAGGTTTGGAGGGGTGTTAAGTCCATCACTGGCTTTAACACCAAAGCCAAACAACAGGATGGTGGAGAGGACATGACTGAACAACTCAATCTGCATTTCAACAGATTTAGCCTCTCACCTCCTGTTGCCCCCTCCTCCTCCCCTCCTGTATTCACACCTCCTGGGCCGACTACACTCACCTCCCCACAGAGCACTCAGACGGACAATCAACAACCCACACCTTCAGCCCCCCTGTCCCAGCTCAACACCTCTGCCCCCCTACCTGCCCCCACGGAGGAAACTGGCCCTCTGACTTTGACAGCTGGCCAGGTGAGGAAGCAGCTGGAAAAGGTCCGTCAAAACAAGTCTCCTGGACCGGACCGAGTCAACCCACGGGTCCTGAAGACTTGTGCTGCTCAGCTGACTGGAGTCCTGCACCTCATCTTCAACCTGAGTCTGAAGTTGGAGAAGATACCGGTGCTGTGGAAGACCTCCTGTATAGTACCGGTACCAAAGAGGCCCGTCCCATCTGGTCTCAATGACTTCAGGCCGGTTGCACTGACATCCCATGTGATGAAAGTGTTTGAGAGACTCATCCTGGCTCAGCTGAGGCCCCTCGTGTCATCTGCCCTGGACCCTTTACAGTTTGCATATCAGGCTCAACTTAGTGTGGATGATGCTGTCATCTATCTTCTGCAGCGTGCTCACTCACACCTGGATAGTGTTAAAGGCTCGGTGAGAATCATGTTTTTTGATTTCTCGAGTGCCTTTAACACTATTCAGCCCGTTTTGATGAGTGGCAAGCTGCTCAGGATGGGTGTCAGCTCCTCCACAGTCTCCTGGATTGCTGACTACCTGTCCGGCAGGCCTCAGCACGTGCGGCTGGGGGACACCCTGTCTGATACTGTGGTCAGCAATGTAGGAGCTCCCCAGGGCACTGTCCTGTCTCCTTTCCTGTTCACTCTGTACACCTCTGATTTCCAGTACAGCTCCGGGTCCTGCCACCTGCAGAAGTTCTCTGATGACTCTGCGGTGGTGGGGTGTATCAGGGATGGACAGGAGCTGGAGTACAGGACACTGATTGCAGACTTTGTGGAGTGGTCCCAGGCAAACCATCTGCTTCTGAATGTGGACAAGACCAAGGAGTTGGTCATCGACTTCAGGAGGAAGATGACACCCATGGAGCCCATCACCATCCAGGGCTCAGAGGTGGAGATAGTGGACTGCTACAAATATCTGGGAGTCCATGTGAACAGCAGACTGGACCGGAGGGACAACTGCAACGCTGTCTACAAGAAGGGCATGAGCAGACTGTACTTCCTGAGGAAGCTCAGGTCTTTTAATGTGTGCAGTAAACTGCTGGAGATCTTCTACCAGTCTGTGGTCTCCAGTGCTCTGTACTTCGCTGTGGCCTGCTGGGGCAGCAGTACCTCCAAAAGGGACATCTCTCGGATGGACAAACTGATCCGCAAAGCTGGGCAGGTGGTTGGCTGTCAGCTGGAGACATTTGTGACAGTGAGGGACAGGAGGACACTGGACAAACTGCTCTCCATCATGGACAACCCTACTCACCCACTTCACCGGACTGTAGTTGGGCAAAGGAGCTCCTTCTCCAATAGGCTCTTACAGCTGCGCTGTCACAGTGAGCGCTACAAGAACACTTTCATACCATTCTCCATACAGCTGTACAATAACTCCCCACTCTGTGACAGATAACTCACATCTATTTCACCACTGTGTAAACTGGCACTGCACTATAGAAATCATTTGTTACAGGTTGTATATATTGTAAATTTCTAAATTTCCATATTTCTAAATATTACTTCAGATTGCTTATTTTTATTTTATTTTACTTTTTTGTAATGTGTAGTAGATAGTACCTATTCTATTTTATTATTGTTATTATTATTATTATTATTATTATTATTATTATATTATACTATTATATTATTATTATTATATTATTATTATTGTTATTATTTTTATCTTTATTTTTATCTTTACTATTATTATTTATTTTTATCTTTATTATTATTTTTATCTTTATACTGATTACTTTATTACTTTATTTCATATCTTACTTGTGCTGTCCTTTTCCTCTTTTTATCTCTGTCCTGAGCTACTGTGACAACAAAATTTCCCTTGTGGATGAATAAAGTCTGTCTAAGTCTAAGTCTAAGTCTAATCGACCCAAAAATGTCAAGACCATCTTCCAGCACCAAGGTCAACATAAGGAGCAATTAATATTAGCTGGGCTAATTAAAAGAGCATACTTAAGGAAATGCTGTTAGTAATTAAAAAATATATATATGTAGTGCTAATTCACACCATAAGTTATCTAAAAGTGCTTCAGATAGTAACGAGAAACCCAAGAAATCTGAAGAAAAAGTCCCTTTAACTGGAAGAAACCTGCAGCAGAACCAGGTTCAGGGAGGTTGGTTATCTGCCTGACCTGTCGGGATCCACCAGGTTGATGCCACATCCTCGATGTTATTCCCTACATGTGTTGAAATAATGCAGAGAGTGATTGAGCTGAGGCGCCTCCTGTCTTCAACAGATCGGATCTTTATGCAGTTGCTTTTATACAATCAAGCAATGCTCATCAGCAGCTGTCATGAGAGTGTGGGCGTTGAAAATTACGTTTTGTTCTGAGCACTGAACCGGCGTTTCTTCTGTGTTGTGTTTAACATTAAAACTGAAATATGTGTAATCATCTTAATTAAGGTCAACTCGCATGCAGTCAAGTTGTCAGGCCGATTGAAACATAATTACAATACAAACTTGAACTGCGAACAAAGATTAAACTTCCAGCGCAAATAAGCAAAACACAAGTTATTTATTTCAAAGCATGCAGTAAACTGTGACATTCCCCATGTTTTTCTCAATTCAGAGATGATTCATTTGATAAATAAGGTTACTTTGTGCTAAACAGTGACTCACACCGACTTGAATTTAAGTATTTTTTCTTTTGCTTCTATGTAAATTTCCCACGCTTGCATAACTTTGGTTCATTTTCAAGTGTCGAAGAGGTACTGAGGAGGAGATCTTTTTTACTCCAGCAGTCATCTTCAATGTGATGTCTGTAGCCGGCCTTTAAATTCCACGTTTCAGCACAGAATAAGGCAGGATCATCCTCCGAGTGGGGGAATGAATACATCTCCCAGCCTGTAGGTGCATTTTAACCTGTTCCACGGCTAATGCAGCGACGCCCGTCAATGCAAACATGGTATATTTAACTCACTTGCACAAGTGGAGCTGCCAGAGGCCATCCGAGGTGTTGTAGCTCCCTGTCACTGGGTCTCCGGTTGTATTGGAGTTCATACTGTGATCTCAATGTCAAGGCTCTTGGAGGAAAATTGGCTTTTCACAGTAATGGTCCTCAACTGGTGCCTCTGTCATCCAGAACCTGTCCTCAAAGTGCATCATCATATCCGCAGGGCGCTGCTTGTCAGACAAATGCGTAGTTTCCATGTTTGCTGTGGTTCACGGATCAAATAGGGACATATTTTTTCATACTTATCAGAAGCTCGGATCCCTGATACCATCATAGACAGCTGCATACAGTGCCGCTGAAGTTCAGCCATCGTGCTGCAAAAACGTTTTGGTGAAAAACAAAACCACTCCTCATAGACCTGAAAAGCTGCCTGGTTATTTAGTCCTCAGCAGGAAGTTCCGATCATTTAAAATTTCCTTCTGCCTCGCTTCTTTAACAAAATAATAGCTTTTACAGTCAAATTTGCAAATTCAGAGCGATCTCCAGGTTCAGGTAGCAGCATTTTAAGTGGCTGATTTTAAACTAAAATGTCCTCCGTCACGGCTTCATTATCTCACACTGGCCTGTCTGTTATTGTGACTTTTTGACTTCCGCTGTGTGGGAAGTCTTGGGTGAATTTTGCGATGTTTGAAAAAAAGTGACTCATTTTCTTATTTTGTGAAACTCGGCTAAATTTGATTAATTTTAATGGGAAAGATGGAGGTACAAGTCAGCAGCAAGGAGGAGACTATTATTATTAGACTTAGTTTGCACTTTTTGGTTCAGGTTAGCCAAAAAAGTCACACTTGGGTTGACACGTTCACAACCGTAACTGCTCGTTGGAAGCTTGGTAAGGATTAAACACAAAATCTATTTTGACTTTCAGTGACTTTCCCACTGTAGCAATTGTGGCTGATTCTAATGATTCCTCAAATACTTAAATTGGTTCAGAGGAGTCACCAGCTGTAGTCAATGCTAATCACTAGCTAAGGTGCTAGGAAGCAATGACACTCAGAAAACTAGAATAACACAGCGTTCTACATCACCAAAACTGATAATTCTAGTTGCTCTATGTATATTTTGACTCAGCAGATTTTGTCATCCTTCTAGAAGACCTGTAAATCTACAAAGAGCCTAAATGTATGCTTGTTTTTTGTGACAGACATGTGTGTTCATGGATTCCATAATAGATTTTTATGTTAAGGTTTGGGGAGTGGGAAAGTGACTAAAGACTGTGCAATGTTCTTGGGTAAAACACTTGAATTGCTCTAAAACCTGAGACTTGACTGGACAGTTTCCAGGTGAGAACATGTTTAACAGTTTCCACTGCAACAATGCTGCTAGCAGAAGGGAGACGAAGAGACTCGGCATGACAAATGGGACTATTAAGTTAACTATAAGTTAGTCGGGGAGATTACACTGGTAGCTAAACTCTCCATGGGGAAAATGTTAAGCAGATCCAATGGATGAAGTGGGGTCAACCCTATGTTCCCACAACCCAGTGGTCCCGCAGCCCGATGTTCCCACATGTTTCACATTTCTAAGACCCCGTTTACATGAAGGGAAAAGGCAGATTTTTCCACGCGGTTCGTCACTCCACAGCAACCCCATGTTGGAGTAGTGGTGTTGAGCTTAAGAGAGTTTGGAAGCTAGATCTCTCCTTCAAATCACCAGCCATGGGATTAAGTGGCGAACCCCTAACTACCAGGGGTAGAAGTGTGGGAACTGTGGGAACATAGGTCTGTGGTAACATAGGTATGTGGGAACATAGGACTGTGGGAACATAGGTCTGTGGGAACATAGGTCTGTGGGAACATAGGTATGTGGTAACATAGGTATGTGGGAACATAGGACTGTGGGAACATAGGTCTGTGGGAACATAGGTATGTGGGAACATAGGTATGTGGGAACATAGGACTGTGGGAACATAGGTCTGTGGGAACATAGGTCTGTGGGAACATAGGACTGTGGGAACATAGGTCTGTGGGAACATAGGCACACTCGTGATAAAGTTATTCAATTTTTGAGGGCAATAGCACGGTTTGGGTAAAAATGCGAAACTTTCACAGCATGTTTGAAGCTTCTCGTCCACTTTTTGGGTTGCCAGGTTAATAAATCCCATCCCATCTAATGTATGACTGGTTGGCTGAGAAAAATACCCTGATGAAAGTCAATAGCAACCTATTTTTAACAAAGACGAGCAGAAATTCAAGGTTTACTTTGAATTGAACCACCTTCACTGGAACTGCTTTCTTTATCAAGTTTAAAGTTAACATGCATAAATCAACACATTCACACTTGTTGAATTGGATCATTACCTTTTTGCACATTTCAAGTTTGTTAAGCCAACTATTCTGCTTTCTTACACATTCTGAGGCAAATCATTTGCACATTCCTGCACACTGTAAATACTGCTGTGACTTTCTATCACCTTCATAATACCTTTGAATTGCCACGCTTGCCTCTCATTTGCCTTGAAACATTTACAGTGTTTTGACCTGAAACACTGAATGTTTGAAATCTTTCTATCCTCCTTTCAGAATGTTCTACTTGTCTGGATGTACTGTACCGAGTCAAATTCCTCGTATGTGAAAACCGAAGCTGTCAAACAGTGCAGCATTCTATGTAAAATGACGTTAAACCTACCAAGATGGCAACAGTGTTCCGATTGCATTTACCCTTATCTGGCTCCTTATCCAGCCTCATATCTCACGCAGTATTACTATTTTTGAATTTTGCGTGGCTGTCGGAAACAGAGGCGCTTGCATGTCCATGTGCACTTCTATGTGGACAAAGATTTTTAGAAAAAGAAAAAGAAATCTCTTGAATACCACCACTCCAAGCTCTTCAACACCTCTTTAGCTTATGCATATTAAAACTTGTAATTCAGACCCACACACCTACTTGCTTGCACTGTATTATCACATTTCCACACACCTTTGATTAAACAATTACTGCTATTGTGCACCTGCACTCAATGCAATATGCTGCATTTACTTTTTCCATACCTAAGCTGCCAGTGTTGTTCTCGCCAAGGATAAAGAAACATTGTCTTTGTGCTTGTCTGACATCCTCCTTCGCACAGACCTTTATCATATCATAAACATGGTGACACTTGAACACTGATCTGTTTTCTCTCTGTTTATTAGAACTGAGAGTAAATTACATGTTTAAAAATAACATTTGGGCCTGATTGAACCATTTCTTTACCTTTTTTAATGAGTGTTTGGGTCATTTTCTTATTTAAACACCCAGCTGTGTCCAAGACCACCAACCTTCTGGCTGATGATTTTAGGTTTTGCTGAAGAATATAATGAAAGTAATCCTCCTCCTTCCTCGTTTTACCATTTACTTTGTGCCCCACAGCATGATACTGCCACCTCCATGCATGATGGTAGGTTTGGTGTTCTTGGGGTTGAAGGCCTTACCTCCTCTCCTCCAAACGTACTTCTGCTCATTGTCCATCTGACCACAGGACTTCCCTCCAGAAGCCTTTTCTTTGTCCATGTGATCAGTGGAGCTTTAAGGTTCTGCTTCTAGAGGAAGAACTTCCTTCTTCATGGAGCCTCTCAGCTCATGTTGATGTACAACACTGTGGATACTGACATCTGTGTTCCAGCAGCTTCTAACTCATTGCAGACCTGCTTTTTGCTGATTCCTGGTTGACTCTTGACCATCCTGACCAGTCGTCTCTCAGCAGGTGATAGTTTGTGTTTTCTTCCTGATGGTGGCAGTGATACAACTGTACCATGAACTTTATCCTTCCAGCTGTTTGCACCGATGATTTTAGGATCTGTAGCTGCTTTGAAATGGCTCCAAGTGACTTTCCTGACTTGTTCAAGTCAATGATTTGCTTTTTCAGACCTCTGCTGAGCTCCTTAGACTTCCCCATTGTAGCATTTGCGGCTGATTCTGATGAGTTTATCAAATGTTTAAATCGGCTCAGAGGAGTCACCAGCTGTGGTCAATGTTAGTCGCTAACTAAAGTGACAGGAAGCAATGAGACTCAGAAAATTTGAGTAATACAGCATTCTACATCACCAAAACGGATAATTCAAGTTGCTCTATGTATATTTTGATCCAGCAGATTTCATCTAAGACCTATAATAAGCCTACGAAATGGCATGTATGCTTGTTTTTGTGACAAAGAAGTGTTCGGTGATAGAAAATTAAGAGTTATAGGAGTAATTGGAAACCCAAGACTGCCGTGATATACACGCTCTTTACAAGTATATGCAAACTCTTCTTCACTTGACAATAATAGTGTTTCTTAAAGGTGTATAGCATGAAAAAACTTGGAGCAGTTGCAGGTAATAACAATAGATAGTGTTTTTTATGTTAATCTTTGGGGAGTGGTATAGTGACTAAATACTGCACAGTGTTCTTGGATAAAACAAACCTGAGACTTGACTGGACAGCTTCCAGGTGAGAACATTTTTAATAGTTTCCACTGCAACAATGCTGCCATGAAAAACATCCAGTAGAAGGGAGACGAAGAGACTCGGCATGACAAACGGGACTCGTAAGTAAGTCGGGGAGATTACACTGGTAGCTAAACTCTCCACGGGGAAAATGTTAAGCACATCCAATGGATGAAGTAATTCAATTTGAGCCCCTGAATAATAGCATCATTTGCCATGGAATTAGCATCCGCCACTATCAATCAGCGTGGTGAAAGACTAACACAAGCTGCGCCCACCAAGGACACAGGCTTTCTGTGAAATTCAACTCATTTATCAAGTTAACTTGACTGAAGTCACCAGTCACAACAGGAGCACCGAGCAAGTATTTATGTTGATTTTTAATAATCGTGGCATTTTCTGGGCCATTTTTCAGGTTTTTGATGTATTTACTTTTAAAGAAATTAATGTGTTTGTTGTTTCAGTTGTGCATTAAACCCTCGAGAGTTTATGACTCCATGCACTGAAAATGAGTGCATTTGTAAATTTCCCCCCAAGGTCAGTTTTAAGAAGAAAAATGACAATAGACAGTCTGACTGGGAAAATCTAAATGAACATGAACCACATAAATAAATAGATTAAGCAACAAGTCATTTAACCATTTTATTCCTACTGTACGACCCTTTAT
This sequence comes from Dascyllus trimaculatus, assembly GCA_024666655.1. Taxonomy (NCBI): domain Eukaryota; kingdom Metazoa; phylum Chordata; class Actinopteri; family Pomacentridae; genus Dascyllus; species Dascyllus trimaculatus. The sequence goes on from CM045468.1 coordinate 16,885,123, forward strand.
TACAAACACAGACTGAAAATTCAGGCAAATAAAAATTTCTAATGAAATTTTAGCGAACAGAAGTCATCAGGTTCATCCATCATTGAAAGAAATCTAGTAGAAACAAGGTTTTCTGTGCATCTTAAAGCAAAACACAGCTGAAAATAGCTCGAGGACAGCACATCTCCACAGTGAATCCACGCTCTAAACACAATGGAGCCCTTTGGCATCGATGAAGAGCTGAATGTGTATGTTGCATCTCAGTTGTCAAACCTGACAAATATTTATAGCTGAACTTTTGTGCCTTTACCCTTATAACGCTGACGTGATGTTCGCCCTCCTGCTTGATTTGACATGCATGCTCTGGTTTGTCACCTCTGACAGCTGTTTGTTCTGGTATGTTTTGTAGCTGTATCTCTGTAGGTGTGTTTTCCTGTGGTTCTGACGTGATGTTGGCCTTTTGGATTTATCATGGCATACATTTTTTGTTAGTTTTGGTTGACTATATCTGTTTGCCTGATACCTTTACCCGCCTCTACCCTGATGAAGACACAGTCGTGCCTCGTAATTCAATAATATTCTCCAACTTCTCTTTTGCATGTTGTATTTTTATGCACATGCTGAAGTATCACATGATAAAACGTTAATGGAAACGGCAAAGTTTAAAAGAAAATATGTCCCCAATTTTGCAAAAAAAACTTTTTTTGACTCTGATAACTCTTTTTACAATGTTACACTCCAATGGCTGATCTATTGTTTCCTCTTTTTTCATTGTTTTCGTGTCCGAACGGTAGGGAAATATGGCCAACATCAGCTGACGTGACAGAATAATTACAACTTTCCGGATTCTTGAAAATTTCTATTCATATTTTTTCAGAAAAAGAACAAAATTTTATTGTTTTTTCTTCCATTTTTTTGGATTAGTTGGCAAGCAACTTGTAATGCGTCCGGCTTCTTCTACTCTGTTTATTAAAGCTGTGTGTAATGTCGCCTACAGTGCCACCTATTGATTAAACTACGCAGTCAAGTTCATTTTTCCTCCAGTTCATGCAAGCAAGTCTAATTTGCATTTTCTTTCACTAAAAAGTACAAAGTTAGTACATTTATACAGAAACAGTTGGCGACACAGTCTCAGCTCATTTCGACAAACTTAACAAGAATCATCTCAATGAGCTGAATGCAGAATTTTTTGCTCCTGTCATGTTTTTACTTTCAGTGAGCTCATTTTTCACTGCAGTAATAAAGTCCTGCACCTCTATGAAAACATAACCACGACTAGAAGTAGAAAAAACTCGAAACTTTCTTCTGTGCAGGAATGACACAGTTATAATGTGATAAACTATTAAATAGAAAGAAAAACTAAAGTTAAATTTATGTTTCACCAAAACTGACAAAGCCTAGAATCAGGATGTACAAGTGCCCAAAGGCATTACCAATACTCAAAAACTGTGCCTCGACATCAAATAAAAAAAACAAGATATCTTATACAACAATCAGGTATAACATTATGACCACCTGCCTATTATTGTGTTGGTCCCTCTTATGTGGTCCAAACTGAACCACTGGGCATGGACAAGAGGACCTCTCAGGGTGTCCTATGGGGTCTGGAACCAGGACGTTGGCAGTGGATCCTTTGGGTACTCTGGCTTGTGCAGTGGGGCCTCTGTCAATCAAACTTGTTCCACTGCATCCTGTTGATGCTTGATCACAATGAAGTGTAGGAAGTTTGGAGGTCAAATCAACATGTTGGACCATTGTCATGCTCCTCAACATGTTCCTGATTGGTTGATGTTGTTTCCATGTGTTGGGGTGCATTTTCCTGCAGGGGTAGGCCAGTGACATTTGGGGTTTCAATTTACATGAGGGAGTGTGCTTGTTGTGGGACAATGTTATTTGGGTGTCTAAGTCTCATCAAGGTTTTCCATCAGAACACCACATAGTACCAATAAGATCAATGTTATTAACTTCACCTGTCAGTGGTCAGAATGTTGTGGCTGATCGGTGTATGTGTTTCCATATTTGTCTCCTCTCTGCTTTTTGTGAACACGGACTAGTTCAGCTGAAAATCCCCTGGATTTTTGAGAGCTGAGTGAAATATGGCTTCTCGGTTGTGCCAAAGAGCGTGATTTTATTACGTTTTTGTTGGTTAAAACGGTTAATGTTGTTCGGCAACGTCCTAAGTAAGACGTTCAGAATGTAGAATGTGGTTAGTTCAAGGACCGTGGTAAAGCTGAAGATCTGGCGATGGTCTCTGTTTTTTACGCTTCTGGATCAGAAAAAAGGTATAATTTGCTGGTGGGGTTATTACTATTACAAAACCAAGAAAGCAACTTTTCCCTCACATCTAAGGCACATAGCAACAACAAAACTCCATTCACTGAGAGCAACCTCACCTCAGTCGGATGCCCTTGAGAAAAGAACCTCGAGATAAGATTTTAAAAAATGTGCTGTATGTTGGATTTTACTGTTCAGGATTAAACTTTTGTGTCAGTGAAGCAGCTGAAACTCTCCTGCTTGTGATATTCAGTGTGGAGCCGATGCTGATTGTGCCGTCGCCTGTAAACGATGTTCTTCCCGCAGCCTCTCGAGGTTTCTCGCCGTCACGTGTTGAGCCTTCTCCGACGGGCTGAGTCGCGTGCCGCCGAGGCAAAGTCTTGATGTGATTTCCCCTAAATTGAAAATTCCTCTCCCGGCTCGACAAATTGGTACCCTTTCAGTGGTGAAAATTGAAGAAATTAGATGGTGCTGGCTGCATTCAAAAAAGCAGGAGACATGTTTCTTTGTGAAGAGCTTATTTCATTGGGGAGAATGCAGAGTTGACAGACGTCTCAACACAAGGCCATTATTAGTGTCACTTTCTCAGAGAGCGAAGTGCTGAGCATTGAAAGGCTCTGTTTTCACCGCTTGCTTTTTGAATTAAATAAAATCTGAAAGCATAGAGGAACATACACTCAGACTTTTGAATGCCAGCTACATCGTCATTTATTTTTTTCCCCGGCGCTGCGTTTTGCTCTCCATGCAAATTCTCTGAACAAATGACTTTGTAAACTGGACCAATTTGCAGGCCAATTGGTTCGAAAATCTCACTTGCTGCGAAAATACTCACTGTTGGGGCGACGCTGGCTATTTGTTCCATCTGCGACACCTCACAGCGCCGTGTAGGCTGCGGAACTTTCTAAATTAATAAATGCAGATGAAAGTGGAGAGGAGTGAAGACGGGAAAACCTGCCAGTGGAGCTGTACTTCTGCAGCGGCTTCGCCTTCGAAGCTCTAATTCTGTTTGTCTTGCAGCGTCACAATATGTTTTTCTGAGGCTTAACTTCGTCTTTTATCCGTTATCAGGTAGTTTTTATAGCAGCGGCAAAGAAAACCCATGCAGCTCCTCTTTTTTTAAAAAAAAAAAAACCCACTCCACTTGTCAAGGAAAATCAAAACATGCTGGAGAAAGAGGTTCAGATTCATCGTCTTTTGGGCGGCAGCTGTCACCAGAGCAGACTGTACTTTTCTGTGCGAGGGCATCACTAAGGACAGAGTGTCTTGTCTTATTCTCCAAAGAAAAGGCAGTGTTGTGTAGCGGCTTGCTGTGAGATGACCGGGTCAACCTTATCACTGACCAAGGCTGGCAAAACGTCAAAACATCCCCCCCCAATCCGCTTAGCAGGAGGAGGATCAGCACTTGTAAAATGACTGGCACTGCCCTAAGCAAGGTTTTCCAGGACTCAGCAAAAGGCGGCTTACTGAGAAACAACTGATGTTCAGAGGAGTTAATTATGACGACGAAGATTTGAGGATTTCTGGATTTTTAATCACATCTAGTGTCGCACCACAAGGAAAGTTCCAGCTGCTGCTATAAATTGACATTTGGAGCTGATTCCAGGACAGCAGGATGCCGTGCCGCCCAGTGGGGAGTCCACGGGCTGGTGGAGGGATCCGTGTAAAGGTGACCCCTACTTGACTGGCAGCTTGTGTCAAGAGAAAAAGTGCTTACAAAGGCCCTTGTGGCTGGCTAGAACTTCTCCCACACTGTTTAAATGATTTTCTGAGGGTGAAATAGTAGACTCCTTCCGCTTTGGAGCCTCCATGTGTTGCCTTTAGCTCATCATTTTGTTCCACCTGCCAGTCAGAAATCATCCTGACTGACAGTCTTTCAGCCGTTGGCCGCGGAGGGAATCGCATCATCCATGAACACCGGCATGACTAAATAAAAAAAAAGAAAAGAAGAAGACGTACAGCCTTTCGGTGAAATCGCTGCCACGTTGCTGTAGCAGCGCGATTCCGTAATGAGGCTTCCATCACCAGAGGGTGGACGAGAGGAGACGATGTAAACAGCGGCAGCCTTATCTTTGTATTTCTATTTGCGGCTCCACAGATTGAACAATTTTACTGTCGCAAATCAACAAGTTGAGTTCTGTGGCAGCAGTTGTGACAGCCTCCACAACTCGCCATCTGTTTTGTGCCTTATTTGTCATTTTTCACCACTTTATTTCATTTTATAACCTAAGAACTCCAATGAGAATCTGCACTGAATGCACATGTCACATAGGAGTGGATGGATAAAGCATTCCTGACCCTGGAGAAATGTTCCATTCTATTTTTGGTGTGCATATCGTCTACTGATGGAAGAATTGGTGCAACATAAGTGTTTTTCTACCAATAGAATAACATTGTGCAATATTGCTACTGAATCTGTGCAACATCTGAGTTTCTACATGTGGAAAAAAACCTCCAAATCTTCTGTCAGGTTTGAAAATCCTCAAAAGAGATGCTATTTTCAGAGCCAAAAAGTGTAAAAAATGCAAAGATTTGTCAGATTTTCAACTGCCCAGCATTGCTTGAACTCATCCTGTGTTGATCCGCCCACAAAATAAACCAAACCTAAGCTCAAAACTGTGATATTTCATCAAAATCACGACTCCAGCAATTCCACCAGTTCACCTGGCTACTAGAGTTCAGATGAGATGTTTTACTGCAAGTGCTCTGTAGAAAAGGAGAAAAGTAATCGCAAATGATTTTTTTTGTTCTTTGAACTACTGACAACTGTGTGCTCTTAACTAAAAATGAGCTAAAGTAAGCTTTGACAGCTCCTCAGTCCAACACATTGAACCTGGACCTTTACTGTTAAACATGTGAAATGCTCCGAGTGGTTCAGCTCAGCCTCCCACGGCATGAACCACTCCAGAGGTGTGATAGGGCTCAAGCTAATTGCTTGAATATAGAAACGTGTGTTATTTCATTAATATTTTAGCAGAGTTTCAGTGGCCCAGGTCTCTGAATTATTAAAACAGTGTTAGTTAGTGTGGGCGAGACCACACTGCTTACAGAATTAAAAAATAAAAATGACAGAAATCAAACTCTGGCTTCCGTCCATTGATTCCATATTCTGAAATTTAGACGAGTGCTTCATTTTTGAGCAGCAAACTGTTTCCTCACGTTAAAAAGCGTGTGACAGACATTACCTCTGAGCCCTTCTGTTTACGCTCTTATGGGGGTTAATTAGATTTTTGCAAAGGTTTGTCTGAAATTGAATTGTTCTCAAGCACCCATAATTAAATGTTTTGTCGGGCTCGACAACTTGCGCCGTGTCAGAGTCCTCCAGTTATTTTCCAAACTGAATTTGGCCCAGAGAGGACAAACCGAGGAAGCTGCGAGTTCCACTTTTTCACTCCTCTTTGGGTTCCACTCTGGCTCGGAAATGAAATGACCTGCGGAGCAAAAGCTGCTAAAATGTTGTTTATGCCTGAATGTGTCTGTTCACGCTCTTCATATTCTGTCGGATTGCACCGAAGAGAACTCGGCAGTGAATTTATGAATGTGAGACACTTCAGGCGGGGGTCCATATGGCGTTGTTCTCTGGCAGGAAAGTGCCTCGCTGTGTGCGTGGGTTTTGTTTCCATGGCAACTAAATCTTGACAACATATCGGCAACATGTCGAACCACCGTATGCAACATCAAACCTTGTTGAGAAGTTTCTGTCTGACATCAACAGCTCAGGATGGATAAACAGAACAAGCTTCTCCTCCTTGTTCTTGGTTGCCATGGTGATGAGTCCTACCCATATGATCATAGTGATGATGGCAAAACCAGGGCCTTTTCTAAAAAAAACACCTCAGAGATTTTCAACTTAAAGCGCTTGGAGGGGCTGCACAACAAAGATGGAGAACTTTGATAAAGATGTTGGATGCAGAGCTTTTTCTCTTCTTCACTGCAACCCAACAACAAATAAACAAAGCATTGTATCAACAAACTACATTGAGTTCCCACTGTAAGCTTCTCCTCCTCACTCACAGGTCTCATGAATTAGCATTTGCTTAATGACTGATGGCATAAACACACGTTTCTAAATTGATTACTCGTTAAAATTAAATTTTTCGAACACACGTATTAATGTTATTTAAAGGGAATTTAGAAGTGCCATCTACTTAATTAACCTAATTATGAACGCAAGTGGACAAATTAAAAAAATGAAGTTGCTGCAGTAGAATAGAATCCTGTTGGTGTGTTCAGACAATCCGACAACTGTTTATAAAGTCGAATAATAAATATGAAAATATAGTAAAAGCAGCATGTGCAAGTGTAACCTATGAAAGCAGTGCTGTAGCTTATTTGCTGTATTCAGGTCACTATAAAAACAGTAGTGTGGCGACATTTGTGTTGTGTCGTGGTGTATAATAGTGCAAAATATGGTACAGTTGGAAAGTAGGGAGGAGAGGGGACTTGAAATCTTGACCTCAAGGTGGAGAGGAGATGGTTTTGGACAACTCCAGAGTTGCTGAAAATGTTGAAAATAACATTATACCTGCTATATAGCATAGTCAGAATTCTAAGCAATGCTGCAGAGACATTAGGATGTTAGCATTTTAACATGACAACATGCTAAACTCAGTAGCTGAATGTGGGAAATATACCTGTAAAATATTTAGTTCGGAGCCTGACGTAGCACCAGTTCTTTGTGTTTCCACCACCTAAGCACCGGCTCCACGTGCTAAAAACTGGTGTTTAGCAAGCACCAACTCTTTGCTGGGCCAGAGCTAAGAACCGACTACGTCGGGGGCTGGGGGTGGGGTTATCATGACCAACGATCAACAATGGAAAGGGACACACAAGCAGTAAATAGTGTCCTTTGTCTCCAGGACGTCCCTGGTCCGATCGCAGATGTATTGGAATGACTCCCGGAAGTTTTGCACGAACTGTTGGTCCCACCAGTAGTGCGATCGCGGATGTGCCCGGGCATCATGTGACCTCTGCCTCGCAATCAGCCTAAAGACCATCTGTAAAGATAGACACGGATATTATCATCAACTTACTGTGTTTGTTTGTTCAGTCAAGGTTGTTCAGTCAAGGTTTGACGTTTTCTTCTGTGGAGAATAAAGCATGCAGGATGAGTCATTTCCTACACATGAAGACAAACTGGCTTATATCGAGAGCTCATATCTGATTCTTCATTTAAGCCTCTAGTCTGTGTTGTTTAAGATGGAAGACCCGTCTGCGTTCTCATCGGAGTAAAATTTAATCCACCTTAGCACCACAGTGATTAGAAATTATCATGCCAATGCCACAGAAAGCTAAAAGCTGATTGAGCAGCAACATGAAGGAGGGCACTTCAATGTTCATTTACTCTTAGCTTAAGTTGCCTCCTTGCTTTTCCTGCATATTGGAGCCCATCTTTGGTACATGCAGCACAAGATTACCACTTTGTGAAGCTGTTAAAGGTGTTGATCTCACAATTAGAACATGCAGTTTAATTCTGATGAAGAAAAGTAACCTGCTCAACGCTGCCTGTTCACCCAAAAAGCCTACTTGATGACCACCGTGTTCCATATTGCAATCGATTTAGTTCTTGAGATCCTGTTTGGAGCCATTAAAATGGGAGAAATGTCATCAACAGAGGGTTAGCTTTGGTGTTCTGCTTTGTTTTATAGCAGCTGGCATCAAAAGGGTTCATCTTTTCTGATCTTTGAGTTGAAGTAAGTGAAGTTTATGATATTGCCGCCACGCTTCAGTGGTGATGGCAAGAGCAGCATGCACGCTGGCATCTTTAATACAGTGAGTCACCCTCATGCTTGAGTCACCCGTCAATAATATCTTTATTTTACGCATCATCTACGGTGGTGAAGATGCAGAAGATAGAAATTCATGCATGCTGTTAATATTGTAGAGGGAATTTCAAAAATCATGGGAGCTCATGTCTTATTAAGGGAATCCAGGCTCTCGCTGGCTCCCTGTAGTTTGCACCCTGATGCCACGTTTACATCATATCGGAGGGAAGGTAATAATGTGAAAGACTTCCATGTTTACCACTTAGCACAGTTCACCTCATTGAAGGTGGCAGCTGTCACTTTGCCGGGGCTGTTGCCATGGTTGCTGCATCTTCCTCATTACCGGGTGCTGCAGCTGTCTTCATCAATAAACGCAAGAAAACCAAAACGGAAGACATAAATGTTAGCTAAACATAACATCACCCTGCCCAGCGAGCAGAGTGTGGACTCGAGGCCCTGCTAATGGCTGATTTATAGGAGCTGAGTTGGGAACAAGTGCAACATGAACAGTGTTTTGGTGTTATGCTGCTGCAGTATCTATTCAGTCTGTGCATGCTGAGCGCCAAGATGATGAAGATTTATAGCCTTCAGAAGAAAAAAAATCATCGTCCCAGTCATAATTAGGACTTGGATGTTGTAAAAAATGCAATTTGCAAGTGGGAAATGGGACCATCAAGGAGAACGTTCAGCTGCTGAGTCCAACTAGCATCACTGCAGACTTTATCTTCACGCCTGATCTGGATGTTATCATTGCACATCTTTCCCATACAGGCAGGAAGGAACCTTCTACACCTTGTAGTGTTCTCAGGAGGCCATTATCACCCAATTTGGTGGTGGTTTCATTGCGGTTTAGTGTTTTAGTGCAAGCAATAGTCAACATTTGGAGGTTGGAGGGATGGTGGAAGTCAGCCAGGAAACTTCCAGACCTGTCTTGGACTATAATTATAGTTCAGTCTCATTTTTACTTTCTTGGTGTTTACTTATGATAATAATAATGCATTGGTTTTATATAGTGCTTTTCTAGACACTCAAAGATGCTTTACATTGCATTATTCATTCACTCCATACTCCATGGTGGTAAGCTACTTATGTAGCCACAGCTGCCCTGGGGTAGACTGACGGAGGCCAGGCTGCCAGTCTGCACCATCGGCCCCTCTGACCACCACCAACCCCTCACTCTCACACTGCATCCACCCAGGCTTCCTGGTGTTCCCTCACAGTCTCCCATCCAGGTACTGACCAGGCCCAACCTCACTCAGCTTCTGAGATATGACGGGATCGGGTATCCACAAGGCGGGTTCACCACAGGTTTAAAAGCTCATTTTGTTCCGTGGAATTTTAACTTAAGTCTCATTTCTTCTGAGCCGCCCTTTGGCTTATTGAGTTAAGGCAATACCACACAGGCACAATCTGTCATGAGTTCGAGTCTGGCTTAAGACGTTTCTGCATGTCACTCCCCTCTATCCCCCTTTCACTCTGTCTCTCTCTGTCAATAGAATGGGGGGAAAAAACTCTTCCTCCCAAAAAAAAACTTTAAAAAAGTCTCGTTTCTTCTTTCATTTTCAATCACTGTGTCTTGCTTGGTGTTTCCATGTATTTTCAGTCACCGTTTGAACACCAAGACTACTTGGTTAGGCGTAGAAAAGGGCTAAAATACGTCCTGTGGCTGCATTTACCTCACGTTATAAAGTGTCTAAATGTTTTTGTTTTGTGCCTTTAAAACCTCCAATGGACATTTCCATGCACTTATTGACAACATTATTGAGGTTATTTGTGTGCTCCCTACTGGCCCATATACACCGATCCCACATAGCATCATGACCACCTGCCTGATACTGTGTTGGTCCCCCTTATGTGCTCAAAAATGCTCTGAACCACTGGGCATGGACAAGAGGACCTCTCAGGGTGTCCTATGGGGTCTGGAACCAGGACGTTAGCAGTGGATCCTTTGGGTAAACTTGGTCAAACTTGTTCCACTGCATCCTGTTGATGCTTGATCAGAATGGGGTGTCGGAAGTCTGGAGATCAAATCAACATGTTGGGCCATTGTCATGTTCCTCAACATGTTCCTGGTTGGTTGATGTTGTTGCCATGTGGTGGGGTGTAAAGGGATTTTTCTGTGTTTGAGCCGTAAAGTTAAATGCAATCTGAGGACATGACTGTAGCACAGGCTTCCTAATCGGTGTCGTTTAGTTTTGACCAGGCTGAACGCTTGCATTTGTGGAGGCTGGCGTGAGCAAACGCTTCAAACGCGAGTCAACAGGAGATCTACATAAACAAAGGCCGACTCACACAGCTCTGCCTCTGAAGGACGCTTTAAAGCAGCTGCGGTGATACTCGGATGACGCTTTCTTGTAAAATGAGGTTTGTAATTAGCCGTGTTGCCGTGACCCGGTGCACAAATGACACGCTAATTATAAATAATTGGAGCTATGCAGATTGAATAACTTGGCAAAAACAAGTGCTGCTGTTTACGCTAACAATGTGAGAATCAACAGTCATTACGTCGCAGGTCGACTTGAGGGAATTGGCAGGTATTTTGGAAGCTGTGATGATTGTAAGCAGATACATTTTCATTACCGGATTTGACCTATGCAGGCTAATACACGAGGAACTCTGGGATTTAGTGTTTGCTCAAGGACATTTAAGCAACATATTTGCAGGAAAAAATCATCAAAACTGCACTTTTATGCACAACCTTGCTTGACTTTACAGAGCTTGTTTCATTCTGTCAGTGTTTTGTCAGTGAAATAATGTGTTCTGGGATATAATTTAGACCTTCAGCTCCAAAAAGACTGCAGGTTATAGTTAGGAAAAAAGCAGACTAATATCTGAATCCGCTGCCTGTCTAAAAATAAATCAAGCACAAGCACATTTCACATTTGGATCACAATAAATGCCCTTATGGATATATTCCGGAACCTATGGGAGTGAAAGAAAATCCGTCTATAGCAGAATTAATGTGTTATTTTTGTAATCTTAGCCTAGATTTGCAAACACGAGCGCCAGAGCCAAGAAAAATCATCAAAAGGAAAAAACTGGAGCTGCTCTTGTGTGCTGTCAGAGGAAGGCAGACCAAGTTTGGTGGATACAGTGAATTTGCCTGAAGAGTTTTTTTTTTTTGTACAGGGATGCAGCACATTTTCTGGTGGAAAAAAAAAGAAAAAGAAAAGTGATGGCAGTGTAATTAAAGAAAGCTCGTTTGGATGGGAGAGCTCAACCATTCAAGGGGTTCATAAAGTCAATCTGTGACTCATCGGCTCTCGCAGATGAAGCTCTTCACATTTTTTTTTTACGAGGAGAATAACGCGGATTGAGCTACGCCGGCTGCAACAAAAGCATTTATCGCAGGTAAATAGCAGATACATACAGCAGGTGTTTGTCCATATCAGGGATCCAGATTTGAAATGTTTTAATTTAGGTCATTTTTTCACAGTGAATAAACCATTTTACCTTTCTTGTTTGTTCCAAATGCATATTTCTGTAAATGAATGCAAACAGGAACTAGTGTGCCAATGCAGCTTTTGCCAGTTAATAAGTCCTGCTGTAATTATACATGAGGCATAATTTATACGAGTAAATGTACTTTGAAAAGTCAGCATGTTTCTTTAACCCCGATCAGTACTTTTTTACATATTTGAGCTTTTACTTTGAAAGTGCATCAATCAGCATCAATCAGAGGATTGGCCCCTCGAACAAACAGCCACAGCTCTAAAACTATAAGTCGTATTGAGGAAATTCTTTCTGTGCGTGAAGCAGAATCGAGTTGTGAACATTCTGATGTGTTTTCATGTCCGTGCTTTGTTTTATACAGATTTTCTGGCAGCTTAGAAAAACTTACCATTTCTGATTTTAGAGCTCAGATATAATGGAAGTCGATGAGAGTTGTGGTCGACACGGTCTGAGCTCTGAGGTGATTTATGAAGGAAACATAAATCCTACAGCAATAAGACTCACACTGGGTGTAAGAGGACAGAAATATCTACATTTTTTATGAATACTTTGTTTGTATAGAGTAGAAACTGTGAGAAGGAGACAAGGTCAACTACTCTTTTATTCAAAAAAAAATTTCCAAACCAAATTTAAGAAAAATTGGGGTTTTTCAGAAGATTCATAAAACTGAAACTGTGATTGTAAAAAAAACTGTAAAAGATGTCAAAAGATAGATTGAGATGAATAACCTTAAAGGCCTTGTGAGCTGTTTAAGCTTTGAATGAAGTTTCTACTGTGAAATCAGCCAGAGCTACAGTGTTTCAAGGATCGAGTTTGACAACCATCTGGCCGACTTTCAATTTATTTTAATGGGGATTTTTAACATAGTTTTTAATGAATTTCATAAAAAACTGTACTAGGATTCGATATCATCAATCACAGCACACCATTCCCGATCAATCCTCACATTTTGATGTACAATTTGTATGGTTTCCTCAAAGTTGGACGAGTGAGGTGCCAAAAATTGTGTCAAAGAATCTATAAGATTCAGCCTGAGGAAACAACTGATGCATCGGCACCCTCAACAAAGGTGCATCTAAAAAACTGAGCATTTAGCCTGTTCCTTTTCATCAGGATGATCTGGAACTTCCAGTTAGCTTTTCTCGAGCTATATTTTAAGTAGTGGTCAGTTTCTTATTCCTCACTGCTTGGTTTCTTGAAGATGTGCTTTTTTAAGTTTAAAATGTCAGTTCTTGACAGCAAAAGTACAGTTTGGTCTCACTCTTTGCAATAAATGTTGGTTATCTGATCATATCTCAGTGTTTCCACCAGTTTGAGAATCTATTTGTGGTACTATGTGGGCAGATTCATGTATTTTCGAGGAGGAAAATTTATCATAAGTTGTTCTCTGATGCGGTCGGTGCTAGCTGTGCACAGAGAAGCCTCTAGTCTCCACTCATACCGCTTTTCCACCTTGCTGGTTCCAGTGCTGGTTCCAAGCCAGAGTCTGACTTAGCACCAGTTCTTTGTGTTTCCACCATGTAAGCACCGGGCTTAGCGAGCATCAGCTCTTTGCTGGGCCAGAGCTAAGCACCGAGTACGTCAGGGGCTGGGGACAGGGTTATCGTGACCGACGATCAACAGTGAAAAGGGACACACAAGCAGTTATTTGTGTCTTTTTTTTGCCAGGATGTCTCTGGTCCAATGGCAGATTTACTGGAATGACTCTCGGGACGCATAGAAGTTTTGCACATGCTGAGATCCGGTACAGTTTTGCCCCACAGTAGCGCGATCGCGGAAGTGCAAACGCAACAGGCGACCTCAGCCTGAAGACCATCTATAGAGATAAACATCGATATTATTATCAACTTATTGCGTTTGTTTAACTGCTTTTTAATCAGTGCAAGAGTAGTGGTTTTACGGTGATGCAATGGTGTGACTTTAAGTGAACCAACTAAGCACCGAACTAGCACCTGGTTTTTCTTGGTGGAAAAGGGGTATGAGTTGCCGCAGAGTAGCGGTTCAGACAGCGGTGTGGCCGACGATTTGTCGTGACAGAATGAAATAAGGTGTTCGGATGTCAGATTTACATCAGTTAGAACTGAATTTATCGACCAGAGCTTGCTGCCCAGAGACACACATGCAGACCTGCTAAGTGTCAGGTTCACCACTGCAACCGCAGACAATGTTTAGCTGCACTTTGAAGATGTTTTTTCGCTGTTACATGTCCAATGAATGATGACCAGTGTCCCTCCTGTATTTTTATTTTAAATTCAAACCAGAAATCAATCCAGTTGTATTTATGCTGCCTCAATCATAAGCTGTGTCATCTTAAGGTACCCTCATAGTCCGGTTCCCCCTCTTCAATATATGACGATGTGGAACAATCTGATTTCATAACACGATAAACCGTTTAGAAAACTTGCATTTGATGAAGCTTTTTTCCTTTTCTTTAGAAAGACATGCATGATTATAGGCTTGCTAATGCTTATGAGTCTGCTTAAATCATGTTAAAATTGGCTGGATTAAATGAAAATGTAAATGACACGGTTTTAACAAGGCAGGAATTTGACCTTTCACATGCAGAACCCTTTCAGTGGTCACTTGCCTGCAGTTTAATGCATCCATTTTACCATAAAGCCATGCCTTTGGGTAGTTTTCTGGATTTGCTCTAACATGTATGTGTTTCACCTCCTACATCATTTTGTTTTCTGTTGCTGGAGGCTTATTTGTGGATTGTTAAGCCCCTAAAAACCATTAGTATTGTTTTGTCATGTTGAATATTCAAGACTAAACAAGCAGCGAGGTCAAAAAGGTCCTCGTGTAGGTTGGATTTATTTGGATTTTTAACGCTACCAAACTTCCATACAGTTGTGAAATACCAGCTGACATAAAACAAAGCCGACAACTTTCCTGAAAGAATTCCTGAATCCATTTTTCGCTCATAGAAGGCCAAAGCATTGTTTGTTGGCTTCCTCTTCTCTGTTTATTGCAGCTCTGTGTAACATGTACTATAGCGCCACCTTCTGAATGTCAATAAATAGCGTAATTGTGTCTTCAAACTGTCCAAAAGTTCAACGAAATGAAGTAAAACAATATAAAACCATATGATTAGTTGTTACATTAACTCCTTTATCTCACTTCCGCTGTTTAATTTTGTGCTGTAGTGTTATTATTGTGCTGTAAACAGTCCTTTGTTTTAAGCTGATTTATCAACTATTTTTAATTTGATCATCCACTATACAAGAATATTACAGTTATATACACAAAATGTTTACTTAATTTTTTTGTCTTTTCTTTATTTGGCTCGGTTGTTAGCAGCGTCGCATCACAGCTACAAGATCCCCGGTTCACGTCCCGGTTAGGACGCCTGGGATCTTTCTGTGTGGGTTTTCACCGGGTTCTCCGGCTTCCTCCCACAGTCCAAAAACATGCTGAGGTCAACTGGTGATTCTAAACTGTCTTTAGGTGTGAATGTGAGTGTGCTTGGATGTTGGTCTGTTACAGCTTTTCCACCAAGAAGAACCAGGTGCTAGTTCAGTGCTAGTGCTTAGTTCCTCCTAAGAACCTGTTTTACTTTTCCAGTGGCAAGGAGCCAAGTTGGAGGCACACCATTGCGTTACCATAAAACGACTACGCTTGCATTGATTACATAGCAGTTAAACAAACGCAATAAGTTGATGATAATATCTATGTTTATCTCTATAGATGGTCTTTCCACTGTTGATCGTTGGTCATGACAACCCCGCCCCCAGCCCCAGACATTCTTGGTGCTTTGCTCTGACCCAGCAAAGAGTTGGTGCTTGCTAAGCACCAGTTTTTAGCACCTGGCCCTGGTGCTTAGGTGGTGGAAACACAAAGAACTGGTGCTAAGTCAGGCTCCGACTCCTAACTCGCACTGGAACCAGCTCAGTGGAAAAGGGGTATATGTGTAGCCCTGCGATAGACTGGTGACTTGTCCAGGGTCGGCTGGGATAGGTGGGACAGACGATGGAAAATCTGTGACTTGAACTGTGAGAGTCTAGTTTAATTACTGCAACTTTCATACTGTTGTAAGTATTAATTTTCACTTTAACTGTACATATTGGTGCAATTCTGGCAGTTTGTGTAAACAAACCTCCAGTTGCGTAGCTTAACTTGTATCTAATTTCCACCTCAGCCCTTATTTTACACCCTTTTTCTGACAGCTTCTCAGTTTTTAATTAGTTTTTGATTCAAAATACCACAATGATGAGAAACAGGGGAGAAAAACTGCCTGTCTTTTATTCAAATATGATCCATTGCGTTTAAATCTGGCCCCGTGTTTAACTCTTCATACCCTTCAACCTGGAATCCCCCTCACATGAAAATGCCCGGCGGTTTACAGCAATCGCTCATGAATAATTTGCCTGGATCACCCGATCCCAGGCCTCGCTCGCATCTACATCTATGAATAGCAGCTCTGCCGGCCGTCCTGCTGTCCTTTTCTTTGGTGGCATTTATAAAAGTTTCATTGCTGCACTATAAAACATTACATGTCACGCTCTCATGAATCATTTGTGTCACGGATCATTGCTTCAGAGCGCTAACAGGGGGGGCGTTAATAGGAAGCAACTCTCTCTGTTTCCATTTGTGGCCGACACGGCGAGTGGTAAAAGCAGATAAAACGGACAATATGTCTTCCAGGATTAGCGTTTTTTCAAATTAATGATGATGATTTGCTTGCGTGTGCCTGACAGCCTTCAACTTGAGGAGTCCAAATGAGGAGAAAGGAGAATAAACGTTGCCTCCTGTGAGGAGTTTCTGATTGATCTTTATGGGATTCAGTGGAACAGGAAAGGTTATGAAGGCCAGGTGTAATAGTGGAGGTTAAAGTTCAGGAAATGAATGAATGTGTGCTCAGTGTGAACATCTGAGGGGGTCTACAGTAATGAATTGTACATTGTTGCTTCAGTTTAATACATAAGTGTAAAATGAACCACTTTAAATATTCAAATATGAAATAATATCCAGCTGCTATTAGTAAATCCAAAGTCCAGTCATGGAAAACGTGCATAGGCTATCATGTTGCTGTCATTTTGCATCACTTTGTGTTTACTTTGCATCTTTTTTTTGGTAGTTGTTGTCTGTCTGTTTGTGGCTGTTGTTTATTGTCTCTTAGTGGTTGTTTACTGTCTGTTTGGGGTTGTTTTCTTTCTGTTTGTGGTTGTTTTCTGTCTATTTGTGGCTGTTGTTTACTGTCTCTTAGAGGTTGTTTTCTGTCTGTTTGTGACTGTTGTTTAATGTCTCTTAGTGGTTGTTTACTGTCTGTTTGGGGTTGTTTTCTGTCTGTTTGTGGCTGTTGTTTACTGTCTCGTAGTGGTTGTTTACTGTCTGTTTGGGGTTGTTTTCTGTCTGTTTGGGGTTTATTTTTGTCTGTTTGTGGTTTTCTTCTGTCTGTTTGTGGCTGTTGTTTACTCTCTGTTTGTTGTTGTGTTCTGTCTCTTTGTGGTTGTTTTCTTGTCTCATGATTGTTGTGCTACACTCTCTAATTGTTTTGCATGTCTTCGTCGCTGCACTTCAGTTTGTGCTCATGCTCTATTTCTTTGTATTTGTTTCCTTCCCCGTTTACTCACTACGTTTCTTGTTTACTTCCTTGTTCACTCATCTTCTTATTAGTTTACTCATTTACTCCCTTTTTGTTTATTTGTTTACCTCATTGTTTGCGCATTTACTTCCTTGTTGATTAATTCCTCATTTACCACCTCATTTCTTTGTTTCCTCATTTACTTTGTCTGTCACTTCCTCGTTTTTGTCATGTTCTTCCTCGTTTACTTCCTTGTTTACGTCTTAGTTCAAGCGTTTACTTCATAGTTTTGCACGTGTATGTTAATTTCCTGTCTTGTACTTATTCAGTGTTTCTTTTTCGTCATTCTCTGTCTGGCTGCAGTGGTTTTTTCTTCTCTTCATGGTAGTTTTCTGTCTCATTGGTGTTGTCTTTTTTCCCGTTCTGGATGTTTTCCTCCTCTTTGTAGTTGCTTTGTGTCACTTTGTGGTCATTTTACTGTCTCTTTGTGGTTCCTGCTACCTCATTGTAAGTTGCTTTGCCTCTGTTGGTGGTCGTTTTTTCTCACATCGCGGTTGTTTTGCATCTCTGTTTGTTTCCTGTCTCAGTATAAATGTTTGACATCACTTTGCGGTTGTTTTTGTTTTGCATCGTGATTGTTTTGCCTCTCTTTGTTGTCGTTTTCGGTCTCTTTCCAGTTATTTTGCTTCTCTTTGTTGCAATGTTGTGTCACTTTGTGGTCCTTTTATGCCTTATCCTCGCTGTTCTGCATCTCTTCGTTACTGTTTTCCATCTCGTGATTGTTTTGCTTCTCGTTGGAGTTGCTCGGCATCATTTTGTGGTCACTTCTCTCTCATTCGGGCTGTTATGCATCTCTCTGTTTCTGTGGTTGTCAGCACATACTTTTCAAAGAGCGATGAGTAACATCAGTGTATGCAGGGTTGCTACCTCCTCACACAGCAGCTGCAGTACTTTATGGATCTGAGGACACGGATGAGAGGAAATTACCTCAACCTGATTAGACTGAGGAAGAAATGTTGTCTCACATTTCACACTGCAGATAAAAGTTCATGGAGTATCTCTTGTTAACTAATACGACCATGTAAGTGGCAGCCAACCACGTATGAGAGAATCGCCATCAGCCACGAACAAACTCTTATTGCTGAACTTCATCATCTCCACTTCAGTCTGATCGCTATCAGCTGCTCCGTGGAGAGTCGGGCCTGCGAGGAAAACATTTAAGGGGTAACTACGAGATTCGATTTAGATTGCCGGCCTCCAAACTGCCTCCTCAATGCCTTTATAGCATGAATGGAATGGAGTGCACTTTACACACAATTACATTTCCATTTGAGCGTTTGATGACCTAAAATGCATTGATGCGGGATTAACTTCAGCATATACTTACATGAAAAGCAGCTCGTTCTCATCTATTTCTCCCAGGTCCCAGGCGAAACAAGCGCGGCTTCGTTTTCATTTTCCGCCTCACCTCGAGTATGAGCTTGTTTGAAACACCGCAGTCGCTCCGGTATTTAGCTTTTTGTCAAGGTGCACGGTGTGAAATTTGATGGAGATGAGAGCAGGAGAGGCTGAATGATACTGAATCCTTGGTGGGTAATGAGAAATGGACTCGGCGGAGAAAAGTAAGGCTCTCATTTCGACAACTCCAGATGAAGCAGTGGGATATGACAGAGGCTGGCGTCTTCACCTCAGTGCCCTTTCCTAGTCATTTATGATGCTGAATAGATTGTCCACAAATAACAGAAGACAAACATAATTAATTCTAAGGGACGCTCGTTTATTTTCTTTGCATCTTCCACCATCATGCTACTTTTTTAAGCATTTGCCCTGTTCAGCAGCAGCAAACTATTACAGGTAGTTTCAGCAGCTAGCATGTGTTAGCTATAGAGCAAAATAGTTGTGCCATTTGTGAGGCTGCACTGCGGTACAGTGGTAATCTGAGCTAAATGCTAGCATGCTAATAGCGACTGTACTGGCTCACTGATATATTTAATATTGACCATGTTAGTTTGTCATGTTTGTGGCTTTTCTAAACGTGGAGATGACTTTTGAGCTTTTGAGGAAAGATCAAGAAGTAAGAATTTTACGAAGCTGCTAAGTTGCAACTGAGGAGCCAGTAGTCCTTTAGCTCAGACTTTGTATAATCCTGCCCCCTGAGTGCCTACTGCAAGAGTGAACACGATTGTCTTCATGCACCCCCAGCATTTGAAGAACTTAGGATCTAGCGGATTGCTCTTAAATTTGACGGCAGTGTCACCACAACAATAGGAAAATCCTTCGTGTTAGCATTCTGTGCAGCTAATGCTTTGATTGTTTTCCCCGCGAGTGAGAACTTTGTGAAAACTGTGATGCTGGGAGACTTTCAAAGATGGTGGAAGCCTTTATTTGAAACCGATAACAAGGACAGGGTGGGCGATTGTGCTTTCATGTTGCCTGTTGTGCTTCGTGCAACCTAAACTCAAACTCTGTTGGCTTCTCTCCTGCTCTCTGTGCTCGCATATATTGCATTTTTAGTACAGCTGAATACCCACTAAACTTGTCTCATTTACATACTTTTCTGCTTCTGAAAAGGAACGAGTATAAAATAATGATGGCCCATTAGGACTACATATTAACCAGCTGTCACGTCATAGCAATTTTTTAGAACTGCTGCTCTGCACTGCTTAAATGTTGGTTTTATAACTGCAACGCTGTCTGATAAACTCACCAAACACATGAGATAAAAGCAACAGCTGTGTGGTGACTTTAGTGATATTTCCATGTAAAATTATGAAAAGAAAAGGCTAAAAGGGATGGAAAGTCCCGTCCGTGTCTGCCGCCATAGTCAACTGCTCGGCTCCATCACAGATACAAGCTGTGTCTCAATTCAGGGGCTGCATCCTTCTCGGCTGCATTTTTCGGCCGCATACGTCACAGCGGTGCGACTAAGGCTGTCCCATTTCATTAAAACTTCAAGACTCCTTCAAATGCGGCCGACGAATGCGTCCTTCTTTTCCATGAATTTGAAGGATGCATCGATGTATCCTTCATAGCCCCAAATATCCCAAGATCCATTGCAGGCCGCTGACAGTTCGATCAACAGCTGAAGTTTTAACTGCTGACGGCTGACGGAGAAGATGGATTCATCAGCGGCAGAGAATTATAGTTTTAATATTAGTATTGTGTTACAGCTCACTCTGATAGCTACGATACAAATGTTGACAACGTTAAAGTTTGTTCTAAAAAAACGATTGAACAATGTTATTGATGTGAGCCGCTGCAGTTTAAAACGTTTACTGTCCAGTTGTTCAGCTTCAGTTTTAAGTTATATTTTACTGAGACTGTGGCGAAATTCTTTCTGACCGCGGCCACCACAAAAACGACTTATTCAATCATAAATATTCATATATTTAATCCTTATTTAAGTTATTATATGGTGAAGAAGTAAAATGGACGTAAATCCTGCTGGAGCTTCTATTGGTGGTGATTCTCTGTAGACCAGTGAAAACATGACTCTCCTCACTGTTCTTGGTTTACTTCCACCAAGTTATCTGATAACATGTTTAACATACATTATATCTGGTTTCTGTTCAGACAGCAGGTATTTAGTGATCCTCATCAGAAACACTCAGGCCAGAGACTGTGGAGATTTATAATATCTGAAGTTCATATCAGTGGATGTTAACAGATTTAAACCAGCTGTGGACGCTTCTTGTTTCTCAGACAGTTTAGTCCCGAACCATCGTACAGTACAAGACTCTCAAGTCTTCAAGTATATAAAACATATTAACAACAAAAATTACAGTTTCGGGATCAAATCCAGTCAAAAATTGGGTAAAATTACAACGTCGTCTCATCCTGATCGTCTGGATGAAAATTTGTTTGTCAGGGTTGCTAGGCAACAAGGAGCGGCGCTACGAGACGTCATGATGTAAGCAGGAAGTTCGTCGTAGGCTAGACCGTCTCATTTAACAAACGCTCATGCAGCCTTCTAATGAAGCCTACCCGTCCTTTGAAGGACCCAGCCTTCGAAGGACGGGTAGGCTGGGTCCTTTGAAGGATGCAGCCCCTGAATTGGGACACAGCTACAGAGAGAGTCTTCTTCCTGAAGGGGGCGGGAACAGCAGCAGCTCAGCGCCATTTAAAGCTACAGACAGTGAAACAGCCCATTTAGAACAGGACTGAAACCAGAAAATATGCAGTCATTGTGAACTGAACCATCTTTGCAGTTTTTTGAGCAGAAAAATGAAAACGTGCATTCTGTGGACATGTGATATTTTAATGAATTTGCTCAAAAGGGGTACAGTATGAGACATTTAACCACTGAAAAGAAAAGGGTACTGGGAATGAAGTTTGATCTTGACAAGATTAATAGATGATGGATGTTTGTGTAGCTTTTCATGGCAATCATTGTTGACATATTTACCCATACTGAACCCAAGTGGATCATTATGAACGTGTGCCACACATAGGATAGCTGGGAATTACATAAAGAGAGCAAACAAACCTGAGAAAGACATGGTAGCTCTGGTTATTACAGTAATTCACCCAGTGAGCACATAAGCTCTTCTAAACACCTTGCTGTCCTGGGTGGCGATAAATTACATCCAGCTTTGACTTCAGCGCGGCGAATGAGAAACCGACCTCGGACCACGACCTCAGGCTGCTGTGCGAGTCGATATGTGCTCTGCTTTAGTGTCCTTGAGCCGACCGCTACCTCCGACCTCAAACCAGAGAGATTTTCCTCACCGGTATCAGAGCAGCACGTTATTACAGAACTATCAAGTTTTATTTATATCACATTAAACTGCAGCAGAGAACGTGTTCAGAGATTTCGAGGTGTGTTGACAAGCAAACAAAGCGATCTCATGGTGAATCTCATTCACACCTCTCACACTGTGTTGGAAAAAGTCTCAACATGTTCCGAAGCTTGCGGCTCATTCTCCACGGCTCCTGCAGTTTTGAGCCGTGCTCACAACTCTGGTTTCCTGCCCTCACGTTTGATCCAAATGAGGCTTTGCTCGCATAAAATTTGGATTCTTGATGTTGCTCAGCGATTCTGGGGATTAATTCACAGCGGGTGCAGCCATGAATTCATTAACTCCCATAAAGTGAGTTAATGAAGAGCTGCTTCTACTGTACAGACAGAAACCTGATGAAAACTGTAAAGAGCAGCTGCACAAACCAACAGAGCGAAATCTATACGTGAGAAATCCCATCAATTACTGTATTTCTGGATAGTTCTCAGTTTAAATTTTTGCTCTTCGGCTTTCGCTCTGCTGGCTGCTGCCATCAGATGTGTGTCTTGGCTTCGCTGGGCCGGTTGGCTGAGGAAGTTTTGGGCAACTCTCGGGCACCAGCTGGCTGCTTACAAGGCTTGGAGCTGTGCACAGCGTCGACTTCACTTCACATGTCAGGGTTTGGAGCTCACATCGCAGACATTCGCTTGTGGCCCAACAAATTTCACAATAACGCTCAGAATATATTATCTGCAGTGATTAACCTTTGTAAATAATGAGAATAAAATGTCTGTCCAGTAGTTCTCTCTGTCAATGAAGGGCGGCGCAACAGAACAAGAGCATAAATATCGTTAATTTAGGTATAAAATCCGACTTACACCGAAAATCAGCTTACGATGTGTTGTAGGAACAGATTTTGTTCGTAAACCAAGGACCACCTGCGTTTACTATCCAAAATATTTGAAAACCTGAAATCAACATGGACAACATTTTTCCAAAAGCCCAAAGGTGCCACCAACACTTAGAAAGTTACTTAACATACAAGAGATATTTTACTACTTATATCTGTTTCTATACACAGCCTGCAGTTCAACCCAGTTTAGCTGAGCAGACACTGAAATTTTAACTATATTAACTGTATATATTACAATACTTACTTTTCAAGTTGGTTTCTATGCTTGTCTCCTGTCTGCTCTGGCTAAACACAGCCTGCAGATCAACCCAGTTCAGCTGAATAGACACTGACTCAGACTCGGACCTCTTTATTGTCAGTCGACCCTTTACAGCATGAACAAAATGCAAATTCTCAGGTCCTGGTGTAGCTTATAAAAAGATAAGATAAATACAAACTAAGTAATAAAAATACGAACAACATTGTACATAATAAATAAATAGACATTACTGGAATGCTTAATGTCTATCTATATCTATATACACACACACATATATACACATAAACATATATATATATATACACACACAGACAGCTATACATATACACAAAATCATATCAAATCAAGTGGACTGAAATTTGAATGTGCAGCTGTTGGTTGCAGCTGAGTCAGTGATGGAGTAGCACAGAATGTTGAGTTTTTTAAAGGATCTAGTTAAAACAAACTTGTTTTTTTTTTATTTTTTTATCAGACATGTAGAATGATGTGATTTGGGTTGATAATACATCACACCTTAAACCTTAGATTTGGTTCATTTTCCTGATGACACTGCACATGACTACTTAAAAGACCATCAGGATGTTCAGAATTCGACAGGTCCATTGTTTCTACAGCTTCTTGCTCTGATGAATGATCTAATTCGGGCTTTATTTTCAAAGTTAACTCGTCAGGTTCGGAGGTTCAGAGTGTTAAAACCACCCTTTTGTTGTTCTGCGGTATATTTTACAGTCAACAAATCATTTTTCCCCTGTGACTGGAAACAAACTCCAGTCAGAAGGCTCTGATTGCATTGTTGTAGCTGTCAAGCAGATGCTGCATGTGGCGTGAAAACCAGCTCAATCACACAAATCATCAATTATTTGTTTCCTTTCTCGCTCTTTACCCACAACAAAGCATTTCTTTTAACACCTGCGAGGTGTGTTTATGTTGTTTTAACCAACAGCTGTTTGTGCTTAATGCTATTTAAATGGTTTTCCTTCTCCACTCTGAGGTAAATACCCACGTATAACAATTCTACAGTAAATATGAGGTATGATCTGATCAAGGCATGCTTTCAATGGATTGTGTTTGGCTTTATTAAGCATGAACGTAAGCCTGATCCACTTTTAGCTACCTGTCGGACTGGAATGTGGAAGGAAAGCACAATTTCTGGCGACGAAAATGTATTTCAAGAGATGTTATTGACAGAGCTGCATTCAAACTACGAGCAACTAAAAAGCAAACATAGTGAGCTCCCTCAGGTAAAGGCAGCACACTGAAGGACACTTTTAAAAGGAGAGAAATGTCTTCAAGGGAGCGGCAAGACCAGAAATATTACAGGTAACTGAATTCATCGCTGTGGTTGAGGATGCAGGTTTTTGCTGTGTTTTGGAGCTTTTAGAGCCTCAGTACATCCAACCCTCAACATGTTAGACAGCTCAGTTGTTTGTGAACACCTATGTAACATTAAAGAACAGAACTGCAATTTTTCAAGCCTGTATCCACCTATCAGCCACAACATCATGACCACTGACAGGTGAATTGAAAAACATGGATCATATTGGTACTATGTGTTGTTCTGAAGGGAAACCTTGATGAGACTTAGACACCCAAATAAACATTGTCCCACAACAAACACACTCCCTCATGCTAATGGAAATCCCAAATGTCACTGGCCTACCCCTGCAGGAAAATCCACCCCACCTCATGGCAACAACATCAACCAATCAGGAACATGTTGAGGAACATGAGAATGGCCCAACATGTTCATTTGACCTCCATACTTCCTAGACCCCATTCTGATCAAGAAGAAGAAGCCTTTATTGTCATGAATGCAGTTTTACAACATTGTCAAATGTTGTTTTTGCATATCCCAGTTGGGGTCAGAGCGCAGGGTCAGCCATGGTATGGCACCCCTGGAGCAGGAAGTGTTCAGAGCCTTGCGCAAGGGCTAGACAATGACCGCATTGGGGGTCGATCCTCTGACCTTCTCATCAGTAGCCCATGGACTTAACCATTGCGCCACCACTGTCCCAAAAAGCATCAAGCATTAACAGGAGCAGTGGAACAAGTTGGATTGACAGAGGCCCCACTACACAGGTCAGAGTACCCAAAGGATCCACTGCCAACGTCCTGGTTCCAAACCCCATAGGACACCCTGAGAGGTCCTCTTGTCCATGCCCAATGGTTCAGAGCATTTTTGACCAACACAATATTAGCCAGGCGGTCAGAATGTTGGGCCTGATCGGTGTATGTTGGACTGGTTTTGGTAAGTGTAATGTACTTGAAGTTTGTATTGTCTTGGAATATGGTACCAGCAGATACATCGGAACATGTCATTTTCCGACTTGTCCTCAGTTGGATCCTTCAGCTTCCTCCTGCCATTTAATTCACACCGGCCTTTTACACCGAAGGGGTGACAGTTCTGTGCAATTTCCTCTCACCCACTCACCTGAATGTTTAAAAAAAACCAAACACACACACACCAGAAAGAATAAAACGCACCTTTCAGAAACGTCCTGCAGTCGATGTTGTGAGGCGTCTGGATTGGGTAAATTCTCCACCAGACGGCCGTCTCAGAAATCAAAAGAAACATTTCAGAAATAATAACAGCAGCTGTCTGATATTTAACGCCCATTATGACTTTCAGGGCGAAAGTGTTTACAAATCTGATTTCACACCCGTCAGTAAGAAATTGGACTTTCCTTGTCAAATCTGTGTCGTCTTTCCTCCGGCTCAGATTCCAGCAGCAGTTGTGTGTAAAAAGCCTGTAGCTTAATAAAGGTCACTCACCTCCAGTCAGATAATCCTCTTAAAATCTATCCTCGCGTACTTTCCTGTGAAGTTGGTTTGACTTTAAGCATTGTATAATGGTGTTCATCTGGGTTAATCTCTGACACAAGTCTTGATCCTGTTGTTTGACTTGGAAATATGCTTCTATTACTGGATGCTATTACTCCCATATTTCTGCTTTACATGGATTACAGTAAATAATCCACATTGATGTGCTGCTAAGCATCATGTACCACATTTTCACATGGAACTGAGCTGAATTGTATTGATTAAATTCATTCGGTTGAGCTCCACGACCAGCACATTTAACTGGGTTAACTTCACTACATATGTTGGTGGGAATGTGGTTTGGTCTTCCTTTAGCGCAGCCAGGAAGACAGGAAACATCTCATACAGCATGGTAGGGTTGGCTGACCTGTTTCTTTTTTTGAGAGGGTGATTTTTGTCATTTTTTCTTTCAAAAATAAATGTTTTTTCCCCTTGAGAATTTAACTTATACAGTCGTCCCTCGCCATATCGTGGTTTACTTTTCACGGTCTCACTGTATCGCGGATTTTTAAATTGTATATGTCTAATTTTGTACCACGGATTAAGAAGGATATTAAAATGGAAATAAAATACGTAGCGTACAGCAGATGAGTAGACCGTACATGGCACACTATTGGCTGATGGATGGGAGGCGACCAATCAGAGCACTGTCCTCTTTATCCTGGGAGCTGATTGGCTGAGCAACCGTAGCATCAGTCTCCTCCGTCCCCCTTGTATAGCATGGGTTCAGCAGACTAGCAGTAGCGTGTAATCTTGATGTGTGGTGTTGTGTTTTTGTGAAATTTTCGTAAAAAAATGTATTTCAAGCCCTACGAGGTCGCCCGAACATTGTGCACTTTTTAAGGCTTCTGGCAACGAACCCAAGTGTGGGGAGGGTTTATAAAGCTTTAATATATGTATAAATAATAAAATAAATCTAAGCTCGCTCCTTTGTGGATTTTCGCCTCTCGCAGGGGGTTCTGGAACCGAATCAAGGGATCGCTGTAGTTATGTATTTGTCCTAACAGGAATCTACATGCTTCTAATCACTCAACTGATGAGTCGAATCTCCGAGATTAATGGCGTTGTGTTCAGGACAGATAGACTAATTTATCAGAGATAACTTGAACGCATCAGTTGTAGACAAATTTGCGCAGTCTAACCATTCCTGAACCCTGCACTGACTCTTTTTAAATGAGTACTGGGTTTCCACCAATATATCAGCGGACTGTAAGCAGTAAGTCACCCATGTAGCTGCAGCCATTGTGAAGTTCATGCCAACAGAGGTGATTAAGTTCCAGTCGTCAGCCATAAATTGTGTAGATTGGCCCGAATTTCAGTGTAACTGTTATAAAAAATGTTGTTTGCTGTGTTCGTGGCCCCAGAAAAGGAAATAAAGACCCAGTTCCCGCAATGCTACCCCGAAAAAAAGCAAATTGTTGGATCTATTTTTTTAAGCTGCTTTAATTGCGAACACACAACTGAACTAGATGTATCCAAATGAAGTTACAAGCAGTATTAATGCAACTGTTTTAATTTAGATGATTTTTCTTTCAAATGAGCCTTGCTGCACCGTAATTACATGTATATTTTATAGGAGTCTCAATTTGAAGTTTTCAATTCTCCCAACTTCGGACTTACAGTTCTGTCCTTTTCTTTGCTCTGTAATCCTACAGGTTATGTCGCGGTAGAAAAACCCGAAAAACGTGGACGTCAAGATGTCAGACACTCCATGCTAAAGGTAGAGTAAACCACAATAATGCACTTTGACTGTAATCGACATACAAGTGGCACGAGGTGTCATTTCAGGCTAGTAGAATCAACAAATCTGTCTTTACCAAAGCAGAAATCTGTGGAAACATAACAAGACACATTACATGCTTATAATCACTTGAGGAGTTGGTCTCCCAGATTAACAGCGTTGTGTCCAGAACAGATAGACTAATTTATCAGAGACAACTTGAATGCATCAGCTGTGGGCCAATTTGTGCTTTCTAACTATTCTTTAACTCTGCAGTGACTCTTTTTCAATTAGAATACCACCAATATATCAGCAATCATTGGTTGTTGGATGGTGTCTGGTTGGAAACCTTTAACATGCCACCTAACCTTCCAATATACTCATAGTAAAACCATCATGTATGTATATTTTATTATACAAAGTACTGTCAAGGTAAAGGACAAGCTAAAACTATACCTGATAGTGTGAACGGTATGCAATTCAGAAGTCGAATAACCTCAACAAGAATATACAAAATACTGTAATGAATAATTACACATGAAATCATAATCTTATGAACAAAGTCTACTTTTGATGGTCAGTTTAGACTGTTTACTCAGAACTGCAGTAAAACCAACTCGCCTGTCTCTTAGAGGGCGTTTCAGTCGCGCCCTTCACAATCTGTGCTGCTGAAAATGCTCATTTATTTGATTGATAACATTGAATTCAACAATGATGAAGCACCAGGCAGGGAGCATTGTGAGCTGAACCATGGATTGTGTTGCTCCACATGTGTTCGCTCCCCCTTTTTTGTCCCTCAAAAAGGCGGACTGAGCTGCTCCTGAATGCAGCACGTCCTTTTACCCCTGAAGAACATGGCTGGCTGTTGTTGTTCCTGCTGCTGGTCGCATGTCGGAGCACAACAATGGAAATCAGCCATCAGGTCGTATTGTTGTGGTGGCTGCTGGCTGGGATGTTGAGCAGATTGTACATTAATTGCACTGTTTATGGTCAGATCCCTTTTCCTTTGTGGCCACAATAGGCGTTGGGCTCTTGAGCAACACTGAACCCTGAAATTAGACGTCATCTGCAGCACAGGATATCATTTCTTGGAGAAGCCTCTCTTCTTCATTTGTTGACCTGTTGTCATCATGCGTCAGTACAGCTGGTGTTTTGTGCCACTTCTTTGCTGCCCACTTGTGTTTTCTGTCGCTGTTTCCTCTCGTCTACTTTCATTTTCAATCCGTGTTTTCGGTCTTTTCCGCTCCTGCTTGCTTTTTTTTATGTTCCAGAAAAGCTTGGTTACATTTAGACAGCGAAACTGCTTGGTTAGATTTCAGAGAAAGGGGTTAAAATACATCGGTTCAAACACTTTTCAGTTGCTGTTTCCTTTCATATTCAGTCCTTGCTGTCTGTTTTGTCGCTGGTTGCTCTTGTTTACGTTACAGAAGCACACGGCTAAGTTGAGGCAAAGATCATGGTTTGGCTTTAAATACGCTGGTTCAAACACTTTCCAGCTGCTTTTGCTTTTATTTTTGATCCGTTTACTGTTGCTGTTTTCTGTCATTTCGAGGAACTTTTCACTTTTGTTTACGTTACAGACATTGGTTAACCTTATAGGCACCAAAGCTGCTTGGTTAGATTTCGAAAAGGTCTTGGTCTGGGGTGAAATACACTCGTTCAAACATTTTTACTTTCATTTTCTGCCTTTAGTAGTGGTGTAAGAATACACCGAACCATTCGATTCGGACCACGGTATGAACATTTTAAGACTATTAAGAATGTACAGAATTGCTTTAATTGCGAACTTCGCAGTTCCCACAGTTGGGTCGGACCTTCTCCGTCTCACAGTTGCAGTATTGGGGAACTAAAAACAAGTAGCTGGAAGACGCTCCACTGCCTTTGGGATAACTTGGGTTTCCTGGTAAAGTATGAAAAAGGAGTAAAACAAGTGGACAAGACCAAAGCCGTAAGGTGCTCCAAATGTGTGAAAAAGTATGGCGTTTCTTATCTGTCATAACTCTGGTTTTACTTGGCCGATCAACACAATACAAGAACTGGTAGATAGTTTGAAAGCCGCACTTTGGACACAAGTTGAAACGAGGTTGGGTCTTGCTGCTACGTCATCTTAAATCGGTCTGGTGATTTAGACGTGCCGCCACGTCCTTCGACTCCAGAGGGTCCCGAACCGAACCATGACGTCCGTGGTACGTACGGGATTTTTGTGTACCGTTACACCCTCAGTCTTTAGTAGTTTTTTACTTGTGTTTTATGTTCCAGAAATACCTGCCTGACGTTGAGGCACCAACACTGCTTGGTTAGATTGATGTAAAGGTCTTGGTTTGGGTCAAAATCAACTCAAACATAAACACAAAACTCCTGTTGTCTTCTGTGTTGCTACGAGTCCCACTCCATGAATAGAAAACGAATGAGTCTCACAATTTAAAACCTTTTTAGCGACAACAATACGTTTTGCGCTGTGGACCGATGCGGCTATTACACGATTTCTGGCGAGACTGGGGCAAAACAGCAGGCGTGCTCGGAAACACAAAGAAAAATAGCCTCCCTTGTTCCAATGCCTGTTGGGAAAACGTATCATTAAAGACTAAAAAACGAGATAAGGCCGGCGGATGAATGGATTAATGACAGGCATTGTGATGTGCTTTGTGTCGAAAACTGCCTTATAAATGCAGCTTATTGAACTCAAAAGCAGAATCCTGGCGCGTGCGAAGCCGTCAGTAGTGACGGATATGTATGCAGTGTAGAGGAAGCACCGAACCCGGTATTATGAGAACAAAGCGGCAGCAATAGAAGAAGAGTTGTGTAAACTTAGCTGCAAGTGTCGAGTCATGACAGCAGGCTTGGTAAGTTCCAGGTGGAGGTGGAAGCTGCCGCCTGAGGATCCTCACCTGCCCTGCAGCAAGACATCAGAGCTCAGCGAGCGACAACATTATGCAGCATGTAGGAGTAGCAGCAGCAGCAGCAGCCGCACGGTTCAGGCCCGCTGAACACTTAAAATCCATCCTTTTTGCTTCCCTTTCACTTATTTCCTTTCATCAGGCAAACTGTGAAGTACATATTGGCTTTGATATGCTCAGGGTGAGTTGCATAATCCGTGGGGAGAAGTGTCGCCTTTTTTGTTTGAGTCTGAATAAAAGCCATTTATTATGCACACTGTGTTTCTCCCCCCACCATTTTTCACACAAACAGCATCCTACGATATTAGTTTTGGTTTAAGCTGCTTCTCGAGCTTTTCATGAATGCCATGTTGCTAAAATCATTACCTGATTTTCATTCAATCAGAGGCTGCTGGCGGAGGCGCCTCTCCCCCTCAGCACTTTGTCTTTTATTCCAGCAGTGAATCAGAAGCACAGTTTTAGTTACAGCAGTAATATCAGACCTGTTGAGTTTCACTGTATAAAGGCTTAAGTAGCACACAACTGCTTTCCGTTAATCCTCTTAAATTCTAATCAAAACAACGACAAGTAGATAATTAACACAAACACAAGTAGATGAGGAGAAGAAGAAGAGTCTGACACAGCATTTAATTTAATTTTGGTGTCAAACAGTTTAAAAAATGCCAACCGCAACTCAACCTGACGACCTTCACTCCTGGTTCACTTCCTCTCAGACCGATTTGAAGTCGCTGCGGTGTCCACGCGCTGCTCTTACAGCATCAGAATGGTGGGAAATGTGCTCATTTACCTTCTCACCGAGACTTAAATTGGAAGATTGATACGACTCTCACAGCTGGTTAGCTTCACTTAGCATAAAGACAAGACGTGGGGAAAAAAGCCCGACTCAGTCAGTGCAATTAAATGAGGGAAAATGTGTGGGTTGAAGTCAGCGCTGGTAGAAAGATGGTGGTGTAAGTTTCCAATAATGTTCCCATCTTCATGCTAAGCTAACTGGCTGCTAGATCCAACTATGTCCTTCCTTCTTTACATCAGAGTGAATAAAATCATCTTAAATGGTCAAACATTACCTCATTCACATGCCGACTGTATTGATTTGCTTATTTTTTATGTTTACTGTCCATGCTTGTAATTTACTACTTCATGTGTTTGATATTAATGGTGGACACAGACTCAGCTGTCAGCAGGTCCTGTGGTTGCTGTGAGAAGCGCTGGTACGAGCTGTAATCCAAAGTGAGAGCGGAGATTGAAAGGGAACAAATCATGCAACGATTCGAGGCTGTGAAAGACCAAACTGGTCTGACTGGTCTCTGTGTTGACAGATGGTTGTCACAGACCCAAGTCATCACTGCTACACTGTTACATTTTACCTGTGGCCAGGTATCACAGTGTTGCGATGACTTTCATGTCAGGCGTTATTGTGTTACTGTGCTGGGTGGGACAGTAAACTCATCCCTGATGAGGTCAACCACAAACATTATTCCTGCATGATCGAGCCGATAGCGTGTTATTAAATCGCTGTTTTTTAACGTACGGAGAATATCTCTCCTTCCTCTCCGTCTTTCTGCCTTCTTCTCTGCTTAAGACACTCTTAGGCTTCTTAAAAGTCCTCCTCCCTACTCCTAACAGTTTTCCACCTTAGGAGTTCTCTTAAGGCCTGAGACGCTTTGTGAATAACTTTTATCTTACCAAGGGAAAATTCTAAGACAAATCTTAGAATTTGAGAAATTCTAAGATTTTTCTAAGAATGACGTCACTTAGAGCTGCTTTTAGCCTTAGGATGCTTTGTGAATACGGGCCCAGATGTACGGATCAATGAGTCGGCAAAATTTCTGGACTCCACCTACAGTATTTCTCAATGTTACCTGTGAGCCCAGATTTTACATGTGATCAACTCCATCAACATTCAACACTTTAAAAAAAATGAATCAGATCAAAAGTGGTCAGACGGGAACTTTTTTGTAAAATGTGGTGAATGGAGGTGGAATGCCCAAATCATGCAACATTGTGGGAACATTTTATAGAAGAACTTTCCCAACAGCAGCGTCCCCAAAACATCCACAGAATATTACAGCAACAAAGTCTTCCACTTGAGTTAATACGTCACATTGCGGGAACGTTTTATGAAAACATTCTGCCTTGAGAACACCTTGACATCTTTATTCTTCCTCTGTTATCACGTAACATAATGTTCCGTCTTACTTTCAACCTCATGGGAGCATGATTTGAAATGACAAATATCGTTGAAAGGTTCTTTAAACATGAGTTTAAAATGTTTTGTTTCAAATACTGTTCGAGCTTGAAGGTACTCTTCTGGGAAGGAGCTGGAAAAAAAAGGCAGATAGGTCCTTTAATGTTGGCTCATAACCAACTGAGCTTGTTCCAAAATGAGCGACAAATAAAGATGAACAGTGTGAATAAAATAGAATGATGGTTGATATGTGTGTATAAATATAGAAACGGCTGCATTTCTAAGATGGAACTTCAGAAAACAACATTCAGCACTTCGTCAATGCGTTTTTGGGCTCATTTAAATATGCAGATTTAACACTCAAATCTGGCCGAGCCACAATTTTGCAAATAGGTCTTGTTTTATGGTAATACGGCTCATTACTTTGCACTGATTGGAGGGATAGGTTGAAAATAGTCACAAAAAAAACAACCAAAACCAAGCATGTCTTTCTTCTCAAGTGATTTATTAGGAGCACTTTATCCCAATTCTACAACGTGACCATTTCACACGCTAATATGGAGCATTAGTTCCAAACGGCGCGCTAAAACATGCACGCCACTGTTCGTGAAATGGAAATATACAGTAAATGGGATGAACAGATGGAAATGAAGGTGAAGTAATCCAGTCATATAAAGCAAAGAGGCAGCTTCTTATGTAAATCAGACACATTTAGAACTTCACTTGTGAGCCTCTTAATAAAACCAATGTTCCACTTTATGCAATTTGCTGGTCTGCTATCTTCATAAACTGAATCCAGAGCAGGGGAGATTTAAACAGATGAGGGGGAAATATAATTATTTGCTTTATTTACTGTGTTTTAGATGAGAAAATTGATGCGAAATATGAAGCTAAAAGCGGGTCAAGATTAATATTTACACCCACTGGCATTTATAAAACTCATTCATTGATCCCGTATGTGCCATTTGCACTCAAAGAGACATGTAGAAGCAACAATTTGTGATTTAAAAGAGAGTTTAATGCTGCGCAGTAATTGCTCCCTGTTTATGCTAAGCTAGGCTAATTGGATTTTGGCTGCAGGTCAAAATCAAGTTTCTAACCTTGCCAACATTTTATATATATATTGAAACACATATGAGCGAAATAAGCAGCCAATATAAGGGATGAGCATTTTTATCTTTGAAGGTATCGATGACCGGCCCAAAAATTTAGGGATTTAGGGATTTAGAATTGCTATATTAGTTAATCCTGGGTTGATTTAACATGTCTGCTGGGCCAGAGGTCATTAAGCACCACAGAAAACTTTGTCATGGTGCCCTTTTACGAGCTAATCACCCACACAATGCTGAACTGTCCACCTCCACTGGTTGCTGCAGTACTAAAGAGTAAGACGCAATCAGGTGCTACAGCTAATGTATAATACTTTAATTCTGGATTCTTAATATTAAATGACTTGGATAGGATCAGGAGTAAACAAAAAACCTTGATCTGGATACACCGATCAGGCATAACATTATGACCACCTGCCTAACATTGTGTTGGCCCGACTTGTGTGGTCCAAAATGCTCTGAACCATTGGGCATGGACAAGAGGACCTCTCAGGGTGTCCTATGGGGTCTGGAACCAGGATGTTGGCAGTCGATCCTTTGGGTGCTCTGGCTTGTGCAGTGGTGCCTCTGTCAATCAAACTTGTTCCACTGCATCCTGTTGATGCTTGATCAGAATGGGCTATAGATGCAGTAAGTTGATGATAATATCTGTGTTTATCTTCATGGATGGTCTTAAGGCTGATTGTGAGGCGGAGGTCTCCTGTTGCCTGGACACATCTGTGATCGCACTACTGGTGGGACACAGCTGTACCGGATTTTAGTGCAACAGTTTGTACAAAACTTCTGGGAGTGATTCCAATACATCTGCAATCAGACCAGAGACATCCTGGAGAAAAAGGACACTTATTACCACTTGTGTGTCCCTTTCCACTGTTGATCGTTGGTCACCATAACCCCGCCCCCAGCCCCTGACGTGCTCGGTTCTTAGCTGTGACCCAGCAAAGAGTTTTTAACACCTGGAGTTGGTGATAAGGTGGTGGAAACACAAAGAACTGGTGCTAAGTCAGGCTCTGCAGCCAGCTCAGTGGAAAAGGGTTAACAGAGAACCTGTTTTAATGAACAGTTCTGTAGCAGAAATATTCCCATACCACTGATTTCTTTTAGCAACAAAATCTTTCCTTTCGGTCTTTCTCTCTTATTCCTTGCTCATTTTGATGCATGAAAATCCAAGAAGCCTTAAATCGGAGTAATCAGACAGATTTCTCCTCATGGAAAATAAGAACTATGTGAGCTTTTGTCTCAAAATGGCCAGTTGTTAATCTGCTTTACTGACTATTCACATGCACAAGTTGTAATGTCGATATATTGTGCAGCCAGAGCTGAACATTCCGATGTCACAACACAACTTTGCTGCAGTGAGTTGAGAGAAAAGCAGGAACTTCATAAAAAAAAGCCAAACAACCTTCTAAATATGTAACCCTGATGCAGGGAGATGAGTTTTTAGTGGTTGAATCAACAATCAGAGGGTGACTTTAAAGTACAGATATGGGAGTGCTATCGATCTTCTCATCTAGCACTCAAAAAGAGAAATCAAGAATGTCCAAGTAATTTCTTTAAAATGAGGGGAAGTGCTTCTGTAAGCGACGGAACTGATTGTTCGAATGGCTCTAAGTGACCCATAATTCTAGTTTCCAGACAAGCAATCACTGGCAGTTGTCAGGGCCTCGTCCACAACTCATTGATTCCCTTTTCTTATTCAGACACAGAGTATTGGCTGAAGAGGAGCAACGGGTGGATGAAAAGAACAGCACAGGTGACCGTTTCATGTCCCGCCATGCTTGGCCCATTTCATTATAGCACACAGTCTTTCCCTGAGTAAATAACTGGAGCAGTCTGATGAAGACTGAACCAGCAGGTTAGAAAACACTGCTGGGTTCAGATCAACAAATGCCTAATTTGTTGTTTGAGAAAAGGCATTGTCTGCAGAGCTGCTCCCGAATGAAATTATTCACCAAGAATCTCACACTGAAAAAAAAATCAGTTTTTAACTGTCATTTTCTTTTAATAAATGACAGAAAATGTCTTGTAAAGTCACAGAAAAACGGTATTGATTTACACGTTGCCCATTAAAGAACATCCTAAAACTGTAAATAACACCCACATAGAAAATCTGCATTTGTAGAAACGTCAGTGTATTTAAATTCAGCAAAAAATATCACTGTTTTACAGACATTTACTGATATTTGAGAGAGAAAAATCTGCATTTTAAGAATAAAAAAATGGCAAATATTTTTTAACTGTAATTTAATCGATTTCCCCTGTTTTGATAAATTACATCTATCGAGAAAAATCACAAAAAATCATTAACTGACAAGTCATTTCTAAATAAACAGGTCTGTAGCAACCAATAACGTCACACCATTTAGCCAATAGTATAATAAGTTATTACGTTAAAAGCATGGCCAACAGGCGGGTGTCGTGTCACTCGTGCTCCACCTTTTTGCTAATTTTTGGATTAGACAGAAAGTAGGCGGAGTCAGCCGCTGCCAAGATGGCGACTATTCAGGAAACCCACCAGTGACATCACAGAGGGTTTGTTCACCCTTCTACACAGTCTATATGATGAAGAGCCTTTAGCAACCAATAACCTCATAATTTTAGCCATTTTAAATGTAATAAAGCCAATAATGTAATAAGTTATTACGTCCTAGCATTAATAAAATCCTTTGAAAATGTAATAACTGCAGTTGATGATGTAATAATACATCAACAGGACTGCATTTCTTGGAAATAAAAGATCTTTTTGCAGTTTTTGTGCAGTTTGCTCATCAGAAGTAGGTCTAGTGAACGACATAGTGGTCATATTCATTCATCAAGGATACGTCCATGTAGCTCTCACTCTCCTTAATTATGATTGGAAGAGCCAGTCTGAGAATCCTTATTTAGAATATGATTTATTTGCTTCGATGTGTACATTCATCATTCCATGTCAGTGTCTCTGTTGGATGTTGCCTTGTCACATGGATTTAGCACATTTTTGTTCTTGGAAAACATTTCACTCAAACTTTGTTCAAACATTTCTCAAGGAGAAACGATTCAGTCCTCACTTCAAACTGTGTTTAAATAACTGGACTGTAATGGCACTGAACTCCAATATACAACATAGAACATGAGCACCAGTAGAGTATTATGTACGTTATTGGCTCAACAACTTTACTACATTATTGGCAAATTATTACATTACTGGCTTTATTACGTTTAAAATGCCCATAATTATTACATTACTGGTTGCTACAAAGGTCAAAATAGCAAATAATGGGCGCGCCGATAGCCTCGCGGTTGTGTCGTGCGTCACGGATGTGCCAGGTTCAAGTCCCACCTTGGCCGTTCTCCGCACGTCCTTCCCCAGTCTGTCCCGTTTCTGACTCTGTCCACTGTCCTGTCAAATAAAGGCATGAAAAGCCCAAAAATAAATCTTTAAAAGAAAGCAAATATTTTTTTTTACAAATACTAAGTATTTTACAATGCATGAATTTTCATCTTAACTTTCAAAAAATAAGCTAAAAGTGTAAATTCATGATTTGTACGAATTCTTTTAAATCATAAAATTACAGTGTTTTATTGTATTTTAATCAACTGCAAATATTTTACACATATCTGGCATAATTTTTACCATTTTTGAGCATTTTAATCTATTTTTCTGGCACCCTTGTTGCCTGATTTCTTTCTTTCTCTATTTATTTATTGCAGGATTTTTTCTTAACAGTATTTAAAGTTTAGCTAATGGCTCGTTCTTTAACTGTATCTTTGGATTATTCCGTGTCGTGAAAATCTCTGTACGTCTTCTTTGAAATGTTCAGCAGTGTTCACCCAGTTTCTTAAGATTAAACAAGACTGAACAGTGTGAAACAACGTGCAGTAGTACCTGAATGGAAAGCAGCTTATTAGTTCTCTCTTCAGGGATCGTATAAAGGAGATGCGTCTTTATGGATTTGGAGAAGTACAGTGGATGTTCTGCTTCTTAAACAAAAAAACCCCAATACAAATCATGAATGCATGCATGTGCTGCCCCTGTGATTTATCCGTTTCATTAGCATATTGTGAGTCATTTGTGTGCAGCCGCTTTGCTTTTTGTGAGGTTTTTCTTCTTCACACAAAATCTCTTGCTGGTTTATTGATCAATCCGCCGGCCGGAGCTGCCCATCAGACATGTCAGGGTTTGTACTCTGGAATTCATGCTTCCAATCCTTCCAGTGGAGGAGCTGCTCTGTGAAAACGCCCCCACAAGCACAAATGAAGGGTCACCGCGCTGATGTGATCGCCGCGCACCGGGCAGATTTGTCACGACGTTTGCCGGCCGACAGAATGTTTAGCGGCGAATGAGACGGGAGAAGAGGATGATGGATGGAGAAGGAATATCACGGTCACCGTGCCATAGATCATTTCCTCTTAAGGGAAACGGGGTTTGACACCTTTAGAGAGGTTCCAGCAGCAGTGATGCGGATAAAACTGGAAAATATTAGCGGAATCAAGTGTTTGCGCTGCTTCGGCTTCAACATTTGTTAATTAAATTCTTGTCCAAAACATCCAAACACTTGTAGAGCGTCCGTCCAAATCGCGGCCAGTGGCATTCAGGGACCACACAAGTAGCATTTTCCCAAACTTGCTCTTGCAACTTCACTCGTCACATGAAAGGACGTCTTCGTCTGTGGTTCCGCGGCTGTTAGATTGGACAGGAAGAGCTTCATTATCAGCTCTGAAGGTGCACAGATCATATTAGGAGAAAGACTGTTCCTGGTGAGCAGTCGAAAAGGACAGGCCGTTCAGATGTGGAATGAAATGAAAGGACACCAGCTTCACTTTTACTTCCACCTCGTGTTGCCAAAGCAGCTCTGACCCATGAACGTCTGGGGGGGACGTTCGCAGCAGATCCTTTGGTTGCGTTGGGTTGCAGGATGGAGCCTCCATGGATCAGGCTGGTTCTGGGTTTCTCCTAAAATTCTTTGAAGCCCTATGAGTTGGAAAACCCTGATTTTTCTTTTAGCCCAGTAACAATATTATAGAACTCTTCCAGCAGGGACGCTATGGGAGTGGTTTCACCATCATACCGGCTTAATGATTGTCCTAATATTAGCCATAAATGCAAACAATGTAAGTTTAAAAATGGTTTCTAATAAAGTAAATAGCCTCTGAAAAAAAATCTGGCTACATTTTTAAAGCTCATATTGGTGCCAATCACAATACGAAAAATTAGCCTCTTAGGGTGAAAAATGAAGGTGTTAGGATCCTCATTCAACCAGTTTGTATTATTCTATCAAAGCTGGGGTTTACCATTGAAGGCCAGATGTAGAGATCAGGACTACAGCTACGTTATTCCTCAAGTCATGGCTTCAAACATCGATCCAAGGATTGGTGTGAAGAAAACGGCACAAAAATCAACATGACTCCACTGAGGAACTGTCAGCCCAGATTTTAACACGTGATTAACTCAATCCATGTTCAACACTCTACTGAAAAATCTGTCAAATTGAAGATGGTCAGGCTTGACCCTCATGTCGAGCTCAAGAAACGCTAATGAAATAATAAAAGCGAGAAACTCCTCTGCTTCAGTGCTAAAGTTCCGTCCACATGAATGCAGGAGCGAAAGTTTCCCAGCAGAATACTGGATTGGAACAAGATGGTTAGTTTCATTCACCTGTCAGTGGTTTGAATGTTGTGGCTCGTCGGTGTGCGTGCTAACATGCTTCACGTGTTACATGTTCCTACTCTATGGGTGCTCGGCGTGTCATATGATGCATGTTGTGATCCTACAAGTTTTAGACTTCAGTCTTCCCTCCAGATGAATCTTGCATTTTGTGGTGTCCAGGTTGCCATGGTTACACATGTGTGCATCAGGGAAACTATTTGTACTTGACACGACTGTAGTTAAATCAGAAACATGTTAAATCACAGGCCTGTGATCGATATCATCTGACAGACTGGAGATACTCTGGGAGTGAACCTCCTGTGTGTCAAACATAGGAAGATTTCTAAGAGTAAAATCCAGGAGAGAATCTGCACGGACCAATCTGTTAAAAAAATACATTAAAGGGGAACTAACTGTCATTCTACAGTTTTAAAATGTACAATAGTGATGATGTTAAAGCCAGAAAGTGATCAGCTGTGATGCAGTTTGAATTACAATGAGCCCGATCAACTCAAACAGTCCCACATCTACATCAGAAACATGTAGGTTTTTAAAATAATTCACTGAATTTTACAGTTTTTCCTGTTTTATTGAATTACAGATAATAAAATTGGAGAAAATAACATAAATTTACACATTAACCATAAAAAACAGACAAAAACTGTAAATATCATTCACATCAAATGTCTGTATTTTTACAATTTAATTAATCTTTCAATAATTAATTCATTCTTTTATGTTTGACCATAAAATTGTATTCTTTTTACTGTATTTCAAACAGAACAAAAGCCATTACTTATAGATATTTACCAAGTTTCAAAGAAGTTGTACATGTTAAGGATATAAAACAGTTTTATGGACTTTAGAGACTTTCAGTGTGCCGTTTAATTGCATATAATAACCAGTAAAATAACAGAAAAATGTATTAATTTACGTTAAACAGGCCAAAACCGTACATAATGTCCACATAAAAAATCTTTTAATTTTTTTTATTTTTACTAATAGTAATTAATTGTCTCACAATGTATGACAGTGAAATTTCACTTCTTTTACTCTATTTAAATCCAATCAAAATATAATTATTTTACAGATATTTGCCATTTTTATTACTGCTTTTTTATTATTATTGATATTATCATTTTATTTTATTTATTTTATTTATTTATTTTATTTTATTTATTTATTTTTTAATTTATTACAGTTTTTGAACTTAAAGCATTACCCTTTTTAAAACTTTTTTTCTGGCACCCTTGCTGTCAGATTTTTATTATTATCTTAAACAATTTTTTTTCTTTCAGTGTCCTTAAAACACGGTTTAAAAGTTGATACAATAGCAGTGCAACAGTGCAGTATATTCATTAAACCTCCATATTTTTATATTTAAATTTTTATTTGAAATTTTTACGTGCAGTAGTCACTAAATGTAGTGAAGCGCAGTATGATTTCTGCTGCACCTCATGACTCTCGGTCTTGAATGAGAGCAGCTCATTTAACCAGCGGTGCTGTTCAGTTTCACATCTGGTGCACATGCAGGAGAATCCGCCAGTTTGCTTTAAATGAGCATTTCAGGACCACGCCCAGATTAGCCAACAGGTTTCTACTTCAGCAGACGGACTGAAAGCTCGGGTTAAATCCCCCTGAGGGAAATAAACACCGAACAAATGCTGAACCTTACATGATGTTGTGTTTAATGGCGACTTAATGGCTAATTTAACATCTGGCCAAAGGACAGTGGTTGAGAATTAGCCATTCAGCTAACACGGGAGTATTTACAGGGGTGCTAATTAATGTGCATTGCCCCTGGGGGAAGAAAAGTTTCAATAAAATAAACAGTCATAATAATATATTTTCAAAAATAGCTGGAATTTGTTCCTTTAACTTGAAACTCCTGTCACTGCAGACAGACCACAATTTGGCCATCGACTAATCTTGTTCTAGCTGTGTTTTTCCACAATTACTGTTTGATTCTCTGAACCCTCAGAGCCCGGCAGACGCACTTTGCATCCAAATTCGCATCCTTTCTTCTCAGATCAGTTGCTCTTGAAGTATTTATTGCAGCGAGGTGTAGTGCATTTCAAAATAAACCACGTGGCTTTCCAGCAATGCTCGTTTCTTCTCTGTGTGAGGAAGTGAAAGGGAGAAAAACTGATTCTGAAATGACATTAAATTTAATACAAACTGCACACAGCTCTGCATCCATTGCTGCATCTATTAGTCTTGATTGAAACATTCATGAACTTGTTGTTGCGTACATAAAGGCACCATTTTGGGCCCCTTCTTAGCAAATTATTGAAAACGTCACATGTCCCCTGAATGTATCTTTCAATTTTATTTTTTAAATCTCAAAATCCTACAAAGATGGTTTATTTCTCTGTGACTGTACAACTCCTGGTTATTGTTCTGTTCTAAATTACCTGTTTCAGTGTCTGTAGCTTGAAAGGAAACTGAGCTGCTGCTGGCCCCGCCCCCTTCAGGAAGAAGACTCTCTCTGTGTCTGTGATTGACACCACAGAGCAAAACAATTGAATGCGCTTCTTTCTGAATACCTTCAACTCTGTTTTCTATCACTTTACACGGAAAGATCACAGAATTCACAGCACTTGTGTTTGGTGAGTTTGTCAGATGACATTTTAAATTCAGTAGTTTAGCGTTGCACACCTGCAGCTTTGAAGTGACTGCCAGTTACCATGTGGCATTAGAGGGCTGCGTTTCAGTCATTCCATGCTTGTTCCTCTGTCAGACAACAGAAACATGCATAAAATATATATGTAAGCACAGCTTTCTTGGGGAATTTAGCTGTATTGAAATGCAGTATTTGTGAGCACAGAGAGCAGGAGAGAAGCAAACAAATAAAAACAAGTGGCATGAAAAAACACAGCAACCCTTGTTTATTGCTTTCAAATTGCTCGTAAGGTCGTTTCTATCTCTGAATCCTCCGCAGTTTTCGCAAAGTTCCGACATTTAGACATACAGTTAAACCTAATGGCAACGTTAGCCGCATTAGGTGCACCGTGCACTCAGGAATTTGTGATTGCTCTGGTGATACCGCCTTTAAAAATAGTGGTAATCCACTGGGTGTTCAGTTCCTCTGATGCTGGAAGTGCGTGAAGACTCTTGTGTTCACTCTAACAGCCAAGCAGAACATTTGCTTGCATTCGACAAATTTTAAAGTTAGCTGAAGCCGCTCCAGAAAGTAATAAAACCCAGTGGACTGAGTGGCAGCTACTCATCATGAACGGCAGCCCCAAGCTGTAGTACCTGGTTGCACCAGCAGATGGAGCCTTGTATTGTTTGTTTACAGCTGTAGCAAATAATGGAAGTATGCAGTTCTGTGTTGGCAAGAAGTGAGTTTAAATGGGGTTTAGTGACTAAAGGGGCACCATGACAAAGTCTTCTATGATGCTTAATGACCTCTGGCCAGCACATGTGTGTTAAATTAAGCCAGGATCAATTGACATAGTGTTTCTATATTCCAGCGGCATATGTAACATTCATGTTTGCGGTCTGCATCATGGTGTCCTAGCTTCAAACTGTTAGATCAGCATAGGACAAATGTCCTGTGTGCTCAATTTTATATTATAAACTAATCAAATATTGATAAAGGTAAAGTTTATAACAACCACAAAACACATGAAAAATGATTTTTTTTAACCATAAGGGACTTTTAATATGTAGATGTTGTAATATTTATGCAAATGCATTAATTACATAGATATTAACATGCTTATTTTGGTGAGCCACTAAGCACATATCTTTCATAAGCTCATCTAATTTTGCACCATCATTATGTAAAGACATCTCTAATGTCAGCATTTGATGGTGGGATACATGTAAAAACATCATTTGATGAAAAAAATTAAATTCTTTCATAGAAAGGCTAATATAAAAAAAGGTCTGCATGTATTATCGCATCAAATCACGACTGATCTGTACAGCCTCGAATGTTCTGAAAAAGAATCAGCATGTGTGTCTGGTCCTCATAATGAGCGAGATAAAAGCATAAAAGTAAAGGTAGTGAAATTACCCTGAAAACAGCCTCGGGCTCATCAGGTTAAAGCAGAAACTGTAATCCACATTTTGCCCTATTTTTCCGTGGATTAAGCAGACAGCAAAGGTGACGCAACGCAAAGAACAAACCCTCTGCTGCTTCCCATGAAGACAGACGTTTTCATTTCTCATTCGTCTCCCTTTGTACGTGCAGTCATTAACCCAGATCGGTGACATTTTGAATTTTAGTCCACTGATTGCCTTCGCGAGACACTTGTTGCGTTTCGGCACCTCTGGTTCAAGTTCAAACATTAGCATGGCAATTTCTAAGCATTCAAACCCGGACAAGAAAGCAAAGGTTCCTCCAACACAATGACTTTAATCCGCCTTAATGATTAGCGTGAGTGAAGCTGGAATGGCCTGTTTGTCGACCCCTCATCACCACACCAACAATTTTTCTTACTGGAGAAAGAAACCCTTAAATAAAAGGTTAGACTCCCTGATCTTCCCCTTTTATTCTCTCTCACAAAGTCCACTTTAGATTGGAGGGAAAACTTTCCCCACAGCAAGGTTTTTGTGCGTCCAATATTAGGCGCAGAGGCGATTTGAAAAGCGAGGCTGTGCGTTTGTGTGATGACTAGTTGAGAGGCAAACATTACGCTGTGATTGGTTTAATTAAATGTGCGAGAGTGACAGCGCATTCAGGGACGGTCATTTTGAAAGCGATCAGTGTAATCACACACTTGTTGTAATTGG
The DNA here is from genome assembly GCA_024666655.1 of Dascyllus trimaculatus. Lineage (NCBI taxonomy): Eukaryota > Metazoa > Chordata > Actinopteri > Pomacentridae > Dascyllus > Dascyllus trimaculatus. The sequence goes on from CM045468.1 coordinate 16,929,108, forward strand.
CAATCCGACGCGACGGCAATTTCAATCAAAATCACAGGACAGGCACACTGACAATTTGTTTATCAAATGCATGCGAATTGAAAGTATTTGTGTTGATTTTTGTTTGAGTGGACTCTATTGCAACCGGTGTTTAAGTGCAATTCTCGCTGCTCTTCGCTTCACATTGGTGTAATTCGGAAATTGACCACCGCCCAAGATGCGTTTTTTTCCCCCGCTTTTCCTCTTTCCTCTCGATAAGGATGACGGAGGCGGCTTCAGCAGCTTTAACTACCTCAGTCAGCCGAGCTCCGTGAGAAGAGATGCATTAAAATGTAAAGAAAAACTTCCCCTCAAGTCTGTCTGAGACTCTTTTGGCCATACGTGCATTGAAAGAGCTGCTTTAATTGAAAGAGATTTCTTCATAACTCGACGGCACTGCAGGTGATAGGAGACCAGATTTACAGTCTTGTTCTGTGTAAAACTTGGGGAAAACATTTGATATGGATAACTTCGACTTGCTGGAAACTCATTATCTTCTGCTGAGCTAAAGAGGGTTGCAGATTTAGTTTCTCCAAGTAGCCTTATATCACTTCACAGTCGGTGCAGGAGGGAAGAACAATTACAGCAACCATGTGGGCATTGTTGTGAGGCATGAAAGAGTGTTCGGCTAACCTTTAAAGGCGTGCCCTGCAAATTTCCAGACATTAAAATGAGCATGTTGATCCCTGTGATGAGTCGAGCTCCAGAAACCTGCCTCTTCCAGCTTCCCCAAAGCAACACAGCAGCGTCTTTTATTAGGCTATTCCTGTCTGTTGAGCAGTGCAGAGTGAGAGCGGCGTGTTAGCAGAGCAGCAGGAGCAGCGGCGTCGTGCCTCAGCGCTGTTTGTAGATCTGCTGCTTTTTGGCAGCACTCGGAGCCGAACACGCAGTCTGAGAAGTTACATATGTAAAAAAGATGAAACTTGAAAACTGGAGAAGACGAGGTCAAGTGCATAAAATATACACGGTGAAATGTAAAAATGAGTTGCTGCTGGATTTCATGCCACAGTAAAATGACTACAAAACTAACTGCAGTAGATTTTAGCATGCGGTCAAAGAAATTATAGCATTTAAGTGTTATTTTTATGCTGTTAAAGCACACCATTATACTACTCGGGATGTCCTGATCATGATTTTCGACCCTGATCCAGTCCTCGCTATTTAATGTTTAGTATTTTCCAATATCCAATAATATTCTCCTTGATAATATACACTTCAAGCTTTGTTGATTAGCTGTAGTACCTGGTTGCACCAGCAGATGGAGCCTTGTATTGTTTATTTAAAGCTGTAGCAAATAATGGAAGTATGCAGTTCTGTGATGGCAAGAAGTGAGTTTAAATGGGGTTTAGTGACTAAAGGGGAACCATGACAAAGTCTTCTACAATGCTTAATGACCTCTGACCCGCACATGTGTGTTAAATTAAGCCAGGATCAATTGACATAGTGTTTCTATATTCCAGTGACATTTGGAGCATTTATGTTTGCAGCCTGCATCATGGTGTCATAGCTTCAAACTGTTAGATCAGCATAGGACAAATGTCCTGTGAACGAATCAAATTTTGATTGACAATGCTAAAGGCCTACATCATCTGGCTGTGTCTTTAAAAAGTTATATTAGCACAGGACAAATGTCCAGCACATTCAGTTTTGTCTTATAAATGAATGAAATATTGATTGAGAATGCTAAAGGAGCACCATGACAAAGTCTTCTGTGACGTTTAATGAGCTCAAACCAGCATGTGTTAAATAAAGTCAAGATCCTTTACATTAGTGCTCCTACTTCCCAGTATTTTATGGAACAGCTGTATTTAGAGCCCACAGCATATGGTTGTGGCTTTAAAAAGTTATGTCAGCACAGGACAGATGTCCAGCGTGTTCAATTCTGCATTATAAACTAATAAAATATTGATTGAGAATGCTAAAGGGGCACCATGACAAAGTCTTCTGTGATGTTTAATGACCTCAAACCAGCACACGTGTGTTAGATTAAGCTGAGATCAATTACATTAGTGCTCCTACTTCCCAGTATTTTATGGAACAGCTGTATTTAGAGCCTACATCATATGGTCGTGGCTTTAAAAAGTTACATCAGCACAGGACAAATGTCCAGCGCGTTCAGCTTTGCATTATAAACTAATGAAGTATTGATTGAGAATACTAAAGGGGCACCATGACAAAGTCTTTTATGATGCTTAATGACCTCAAACCAACACATGTGTTACATTAAACTGAGATCAATTAAGATGGTGTTTACAGATTACTTATCTATCTATCAAATACACATGATCTTGTAAAATTACAGCTAGTTTTCTGTTATTTTATAGCACTTTTTTGCACCTCAGCTGCCAAAATATTACAGTTTTCCACAGTTACATCATTCGGAAAAGTAAATGCTACTGAAGCAACTCCTTCTAAGGAAACTGTTTTATTGAAAGTCCAAAGATGCAGAAAAAAAAGGCAGAAAATGTTTATGACTTTTTCTTTATTGGTCTCACACATATATGCAGTTGTACTGTTTTACACTTTTCCTTCAAGGCAGCATGTTGAGCGTCGGACGCGGCGCTTTCCTCAGTGAGAACATTGCCATTGATTCCTGTTTACTTCAGCTGAATCAAACAATTTCTAAAGCAAGTTGGGTTGATTTCAGATTCAAGTGGGAAACTGCACGTTAAAGCAACCCCCTCCAGAAAAAAAGGGGAAAAAAAGATTCTCTTTGCACAGTTCTTCAGTAATTTAGCTGTCTAATGATGGTGAAGTCATTGCTTTCAAACTCGGTAATGTATTCCGCAGTAGCAGGACGTGGGTCACTCTGCCTTCAAGAGTTTTCGAACACATCAATCACAATTTAATTAGTTTCAGTCGACTCCTCTGTGCTGCCAAGAAGGGAAATTTTGCGAGAAACAGTGGAACTTCTGTTGTGAAGTTGGACGAAAATATTGAACATTGGCACAGAATTTAGACAATTGGCAGCTGAATGCATGTTTCTGACATGCAGTGCGGCACTCATGGGACGACGGATACAAGCCGCGATTGGCTGCAAGAAGATACAAAGAGAGCGAATGAATAAATTCACACTCTCTCCAGTGCTGAATAGGACTTTGGGGAAAGACCCAGAGGGGACTGTGAAACCAGAGCTTCAGCCGTTTCAGACGCTCATTCTGGATTTGAGTATTGGGCTCCAGCATATTAAAAATAGCTCTACTTTATGTATATTCTCAAATTAGATTACAGGAAGTGTTCATTTAACACATCTGGATTAAACTGGGTTTTTCTAGAGCGATGCTTCTAAAGAAAGCCACCTTTAAAAAGAACAGCTGGGACGATTTCTCAAAACAGCTTCACTTTAAAGCCAAGGAGAAGCTTTTGTTTACTGGCAGCGTGTTGATTAAAACCAGCTCCGATAAGCTCATCTGACCTTGACGTGATGCAAAAATGCTGAAAACTTACAGATAAAAAAACAAGCCTAAAGTATTTAATTCATATACAGTCGAACTTCAAAGTGGGCAAGGTTTTTTAAGGACTTGTAGCGCATTAATCACTCAACAAGCGATAAGCTAAATAAGGTGTAATTAACACAAGTGGAGTCATCAAATGTGGTGCAAAATGAATCAAATTTGATTAATTTACGCCACTTATGCTACATTTGGGCATTTAATTGATCCTTTCCTGAGGAGTGGATCTCCAGCCGGGCAGAGTGGGCAACTTCCCGAAGTTTACAGGTCTGATTTACAGCAAAGTTGTGGAAATCAAACCAAAATACAGCAGACTCTAAATAGATCTTGTGTCGTGGCCTGATCTTGAAGAAGCCACTGGATGGAAATCAAGTTGTTTGTTGACATGCTCAGATGGGGTTCTTAATGCGCTGGATGACACATGATGGGTGAAATAAGCAGTGAATGCCATGGAAAGAGTTGTAGGTGAGCTGGTGTGCTTAGGCTGCAGTCAGTGGAGAAGCGATTTTAGGGTATGAAAGGGATTCATTTAATGGAAAAACCTCCAGATATATCATTTTGATACACAGAAATGAGGTTTTATGAGTTAAATCAATGAGCAACAAGGGATTTTAAGGCCCTGCATTGGTGAAGTTTCAATATGTTTCAGTTTAATTTGTGCTTTGTGGTGACATGATTTGTATACGTGCATGTATAATTGTGGTGTTGGTCTTCAAAAGACAGCTGATGTCAACAGAATTATTCATCGAGAGAGTTGTTACTGCAAACCTGAAAACACTAGTGCTTAGAAGATCAATATTTATAATGCACTTTTATTTATCATGCTTCCTTTTAGTAAGAATATGAATAATAAGGAGAGAAAACAAATGAAAAGTAACCACTGCTGCCTGCTTTTAGCACCATGGAGGGTTACAGTTGTTCTGTTTGTGTTTTACAACAAAAAAGTGATATTTTTTTTGTCCTGATCTTTGAGTTAAAGTGAAATAATTTATGATATTGTGCTGCCACACTTAAACGGTGATGGCAAGAACAGCATGCATGGTGGTGGTATCATCATTAAAGCGAATCAGTGATTCGTCAATCACATGCACAAATCATACATCACTAATATCCCAATCTTACATATTTGTGATGGCAAAGATACGGAAAAATAGAATGCCAAAAAAATACTATTTATCGAGAGACTCCTCCAAAATAAAATTCACAAATTATGTTTTCAGGGCGTCTTATTAAGAAGAGATTGTTAATGTTCAGTTTTGACCAAAACAGTTGACATTTCCATCGAGCATGATTTTGAAGGGTATAGAAAGCTTAGAAATCTGTAGCTTTAGCTCGTCTGTTTCTAGTCTGTTGGAAACGTCGAATAAATAAATGTCCAGCATGTTGTCCAGGATGGACATTCTCCACCTTCTAGTTAGCTCCACTATCAGCCAGTTTAATAGCAGCGGAGCAGTTTCGTTGACAGTGAAGAGGTGGTGATGGTGTAATTCAGTGGACTTTCCCCCAGGAGACTTGAAGTACAGACTCGTTTTAACTTTCGTTTTCACCCACTGTTTTTATCACTGAGTGTTTACTTGCATTTGTAGCTGCTGTTTGGTTCAGTTTAGGCACCAACGCTACTTGGTTAGCTTTGAAAAAGGATCATGGTTTGGCTTGACGCACACCCAGTTGCCATGACCATGTGACAAATCTCCCCCTTTTTTAATGTTTCTGGGAGATTCTACATGCACATTATCTTGACCAGAATGGATGATAATGCGTCTTTTTGCCTAATAGAAGGTGGAGAGGGTCACTGCTGGTCTGTATGAATGGAATTAATGTGACGTGTTAATGGGCCTGTAATGGGCTGATAACATCTGATGATTTGCCATAATACTGCTTTATTTAGAGTAACTGCCTGAATGATTTTTCATTTGGAAGGTGGGGATCCACAGCTCATTGGACTTCAGGTGTGTAGCCTCAGATTTAATACAAAGGGCTCGAGTAAACACGTGGTTTGGATGCTCGGTTGTGCTGAAAGACACCTTGTGAAACCTTCCGATAACGGGACGGTTCCTTGAACAACTGCACCACCTTGGCGTGACCCATTATTATGATTAATAGCGCCTCCCTCCCTGCGGATAATTACAGCTATTTGTATATTTCCGCATGTATGTAGTTGTTGATTTACTAATTTGCGATGTGGAAGTCATTGTCAGAAGGCCAATTTGAGGATCCCCCGTGATAGATGACGGTGTCTATCGGAGGCAGCGGCGCGAGACCGGGTTATGACTAAGGTCACTCCAAATGGAGTTTGCGGGACTGTAGGTGCTTGCAAGTCAGTGTCATCAACATAGATCATGGAGCTCCCCCCCCTCCAACCCAATGACCGAGCCGCTCTGCCGACTCTTAACTGCCGCTACAGCGACAAGAGAAGAAGACGGAGGAAGAGGGGTTGTGTTTTTGCGAGTTTGCGGGTAAATTATTGGGGAAAAAAAAACCCAGCAAGATGGAGGGACGACAGCAGCCCCGACGGACTGCTTCTGGTATTTAAGAGCACAAGTAGTGGACCGGCTTGGCCTCCCTTCACCGCCTCCTTGATTTATCATAAGTGGAGCGCGTTAACTGCTGCGTTTAGTGTAGCCAGATAGAATAGCCATCTTCCCCTCCACTCCTACACCACCTCGTGATCGTTATGTCATTTGTTTATGATCCACGGCTCTCTCATAATGGCCCGTTTGGCGTAATGCTATCCATCAGTCTTCCCAATGGCCTACTTTCACATAGACACCTTTCCCCCTCCTCTGTGATGCATTAACAAAAAATGTGTTAAACCAACGATTGACTTTGAAATAGTGACATGAGGACGTAGGTGTGTTTTCAGAAAGGCAGAGTCATTGCCGCTGAAGAGCACCGTAATGCGTTCTATGACTATTTGGCATCCGGCTTTATATTTTTCCTTTTTTTTGTGAGACCTTAACATGGCAGAAAGGAGAAGTTGAATGCATTCAGAAAAAGCTTTAGGTGAGCTAAAAGCGATCCATTTCAAATTCAGCATGCGTTTCTCCAGTACACCAGCCTAGCTGAGGCTTGTAAATGCTCCTCGTTGCTGGAGAGAAATCGCACTTGTGTGCTATGAGCCAAATGCAAAATTAACTTTAATCCCTTATCTGCTCCTCTCGGCATTTTAGCTGTTTATTTGTTTGGGTTTTTTTTTTTTTTTCTTGCTGAAAAGAATTACTGTATCGTTCATTTTCACAACCGGAGCTTGTTAAAAGTTAACATTTTATGCCGAGGCCGTGACTCGGAAATGTCAGAGTAGCACCCACAGTAAAACTCCCTTCTATCTGCAGAAATAACTCCACACCCAGCACAGTATCCTCTGACATTTGGCGTCTGCTTCTTAATAATGACCCTCAGAATTATTTGAGCCTTTGAGAAAGTTATTGTATGTGACAGAGGGCGTAATATCAGGGATTGACTGTTTCATTCACTGCAACATGACCTGACCCCCTTTACGCTCTGCGGCCGCTCTGCTTAGTGGAAATGTCACAACGCTCATCTTCCAATCAGCCGTGTTGAGGTCGCAGGACATTAGAAAACCAACCTTTACATGCAGATACAGATGAGAGGCAGCAGATATGGATGTTTGGGAGAGAGAATTTCAACCCTCGGTGGTAGAAAAATGAAGGGAGACAGAAGCCAAGGAAGGGTAGAACCTTTTCTGCTTTTACTTTGTATGTAGTAGTAAAGTAGTTTAAAGTATAAATACTCAAGCAAAGTACAAGTGCCTCAAAATGTCACTTAAGTGAATGCATTCAGTTACCTTCCACCACTTGTCACGTTCCCATAACATCCTTTTATGTGCGTTTCGAAGTATTATGTGAGAAAATGTTAATGGAGACCTCAAATGTCAAGAAGTTCTTGAGCTCGCTTGAGGCGCTTTTTGACTCTTTTTGAAGAGAAGGTTCTTCATGGCAAGTGGAACACCCTTTTCGTCTTCAGTTCATAGCTTGTCTTTGCACACCTTGTGCTTGTGAACAAATGCTGCTGTATTGACCGAATGTTTCTCGCTAAGAAGTCGGGGCAGGTGGTGCAAACTTCTAGATGGACGTCTCCGTTATTGCTCGTAGGATCCAATGGTTTCGATGCAACGTTCCTTCAGTTCGTGGGTGTAGCTCCAGTTCTATGTAGCAACCAGCTGCATGGAGGTTTGCTATGTTAGTTTATATGGTGGGTTTTACCTTAAATACAGTGATTTTGGAGAGAAGACTAAATGGAAACATCGAGAGGGCCAAAAAAATCGTGCTTGATGGTCTTTTCGAGTTCAACCAATCAGCATTTGTCGTCCCCAAGTTTAAGAAGTACTACCCTGTGCTGCTATTCTGACTTGAAAACTACAACAAACCTCTTTAGGGGTGGTTCTATGAACACACTTAAAGGCTCAGTCCGATCTGAAACGTATATTGGACTCTTTTGAATGGGAATTACTTGAAATTAAGTCCATCAGTGATTTAGTTTGCTTATTAGATGGAACTGTATCATTTCCAGACTGCTTTCTTTGGACTGTCACACATTTGTGGCGACTTTTTGTTGTTCTTCTAAACATCTCTGACTATAGTTAAGAGTCCAATTCTGTGTTGGGGGTTTGGAGTCGTAGCTTTTTCAGGCCCGACATTGACGTGTGTCCTCTCTGGCGTTGTGCTCTCCTTCCTCCGTCCTCCCATGTTTTCATCTGGTGCTTTTTTTCGCTTTTGGCCAAGATGCGGTGGACCGTGCAAGATTTTCATGGGCTCCCATGAGGAGTCCTTATGAATTGCTTTCGCCAGCACAGATGGTCGTCTACAGTGGCGGTTGTGGCCACTGTGGCGGGAACGTGTTGAGATGGTGGAGTAGGATTACATGCATACGCCCAAATTTTTTTCCCCAGTTTGGGAACGCGTCCATTGGCAGTTTGTGGAGTGTCCGACTACAAAATAGTGGAGGATGTGCTCTCCTCAGAAGGACTTCCTCAGGTTTGATTCATGCACTGAAAAAGGAACCAGAGGGACTTAATGATGCTGCCAGTTCACCCGTCCATCAAAAGATCCTGCCAGCTCAACACTGTTGGTGCGGCATCTCTGTATGTGGCTCCGCTGGCTTCCCCATAATGCAGCAGGGCAGCGATTGGTTGATGGGCCTGCAACATCACTGCGGTTCTAAAAATCATTCAGCTCCTTCCAGGGCCATGTGGGCTGCAGAGACGTGGCAGTAGTCCTGGTGAGGCCGAGGCTGTTTCCTGGCAGAGAGAGGGGGGCTCCAGCAGCAGCAGCAGAGAGCTGTGGGGGTTGCGGGAAGCAGATGGGCTGCAGGCACACACCTTCACTCTAACTGCTGCACACTATATCATGACACCCTGTGGGCTTCTGTCACACTCGCGCGCTCACACACACACGCAGCGAAATGACGCCGACAACTCTGCTGCAAAGTGTTAAGAGCTGGATGCGTAATGCGTGGAAGTGGTAGCAGTTGTCAGGTTGTCACAAACAAGGTGTCACATCGTCTGACATGAGGGGGAAAAAAAAAACAATCTGCTGTAGCTAATGTTAAAATGCCATGTTTTGGAGACGCTTTTCTCTGAACCACTTCACAGCACAAAAACAGCCACTGGAGATACTAAGATTATGACATCTGATTTATATTTTTCATGCCTTTTGTTAATTCTCAGACAAACATGCAACTTATTTAAGAACCTGACGTGCAATGTTTAAAGGATTAGTTCACCCAAATTACAAAAATGTACACATTCCCCCCCCTCTAGTGTTATTAAGCCAAACATTTAGCATAATGATGATATATTGCTAACTTGCAAAAGCATATACACTTTGTGGGAAGGAACAATCCAACGTAAAACCAACTTAAAGTGTCTTAGTGGAACCCCTGAGGCAGAAGCCGGTCCATCCAAAGGACAAAACATCAAGACACAAACAGAGCAACGTGGTGTTCGCAGTCCAGTGCAGCGAGGAATGCCACAGACCTGTACACTGGGGAGACAAACCAACCGCTCCACCGGCGAATGGCTCCACACAGAAGAGCCAGCTCCTTAGGACAGGACTCGGCAGTCCACCTGCATCTGAAGGACACGGGCCGCTCGTTTGAAGACAATAATGTACGACTTGGTTTGAGAGGGGGGAGAAGGAAGCCATCTATGGTAAACTGGAAAAACCTTCATTAAACAGAGGGGGAGGCCTGAGACATCACCTCTGACATGTTTACAATGCAGTATTATATCCTCTACCCAGAACAGAACCCATTCACACCTGGCCACAAAGGGCCCTAATGAACCCCATTGTGAGAGGGAAAGACCTATCGACTCGCATAATGAGGGGAGGGGCAACGCACACCCAGCAGACTGAAGCTTCTATCGTGTTAATGGCTCTGAAGAGTATAAAAATCTGGAACTCCCAGCCAGTCAGTTTAGAACTGGTGAAGCCTCTTGGATGAGAGGTGAGACGTCAAGCAAGTCCAGATGCTATGATTGAAACTATATCTTAGTGGAATTGATTCTCCAAGTCCCTGGAACTCGACTGGAGGACTAAAACACAATTTTTCCAAGAAGATGCTCCCTTATCTGTAGTTTAAATGATGGTGGTGGAGACATTTGTTTAAAATCTTCCATTGGTGTTCAGTTAGGTTGCGATTCCGATCATCTTTATCCTCATTAAACTATTAAACCTCCATTGATGGTCTGAACTCAACAGCTTAACGAAATGTGAAAACTCGCCACAGTAACTCTATGTCTCCGTGCTGCAAACTGTAAAAAAGCATTTCCAACTTTGTGATGGTCCTTTAACCACACACGGTGATGATCCATCCTGACAATGAACCAAATCAAACGTTAAAATTGTCGTATTTCATCAAAATATCTCTTTCTATACCTGCAGACAGGACAAAACACAAACTATAGGAGACAGAAGATGCAAAGTTAGTGACATGGAGTGGTGGTAGAAAAATGAAGGGAGACAGAAAGAGAAGAGGAGCCCAGTGCATCATGGGAAATCCCCCTGCAGTGTAAACCTGTAGCAGCATAACTAAGGGAAAGAGGAGAAGTAGTTGTTTCCGTAGAGGACTTTATATATGCTTTATATATGCAGTGAAAAATGAGTCCACATTGAGGAAAAGTGAGCAAAAAAGTAGTTTTTTTAAAGAAAAGATTTTTAATATATGCACCAATAAGCTCAAAAGTATCCCTGCATTTGCATGTTGACTTTGTTAATATTTTGCTGGGCCTGAAATGAGATTCCCTTTACCATACGGAGGGTTCCTTTTGTTGCAAACACATGAGAAGTTGGATGCAAAGCTCATCATAATCACATTATTTCCGTTGTGCCGCTGAACATAATTTAGGAGGGAGTGACATTTTAAGGAAAATTACCAAAACAAATACTATTTACATGACATTTCCCCCTGTTGGAGCCCTTCATATCTCATCTGGATAATCCAATACCCCTTTCACAATAAAAGGATGAGAATATTTTCTGTTATCTAGCAGGAAGATGTTTTTCTATAATTTGGCTGCACTGATCATTTAGGTCCTGATCGTGGCTCTCCTGACCTTCTTGCTTCGTATCGAGTATTTTACCTTTGATTCCACATCAGCCAACAATCCCTTTTGTTGCTCCATCACCTCAGACTGTAGAGGAGTAATCTGCTGGGGATGCTGATTTTATTTATCATTTGCTTTATTTATAATTATTTATTTATTGGATTATTTATTTATTGAATTAGGATTGCAGTTTTATTGTACTTTCTTATTTTTATGATTTAGTTGTACAGTCACTACAGGTGGCAGGTGCTGCTGTGTTATTCTTTTTGTTTTACTCTTTTTTTAATTAAATTTTATTTATTTATTCATATATTTTGTTCATTGTTTTATTTATTTATTTGTTGTTTTATTTATGTATTTATTTTTTGTTTTATTTCTTTCTTTATGTAAGTATTTATTATTTTGTTTATAGTTTTATTTTATTTTTCATTTGTTGTTATTTAGTTCTATAGCCACTACAGTCAGCAGGTACTGCAATGGTTTATTATTATTATTATTATTATTATTATTATTATTATTATTATTATTATTTTTAATTTTATTTATCATTTATTTTATTTATCATTACAATTTATTATTAATTTTATTTTTCTTGTATTTATTTCAAATTTATAATAATAACAATAATAATAATAATAATAATTATTATTGTTATTAATAACAATAATAATAATAATTATTATTATTGTTATTATTATTAATAATTTTATTTACTATTTATTTCATTTATCATTATTATTTATTTTATTTTTCTTGTATTTTTTTTAATTTATAATAATAATAATTATTATTATTATTGTTATCTTTATTTTTTTGATTAATTGATTGATTGATTTAGTTTTTATTATTTACTGACCATTTAAGTCCCATCCCTGGCTCTGAGTGCTCCTGACCTCCTTGTTTTCTAGTTTTTCTTTTGATTTTGCATTAGCAAACAATCCCCTTTGACTGCAGAGGAGTAATTTGCAGACCTACAGCCGGAGGTGTCCGCGGCGACAGGCAGGTGCTGCTGTGTTGCTGAGGCCCGGCCCGACGAGTGCTTAGCAGAGGCCCAGGCAGCTTTAGCATGTGTTCATTAGCGGATGCTGGGGAAGCTTATCATTCTGAATGGCCTCATTAGTGATAGGGATTAATATGCTGCAGGTTCATTAGAGAGACAGGCGGACCAGAGTGTTGCCAGAATTGCAACAAGGCTGCTGGTCGGGGCTGGCCCTCGCCTCTCGTGTTGCTTCAGCTATTAGCAGCAGAGCCTCTATAGGGGTTTGATGGTTTTATTGTAGCAGGTGACACATTGTGTATTGAGGTTTAAGATGAATAACAAACATTAGCTGGAGTTTTGGCTGCTGTTTCAGTGGACTATAACAGATTACTGCTATTATATTCCAAATAATCCCCTATCACCTTGTAGTTTCTGATGATATTTCAGTTTTTCATTTCAGAAATCGTCATGCTTGTGAAGGTAAAAGTTGAACATGTCGAAGAAGCATCATTTTCAACTTCAGAATCAAAGCTCGCCATAAATATTCTGATTGTTACACTGCTGCTGGTGGCCGCTGCTTGCTTGTCCTGCGCCAGTAGCATGCTGAGAAAGGGACTCATTAAATATTAATCGCGGCGCCGTTGTGTGTTCTTTTATGTATTCAGCATTTCACCAACTAGGATTCAGCGCCTGGTTTGAGTTGAAAAGTTCTTCGGAGCGCGTTGTTCCCACCCCACACGGGGTTTTAAAATGCCCCTGGGTCAGAAAAAACCTCCGCAGATCCACTTTGTTCCTCCCGTCTTTACAGTAAACCCTGAGGAACTGGGAACCTGAGGAAATTATACTAAAATACTGACAAACAATATACTTCTGGAGTCAAGTTGTTCCCCCTTTAACCCTTCACCATCACTTCGGTGCGTTCTCAGCTTGACTTGAAAGTGCAGATCTGAAACTCTCTCCCAGTTTGTCTTTGATGTCGATAGATTAGAGCCTTGGGTTTTGCCATCTGTGTTGATGAGACCCTCAACATGTCAGACAGCTCAGTTGTTTGTGAACACCTATGTAACATTAAAGAACAGAACTGCAATTTTTCAAGCCTGTATACACCGATCAGCCACAACATCATGACCACTGACAGGTGAAGTGAATAACATTGATCATATTGGTACTATGTGGTGTTCTGATGGAAAACCTTGGATTTTAACATCAGTCTTGATGACACTTAGACACCCAAATAAACATTGTCCCAGAACAAGAACACTCCCTCCCGCAAATGGAAATCCCAAATGTCACTGGTCTACCCCTGCAGGAAAATGCACCCCACCACATGGCAACAACATCAAACATGTTGAGGAACATGACAAAGGTCCAACATGTTGATCTGACCTCCAAACTTCCTACACCCCATTCTGATCAGGCATCAACAGGATGCAGTGGAACAAGTTTGATTGACAGAGGCCCCACTGCACAAGCCAGAGTACCCAAAGGATCCAGTGCCAACGTCCTGGTTCCAGACCCCGTAGGACACCCTGAGAGGTCCTCTGGTCCATGCCCAATGGTTCATAAAGGGACCAACATAATATTCGTTAAGTGGTCATAATGTTACGCCTGATCGGTGTGTATGGAAGTGTTTCCTTGTCTCTGTCCGTGTTGTTTTTTAGTTTTTATTTACTGTTTTGTGAAGTGTTGACAGACGAGTAGTTGTTCCACTTCGTATCCTTGATTATGCTCATAATAAATGCACAAGTTTCATAGTTTTCTGAGTGCAGCAGCATCAGCGAAAGGTCGAGTATTAACCCTCCTCTCTTTTTGTTTTAAAAATCAAAACACCGGCTCATTTGTTAACTTTGTGCCACTCTTAAAAAGTGCAAACATCTCTGCCGCCCACAACTGCCAAGGTATTAGTATGCAACAGATGTTGTGAGGCGTCAGGGTTCCTCTGCCACAAAAGGCTGCAACAAAGCATCAGAAACAAACTCAAACACAGATGTACTTGACAGCAGAAGCGAGTAAGCAGGAAGAGGTCGGAGGGAGGCGGTGATACCGGCTCTGCTTGTCTGATAACTGTCTCCTTCTCAGGCTTACAGTGAATTCAGCTGCCAGAGGTGATGCACCTGTTGTGGAGAAGACAAAGCAGCTAAAAGAAAGTGGATTTACATACGAGCCTTTCATAAATAATCATCACATTCTGCAGGCACAACACACCGGGAGCAGGCGAGGATTTCTCTGGATTTAAAACCAGCGTGTTCTCTGGTTTTTTTTTTTTGCTAAATCTGTTATCGCTGCATGATCACGATCGTCTTCTTCATGCATTTCATTTGGTCACAAGTCATTTCGGACAGCAGATGATGTTGGGCCTCATGGCTAATCCGACATGATCCAGATTTAATGTGCAGAGAGCATCTCCGGGAGGCTGAGGAGCACAGTTTGATACATAATTGTGTGCCGTCATCGTGGAGATGGAAAGCCCAGAATGGCTGCTCAAAAAAACCACTCTGTTGACTGTGATTAGCGCTGACCTTTCCTTCTTGGAGACGGCCAAATAGGCGCCGGAAAAGGCGATTTTTACAGCAGCAAAGAAGCTCCAAGATGTCTTTCTTCCTCCGGTGATGAGACTGCTTTGGTCACGGCCTGGATTTGCGGCAGAAAACAATCCGGCGATCAAACATGATTGGCTGCTGTTTTCGTAAACGAGGCCCCGAATCTCGCTTCCCGCTGCATGGATCCGCCACGCTCGTGTTTTTTTTGGTAGCCTGCATCCACACGGAAAAATATGCCAAACATGAATTAAATATAACAAAAAAATAACAAGCAGGCAGCAACGGAACGGCGGAGGTGGCTGTATTTTTTCCCTTTTCCTCCGCAAATAATAGGGGAAATATTGCCGATAAACCTGCCTGTAGATTAAATTCGCAGCCCAATTTAAATGGGTGTGCTTTATTGACATGGAAATAAACAGCGCCGTCGCGAATGTCATAAGTTGGCAAATGAGCGGGTGATGAAAGCGTCGCGGTTTCTTGCTTTCCCGGCGCTCTGTTGCTCCGCACACGCAACAGCGGCGCCACAAACTTTGACCTGAATAACAACAACGCGCGTCGCTGCCATTGTAACACGAGCATAATGGATTTTCCCCTCTCACAACTGTTTTAATGGACTCATTTGCATAAGGAAATGAGTAAATACAGTGCATGTGCTATCTAAAAATAGCAGCGAATGAGGAATTCCATTGGCTGCATCAAATTGAATTCTGAAGGAGATGAGTGAAGCCGACACCTGTGTCAGTTTTATTTTCCCTCCAGCCAACGTTGGAGCTTGGCACGTCTGACTCACAGGGATGACAGATAACTGTTTTCATCCTTACTTCCCCCCCCCATCACAATGTTAAACTTACTGAGACATTTAACTGGCTTCACCCCTCATGAAGCTGAGGCCTGATGAAGTCTCGTTCTGAGGCCCGGGCCCGAGTTTTACAGGATTTGCTGGGCCTCGCATCACGCTGGGTATTATTCCTTTTAAATTACACCTTCCACTCTGTTACCCAAACATATTTATTATAGGGCAACTAAAACATATATTAATGCTGTGGCATTTGGGGTGATAAATGACACCCTAAACCCTGCATTTTTGCAGCCTAAATTATGTTTCTTTACAGCTTTACAGCAGACTTGTATAATGTCGGATCCCAAGGTCGGGCTTCTTAACTGCCTGCTTGCATAGGAACTTAGAATATGTGAACAAGAGATGTCGGTTCTCTCAGGCTTTGAAATCCTCAGTGTGTAGAAAAGAGGCTCAAACAAGAGGCAGCGTCTGTTTTTAAATTGATTTATTTTCAGTCGATAACACTCGAGCATGACGAAAAGGAAGAATATCATGTTAACTTCGCTGCATGTCAACAATATTGTAATGATATTTGATAAAAATACATATTCAGGACCGGAATATTCACAGGCAACATCAGAGTTTGTATTCATTTTGTGTAATTATATGATTTTATTATAATTTGCAGTGAGAAAAACTTGTTTTTAAAGCAGCTTTAAACCTAAAATGGATCAGTTACAATGCTAAGTAGTTGCCCTGCTGGCTGTTGGATGAAGATATGAAAGCTGGGGTAGGCAGTACTTTGTATTTATTTTGCCATCATTGGTCCATAATTCAAAAATAATCTTTTAGCATATTGGAGTTCAAGTGGTCTGAGAGGAAACAAGACTTCTGTGACCCCTTATGGCTCAGCTTTTAAGATCTCGGTCAAGACAGGAGAATTCAATTTAATTTAATTTTAATTATTTTACTTAAGGACCTCCGGCAGAACCAGGCTCAGGGAAGGCAGCCGTCTGCCTCGACCAGTTGGGGTGGGAGTGGGGATGAGGAGGGAGGGGATAGCAGGAGAGGCCAGGGTGGGGATGGCAGGACAGCAGGTGGTGAGTTACTTCCAAATTTACCTCCGCTGCAGTCGTCATGATCAGGGAAATTAGCTGTAGAGACCAACATCAATGTTTGTTCCAGTCCGTAAACATGTTTCTGTCTGCTGTGAAGTTGGACATCTTAACATGGGGGGTCTACGGGGATTGATTTGCTTTTGTAGTTAGCCTCGAGTGGACATTCAAGGAACTGCTGATTCTTGCTTCATTTCTCAGCTCTGGAGGTTGTTGCTTGTTGAGTTAGATGGCAAACAAACTCAATGTTCCCTTTAAGTTGGGCAACATATGCATTAAAGCATCAAAGCCAGTGTTGCACGCTAATGTAAAAGCAATGCCGTTTGTTCTTCTGTGCCTACAAATAAATCAGCAGCTGGTCGGACCAGTATGTAGTCGTCGCATGCATCTTTAAGAACTGGCCTGTCGGAAACATTAACAACCATCAGCCTTAGCTTCGCCTTGCGAGCTTCGGCACACCAGCTGTAACAAATTGCCCTGTTTCCCGCTAGAAATGAGCAACCTGCTTTTGTTTGCCTCTCGGAGAACTCAAAGACCCACTGTTTGGGAAATCAATATGAATTTCCAGCAACCGCCATTATCTAACCTGCCACCGCCGCACAGTTCAGCAGCAGTCAGTGGCATTTAGCTGCAGTCATGTAAAAGAAAGAAAGGAAGAAAGAAGCACATGATTGACGGGAAACAGGAGGCCCCGTTTTTTAATTAATAGAACCCGAGTCTTTGGAGATACATGGGTTTTATCTGACGAGTGCACTTTGAGTTTCCGTCTGCAGCGGTGAGAAATGAACAAAGTCAACTGCTTAAGCTCGGTCGGAGGAAAGCGCTGTTTGCTTATCTGTGTGTACACGTTCGGTACGGCAAACACAACATGAATTATAGAAACAAACACTTTGCATGTTTAACTTTGGAGAGGGGGAAAATGAATTTCCAGCTGTTCAAGTGAAGTCAGAAAGATCGCTGCCAAACAAAAAGACCGCACAAAACACTCTCCGGACAAACAAACAATCTGTGCAGCAGCAGCAGCAGCAGCAGCAGCAGCAGTCGAATTGCTTGTCTTTTACTCGCGCGGTGTAATTTATTTTAAGAAACACAGAAGATAAAGAACAGATCTATCCCCTTGGCATGACAAAGGAGGGCAGTGGCACAGATACGCAGTTCATTACCAGCAGGCAGATCGAAGTTTGGAGGGATAAGAGGAGGACGGGAGCTCAAGACTCTTCCAAACACATGTGCAGCAGCAGAACAGAGCCGCTTCATACTTCACACTGCCTCAGGAAGTGTTAGAAAGCAGGGTGATGAATAATAGAGATGCACACAAATGCTACTGAAAGTCATTCTTTACAGTCTATACATGAAGAGAGCAAACACATGGTAGTTTGCTCAACATGGAGTTATTCAATATTTGTACATACACATATAGAAATCCTACTTTATGAAGATTTTATGATGTGTAAATGTGTGGCGAGGAGATGATTAAATCTATCAGCGCAGAGGATTCAATAAACTGCTAAATCACTGCTCTTACATGTGATTAATAAATTAAATCGCAGTATTAGTACTGCATTTTAATAGGGGATAGACTTTGGTATCATGCTTTTTTCGTCTGGATGACTTTGTTGCTTGACATGTTCTGAATATTTATCGCCAAGTCTTGAGTCGATGCTTTAATTCATTCACATTCATGCATTAATGTTAAGTTGTGCAGCCGTTTTTTTTAATTTGCAACCCAGTGCAGTACAAGAAGAATGTGTTTTAATCATCACCTACATGAATTTAATGTTGAGTTTTTGCACACATAATGATAATGCATTGGTTTTATATAGTGCTTTTCTTGGCATTCAAAGACGCTTGACATTGCATTATTCATTCACTCCATACTCCATGGTGGTAAGCTACATATGTAGCCACAGCTGCCCTCAGGTAGACTGACGGAGGCCAGGCTGCCAGTCTGCGCCATCGGCCCCTCCAACCACCACCAACCACTCCCATCCAGGTACTGACCAGGCCCAACCTCACTTAGCTTTGGAGTTCTGACGGGATCGGGCATCCACAAGGCGGTATGGCCACATGCTCCTGAATCCAACAGTTTGTGATTAATCCTTCAAATATGACAGAATTCTACTTGCGGCCAGTGAAGGCATCACAGTGTTTTACATTTTAGGAGTAGCGTCTGTTGTTTTCTTCCCCTGTAGATTGCGAACATAACTTAACTGAACTCGCACAAAAAACACACACGCCTGAAAGTAAAGCCCACCATGTGTTGCAAAATGAGGCTGATGTGCACAAACATAACAACCCAGAACAATGAGTAGTCCTGACTCATTAAAAAAATTCGAGCCTGTTGTTGGATGTTTAATTTTCTGAGGATAATAGGTTGACACCAACGTACAGAAAGCTGAAATATCCAACACATCCAGCTCATCAGATCATCCTCCGGAGACCGAAACTGTTTCCCCCCCGAATTAAAAACCATTAGATCACAATGAAAAAGCAATTTTCAAATATTTGCACCTAATTTAATTGTAAGTCATGTCACAAGTACGGTTAATTTACAGCAGCTTCCCTGCAGACTGCTGCTAATTTGCGGCCGCCGCTGCCATTTTCAGAAGTTCAGTACTGAGCATGAAGAGGCAGAGAGGAGAGGACCTTTAATTGGTGCAATGAATGACTGGTGTTTCAATTGTACCTTTGGAGAGTGGAAGCACTTGTTCATAGTTTATCTGAAGTTCAGTTCTGAGCTTCTTAATGTGTCTTTTTTTAACGTTTAGAAGCAAATTGTGTTAGATGAGCTGCCATATGTGTGACATTTGCACTGAAATTTTCAGAAGAAGATTGTTTTATTGACTGTTTTGTGGAATCATTATTGTATGACAGCATTAGTGTGTGAGGCTAATGACGGCGTGGCTAATATGCTAGCAATGCTAAAATGCTAAAGTTTAGAACGATATGATGTCTACCATAAGACTACCGTCTTAGTTGTCTGATCATAGAGTGAGGCTGATGGAAATCTGATTATTTTCAGACATTTTTTTCATAACCAAAGGACCAGATTGGGTGATAATGCTTTTTCAGTTTATTCATACCAAGTTTAATTGCACTTTATCCGATAGTTGTTCAGGTATTTGTTATAAAAAAAACATAAATGTGAACCTCCTTTTGTAGCTGTTGAGTTTGAAAAGTGAAAGTTTTGACCTGCTGGTTGCTACAAGTTTCCCTTCAGGCTCCCTTTGTGCAAATGCTCATGAAGGTTCGTCCATCAGGGCGACCCGATGGCCGAGCGGTTTGAGTTCAGACCACATCGGCTCTGACGCCGTCGGTAGCGAGTCTCAAGTTCAACCCTCAGCCAGCTGGACGGTTACTGAGCTTCCTGCCAATGCTCTATTTTCTATCTCTACATAGTTGTATCTGAATAAAGGGAACAAGTAAGAATGACATTTTTATTCAACTAAGCTGTTGAGGGAAGTGGATTTTTTGTTGGATTTAATTTGTTTGTGACGTTTCACAAGTGCTTTTCACATCAATATACATCGATCAGGCATAACATTATGACAACCTGCCTAATATTGTGGTGGGCATGGACCAGAGGACCTCTCAGGGTGTCCTATGGGGTCTGGAACCAGGACGTTAGCACTGGATCCTTTGGGTACTCTGGCTTGTGCAGTAGGGCCTCTGTCAATCCAACTAGTTCCACTGCATCCTGTTGATGCTTGATCAGAATGGAGTCTAGGAAGTTTGGAGGTCAAACCAACATGTTGGACCATTGTCATGTTCCTCAACATGTTCCTGATTGGTTGATGTTGTTGTCATATGGTTGGGTGCATTTTCCTGCAGAGGTAGGCCAGTGACATTTGGGATTATTTCCATTTGCATGAGGGAGTGTGTTTGTTGTGGGACAATGTTTATTTGGGTGTCTAAGTCTCATCAACACGGATGTTAAAATCCAAGGTTTTCCAGCAGAACAGCACATAGTACCAATATGACCAATCCATTTTAAAACCCTAAAATATTACCCAGCTAGCATGACTATAAAGGTTGCAAATGCAGACATACACATATCAACTATAATGTAATTCTTGCTTCACTGAAGAACAAGTAACTGTTAATGCAATTTAGCTTGAACCAAGTGTATATTTTATGTTTAAGACCAAAAAAAAAGTCATACAAAATTGACTGTTTTCCATTGGTTTAACTCGTGGGTCATTCTAGAGCAACCTGAACCTCTGATTGCAAGAACCGCCCCAGTAGAACCACTCTTACCTCTTTTCCATTGAGCTGGTTCCAGTGCTAGTTCGGAGCCAGAACCTGACTTAGCACCAGTTCTTTGTGTTTCCACCGCCTACGCACCGGCTTCAGGTATTAAAACTGGTGCTTAGAAAGCCCCAACTCTTTGCTGGGCCAGAGCTAAGAACCGTCCGGGGCTGGGGGCGGGTTTATCGTGACCAACGATCGAGGGGGGAAATACAGAAGCGCCATTAAAAAAAAAACAAAAAACAGCCGAGCGACTCGTTTAATTTTCTTGTGGATTTTTTTTTTCTTTTTAAAAATGGACACCAAACTCAAACAGCAGTGGTCGGAGGAGGAGACCCAGTGCTTCCTTGGCACTGTGGCGCGAGCGTTGTTGGGCGAACGGCTACACATGCAATGACGTACTGATGTTTTCCGGTGACACAATGACCGTAAAACACCTAGCACCTGGTCCTTCCAGCAAGAAGAACCAGGTGCTAGTTCGGTGCTGGTGCTTAGTTGGTTCTTAGTAGGAAAAAGCTTTGCACCAACTAAGCACCAGCACTGAACTAGCACCTGGTTCTTCTTGGTGGAAAAGGGGTATCTAAGGGTTGTTTCTGGGGAGAACCTGCTCTAGGTCCTTCTGATGGTCTCTATGGTGATTGAATGTCCTCACCAAGTTGTACTCTTCAGTCTTCATAAACAACGTAAGATCCACCAGAGAGGCGAACATGGCAAACCTTAATCATTCCGTTTCCTACATAGAACTAGATGTACAACCGTTAGCTACTATTTGTCGTTGTTTTGACGCACTCAGAGTCGACGTCAAGATTAAAACTGTTGGATTCTGCAGCGAAAGAGCAGACAGCGGTAACTTCCCGTGGAACATTCCCGCAGCGTCGAAGCCTGTTGGCCATTTCCTCCCTGTTTGTTTACCAACTTCCCTCCTGCTCAGCCGTAAAAAAAATAAACCCAATGACGCACCTCTCCTCTGCCGTCTGGACATGAGCGTCCACGGCTACCTTCAGAGTAAATCTCCCATCCCGTCTCCAGCAGAGGTCACGCTCCGCAGCATCACATAAAACACCCAGAGGCCGGACGGTACAAATGATAGGTCAGCTGGAAATGAATGATGACAGATATTATCGCACTTTCATTCAAGCAAGGAGAGACGCTCCTTGGCTACATTATGGGCTGGTGTTGGGGATGAGGGGGCGGTCGTGGCTGAAGCTGTATTGATGACAGTCAATCTCCTTGCTTTGTGTTTACGGCCGACTTCTTACAGGGTTGCAATTGTTTCAGAACAAAAAGCGGAGACAACTCACTCACTTGTTCGATATAATGCACGTTGGAACTCACTCATTGTCTGTTAAGAGCCACGAATCACCCTTTGTTTGAGTTCATCGCTTCAATTTCAGTCTTTTATGCAAAACGACGGCGATAAAAACAATTAGTTCTTCATACCATTCACTCCAACCCCATTGTAAGGCTAAAAAAAACACACCAAACCAAACACTTTGATGTCTTTTTAAAAAAAAAAATTAAACAGAGGATTTCACCGAACAATGCGATAACTGCAGATTAATTCATAAAACACACGTCGGAAGGATTACAAAGAAATGCATTTTGCCGGTGCATGATATGACCACAGAGTTTCATTTAAATGTAAATTATAGACTCGCTTAAGAAACTTGAGGATCCAAGAAGCAGCCAGAGTGGTAATATCCCTGCACGTCAAGCGCAAAGCTGCCTCTGCATCAGTCCAGTGAAGAACATCGAGCTGAGCATTTAGTCCTGACTTGTGGTGCCTCATGGTCACTTCAGATCAGAGGAGCCGCCTGAGTGATGAGACTCTGATCCAACGCTGTCAGATGTCGATGTGATGGAATTGCTTCAAAATGTACACATCTCCTCGTTATGCTGCCGTAAATTCGCAGCATGTCTCACATCGACAATAGATGATCAGCTTTAATGAGCCAGCAAAGATAAAATCACAAGCAGGAGTTCATCTCCCGTGTCACAACATGGATTTTTCATAAGTTACGTCTTGATGAAATAAAACTTTTATTGGCGTAATTATGCGGCAGCACCTTCAGCACCGGCCCTGTCTGGATGCAGCAGATGTTGTCTCAGATCTGACGGGTGACTTGTTCATCCGCTTGTTTGATTTGCTGCCGAGAAGAACAAGGTTCCAGCGGAGCAGCTGCCGGAGGAGACGCTGCTTCTTTGAAATGCCGGTGTTTGTCTGCGGAGATGATTTGATGTTTTAGCTAATTCATGACAGGTGACTTTGCTGACACTTCCCCGAGCAACTTTAAGAGTTCTGGATGGGAGATGTGCTTTTAAAGGCCCCCACGTGGGAAACGCCAATCCGAGTCAATGTTCATGGAAGGCAGTGTGCACTAGTTTACCACTTTTACTGTGGTGACTGACTCAGGCCTAAGTCAGAATTCTGACATTAAACTGAGATTTTTTTTCCACACTTCACTTTTTTAAAATCAGAATTCTGACTTTTTCTTTTGAATAGATTATTTTGAAAAATTATTTTTAAACTTAGAATTCTTTTTTTAAACTCAGAATTAAATAGTTTATTAGAATTCAGATTTCAAACTTAGAATCTTTATTTTTTTGGAATAGATTTTTTTTAAACTTTAGACTTTAAGCTAGAAGTTGGAATTTTAAATTTAGAATTCTTGTTTTCAGAATTGACTTTTTTTCTGAGAATTTTAACTTCAAACACTGAATTCAGAAATTAAACTCAGAATCCAGACTTCTTTTATAGAATTACCTTTTTTCCCCCTTGAATTTGGTCTTTATCATCAAAGCTCCGAGAACAATGTCAGAATTCGTAAAATAAATAAATAAATAAATAAAATTTAATTTAATAAATACAACAAAAAATAAAATGACATTAAATTAAATTCACAACTCCAACATATTTTTTTGTAGTGCTGTCAATTGATTAAAATATTTAATCCCGATTAATCGCATGAATGTCATAGTGAACTCGCGATTAATCGCACATTTTTTATCTATTCTAAATGTCCCTTGAATTATCATGTCAATACTCTGATCAGCATTGTCGCCTGGTTTTGACGAGGAGGAGGCGGAGAATTCGCATCAGGTGTGTGTTTGGTCCTCAAGTGGTATTTCAGACTGGTTGTACTACTATGATAACTCAGTTCACACTGACAATACACACAGATAACTTGGGTCTTGTCAGTCGACCCATCTTGTAACTAGGGCTGGACCTGAATATCCGAACATTCGGCCGTTGTGGTCTCCGAATAATAATTTTGATGTCTGAATAGTCGTGCGCACCCCCACTGTCGCCTGGTTGAGCATCTACACCAGCGGCACGCGGTTCGGGACGCGGAAACGGAGCCGACAGAAAGGCTTTGCGAGTGAGGACACTGCTGCTGTGCCGCCGCCAGCAGGACATATCCATGCTAATGCTGCCGGACTCAGACGGCCAAGTACCCCTGACAGAATCTTGTTCGCATCCATTTTGGCGTTTCGCGCTCGCCATTTAAACTAAACGGAAGCCTACTCTTTTGCAGCTGGCGAGCAGGCAAGACCAAACCTACGTGGGGCATACTTATTGTTTTGTTTCCGGTCTCCAGCCTGATCCTGTAGTTTTTCCAACGTTACCAGCCGCGGCCACAGCTTGTGAAAAAACTACAAGGTCACTAGGTCAAAAAGAGGGTTAATCTATCGATAAAAAAAATTGACACCGTTAAAACTGATTTGCGTTAACGTGTTAATAACGCGATATTTTTGACAGCACTACTTTTTTGTGATTACCCTTATCCTCTTTAGTACTTTTTCCTGTCTCAACACTCGTCTTACCTTGAGGGAAAAAAACATTAGGCTTGTTCCACCTCCACATGCATCAATCGGCAACTTTCCAAACGTGTCCACATGCTGTTCTAAAAGCAAACCTGTGGATTTAATGAACGTCACTTAAAGTGAAATGAATTTTATTGATCAGGTTTCCATGTTTTTTGATAGGACAGACAGGGTGAAAGGGGGTATCGAGCAGAGAGAGAGAGACATGCAGCAAAGGGTCGTAAGCCGGACTCGAACTCACGACCTCTGCTGGCGACCTGCACCCACGTGGTGACGCCTTAACCGATCCTGGTGGATTTAACTGTCAACAGCACGACACATCTGCTGTGTTTGTTTGGGGTTTGCGAGTGAAAGGGCGCATATTGTTGAATACGTTGAGCAAACTGTGACTGTCTGCATCTGGGTTTAACACCAAGCAGGATAAACGGGAGTCGACACATTAATGTCACAGCAGACCTGTCGTTAGTCGCTCTTGACGAATAAAGTTGCCATCTGGATCTTAAATGTTACTCGGTTGCACGTTGGTAAAGGTTGATGTTCACCAGTTCTCTGTAAATACAGCTTTAAAAAAAAAAAGTTCCCGGGTGGAACAGCATCAGCCAACTGAGGAAGCAGCACATTCTCTTCACCGCTTTGTCAGACGTCACCATTGTTGCTGAATTGTGCTTTGCCTGTATGCGGTTTTTAAATAAGAGCTGTGAAAGATTGATTCATGCAGCGCTGCCTCTCCGCTGAGTTCTGTTCTTGTTGTTGCTCAATGGATCCGAGGACATGCCGGTGCAGGAGGATGATCTTGTGCGGTGAAACTGTAAAGCTGATTGCACTCTTCATTACTCACACGACTCCCCCGCACGAGCAGCTGTAAACGCACACAGTCGGCTGGAGTATATATTGCAAAATTGGCAATTACACAGAGCGGGCGTCGTGCCAGTTTACATGCCGTACCGCGAACACAATGCTTTCCTTTGGCCGCTTTTTGCATGACAGTCACACAATGAACAGCCGTCAGGAGCTGCAGGCTGTAAAGCTTTATGGAACATGTTCGCACATAAAGCTTGGCATGATTCTTTTTAAAAACTTGGCACAGTTGTCTAATGCATTAGTTATTGGCATTGGTACAGTTTACTGATCATGTTCCTCATGCAGTTTAAAGGACAAAAGAAGAGGAACCCACAAGCAGCAACCTTTGGGGCCAGAAACTGCAGTTCCTCAGATGGCCACTAGAGGCTGGCTTCAAAAGAGATAATCCCCATAGACCCCCATGTTAAAATATCCAAACTTACAGCGGAAAAAAACATGTTTTGGTCTCTATAGCTAATTTCCCTGTTCATGACAAGGGAAATTAGTAAAACCCCATGTGCTGGGGATGATTCTTTAGTTGGGAGTGTGTTATAAGACAGGAAACGAGAATATTCGCAAAAAGGCAAAATGGAAAAAAGGACAGGACTGTAAAATCAACTTAAACAAAAAAAATTAAAACATGCATCCATCCATTATCTTCCGCTTATCCGGGGCCGGGTCACGGGGACAGCAGTCTAAGCAAAGAGGCCCAGACTTCCCCCGCCCCAGACACCCCTTCCAGCTCTTCCGGTGGGACCCCGAGGCGTTCCCAGGCCATAGAGACATAGTCCCTCCAGTGTGTCCGAGGTCTGCCCCGAGGCCTCCTCCCTGTGGGACATGCCCGCAACACCTCCCCAGGGGGGCGTCCCAAAGGCATCCGGAACAGGTGTCCGAGCCACCTCAATTAAAACAAATATATCAAAACAAAGGATAGAAAACTCGTAATGTCAAGAAATAACAAATATGAAAACAGCAATACCACCAACAGCCACCAACAGCCGATAAAAATATGTATGTAAGAATTTTTTTTAAAGTGTTTAAGCTGTATTGATTCTGAAAGTTGTGCAGAAGTAAAAGCATGGGCAACAGGCGGATGTCGTGTCACTCATGTTCCACTGCTTTGCTCATTTTTGGATTAGACAGAAAGTAGGCGGAGTCAACCGCTGCCAAGATGGCGACTATTCGGGAAACCTGCAAGTGACATCACAGAGGGTTTGTTGATCCTTCTACACAGTCTATATGGTGAAGAGCCACATAGAATTGTGCAGGAAACTCCATCAGCAATGTTGCACAAATTACTTGAAAGTGTACTCGATTCCTGGCAGGCTGTTGAAAAATAACAGATGTGAATACAGCCGTGTGCAAAATCAAGTAAATGTCAAATAATTTCAAATTGTAATTGTAATAGAAAGACTGTGTTGAAAACAAAGATAAAGTTCTGTGTGAACCTGGTCAGGGCAGCCACAGTGGATGCACAGTCCTGACAGTGAAGCACGGAGGCGGGAGTCTGATGAATGCAAAAGGTGTAGATGACTTTTACAGACAGAACCTTGAATGCCTGTGGATCTATCAAAGTACTTGCTGACTTGCGGTCTGCAGAAGCTTGGCAGAAGAGGAATATTTCAGCATGATAAGCACAAAATCACACAATCAGACCAAAATGAACAAATTTTGTTGCTCGACTTGAAACCAGTGCAACACCTTTGGGGCATTTCAAAGAGACATCTAACATGGATGAGCTGAAAAAAGGGAGCAGATTGTCAAATCCGGTGTCCTGCATGCTGAGCGGGAATGAGTCTGTAATTAACAAAATCAGCAATGACTGACTTTTAATGCATTCAGTTCCCATTTTAAGGCCTGTGTTTTTAATATCATACATCTCAACTGAATTTAAATAAAAACAAAACATGCAAACACCCTACAGTTCAACTTAGAAACATTGCAGTGACGACAATATGTTATAATTTAACTTTTTTTTAGATTTAAGTGACCACTTCTTTTGTTTGCTGTGCATTATTTGTCACATTGCAGCTCTTTATATTCATAAAACAGCACTGAAGCTTCCACATATACTAACTTTTATATTTGATATATATCAATCAGCCCCAGCATTGTAACCACTGACAGGTGAAGTGAATAGCATTGATCATATTGGTACTATGTGGTGTTCTGATGGAAAACCTTGGATTTTAACATCCATTTTGATGAGACTTAGACACCCACATAAACATTGTCCCACAACAAACACACTCCCTCATGCAAATGGAAATCCCAGATGTCACTGGCCTACCCCCACAGGAAAATACACCCCACCACATGAAAACAAAATCAACCAGTCAGGAACATGTTGAGGAACATGACAATGACCCAACATGTTGATTTGACCTCCAGACTTCCTACACCCCATTGTGATCAAGCATCAACAGGATGCAGTGGAACAAGCCCCACTGCACAAGCCAGAGCACCCAAAGGATCCACTGCCAATGTCCTGGTTCCAGACCCCATAGGACACCCTGAGAGGTCCTCTTGTCCATGCCCAATGGTTCAGAGCATTTTTGACCATATAAGAGGGACCAACACAATATTAACAGGTGGTCATAATGTTATGACTGATCAGTGTATGCACGCATAAAAAACAAGACATCATCTAACCAGCAGCTGGTTTGTCATAACCATGGTGTATTTGCTGTAACTGTCATCCACCCTAACATGATCATAGGTGCCAACTGCATGTAATGTAGCAGGTGACAATTACAGAAATTCTGGTATTGGACCATTGTGGATGTTTGCAGGGTTGAGAGCGTTGCTTCTATACTCTACATTGTTATTACTGTAATGGCCGGAAGCAGCTGTACAGTTCACCGGCTTGCTTTTCTTGCTGGATTTCTTTCCTCTGGCCTTGGAGCAGAAATTCTACATCTGTCTCTTGGAGCGCATGTTGTGGGTATTTATCAACATAACTTACATAGTCAATTTCGAATTCCCAAATCAGGACTGTGGTCAACTTAAATATCCATTCAGTGCTTCCTTACATGTTGATGGGCTACTTGACTTCACAGTAAACTGGTCGTATTCATCCACTTGCCTCATTGTGATCACAATTTAGGGTCTAATACTAAAGGCAGGAAGGACACTTGAAATGGTTTGCCTGTTTTTTTGATTTACTCGCACTATTGTCGCAAGAAGCTGCTCTCCTTTCGGGGATAAGGCCATCAATCTCTCTCTGTCTCTTCCACACTTTTCTGTTTTTTCCCCCCTTCCTCGGTCGATGCAGAGATGAGAATGCCGGTTTTTCTAACCACAGACTCCTCTATTCTCCACCAGCATCCACTAAATCAGCACCTGTTCAATGTAACAGCCAGCAGCACCCATTTTAATCCTCACTTCTCATGAAATCTCATTCACTGCTCCCATACATCCATATGAAACGTTACATTTCACATGCTCAAAGTGAGACATGCATTTAGCCTATGTGTAGTTTCCATGCTTCTCTTAATGATTGGCTGTGTCTGCTGTACTTGTGTCTTCTAGGGACAAACGTCACAGAGATTAATGCTCCCAGGTTCTGTAAAGAAAACTAATTAACTCCAGCAGCTATGACAATATATCCTTGGCCCTTTATACATCAGATAGGGATTTGAACAAATTAGCGCCTGTGTTGTGGCGTGGCAGCACTACAGTTTCATTTATTCCATGAATGTCACAGACAAAAAAACATGTTGTGTGGTTTGATTGAATCAAACAAAAAGAAACCTGTTCGGGGGGAGATCGGTTTCTTGTTCAACTACAAAAAAAAAACCCCTTCACATTCATTGCAACTGTCAGTGATGACACTGTCGGACTCTGTTCGTCTTAGATTTTCTTTCTGTCAAGGAATCCGGTTCGATCAATGCCCATGTATTTTGATGCGTGTAGCCTTGCTGCAGAGAAGAGTGTATTGCATATTTTATATTGTGTTCACAGCTGCACACTGAGGTGCTCATGTGTTGCATGTCTGGTCTGTGACTGTACACTCTGTACTCTGAAACAGGACTGCTGAAGCCAACAGTGGTACATCCACCTATTCTCTTAGATCTAGGACCAAGCAAATGTTGATAAGGATCTTTTATCTTCCCTCCAAATTGCCTCGCCAGATCTCTATCTCCAGGTCCGACAGTGGGTCAGTTGCATGGTTAGTCAGCTAGAGAATAAGTTCAACTGATCCCACCATTTTTAGTTGTTCACTTATCTCTTGATCTGGTGGTTTCCACCAATCAGATAGATACAGGCTTTCACACATAGCAGATAAGGCATCCTTTTGACGATGGTGTCCCCAGTAGATGGTGTATAGACGTAGGCTCCAGCTCTGGAAAGTGAAGCCAACTCAAAAGTGGCTTGCATTCTCTCAGATGGCCAGCAGGGGGTGACTCCTCTGCTTCCACAAAGAGGACGCCTATGAGAAAATAAGCCCACTTCTCACTTCATTTGTTACCTTAAAAAACTTTCTCCTCATGAATTAATGGTCTCAAACTCTAGTGCAGAGTCTCTCTCAATACATTATGATGTTAATTTCGTCAGTGATGGTCCTATTTAAAGTAAAATAGATGATAAATCTGTATGTTTTAGCGTCTTGTGGTTAACAGGTTGACCCATGAAATCTAAACAGCTATTGGACAGACTGACTTTCATGCACTTTGGGTCTAAGATTTTTTGTCTGCTGTCATTGTTGTTCATGTTCCGATTAGCCTTAGCTATGCTAGGTGTTTGGTACTGATGATAGCATGTTGTAATATGCTTAACTAAGGTTTAAGACTCATTGTAATTATACGTAGAGCCATAGGCGGAAATCCCGGGGGGGACACAGGGGACGTGTCCCCCCTTCCATAAAGTTGGCAAATAGCCTAGCTTATGATGCTAACAGGCTCAGACTGTATGTAGAATAGCGGCAGTGACAGAGAA
Source organism: Dascyllus trimaculatus (assembly GCA_024666655.1). NCBI lineage: Eukaryota > Metazoa > Chordata > Actinopteri > Pomacentridae > Dascyllus > Dascyllus trimaculatus. The sequence continues at coordinate 16,959,405 of CM045468.1, forward strand.
CACAGGAGGACACAAAGAGACAGGGGAGGAAGAAGAGGAAGAGAGAGGAAAATAGATGAGGAAAAAGAGGGGAGGAAATACAGCGGACAGGATTTTCAAAAACGTATGTCAGGATATTAATGTCAGATATAATCCCAATTCATATTTTACTGACATTTTAGATTTGTTTCTAGAGAGGGATCCAGATTTTGAAATGCATGAGTATTTTTAATTTGAGTTTGATGCCAGATTTTTATTATTTTTATTATTATTTGTAGGCTCGTAGTTATCACCATGACTTAGGCCCAGATGTTCAGTTTGACAGACATCTAATTTCTTTTAAAGTCAAAGATTGTTCAGATTTGATTGTTAAAAAAAAAAAAACTTGTCGCAAAACATTGTTCAGCTTCTCTGGGCAAAACAACTCTTGGATAATTATGCATATTAGCTTTATTTTAGTTTAGTAGTGGGTGTACACTAATGACAATACCCCCTAGTGGAAATTAGAGCAGGGTGCAAAGAAATTCTGTTACACGTGGTCATAAAGGTGGATCATTTCCACCTCCCACTTAATACCATTGTTGATTTTGCTGGTTGAACTTAGAAAAACCTGTCTACAGGTAGAATATGCACTGATACAGAACAATGCTTTAACTGCTATTATTACTTTTAATAACATTCAACATGCTGAGGGCTCAACCCTGCAAGGCGAGTTCCAAAGGAGCATTTTTTTCATGTCCCCCCAGGAATTACTCTCTGAAATTTTACTGTTTATTGTCCCCCCCAAAAATGAAATGGGATTTTCACCCCTGCGTATAGCGTCACATCTCAGTGGGGATCCTCATCCTTTTGCCCTTTCTATACATTCTGATTCCGATATGCTACACATAGACTGTTTATGTAAGATGGACGTAGCCACTGTGGCCTCACTCATTGGTTTTTAAACTGCCATTTCAAAGTCTTTTCGAAATTTGATTGTTGCCCTTTTCATCTTTTGAAACTAGACGTGAATTCAACTGCACCATGTACGACAAAACAGCAGCAACCTGCCGATCCCAAGGTAGACCCGCCCTACAACACACACTGTTTTAATGTATATTTGACTCCAAATGGGACCAAAATTGACAAAAACAACAGCAAGTTGTATTTAGCAAGACGTGAAACTAGCGAAAGAGACCAAAAGCACATGAGGAAAATGTTTATTTTGGTAACAAATGAGGTGAGAAGAAGGGTCATTTTCTCATAAAATACGATTGAAACCAGTTTCTTTTTACATCCAGAGGAGTCGCCCCCTGCTGGCTGGTTGAACGAATCCACTTTTTTAAGTCACTTCCACATTTGCTTTACTCTTTCAGGCCCTGAGGCTGCGTCTATCTTTTATGGACGAATGACAAAATGCAGAAACCATGAATAAAATTAATAAGCACAGTAAAGGTACGAGCTTAGCACCAGTCTGATAGCACTGTGTGCATGTTAGCGTTCTTATGTTGGGATCTTGAGGAGGGTGCAGCTTCACAGAGATCTTACTTTGAGCTCATCAATGCCACTGTGATTTCTGATGCGTCATTTAGCAGGATTTAGTTCATCAGGCTAGCCTTTCCATTAGCCGTCTTGGGCATAAAGAGAAGTAACTGTTCGAAGACTTATATTTTACATCATTGTTTCATACATTTTATTGTTATGACTGCACGTTTTCTATTGTGTTGTAACCCCAGCGGAGGCTCACCTCGGTGCTACTGATGAACTACATGTGATCTGATCTGTGCCAGTGATCCTTCATTTTCCTGGTACCTGTGCGGATTAATTTTTCAGTTTCTTCTTTTGTAATCTCTAATTTTTTGGTCAATTGTTTTGCAGTTTCTCATTTTTCCCCCAGTAAACACAAGAAAGGCCAGATCCTCTCTTCACACTTTAACGGCAGTGTGTTTGGCACAGCTGTGATTTTTGTGCCAATACGTGCTGCCCATATTGTGTGCCCATTAACCATTTGACTAAATCGAAGTCCCGTGCAGTGCTTGCACTTCGCGAGCGACCATACTTGCGATTAAGTGGTTGAGCTCCATTTCGAAAGAGCGCAATTTGTTCAGATGGGATGTGGAGAGGAGTTCTGCTTTCATCTTCTTTACCTCTCAGATAAACTCCTTCGCTCAGCACAATCTGTGCAGGTAAAACCAGGTTTTCATCGGAAGCAGAGGAGAAAATTCACTCGGCTCATGATTGCTGCTCGGAAACGTGTTGATATTAGGACTAGACGATGCTCAAAATTTCCAGTCACAAACGTAGACACCCCAACACGTCTCCACTTCCGTCTGATAAGAAGCTCAATACAAGTGCTCATCTGTTCCAGACAATTTTCTCGCAGGAGGCTCCAAAACACACGTACTGATTTGCCTCGTGATCGCACGGTGATAAAGTCTAACAAGTGCTAGGATTAAAGAGTTCAGCAGGAAAAATGTAAGAAACCGAGACGAGGCCATTACGCTTTAATGTCTGCTGTCCTCATGAATCAGGCGCCTAGTGCTGGGGATGCTGGGACAGTGGGGGGTGCTTATGACTTCTCCCCAGAGGGCTTTTTCTCTGTTTGGCATCCCCAAGGTGAACATCCTATTAACCCCTCAATGTTTGTGCAGAGACAGATTGGTTCATTTGAGTGCCAATGGACCAGAAGGCTCTTTGGAAAGTTACAACAACACAAACGCGCCTCTCCCTTGTTGAATATGCACACAGACACACACCGAGCCGTATGGTGGCAGCCTGTCCTCCATCAGCGGCTCTAAAAAGGTTTGCTATTGACATTAAAGGCAGATAATTGACCGCTGTCTTGAATATAAAGTAGGCAGGATCCAGGGTGAGGCGGCACTTCACTGCCACCTCATAGTGAGAAGCTCTGGGTTTGATTCTGGCCGGATTGGACCTTTTAACATCGTTTACATTTTCTCTCCATGTATGTTTCCTCCTATAGACATGCTGTTTAAGCAGACTGGGGCTGCCATGAATTAGCATTTTTCTATTAAACTACCAGCTATTTTACTGATTTGTCAAAAGGACTAATTGATTCATTTTCAGCAGTCGAACTGAAAAAAGCCAAGATTCTCACCTAAACATGTACTTAAAGGTAATTCGGACGACTTGTGGCAGCCACAAGGATGAACGATAAAAGGTTACTAATGAATTAGCACACTTCGAGGTGTTTTGCCCTTTCTGGAGCTGCATCTTCGAGAATCGTGTTTTCTCCTCAGTTGCTTGTGCTTTTGCGGATTGCCATCAAGGCGTTGTAAAGTGAACATGCCACTTCGGAAGTCTTGGGTCTTTGAAAGCGTTTATACTGAGCCGAGTTGCTGCAGTGCTGAGTGTAATTGGCGAATAGTCTGACTTACCAAGATGTAGACTGCGGGTTTATTTCACATGGCTTTCCCTTCCTATTCTGTTGCCTACATGTTACTGGTTTCTAAATCCCCTTCACTATGACAAACAGCAACAACAACCTCCAGGCAAACCTTCTAAAGACTAGGGCGGCCTGCTAGCATTTTTTCTTTCTAAATTAGCTATTTTAATAACAATACTCGACAACCTGAGTGCAAATGTTCTATGAAAACATCTCCCCCCGTCACTTTTTTGAGGGGACACCGTTGCTGCATCCTGGGCTTAGCTCCGTCCAATGCGATTGTGACTGGTTAAAAGAAATACAAACGGGGCACCTCGAAAGCCTCTTGGTTATGTCGTGTAACCCACGGGTGGAGGCGTTAGCGGCTGTGCCGGGTTTGAGTCCGACCTCGGCCATTTACCGCGTGTCCTTCCCCACTCTCTCCCGTTTCCTACGCTATCCACTATCCTGTCCAATAAAGGCATGAAAAGCCAAAAAAGAAAAAGAAAACAAAAGAAATACAAACGCTCCACAGCGTTTGGGGACGCTCAGCGGCGCCCAGCAGTGTGTCACAGCCTTGGCAACGCTCGACAACGCTCGGCGGCGGCATGCATGAATATTCAAATATCAAAATAATTACTCGAATGCCACTACAACAAACGAATATTCGAACATTCGGGACCAGCCCTACAAAATTCATACTGCTATTGTGTTTAAGGCTTCATTTTCTTGCGTATGCAAAATAATTGCAAATAAACAGAAGCATATGTAGCTAAAGCGCACCTAAAAGCTCAATACAAGATAAACAGGATTATGTAGAAATAATGAGGTGTGAGTTTAGTTTTATTGTTAAACATGAAGGCCTACCTTATGCTTTCGCAAACACAAACAAGTCTTTGTAATTTAATCAACAGCAGGTACATTTATTTGCATTTAATCTGGAGGCTCAACAGACTCCGTCATTCAGCTGAATACAATAAGAACAAAAGTATCTCCAAGTTGTCCCCCTTAAAAGTTAGAGAACTAATTGTAGTGCAGCAGGAATGGAGAAGGAGGAATTTGCTGCCCAAATGTTCTTTTCTCTTCGCCCACACAGTAACAATGTGTCCACAACACTGCGCAAAATGTTTCAGTCAAATAAGAAATGTGACTTATTGGCAGAGCCTGTGCACCATGTAACGAATGTAAATCAGCCGCTCATTGTTCTGTGCAATCATGTCCAGTAGTGATGGCTACTACATTATACGTGTCCATTTGATCCTAAAGCGCTCTGCTGTCAGCTGCACTCGGTCCGAACCCGACATGAAAAACAAGCTCTGGGCATCATCGGCTCATTGCTGAAGAGATGCCACACCGGCATATTCTCGACATTGAGCAAAAACACAGTTGGCTTCGGAATCGGAGGGTGAGCAACTGGTAATGAGAGGGGAGATCCGAGTTCCCTGCCGTTTCTTACCTTCGCTGTCTGTCAGGAGCCTCGTTATCTCAGCTTTCTACTGCTGGTCGGCCTTGTTATCCTTAAGTCCTGTCTATTGTCTTATTACTTGTACGGAAGAAGAACCAGTGTCATATTAAAAGGCTGGACGGTATCTATTCATAGAAGCCAGGACCAAATTTTACAACAATATCTTGCCTGTGGGGATTAGCTGCTCGTCTTGCCGTTGTGTTCCAGCAAGGCAGCATCAATGGAGTTTTGATCACACTGTCAGGATCTAACAAGGCCTAGATGTCAGATCTTCCAATCTAGTGATCAACCGTCCAGCATAGCGAGAAATTTTCTTCTTCCACCGGATTAAATGCACTGTTTGCCACGTTGGCCGCCAAGATCGCAACCCCAGGTCATGTGTAATTCGACTTGTGATTGTAACCGGGCTGAAACGGGCCACCCTGCAGGTTAAAGTTAGGTTTCTGCTTCACACTTTGTCATGCTGTTGAGTTTACTCCTCAAAGCCATGAAGCAGTGGTAGCTATATCGCTTAGTGGGGTGTTTTAAGGCAGCCCTTTCTCCAAAAAGCTACGTTCGAGTACAGCTGATTTGCATTTTCATTTCAAAAGAAGTGCAATTTTATTTCGAAACAGACGCATTTTCTTTCCAGAAAGTAAGATTGTGGTGTAGTTGGAAAGGCTTTCATTTCGAAAGAACCCAAAGATACCTAGATAGTTTTTGTATACTTAACTTTAGTTTTCCACCCAACCGGTCGGGGCAGATGTCCGCCTTCCCTGAGCCTGGTTCTGCCAGAGGTTTTTTTGCTCCCCCCTCCCTATCCTCGGGTTTTTTTTGGTTCCTTCCCACCGTCGCTGACTGCTTGCTCATAGGAAATCCAAAAGCAACTTTGGAATGTTGGGTTTTCTGTTTTCTATTCTGTATGTAATTCCTAAGGTAAGCGCTGTGGGATGAAATATGTTGTGAATTTGTATTGTGCTTAATTATTGAATTGAATTGAATTTTCACTTGTTGGTTATTTTTTGCTGTTCAATCATTGTTTGGTTAAGTTTAGGCACAAAAACTAGCTGTTTAGGCTTAGGAAGCAACTTAGTCTCCACAAAATTACATTTCTGTACAGCTAAACTGCCTCCTAATTACATATTTTCTGCCTACTAACCAAACTCACAGGGTTTATTATTTTGCGAGCGACGGGATAAAATACGCAAACATCTGGTGTTACTTCAGTCAGCAGAACTCACTGTTGTCACCGAGAAATAAAGAAACGAAGCTGTGAATCTGCTCGCGTGATCACGTTAAACCGTGTTTGTTGCATTAGGTGACAGCAGATTTTCACTACACGATTGTCACAGCCTAAAGAAATTCCAACATCAACATAGATATCACCAGAGATATCTAGGTGTGGAGAGAGTCTGTAACCATAAAAGTATATTGTTGTTACTGACTGTTACTGGCATATTATTATATCAGTATTTCAATTTTTAAATCTCATGGTCATTGTCAGTACTTAAACTTGAAAGGCATCACAATGGATGCACCAGATGTTTGAATGGCACCAAACCCCCACATTAACTGGATATTTTATGATTTATCTGGAATTTAGTTCTGGGCCGTAATTTTAATTGGTGCTTAAATTGAAGTGGAAGGGCAGAAGCTTTTATTCTGCGCCACAAACGCTCCCTATTAAACAACCTCAAAAGAAAACCACCCAGAAAATTTCCCGACTATCCAGAAAAAAAAAAAAACACACAAAGTTTTGTGTCACGCTGCGAATGAAAGCATTTCAAGTGCGTCTCACTGGCAGCGCCACAAATTAAGACTGTAGCCTTGACGAAGCCTTTATTGTCTGTGTCAAATGTTGGCTAAAATATTGAATGTCCTATTGACGGAGTGCTTCTGCGTGGATCCTTTATAAGCTGGACTTTCCCTTTATAGGACCCCCGTGTCAGCGATCAGAGCAGTGTTTGCTCTGAGAACATGCCAGACACTTTAAATGAGAATCACTTTCTCCCGATGAAACACCAACCCAGTCATTTGGACGGCACTCAGACAGACTACATATTTGATGAATGCCTTCCCTCGGTTTTCATGGTAAAATGGATTGAGCTCTGAGAAAACCACGTTGAATTGATCGGCTGGTTTTTTCACCGAGGACAAATGCGCCATTTCATTATTTAAGTTTTTAAAAGCTTTTCTGATCCGAAAAGGGGGCTTTGCTTAAACAAAAGGCAGAAACTTCTCGACTTAAGCTGCCGTATCTCTTCAGTCCTCCTGGGTTGTCACAAACAAGCCGGTCGGAGGAGCTCGGCGGGCTGTTTTAATGCACACAACACATAAGAGGTGCTCAGGTCTGTTCGCTGGTTCCATCTGTAAAGAAAGGAAACTAATCTTCTAACCAAACTTCACTGCACAGGAGCTCGCTGAAGACTCTCAGGAATCTCTCCATGTGTTCAACCAAGGATAACGTTGTTGAAGGGAGTGCTGCTGATCCATATATAACCCAGCAGCTTCCAGTTCAATTAAGAAGCACATTAATTACTCATCGCCATATCATTTACCCCCGTCACCCTCCCACTCCGTGTCTCCGCGAACGTCTTGTCACAAACAATTAAGCCAATAAAGATGGAAGTTAATTCAATTAAAGGCAGTGACGTGTCGTTCGTTGCAAAGTCATTACAATTACGCAGCCTGGAGGGTGGAGGTTACCGATGTCTGTCGTTTTTTGGGATAAAGTCAACCACAATGACTCACATTAGGTGATGAGTTGCATGACTTGATGTAGCTTCGAGGGGATGAAGCTGGGCAGCGGATTTTATAGCTGTAGCTGTTTCCAGTTCACACTGAGAAACCATCTGCCGGTCCTGACCCCTCGCCCTTGTGCCTTATACCTTCTTTGCATATTTTACTGTCTGCATTTCGTCAACACGCCAATGCCGATTAATACCAAAGAGCAGCGAATATCATTTAACCAAAACCAGCAGCAGTATTGTTTTCTGCCACAATGACTTCAGATAGTCTGTAATAAACCGAAGATGTGCCTTTTGTGATGTTCAAACAGCTGCTCTGCATCAATGTCAACTGAAAAAAAATCCAAATCCTGCTTTGATAACATTGAAGTTGGATGTACTTTTCTCTATTTAACCAGAATTCTCACATTATCTCTTTTTATGCTGTAGTTTGTTAGACAGTGTTGTTTTTCAGATTACACGTGTGATTCCGACAGTTAACAAACTTCAAAAGTCTGTCTTTTAAAGTGCAACATGCAAGATTTTGAACATAAATATACACTGATCAGGCATAACATTATCACCACCTGCCTAATATTATGTTGGTCCCCCTTATGTGGTCCAAAATGCTCTGAACCATTGGGCATGGACAAGAGGACCTCTCAGGGTGTCCTATTGGGTCTGGAACCAGGATGTCGGCAGTGGATCCTTTGGGTACTCTGGCTTGTGCAGTGGGGCCTCTGTCAATCAAACTTGTTCCACTGCATCCTGTTGATGCTTGATCAGAATGGGGTGTAGGAAGTTTGGAGGTCAAATCAACATGTTGGGCCATTGTCATGTTCCTCAACATGTTCCTGATTAGTTGATGTTGTTGCCATGTGGTGGGGTGCATTTTCCTGCAGGGGTAGGTCAGTGACATTTGGGATTTCCATTTGCATGAGGGAGTGTGTTTGTTGTGGGACCATGTTTATTTTGGGTGTCTAAGGCCTTGTCCACACGTAGCTGGGTATCTCATAAAATGAAGATATTTTCCCACAATTTGGTCTGTTATCCACACGAAAACGCAGATTTCCGGCATTAAAAACGATTCTTTTAAAAAACCTCCGACCAAAGTGAAGATTTGCAAATTCTCCGTTCATGCGTCTGCATGTGGACGTCAATAACTGGAGTTTTGCGTTTCGAAACGTCACTGCCTGCAACAAAATATGTCCTTACGTCACATATGGGATCTGTGTTTGCATTCTGAAACAGCATGGACGCCCTCACAAGGTTTTTGGTGCTGCTTTTGTACAGGAGCTTTTTTCTTGCTTGTTTATACAAGCCCATACTGCTTCGCATTCAACAACACAGGCGAAGGACGACGTTAAGGACGGTTATTTTCCATCACTTTGCCATTCCACGTCTGAGGCAGGTTCTCCGTTGAAGACTGGATAGGATTTGGGGAACTACTGCCGCCTAAAGGTCTGGCATGCTGATGTGCTTAAAAATGCACTTATGCGGTTAGGTGTGAATGAATTTTGTTCTAAAAATGAGGTGGTGTTTATGTAAGTTTTTTTCTAGAGGGAGGGGGCAGGATATTTTGTTTTACAAAAACACAGCGACAGGTGGACAAGGTCTAAGTCTCATCAACACGGATGGTAAAATCCAAGGTTTTCCATCAGAACACCACATAGTACCAATATGATCAATGTTATTCACTTCACCTGTCAGTGGTCATGATGTCGTGGCTGATTGGTGGAGCATTAACATAGCAAAACATCTAAGTAGTATGTAAAGATCTCCCATTGTGCATGTTAGTGCATGTGAGTCCTGCCCTTTGAAATGGTGGCCTTGAATAGGTCAAGAGTGACCTCCCCAACTGTATTTTAAAAGACAAAGTGCAGTCCACATTTAGGCGGTGCCCTAAAAATCAGAAGAATTTGAAAATAAGGTGTTTTATTCATGTTATTTCAGAATCAGGGATACTAAATTGATCCCAGAGGGGAAATTGCTTATGTTACAGTTGCTCTCATTCAAAGCCTTATAAATATATAGACATGCATAAGTAGAAAAATGTTTGTAAAATATAAACATAAGCAGAAAAAGTAGAAGCATAAAGTGTAAAGTGTGCATTGTTCTAGTATAATACATAATAATGGAGTTCTATTTGTGCTATTGCAGAGATGGAGTTATTGTAGTTGCTGAGTGGAAAAAAAAGTTAACTGCTTGCATTGAAGCATAATGAGTCTAGAATATATATAACTCGTCACTTGGAGTGTTTGACAAGCTGAGTGAAGAGTGATATAGTTTGATGACTGCATAGTCATCATATAGTACACAGGTGTCAAACTCCAGTCCTCGAGGGCCACTATCCAGCATGTTTTAGATGTTTCCCTCTTCCGACACACCTGATTCAAATGATCAGCTCATCATGAAGCTCTGCAGAAGCCTGATAACGATCCTGATCATTGAACAACCTTTCTGTTTGTCAATGAAGTGGCAAGGAAGTTTGGCGGCCGATGCATCCGTCTGTTTGGCTTTCGGTTCTGCACACAGAGCTTTATAGATAATTATAAGTTTTGTATTGTATTATGACTCAAACGTCCAACATATTAGTGTGTTTATTCTTTGCTTTTGCTTTTTACTTTGCAGTACCTTTAAATTAAACACAGAAACGTTCAGTGATTACACAACATCCAAGATTTGTTGTCATTGTGTTCGTTGATGCTAAATGATCGGAACCCGTTGCACTCGGCGACGCCACACGACCAGAACGAACACAACGTATTCGACATCAGCATCAGTAAAACCACTCCAAATCAAACGGCTACATCGAGCTAATTTCGTTCCTGCCATCCCCACCCTCATCATCTCCACTCCCACCCCAACCGGTCGAGGCAGATGGCCGCCTTCCCTTAGCCTGGTTCTGTCGGAGGTTAGTGTTAGATTTGTATCATGTTGTTTACTTCTTATTTTAATACAGTCACTTAACAATCGAAGCCACCACACAGCCTAAAAATGACTGTAAATGATCTATGAGCTCCTCAAAGTCTTCATTGTTCTAAATATTACGTATCACACTGACTTGTGCTTTGTTGGTGTCATTTGTTAAGAGCATCAATCTATTTATGTTCCTTTTGCAGCCTGTAATTGCACCTTCCATCCCCATTGTTTAACGCAACTGACTTGATAAATGGAGGCAAATATATTTTCATCCATTGAGGTTTAATAAAGTCGGCGGCATCATTAAGTTCACCGCCTCGCTTAGAGTCGAGCTATGCAAATACAAAAGGCCAGGCCATTTTCATAAAATTTGTGATACATGCATATTTAACCCACTTATCGCTCGTACACACATATACTTAATCAGAGGCGAGGAGGATTAATGAATGAATTACATGCTTTAGTGATCCCTGCTGAGAAATTCTGTTTTTTCCTCGTCCTCTCGGCAGGAAGGTCAAAGCACAGGGTCAGCTACAGAAAAACACCCCGGGAGCTAATAGGGCTTCTTTTTAAAGGACAGTAAAGCAGACTGGATCCCTGCCAGCATGGAGGCCTCGACCCCGGCTTCATTTGTCGAAGGATGGTCTGTCTAAGCACCGAACCGTCTGGCCGAGATCAAGCAACGGAAGCAAACATTTCCCAAAATTACAGATTAATAATGCAGCGGATGTGGCATATATTTGCTTAAAGCACGCTGGCTGTTAACGCCGAGGTTGGGAACGGTCAAGGGGCGGGCGAACGAGGCCGAGCTGAGCAGAAGACGGCTCCTTGTGTGGGGCGGTTTTCGGTTTCCAGGGTTTGTCCACAGGTTGCTCAGCAGCTTCGTGGTTTTTTTTTTCTTTGCGTCTCCGTCTGTGTCACCAGGAAAGGAAGCCCCATCTGCTGCCACACAGGGGGATAAGAAGAAGAAGATGAAGGAGAAGAGGGGAAAAAAAAAGGCACACAGCTTTTCCAAACTCCATCCCACTTGGGTCTGACTCAGAAAAGCTGGTTTTGACACCGCCGGTGTGCTGGTGAGAATGCGTAATCAGAGCCGCCCGACACCCATCTCACTCACTGCTCCTGCTTCTGATTTCACACAGATAACCTTCTTTTTTTCCCCCCCTGCTCCACTGTGTGTGTCAAACTCACCTTCTTTTGCAGCATATTGTATTTATGAATCGCACTCGCTTAATGACAACCTTTGCTTGCCTTATCCCTGAGCGTGGCAGGTTTTATTATTATTATTACTATTATTACTTTTAGCAGCAGCGCTATCAGTCACATGGGGTATTGAGGGGCTGTGGAGTCTCCGGCTGGTACGAGCCCCACCCCAGGCCACCAGGAAGAAACTTTTGCGCTGCGGCTTCTCCTCGGTTCCAGCTCCCTGACGCTACAGCCGAGCGTGCAACCCAGTGGGAGGGTTTTCAAACCAAAAATCCACTGCCACCCCGGCAGATGCTGCTGCATGCTCCGAAGGGAGATGCTCTAACGTTGCCACGGCGCATCTCTTCTCCAGCCGGGGAGCAGGTGGATTTTCTCTCCGCTGCAAACAGCCTCGGTGCATCACTTTGGCTGCTCTTTCTGCTTTGCAAACTATAGATTTGGACGGAGTGTTTGCTGTGGATCAGCTGAATGTGGAAACGATTGACCTTGAGTATAACTGTATATATCTGCTGTGTTTACCGCTTGTGTCTGCCGTCATATGCCGACACTAGTCAAGTGCTTTACCTGCTTGACCTTCACAATATATTATTAATGATTTATTCACTATCATTCATTTTACTCAAGTCACAAAGGAAACTGATGTTACAAGTACTTTACTACATTCAATAATAAGGTTAGACCCGACAATATTATATCTAATACCATTTTACCAGACCAATTTATACAAGTTTGAGATCTTACAGTACTATATGTTGTACTGATTTATCTGACTAACTTAAATCTGAGGGTTTAGAGCCTACCTTCTACATTGAATCCAATTTTACCCTGCAAAGATGTACATATTTTGGATTAAACAAGCAAAAATATGCAGTTTTACCTGATTCATTTAAATCAGTGGTTCTCAACTGGTGGGTCGGGACCCAAAAGTGGTTGTGAAGCCATTTTTTAGGGGGCTGCAGAAACATGCCCCCCCCCTAAAAAAGTAGTGGTATAACGTCTTTTATTTTCAAAGACGTGTTTCTTATGCTTTCATTATTGCTTTCAATAGCAGGATATTTAGTGGTGACACCAGTAGTTGCCCACTATTAGATAGATAGATAGAAACTTTAATGCCTTGGGAGGGTTCTCTCAGGAAATTGTGGTTGCAGCAGTGGTACAGCACCAACAGTATAATAGAATAGTGGATCAGACACATAGATCAAAAATAATACATTAATAAAAACTATTACTAAAACACTTATTGCATACCAGGAAGACGATTGCACATATATTGTAAATTGCACACGCCCAGGAAGAGCTTAGTGTTAATGCTCAATGCTCATTCTCATCCTCCCCACCTCCATTTTTAGCTTTTTTATTAGCCTCTAGATTCAGCTCTGCCAGCTTTTTGGAGAAATTTATGCTAAAACGTGCCAAAAATGAACCAAAATGTGCTCAGAATCCGTCAAAATGGGCCAAAATTTGCCCCAAACTGGGCAAAAATGTGCAAATATACCAAAATGAACAAAAAATAAGCCAAAATTTTCCCAAGCTGTATCAAAATGCGTTGAGACTACACCCAAATGAACCTTAGTTTGTTAACAGGAGCAGTAAACTTCAACAATTTGGGTCGCGACCGTTATGAATAGAGACATAATGGGTCCTGAAGCTGGACCAGTTGAGAACCACTGATTTAAATAATATGTCTTGGTCTCTACAGTACTATACTGTATATTATACCTGTATATTTACCTGACTAACTTAAACAATTCGTGTGGACACCCAATAATATTGCATATATTCCAAATTTACCTGAGTAATTTAAATACTATGATTGAGCCAATACAGTAAGATATGTATATTGTCCAAGTTGACCTTATTAATTTAAATTTTAAGCTTATGGCCCTACAATGTTATAAGTAGGTAAGGTTTATACAATATTATACAAAATGTTAATTTACCTGACTACTTTAAATGTTAACTTTACAATGTATTCGACAAAATGTATGCCTTTAAATATTAAGAGTGAGACCCTCCAGTAGTATGCACTGATCAGGCATGACATTATGACCACCTGCTTCATAATGCGTTGGTCCCCTTTATGTGCTCAAAAATGCTCTGAACCATTGGGCGTGGACCAGACGACCTCTCAGGGTGTCCTATGGGGTCTGGAACCAGGACGTTGGCACTGGATCCTTTGGGTACTCTGGCTTGTCCAGTGGGGCCTCTGTCAATCCAACTTGTTCCACTGCATCCTGTTGATGCTTGATCACAATGAGGTGTAGGAAGTTGGGAGGGGGCTGCACGGTAGCTCGGTGGTTCGCTCCATCACCTCACAGCTAGAAGTTCGCGTCCCGGTTGGGATGCCCGGGATCTTTCTGTGTGGAGTTTGCATGTGTCCACGTTCTCCAACTTCCTCCCACAGTCCAAAAACATGCTGAGGTCAACTGATGATTCTAAATAGTCCGTAGGTGTGAATGTGAGTGTGCTTGGTTGTCTATTTCTACTTGTAGCCTTGAGATAGACTGACGACCTGAGTTGGCTAGGATGGACTCCATCGCCCACGTGACCCTACAGATGATTAAGCAGTGTATACATGATGGATGGATGTATATTATATGTAGGGTGGAGACCAAATAATATTGCATATATTACAAATATACCCAAGTTATTTTAGATATTATGACTAAGACCCTACAATATCATAAGTATATTGTCCAAATTGATCTTATTAATTTAAATTTTAAGCTTAAGGCCCAACAATGTTATATATATATATATATATATATATATATAAAATACAACTTTACCCAACTTGTATGTGTATTAGGGTTGAGAGTATAATGTACTATTACATACTGTGTATTGTGCATATTAACCTATCAAATTTAAATCTTAAGATTGAGACCCAGTTACCCAACTAATTTATATATTAGTTGGGTAATATATAAGACCCTGCAATATTATTTTAACTACATTCAATACTATATGTAATATACCTGACTGCTTTAAATGTTAAGGTTACAATATAGTATATTCTACAAAATGTATGAATTTAAATATTAAGATTGTAACCCTACAGTACTATATATTTCACAAATTTATCATACTCATTGAAATATTCGGGTTAATATCCTGCAATGTGATTTTCTATGCAAATTTACCAGACTAGTTTGTATTCAGAGGTTCTTTCCTACAATATTATATGTAATACACTAACTCCTTTAAATATTAGGGTGCAATTCTACAAATTTCACTCTACAGTAATCTATATTATACACATTGACCTGACTAATTTAAATTTTATGGTTAAGACAAATCAATTTTATGCACTTAAAACCCTCCAAAGCTTCCCTACGTAATAAATTATACCTATTAAATTGTTAAAAATGAACATTGTAAGAACTGTGTAAGAAAGGGGGCGTCTACTATTCAGTTATTTACATGTATTTCCATTTTTTTCTTATATGAACTGCAATCTGGACATGAATCCAAAACCTGCCAGGCTGATGTTTAAATTAAAAGTTACCTTTAGGAGGGAAAGTTTGGACAGGAGGCAGAGCAGACGTCTCTGCAGGTTGCTCCCGACTTTTCTTCCAGTGAAGTCCTCACTGAGGGTTTTGTGGCTCACATTTGCAGCAAAAGAAAGTGTGTCTGCTCTGGACAGAAGTGACATGTGGAGCTGTGGGAGGAAGGTTAAGGCTTCTGAAGCTTTTTCTTAGTGCTGCTATTTCCCTCAAGATTTTTTCTTTTTTTTTCTTTTTTTGGCCTTTATTTGATGTGGACAGGGAGGCCTGGCAGAGAGAGCGGCGCTTGAACGGTGCAATTGTCCAAGGCCAGACTCCGACTAGCATCCACCTGCACACGCGAGCTGAGATATCGGCTTTTCTTTCCTCCTGTTGTTGTTCCGTGCAAAACAAACGCTGCTGAAGCCGACCTTCACACAGGCTCGGTCCTCCCTCGCGGGGCTCAGCTTTGCTTCTCTGAGGTCACTACAGAGCCATGTGTTGTGGTGTTTGGATACTGAATCATCTGTTTCCAGCCTGCAGGGCGTCCACAGGACACAACGTGGAGGTCTGGGCGTCCGCTTGTTTGGATAAAGTCTTAGCCGTGATCACTTTTCACCAAAGAGCGTTGGGATTCTGACAACTTCTGTTATGTCCTTGGCGAGACTGAAACAAAATAGACTTTTCCTAGCAGCTCTCGGTGGCTCCACACAATCCAGCCTGAAATGTCTGAGTTTTTTTCCACCTCTATAATTTATGTGCTGCTGAAGCGAGGGTGGAGAAAAAAAAATCCTTTGTTTCTTTTTCAGGATTGGAAATACTTTGATAACTGCTCGTAATTGCACCAAAGTTCCTCTAAGAGCCGAGTACTACTACACATAAAAATAAGACCGAAGCGTGGATGCAAATGGTTTCAGAGAGCCGGGAGGTTTTTTTTTTTTTTTCGGCTTTCAGGATTCAAGCAGTAATTGCTTTGAAAACTACTGTTTTTGAGGAATCTGATTGTGGTGTTTTGTATGTAAGAGCCAGCGAGGAAGCCTCTCGATATAATGGACTTGCATGACTTAAAAAAATAATGATAGTATTTATCTTGTGTATTCGTGCTTTTTTTGGTTTGTTTCTCCCGAACCTATGTTCAGCTGAAATGACTATCATTTATATGCTGTTTTCCACACCTTACTTGATCCTGCTGCATAATAAAGTACCTGGAACACATAAATAGAAAACTAATTTCCACTAATAAGCCCCTTTTATCATTAAATTGACTGCGCTGCAAGCTTTTGTCAGCCTTTCTTCTACCTTTATTCCTATTAACGCTACCGCCTCTTTGATTGGCTTGTAGTGTGCCTTGGTGTTGGGTCACATGAGATCTGGATGTCCGGCTGTGGTCGGTTTCATGCAAATAAAAAAAAAAAAAAAAGTGCTTCAATAAGCGACTCTTCTGCCCTCTGTGGCGGCTGATCAAACGATGTGATGGAGACGGACGCGCCCAACAACTGCCATCCCGTATCGAACGCAGTCGTCGGCCGTTAGCTCGTCGTATCCTCTGCGGCCCTCCATGCATGTAATAAAGACTGTGTCACTCTGTAGCTTGATACGCTTGTCTGAGTCCATCAAGGTCCAGGTTCCTCAGGGGGGGAAAAATGAAAAAAAATAAAGGATTGCAGGAGAAGATCTAAATGAGAGTGAGAGCTCTTTCCCTTTTTTTATGTCTGGAGATTTGGAACTGATGTTCCGCTTTATAACAGCATAATGACACAAGCGCCACAAAGTCGCCGGCGTTCTGGAGATAAGTGGAGGGAGTCATTGAGGAGATTTTAGGCGCGATTAGAATAAATTCAGATTCCGGAGAAACGGGTGGGCACATTTTTAGAAAGCCGGGTCTCTTCATTTAAAACCTCATAAATATATTCAAATTAATAGCTGCTGTTGAAAATGAGGTGAGGAATGCTGATTGAAAAAAAAAAAAAAAACAACCCTCCACTTGTTAAATCTACATACAAGCGGATAGTTTTTATGTGCTTGACCTCTTCTTTTCACCGGACGCCCACGAAATCCACTCCGAGACAAAGTTGTTTGCCCCGAGGTTACCTGCCTCATTGGCTGCAGGCTAATCGCGCTGACCTCAGCCTCAATGAAAGCCTTTAAGTGCCTTGTACTTTCCAAACTCAAACGCTTCACAGACCCCCTCGTTGACACCGGTTTGCCTCCGTCGAGCATAATACAGCCCCCCAGCCCCTGCAAACTAGGCGGTAAAATGTGCCGCACAGGTGGAGGGAGCGATATCGCTGCTTTCACACACACACAAATACACACAAAAATAAAGATAAGAGAGAGTGATGCTGCTGTTGAGTTGCACCAGGTTCTTCAAATTACAACAACAGCTGTCAAAGGAGGCTTGTATTTTTGTCAGAGCAGATGACGGATCAGTGAAAATCTGCTGGAGCTGTGTTGCATTACGGTCCGCCGAGGCAGCTGTCGGTGGTGGAAGATGGCGCGTCGAAGATGGATTCCTCCCCACACGGATATTGGTGCAAAGTGATGAGTGTAGAAAGATGCCCTTTTATTCCGATGAGCTGCCTGCTGTTTATCTTTGATGTTTGAGATGGATGAAACTTGTGATGTTGTCTACGGATAGAAGGAAAAGAAACCCCACCACCAACCAGCAGCTGGTAGAATCTCCCCGGAGCTAGAAAGCAGCACAAGGATGAATTTGTCGACTTCAGACTGGACAAAAGCAGGAATCTCATTAATCTGACGATGACTAAACAAAATCCAAAGTGCAATAAAGGCGCGATTAGGTGATGCTTCCGATCATTTGAGTGTAAAACACAAACCTTGTGTGGTGTAGCCGTAGTTCAGGCGGGTTGACTGGAATCGGCTGCTCACGGTTTACAATCATTTGCTCATTTTTAGGTACAAATAAACATCCTGTCATGTTCATGCAGGTGTCGGTCCTGTAACCTGACACAGATCAAGCTCATACTTGACTGTTTTTACATACAGCTTCCTCCTCATTATGTGTTTTTGCCATTCTTGATTTAACTGGTGGGAGAAGGTCATTTCAGACATCCTTTTGTAGTAGTGGTTTCCTGTTCTCCCCGGGGGATCCTACGGCATTCCCAGGCCAGATGAGATACACCCAATCAGGCATGACATTACAACCACCTGCCTAATATTGTGTTGGTCCCCCTTATGTGATCCAAAATGCTCTGAACCACTGGGCATGGACAAGAGGACCTCTCAGGGTGTCCTATGGGGTCTGGAACCAGGATGTTGGCAGTGGATCCTTTGGGTACCCTGGCTTGTGCAGTGGGGCCTCTGTCAGTCCAACTTGTTCCACTGCATCCTGTTGATGCTTGATCAGAATGGGGTGTAGGAAGTTTGGAGGTCAAATCAACATGTTGGGCCTCAGTATGTTCCTGATTGATGTTGTTTCCATGTGGTGGGGTGTATTTTCCTGCTAGTGACATTTGGGATTTCCATTTGTATGAGGGAGTGTGTTTGTTGTGGGACAATATTTATTTGGGTGTCTAAGTCTCATCAACATGGATGTTAAACTCCAAGGTTTTCCATCAGAACATCACATAGTACCAATATGATCAATGTTATTCACTTCTCCAGTCAGTGGTCATCATGCTGTGGCTGATCGGTGTATTTCTGCTATTCTTGATTTAACTAAGTGTGTTTATCAGGCTAAGTTTGGGTTCAATATCAATCCTGTGGCAAGACATGGTACATTGTTGTGCTTCTAAATGTTAAAAGCAGTAATTCATTAGTCATGTGAAGTAACCAGTCTCACTGTTACGCAGTAGAAGAGCTTGTACTTTCACTGTAGTTTGTAGGATGATGGTATTTCAGTGATGTTGCATAGTCATGTGATCAGATTTGGCTGATTTCATCGGAAGGAGCGTCACTGCTTCATGAGGAGTTGTGGGTTCGATGGATTTCGTCAGACTGCACAAAGCCCCAAACGAAAAGTGTAACATGAGGGTTCGATCAGTGGTGGTTGGATCACTTTTCGAAGAAGAATTAGGATGATGGAGACGGATATATCGACGGAAACCCAAAAAATCCAACTAAGTGAACAGCTGTGGAGCCCTGACAATCTGTATATCTAACAGATTGAGATTCCTTTCTGCTGCATGTGACCATTTATATCCACCAGCAAATTGAAATGGTGCTTTGTTACATGACAATTTGTGTAAAATGGAGGTTGAGCCGTGAACAGAGATTGCAGATAATTTATTAAGCCGCCCTGTCATAATAAACTATTTAGAGGCAGTGTACAAACTGATTTATGGGTCTGATAACATTTTATTATTTCAGAATCAGGCCTAACAGGATGTGAGTGTCTCTGTAACTGTTGGTTGCCCATGTTGACAATGACCTGCATTAACAAAATGAACCAGCCACTGGAGTGAAGGGGGCGCAGACATTTCAGAAATGCTGTCCTTCAGAGCAGTTTCTGGGTGTTTCTTTGCTACCTGTGGCATTTTTCCCTCGTTGCGGGCTCATTTTTCACTGCAATCTAAAGTCCTGCAGCTCTTTGGAAACAGCACAACCATGGAGAAGGACACAGAACTCAGAAATGTCTTTTGTGCAGTTGGACATAGTTAGAATGCCGCGAATCACACAAAAGAAAAAATGAAAGTTTATTTCTTCGGTACATGGTCAAGTTTCCTGATCTAACATGTCACAGTGAGTACATTAGCAACCATATAAATACAGTTGTACCACGGGTCAGAACATTAATTCGTTCTTTCACTCCAAAGAAACAGTTTTTCCTGTTGAAGTGTAAGTCCAATGAATCCATTCGCCCACCCCAGAAACAGACCTTCTTTTTTTTTTTTTTTAACGGTGGCCCAGAAGGGTCAATGCAACTGCAAAAGCTAGAATGGAAGTGTGCAGCCGTCTGTAGAACAGGCTTTGTTCCCGGGGGACAATATTTTCTGACGGACTATTTTGATTACGGGAGAGTTTAATGAGACATAAGTAAAACGCTGCTGCTTGATGATTGTGATTAATGCCGCTACTTACTGCAGAGCTAGCTTCACAATAACCAAACGAAGGACGGCAGAGCGCACACATAACGTGATGACAATTTCAACACGGTGACCAACATTGCGGATTTGTGAAAACACATAACCGCATTAATCAGAATCACTGAGCAGCAGTGTTTGCTTACGTCTCATTAAACTCTCCCGTCATCAAAATAGTCTGTCAGAAAATACCGTCCCCCAGCAACAAAGCCTGTTCTTCCAACCGCTGCGCACTTCCGTTGCGGGTTAACTTCCACTGTGGCCTTTGCTGTTGTGTTGACCCTTCTGGGCCACCGTATGTACAGGTTTATGTGTGGCAAAAATATAGAAAGGAATTAAAGATAACCAAAACATAATTGTACACTTTGCCTTTGTGGTTGATAGTTGCTGGCACAGGTGGATATCGGAGGAGGAGCAGGAGGAAGACTACTACTTCAAAGGAGAGGCCTTCGAGGGAGAGTCCCATTCCATACGTCGGGCAACTGTGTAGGTATTTCTGGTGTTTTTCTCTTGTTTGCATCCTGGGAAGTGGTCCGGTGGCTGTTGATTGCACAAGAAAGCGACCCAGCTTGTGCGAAATTGTGCTCCTGGGCCGATTAGTTTGTGACTAGGGGCGTTCATGGGTCAAGGTATCGCCGTACTGAAAATCTGACGATTCTTTCCGTTTTCGGCTCTGATAAATAGGATCATTTTGGTGATTGTTTTGTCAAGACAACATGCCTTTTGAACCCACTGGTTGATTTAGGGTTCAGAAAGTTAAGATCATAGCCTGATTAGTGACTTTATTCACTGAACACAAGTCCATTTTGAAGGCTATTAAACAGCCTGAACGAGTGGCTGAGGTGTTATTCTCGGCAACAGCTAAAAGCAACTCACTTTAGGTGATAACAATCAGGGAGGGGATGTTTCCATTAATCAGGCCTGGGCGGTGGTAATACAGGGTTATTATTGTAGCTCCTTCAGGTAAGTTTTAAACTGTATATTCAGCTAAAGGCGTCATTTTCTCCAAGTGAAACACGAGAAGTTTCAGGGCTGATACTCCAATTATCCATTCATCTATCCATCCATACATACTTGTTGGACAAGGCCAGAAAACCCCCAAAGGAAGGTGCCCAAGAGATGTTCTAATCAGATACCTGAACCACCTCAGTTGGCTCCTTTTGACATGAAGGAGGGCATGTAGGGATCAATCAAGAAGAGCGATAACCAATATCTGGAACCATTAAACTGCAAAAATTAAAATCTTGCTGTCAGAATTTAGTGTAGCACAAACTGGAAGACAAAAACTTGGCTAAAATGTCTTTGTTTATTTGTGTTTTGCATGTTTAATCAAAAGAGAGGTTTTCAACATTTATCCCTCAGTACTGAAAGGCTCGTACTTCAGGTGCGTAACCAATCAGATCGAATTGTGGGCGGGACATTGCCTTAGATGGCAGTGTTGACCATATATGGATACAAGGGGCTGCATCAGAGTCAATGTAGCACAGTTAAAATGAATTTATTTCACTGGCAGTTGGTTGAAAACATAAAAGTTACAAATAATTGGAAAAATGTTGAATATCAGAGTCAATAATCTGCCAGAATGTCTGCTCATGGAAAAATCTCGCCGAAGATAAATGTACAGGAGGTCTTCTTCTCACCACTGACACACTCGTCACGTACAAGTCTGTTCTTGCATCTCGAGGCCGGCCTATTTGATGTGCTGCCGTGACCACAGGCATGCCACTGCAAACTTTTCCTCCATATTGCGCAACGCAGAGCGCCGAGGTCAGCTACCTGAGCTATTTCTGGTCCCGTGTTATTGTACAGTCGGTCAAATTAAAGCGAGCGTCTGGCAGCGCTGTGTTTCTTTGAAAGACGACAGCGACAATAACAATGCACATCGGGGACTTTTGCAGCCTAGTACCATAGAATAGATCGTACCTACGTGGCTTGTCAACATTTTGCCGATCGTGACAGTAGAAATATTCTTTCCCTCCGCTCTCAGCAGTATCCATTTTCATTTTTCATGAGAGGCTCGCTGTTGCTTCGTTAGTACAAGAGGCAGCGGAGGAGATAGACAGCGCTCTTGAAAAAGACTTCAGACAGCTGCAGACGGGCGTTTTGGAGAGAAATTGCAAATCTGTCTCCTCGCTCTTTTCATTATCTAACATCATGGAGAAGTGACAGTACCCAGGGGAAGTGGCAACAGATATAGCAGCTCGTATCAATAATTCATGCCTTCATATATTGAACAAATATGGGCTCACTATTGTCAGGCAGTTAGATGTAATGCTGCTGAAATGGAGAGGAAAGAGCCAGGAGCAATCTCAAATGGCCCAGTGATCGTTATTCAGCGCTGGTTAATTGTGCTAATTCTGGAAAGGCTAAGATCCGCCTCGGCAGACCGATGAAATTAATGCGTGGAGGAAGAACTCCTCTGTTGTTTAAGAAATTAATTACAAGCATTTAATGAAAACGAAATATTCCCATTTGCATTTTCATGGCTGGAATATGCAATGAATCTCACGTTGATGTAGATTGACAGCGCCGATATCTTTTTTTCCCTACTTTGACCACTCGCTAATGGAAATTGCCTTTTAACCGACATATAGAGTCACAGCAAGATAATGTCCCTTAAAGTCATTTCCATTGATTTTGGATGCGGCTTTTGAATGGCACTTAACCATAATTTACATCGTTTTCTCAGCCGGTACCTCCAGCACTGCTCCTCCCTGCCGCAACTGGACATCTTCCACTTCCATTTTAACCCCGAGGGCTCCACGCCTGGAGATGGGAAAACGTTTCCGAGTGTCCAGGACGTTCCAATGATGCCGCAAATTTATGAAGATGTTGTTTCCGGAGCTGTTTTGACCCCTAACGTTGATGGCGGAGTGCCCCGAGGACGCCTCGGTAATGGATTGCGTCCGCGGACCCGAGCTGCATCCGTCACCTCCTGGGAGGGAAACCAGATGGGGGTGAGGGGACGCTCGTTTTGATTAGCCGAGCCTTGTTCCCTCGCTGGCTTTGTTCAAGGCCTGAGGTGTGAGTTCTGGAAATCGTAGGAGCCTTCAATGATCTTCAGCGGTTTGTTTTTAACAAGCAATGACAAACAACATGGTCTCCTTTCCCCCGTCCTCCTTGGCTCTCCGGGCTTTTTATCTTTGCTCAGCCTTTGAACCGGGCCTTAAGGCAGCTGCACTGAAATGGCCCCGAGGAAGCTCGACTCCACACAGAAGAGCCTCTAATTCTGGTATCTCTTCCTCACAAAACAGCCAAGTGGCCACATGGAGGGACGGCTGATACGTCTCCACTTATTTATCACCGTTGGGGTGCTGAAATCTCGACTTTGTGCCGAGGTTTCTGTTTCTAGTTGATGAAATTGAGCCAGAAATGATCTGTGATCATGAGCGGTGCATTTACCTCTCCAATGTTTCACACAAAGCATTGTGAAAGACTCTTTACATAACAGCAGTTCCCCTCATCATAGTTTGACGTCTGAAAGATATTTCCCCTTTAAACCTCTCATAGATCTTTATTTAAAGGGCAGTTTGCAGAGAATTGATGTGTATGCTGTTATTTTATAGTTTCACAGTGGTACCTCTTTACATGATTGTAGTACTCTACAGGTAGAATATGAGGTTTAATGGCAAGACTTAAATATGATCAAATATATTGTATTAATGGAGTGTTTCACTGTAATCAGCTGTATTTGCCTGTGAAACAACACTTTCCTCCTTTAAAACATATACAGAGTTTTTACAAAGTGCATAAACCACTAAAACCAACACATAAAAGGATAAAGGACAAGGCAAGTTACATGTTTATGGATGGGAAGTTTTATTTACAGCAGCGATGTATGACAAATAATTAGTCTACAAAA
The DNA here is from genome assembly GCA_024666655.1 of Dascyllus trimaculatus. Taxonomy (NCBI): domain Eukaryota; kingdom Metazoa; phylum Chordata; class Actinopteri; family Pomacentridae; genus Dascyllus; species Dascyllus trimaculatus. The sequence goes on from CM045468.1 coordinate 16,983,435, forward strand.
TATATTGAAGAAACCAAGATAAGAACAAATACAATTCATGCAAAAGAAAAAAATGTAAAAACTTTTAGTGTCAGAGTTTCAGTACTAGTCTTCACTCTTTCAAGTGTGTGAACTTTTGTGCAAAAACACCAGTCAGTCTTGTTTATGGCTCCAAGAAAACATCAGATTTTATGGTATTTAATTGTATTTTGGGCGAAAAAACATTACTGCAAGTATTTTTTTATAGTAGTGTAGGAAAATTAAGTTCGATTTTTGTACGCTATATATACGCCTTGGATTTGAACATCTGTGTTGATGAGTCTTAGACACCCACATAAACATTGTCCCACAACAAGCACACTCCCTCATGCAAATGGAAATCCCAAATGTCACTGGTCTACCCCCACAGGAAAACGCACCCCACCACATGGAAACAACATCAACTAATCAGGAACATGTTGAGGAACATCACAATGACCCAACATGTTGATCTGACCTCCAAACTTCCTACAGCCCATTGTGATCAAGCATCAACAGAATGCAGTGGAACAAGTTTGATTGACAGAGGCCCCACTGCACAGGCAAGAGTACCCAAAGGATCCAGTGCCAACGTCCTGGTTCCAGACCCCATAGGACACCCAGAGAGGTCCTCTAGTCCACGGCCAATGGTTCAGGGCATTTTGAGCACATAAGGGGGACCAACACAATGTTAGGCAGGGGGTCATAATGTTACGCTTTCTTCTTCTCCTTTCAGCTGTTCCCCTCAGGGGTCACCACAGCGAATCATCTGCTTCCATCTAACCCTATCCTCTGCATCCTCTTCTCTCACACCAACTAGCTCTATGTCCTCTTTCAATCTCCTCCTTGGTCTCCTCTGGGCCTCCTGCCTGGCTGTTCCAACCTCAGCATCCTTCTACCGATACAGTCACTATCCCTCCTCAGTACATGTCCAAACCATCTCAGCCTGGCCTCTATGGCTTTATCTCCTAAACATCTAACACGTGCTGTCCCTCTTAGACACTCATCCCTGATCCTGTCCAACCCCATCACTCCCAAAGAGAACCCCTCCAGCTCTGCCTCCTGTCTTCTCCTCATTGCCCCTGTCTCCAAACCAGACAACATGGCTGGTGTCACCACCATCTTGCACACCTTTCCTTTCATTCTTGCTGGTACTCTTTTATCACACATCACACCTGACACTTTCCTCCACCGGTTCCAAATTGCCTTCTCACACTTCTTCACCTCTTTTCCACCCTCTCCATGCCGTAATGTCATGCCTAATCGGTGTATATATATGTATACACACTAGATTAACATTTAGAGGGGTTTGTAAGTCAAAAAAACTTGGTTGTGACATCACAAAAGGGAAAGCAGCCAGTTTGAAAAAGAAAAAATATGGATCCTAACTGTGGTTTTGACAATAGAGAGGTTCAACATGTAAATTAATCTGCATGTGAATGAACACAGCTTTCTAATTAGGAGCCTGTCAGGCATAGCAGAAAGCAGAAACACACACGAATTAGAGGAAATAACAGCCGTAAGGGAGAAATTAATTTGAGTTAAGAGGAGAACCGGTGCAGACTTTGATAGCAAACGTTGTTACATCTACGTACAGTGAAGTTTACCGTTGCATGTTGGCACAGACCAAAACAAGCATCTCCTGTTAACCCCTTAACGCCGGTTGTCGCAAATTTGCAACGTACCGCCGCAGCCGAGACAGCGTATGCTTTCCCCCAATGCTGGTTCGTGCATATTCAATACATACCTAGGAACCTTTTGCAAGCACTGGTTTCTCTTAGGACCGGTTTGAATGGCATTTGCGGCATCAATAAAAAAAAATGTACCATTAATGCCTGTTGCATTACACCTTTGTATGTACTATATGTGCGAACAATCTCCACTGAATTTAGCATCACCTTGAAATCAAAAACACATAAAAATATTGTTTTTATATAATTTTAAATAAATTCAGGCATCAAGGGGCGATATACCTGAGTAGTAAAACCTACTATCATGAGACTAATGCACAAGGATCTCTCCTTTCTAACGCTATGTCCTTGCAAAAATAAAAGACTTACAGTTCACAGCTTGTGTTTTCATTGAGCTGACCTTTGGTCTCACATGGTTCTCACTCCCGTCCGGCATACGGTTTTATCTCAAATCTAACCACGTTTTCCCATTTCTGACGTGGCAGTGACGCCTTCTCACCAACGCTCGGGCACGAAAGCGGCCCTTCAATGGGGAAACGTGTGGAGTCGATTCCCTGAAAGGCTGCAGGTTGTGACGCCTGAACAGACACAACAAGCCAACGAAGGTTTTAGGAGAGCTGCTCACGGTGTCGACGTTTTGAGTGTCGATTTAATCAGAAATTCAACCTGCAAGTTGCTCCTTCAACACCCTGAAGATATTCAAAAATGTATGAACGAACGTCTTATAAATGAATAAATACAATTTGTTCATTCTGGCCTTATTCTTGATACCTGGAATGTCCTTTGTGGAGTCAACAGGGTGGGAATCCAGCACATTTTCACCTGCAAATCTCCTTAAATCAGGTATTTTTAAATTTAAAATCAGCTTTATGTATGTATCTCACTATATAGTTGCTCAGACTCAGTCCTCTCACCCTCCTTTCTCTCTGTTAGTAATTTCTCCAGTAAACCAGCAGGGATCAGTAGAACATGCTGCCGGTCTGGGGAGTCAGTAAAGGGACTCAAAAGCAGTGAAACCAGCACTCCTGTTAATTGGAAATGTTCTTCTGTCTTTGTCGGTGTCAACTTTTCAAAAAGGAGATGAATACATTTGCATTCAAACTGCTGAAAAGGTAGTCAGTTTTGCTCAAATACCTCAGCATTTGTCAAGGTTTGCACAAAACAAATGTGTAAATTTAGGACAAGTCAAGAGAGAAATCTTTTTTAGAAAGGACGCATGAGGTGTAAACATCCACTTTGACCTTTTAGACATTTAGATAAACAGCTGAACATTCTCTCAGCATTTGACTGGGGTTACATTTAAAGACGCATCCATCAGCGTTTTGGGCTTCTTCCATTCACCTCCTGAGCTCAGCGGTTTAATACAAATGACCAAAGAGCCTCTGTGGCTTGATGGATGCAGCGCCGTACAAACCCTCAAAGCCTTTTCCACCACAAATCAAACAACACGGCACAAAGGAGGCAAGAAGACGTTCAGTTCATTAGCAGTGTTTGCCTGATCTCTTCACCTGCTTTGGTTTAGAGCCACGTTTCACCAGAGCCTTTCATATTTAAAGGGATACGTCCACCTTTTGGCCACTATTCTTATTTGCGTTTTCCCGAAGACTTAAAACAGAAAATTGGCCACTTCTGCACTTTTATTGTGGATTAAATATATAACATGTTAATTAGTGAGGTAGGAAGACTCTGTTTTCAGACTTTATGCTAAGCTAGGCTAAGCTAAACTAAGCTAAGCTAACCACCTGCTGGATTAGCTTCATATTTACCAGATAGACAGCCACCATATTCAAAATGGGTGTTTTTGAAGTATTGCATTAGAAAAAGTTGATGTAAACTTTCAAACTCTTATTAAAAAACTTGTTTTTATGCTAGCTTAAGGTGTTTTTTGTAAACAGCCTTACAAAGCTGACATTTACGTCATTGTTGTCATGTCCAACGCTATGAAACATGACATGGACGAATAGTTACAACTTTCAACTTTGTTTCTTCTTCTGCGTCGTCTTTAAGGTTTCTTCGTTGGTGGTGGCGGCGGCACACAGCTGCTTTTGATTTTTGGCTTCTTCTAGTCTTTCTATTGAAGCAGTGCACAACATAGCCTTTTACTGCCACCTTCAGGCAACACTAAGCAGCAGAGTTTACTCACATTTTCTTTTGTTTTTAAAAAAAATATTTTGTGAAATTTGAAAGTTTACTTCAAATTCGCTTGACAGTTTTATGGATTTTTAATACGTGGTACTCATGAGTTCCAGATGAAGGTCTTCAGGTGTAGTTGACAGCAAAACTTAATTTATAACATACACCAGTCAGCCACAACATTATGACCACTGACAGGTGAAGTGAATAACATGGATCATTTTGGTACTATATGCTGTTCTGATGGAAAACCTTGGATTTTAACATAAATGTTGATGAGACTTCGACACCCAAATACACATTGTCCCACAACAAGAACACTCCCTCAGGCAAATGGAAATCCTAAATGTCACTGGTCTACCCCCACAGGAAAATGCACCCCACCACATGGCAACAACATCAACCAATCAGGAACATGTTGAGGAACATGACAATGACCCAACATGTTGATTTGACCTCCAAACTTCCTACACCCCATTCTGATCAAGCATCAACAGGATGCAGTGGAACAAGTTGGATTGACAGAGGCCCCACTGCACAAGCCAGAGTACCCAAAGATCCAGTGCCAACATCCTGGTTCCAGACCCCATAAGCACCCTGAGAGGTCCTCTTGTCCATGCCCAATGGTTCAGGACATTTTGGACCACATAAAGGGGACCAACACAATGTTAGCAGGTGGTCATAATGCTATGTCTGATTCGGTGTAATTAATCATCATAAGCATACTAGTTGCTCCCTGTTTTCATTTTCTTTCATCTTGTACTCTGAAATGCAGAAAAATACCCTGCTTTCACAGTACCTTTACCAAAAAAATGCATTGCATTGTATTTTTTTTAATAGTCTGTTTAGTCATTGCCAGATGGATTTGCTCGTCTGGTACTTGAGAACTACTATGACATCTGTGACAGCCCCTGAACTTCCTGTTTGGGCTGTCTTGGTTGGCTGAGCTCAGGCTCCCTGAGAGAAGAATAGGAAGTCCATCAGCCGATAGCTGACACCTGTTCTAGTTGTTCATCAGCTTTATAAGCTGCTGGGATCAGCCGCTCTCTCTCTCTCTGGTCCTGGACTTTGGGTTAAGTTGTATGGGTTTGTTTGTTTGTTTTATACATTTTTACACATTAGCTGTCACTGAACCACACACACACACACACACACACATTACATTACTGATAGTACTGATCCAGATACTTAGTTTGTTTTGTTAAATCATGTTTGGTCAAAATAAATTTCGGTTTCTCTGGTAAAGTGTGGTCCTCTCCTCTTTGTCCTTCCTGGAGCCAGGTCGTGACACATCATGTTATAGTGAGATGGGAAGATGAGAGCTCTCGACCTGTAAGATGTTCCCTGAACGTCCTTTAAAGAAGACCATCACCCTTCACACACGCAGCCTCGACTGCTCCTTCGCTGATATAAACTCTTTTATTTGGATAATCTTTTTCCATGAATCCGACTTCAAAACAAGAGCATCTCCCTGTTGAGTTTGGGGAAGGAGGCGCCACTGTTCTCCTGTGGCACCTGGCCCACTTCTTCCTCTGCACGTTCATCCGTCATGTTCATGTTCTCATTTTGTTTGCATGTTAAAGTTACTATGTGCTGTGGATCGGATTTTGGCGAACTTTTAATTCCTACTTTTCACAATTTCAGCTGAAAACTGTGCACTTTTTACGTGTTTTGCTGACCTTGTTCTTGATATATCCAAATACTTTTGAATTTGTTAAGGACACTTCAACTGATGGCATACAGGCTGAAGTACTGTAACGTTTACAAGGCATCTAACTGAAGCAATTAGCAGCTTTTTCAGGTTTCAAGCCCTCATTGACACCGATGCAAATACTTTTTAGACGGATATTTTCCTCCTCAATTAAAAAAAATGGATTCTGTCCACATGACTAAATATCTCCACACAAGAACACAAAACCAACTACAAATGCGATTATAAGCATCCTGGACATGTTTACATCAACAATCCCTGAAATACTGAAGAACAACAGGGTTTTGTGCCAGAGAAGTAGTGCAGCGATGCCAAGATCAGTTGTGAACTAAGGCCCGCGCAATGTCGAGGTGTGGCATCATTGCTTCTCAAACCTCATACAGTTGGACGTAATCAAAAAATTCCAAAAACGCACTTTAAAAGGTGAAAAGAAATCTCAGTTTGAGTGGCCCAACACACAGTTTGGTTGTGGATGAGAGGCGCAAACGTCGAGGAAAGTGTACGTTTTGTCAAATATCTGTTTCAGTGTGGACATGGCTGAAGATTTCTTCATGATATAGATTTACTACCAAACTGAATACAAAGCAGTCAAATTATTTTGACCTGAATTAATATTAAAATGCAAGTTGCACATGCATTCATCAGCTACAATAACAAATTCTACACATTTACACCCACTCTAGTACTTTTACTTTGATTTTTTGCTGCTAGGTTGTTCTTACTATCAGTAGTATCTGGAATACATGACTTTTACTTGTAATTAAACATCTGTACGTTGTTGTTTCACCACTTTTAGTCAAGTCAAGGATCTAAATACTTCTTCCACCATTTCTTCCATCCCATTTTGTTTTTAACTGTAGCAAATCTGTACTTCAAAATCCTGCATTTGATATTTTTTAGTGGAATTCACCATGTAGGTAAATGGATATTAGTCAAATTCCAAAAAAATGTAGGCATGCGAAAATGGAAGAAGAGGCAAGAATGACATATCGATACTGTGGAATTTAGGGTCGGATACTGATTTTAGGGAGTAGAAATTCTGATATATTGGCCAATATTGTCTTAAAATGTGTACACCTATCAGGCATGACATTATGACCACCTGCCTGATTTTATGTTGGTCACCTAATGTGGTAAAAACAAATGCTCTGAGACACTGAGCATGGAACTCTGGAGAGGACCTCTCAGGGTGTCCTATGGGGTCTGGAACCAGGATGTTGGCAGTGGATCCTTTGGGTGCTCTGGCTTGTGCAGTGGGGCCTCTGTCAGTCAAACTTGTTCCACTGCATCCTGTTGATGCTTGATCAGAATGGGTTGTAGGAAGTTTGGAGGTCAAATCAACATGTTGGGCCATTGTCATGTTCCTCAACATGTTCCTGATTGGTTGATGTTGTTTCCATGTGGTGGGGTGCATTTTCCTTCCGGGGTAGGGCGGTGACATTTGGGAGTGGCATTTGCATGAGGGAGTGTGCTTGTTGTGGGACAATGTTTATTCGGGTGTCAACGTCTCATCAACTTGGATGGCAAAATCCCGGATCTTCCAGCAGAACAGCACATAGTACCAACATGAGCAATATTACCATGAAGACAAAGCCTGACTCCGCACCACTACCAGCTCTGCTACATGTGCTGCACACAGTCAGAGCTGCCCAACTGTGATGACTCTGTTTCTGAATAAGCATCTATTTCTGTAAAAGACATTTTTAATATTGGCGCTTATCAGGCAACATATGCTGATATAAATAATACATTTAGCCTCCTGAGACTTGTCGTGCTCATAAACACAACTTCACAAATATTCCAAACTAGTCCAGCGAACATTCAGGAATAACTTATGTCCCATGGCAGTGTAGTAAAATTCATGCAACGAAAAAAAGCACACATAGAAGCAGCTGCTTGAAGGAAGAACTCGCCCCTACATACTCCCACATTAGCAGTTGCTGCGTTGCATCTTGGTCTATTGAGGCTCCTGTCAGCGAGAAAATCTGCGCCTCCTCCGTGATGAATGCCTCCCCGTGCGATCGTTGAGTGTCTGCATGAAATGGCGACGACGGCAAGAAGCTCTTCGATGCTTTAAAAAAAAGCTGCAGATGTTTCGTTGGATTCTGTTTTTCCTCGCTCTGGAAGTATCTCGACGTGACGTTTGCAATTTACCTGCACGAGCAAATGCAAAGGCGGCTCCGAAACGTGAGCTACAGCGCCAATTAAATGTGCATTTTTCAGCCTGGAAATCACACTTACATCACATCTTCATGCTTCATTTGACTTATATATAAAAATATCTGGAAAAAAGTCAAACTTTGCTTCTGTTTTTTTTTTGAACATCTAAAGCACCCAGATGTTAAATTCATGCCGCCTCCTATGAGCTCCACCGGTGTGCTTATGCTGATGGATGAGATGAGCTGCACCTTATGTAAATATGTAAAGCAGTGCAACATTACCTTTTCTTTACAACTGTAACATGCAAATTATTGTGGATCATCTGCAGAACCTGAGAGCAGGAGGAGGGTCAGCTATGGAGCCGTATGCATCAGAAATGTATAATAAAGTACCCCCCCCCCAGGTCTAATAAAGATGTATGTGTTATTCTCTGGCTCTTCTTCTAGCAGCTTTTTTTTTTTGCTGCTATATCCGTCTTGTGTATGGAGGCAGGTTCAGCTTGCTTTCCTCGTTCTGTGATATTTACACACTCTAAAAATTAATTAGAAAACAACTTAATAGAGTGGCTGAGAGCTTCATCAGCAGGCCTAACGATGTTCGCCTACACCAGGCTATTTGGAGATGAAATCTAATTCACACAGCACCTTAATCTAATTCAAACACCACCGCAAAGATTATGACTGGCATCTAATTATAGATGGCGTGCGCGGTGATCGACTTCGGAGGGCGGATGCTCGGAGAATGAAAAAGTTGCGCGGCATGTAAATCACACGGGCTTTTTGTTCTGTCAAAACAGGATTGTGCGAATAGTTCCGGCGATAAAAGGCCTAATGTCTGATTTGTCTTTCGCAAAAGAAACAGATCGGGGCCTGATTGCTGCCGCTGTCACATTAGCATCGAGCCCCGGCGGATGTGCTGCCGCTCGGGCTGAGTCATGGAAACGGGATGAAAAGGTGCACGGGTTGTGTTGCTGTCGTCGTCGCCTTCATCCACTCGCTCCCGTGTTTCCTTATCTGCTTAAGATTCCGCATCATCTGACGCCTTTTTTTTCCCGCTTCGTGATTTTCCCCTTATCCTGCTTTTGCATAAATTTTACAGTTTCACACTGAAAAACATCATTTCATGCTTTATTTTGCTTGTTTCTCTGGCTGTTAAACTTTTTTTTTTAAGGCTTACTGTGGAGTTGCAGCCATGACTCTGTCCATTCAGCCTCACTCGATTTACTGGAGCTGGTGAACGTTAGCTGTGATGTGAATATTCTTGCTTGAACCAAATTTCTTGGTCTCTGGAAGGTTGATGCCACATGTTCCAGCAACACATCTGTATACAGACAAAGAAGTGAATTTAGTGAGATATTAAACTCTAGTAAAATACCTGACAGAGGTCATTCAAATGAAACTTATCCATCCATCCATCCATCCATCCATTATCTTCCGCTTATCCGGAGCCAGGTCGGGGGGGCAGCAGTCTAAGCAGAGAGGCCCAGACCTCCCTCGCCCCAGACACCTCCTCCAGCTCTTCCGGTGGGACCCCGAGGCGTTCCCAGGCCAGCCGAGAGACATCGTCCCTCCAGCGAGTCCGAGATCTCTTCCCCATGGGACATGGCTGGAGGAGTCTGCAGGGCTCCAGCGTGTCCGAGGTCTACCCTCGGACACGCTGGAGGGACTATACCTCTCAACTGGCCTGGCAACTGAACCGAAAGAGTAAAACTGTGGCACGTACAACCAAAACACGTGTCCGAGGTCTACCCCGAGGCCTCCTCCTTGTGGGACATGCCTGGAACACCTCCCCAGGGAGGCATCCCAGGTGGGACAAATGAAACTTAGTTATTTATTAAATTTGTCCTGACAGAGCGTAGACAGTAATTCTATTTTTGTAATGCTGGTCAGATGATGACGCGTGACATTAAAAGAAGAAGAAGAAACCTTTATTGTGACGAATACATTTTTACAACATCGTGAAATGTTGTTTTTGCATATCAGCCATGGTACGGCACCCCTGGAGCAGGAAGGGTTAAGGGCCTTGCTCAAGGGCCCAACAATGGATGCAGTGGGGTTTAATCCTCTGACCGTCTGATCAGTAGCCCAGGGACTTAACCATTGTACTACCACTACCCCCCCACTGAAGCTGTTACTTGTAGTTACAGTGTTCTGGTGTCTTTCAGCTCTGTGTTTTGGTTGTACGTCCCACATTTTTACTCTTTCGGTTCAGTCGCCAGGCCAGCCGAGAGGCATAGTCCCTCCAGCGTGTCCGAGGTCTATTCCGAGGCCTTGGGGTAAACCTCGGACTCGCTGGAGGGACTATGTCTCTTGGCTGGCCTGGGAACGCCCTGGGGTCCCACCGGAACAGCTGGAGGAGGAGTCTGGGGCGCGACCCAGCCCCGGCTAACCGGTAAAAGATGGATGGATGGATGGACGGTTCAGTTGCACCAATGTCATTATCCTTGTCAATGGCCTTAATTACCAGCAGGCCCAGTTCCAGAACCAAATCACTTGAAACTGGCACTAAAAACGTGATCGTCGTCCACCATGAAGTGACTTTCACTTGGTTTATAAACGTCTACGGCTGATTTTATGTAGATCTAACAGTCGTAACATGCAAATACATGTAACTTTATGTCCATCAGTGGCAACAGCAAAATCATTTCTTGCAATGAAAGCCAAGAAATCGATGTTGGAAACTAGACCTTTCATATGAAAAATAAAGTCTTGCAAGTTCTAACTGTAGTTCCCAGCGATCAGATAAACAGTGCTGGAATTCCTACAAGCACAGCGCGGCATCATTTTTGCAGCAATATCCTCCGAAAGTCAGAGGCAGCCCACACGACTCAGCAGATCTGCGCACTTTCGATTAGGGTTTTACTGACTGCCCTGCATGATGCACCAGGCAGGAGTTCCCACTCGCAATTAAATGCTGACATGCTCCTGATTCATATTTCAGCTGCGGGTGCAAAATATTAAACCAAGGGTTGCAGTGCATGCTTTGGCACCGATGTGGAACTGGGTCCGGTCATCAGTTGTTATCACTCCCTTAGATATGGCTATTGGGCGCCTCTTCCACCTACTAATGGGCTCAGTAGGCTGATGTCACCTCATTAAATGGCGTTGATGGAGTATATTGGACAGATATGAGAGTTTGCTGGAAAATAGACTTTAGTTTCACTTTTGGCTTTTCTCATTCTGTTTTGGTTACGTTGAGCATAAAGATCATGGGTAAGGGTTACGTTTTGGGAGGGGGGAAGTGCTTCTTCTCTCCTGTAGCATCCTGTAATGGGCACAGCATTGCACTCTTGGCCATAATATCAGGTTGGAGGCCAGCAGCAAAGATTCACATGCACTTATTCGCATGAATATGAACAGGACGGATGATAGCACACCCTCTAAACCTTGTTGTAGGGGCTGTTTGCCCGGTTTGAACCATAATCAGGGCCATTTAATAGGTTGATGACATTCATATAGGGTTGCCTTGCTTCCAGCTGCAGCAGCCAGTGAGAAAAAGATCGAAAAACTGCACTTAATACCACCTGCTTGGTGTTAAACATCAGACAGATACAGTTAGTGACTAGCCGGCGAAGGAAAAAGGAAACCAGATGGTACCTTCAGGAGTTGGTGGAGAACAAAACGGAGCAAAAACATTCGTGAGTGTTGGACTTAGATCCACAAGGGTCCATCTAAGAATTCTTTAAAATGTACGTTTTTATATGTTTGTAGGAGATCGAAGCTTTTTTGACTGATTTCAATAAGCACTAACTATTCCTAATTGGAATGCAGCCATTATTAGTGTTTTTAATTCCAAGAAGGAAGCACACATTAGTGAATACAGTCAAATCAGGTCCACTATCTTGAGCTAAACCTATAAAAAAAGAGGCACCTATTGCAAAGATTTTCTACTGTACGGGTATAAACGTTTCAGCCGTGAGCCATCATCAGCACAAAAAAACATTACAGCACCTGCCACAGCCTGCAGACAGGAATTTTCCTCCTATTTGCTAAATGCACTCAAATTCGCAGCAACAAAAGAACGTCGACTGGAAATGTGGCCATTAAAGCCTTTGTAGTGATGCCTCCAGACCAGCCGGTACAAAGTCAAGGGCTCTTTGTTCAGAGATGCTCCTGAGCAAATCATATCCTTGTGTGTTCTTTAAAATGACGACCCCATTAAAAACGGCGCCGCTGCGTTTCGAGGTGATTGCACGCAAACGTTTTGAGAATGAGCTTGTCGACCGCATGGAGCACTGACCTGCAGGATTCTTTTTGTGCAGATGAATGGAGGGACCTTCATCCGAAAGAGCCGCATGGATTCTGTCTTGAACTTGTCGTCCAACGTGACTCCTCTTCTCTTCTCCCTCACACATTTTCTCTCAAAAAAAAGCAGAATCAGTCTTTCTATCCCTGCTTGTCCCTGCCTTTGACACTGTTTTCAATAATTACGGTTTGCATTTTTTCTCCTGACCTCGCCCCATCAGGGCCACTGTTGTGTGAAATACTAGTAATTGCTTCGAACATCACCCTGACTCCAGCCTCTTCAACAGGTTCTCTTGGAGCAGACAAAAAGCGGTGCACAATGTTACAGAGAGAGGTGTATTTTTATTAAGCGCGAAAGATAAATGGGCAAAAATGAGTCGGCTATGACTCATCAAAGTTTCTCCTCAAACATCATTTAAAGTGCGGGGATAGGATGAGTTTGCTTCTGGCTCATTACCAGCTTCAGTAAAGCTACACTTTCCAGACTTCTCTGTTTGCCTCCCACATCGCAGCTGCAAATATGTAGGAGAAATTAATGTCCTATTAAATACCAATGAATAATGTTGTTGCTAGCATTTAGAATATACTCTGCAAACTAAAAATTAACCTCTATGGGATTGGAAGGAGTAGGGTAGTCATTAAAAACTAAAATCTTGATCTAGATCAGCTCTGTTTTTCATTAAACCCTCTAAACCAGCAACCTTTTTTTGCACCATGGACCAGTTTCAAGCTTGAACATTTTCTATGGACTGGTCATCGTGCTCATAACAAATAATAATCTTTTTTTAAATTTAAAAAATGTGTCCTAATCGAATAAAATTACAGTAGTCCCTCGCCATATCGCGGTTCACTTTTCATGGTCTCACTGTATCGAAGATTTTTAAATTGTGTATAAAATACGTCGGGGTGCCCCGATAGCCTCGTGGTTGTGTCACGGGACCTGCATGCCGAGGCATAGTGGCTTTGCCGGGTTCGAGTCCGACCTACCCCATGTTCTTCCCCACTCTCTCTCCTGTTTCCAATTCTATCCACTGTCCTGTCCTCTCCAATAAAGGCTGAAAACGCCAAAAATAAATCTTTGAAATACGTAGCATACAGCAGATGACTAGACGCACGTATGGAAAACGCAGCTACAGCTGCTTCCGCTTGAGCGAGTCGGTCGCTGATTGATTGGCGGTGATGGAAGCCAGGCAGAACCTGCAGTCCCACATGGTGAGCGATTACTGGAAATGACCGTCAGAGAACCGGTGACAGTCTGTAGGATTACCCAGAACATTATCATCAGTTTCTCGGTAGGCAGCCGGACGTCCTCGGTGTCGGTGTGTTTAAAATACGGCAAAGTGGGCATTGGATAGCTGCGTCTCTAGTTCCATTATCGGACACAGCTGCAGAAGCTTCTCTTGATGGAATGTTTAAGAGTGTAGAAAGTTTTTAAGAGCATAGGAAGTGTTTATAAGAGTATGGGAAAGGTTAATAACAGTGTGGGGAGGGTTTATAAAGCCTGGAATCTAACCCCCGCAATAGACGAGGGATTACTGTACTTTGTGTTGATAAATATGTGTTTACTTTTTCAAATCTGTCGCTGTTTTCAAAGAAGCTCTCCAGAGACGTTTGTTTTTTATTAATTTTGCCAGGGGGTCAGATTGACGAGTCAAGCACTTGAAGCGAGCACAGACGGAAGTGACGGGATATGCATCTCGTCATTTTTCAAAATAACACACCCTGCAGACTCTGTCGATAATAAAATAAAACGTTTTTATTCTTTCTGTGCGGCCAAATGACCCACGGCCTGGCACCGATCCACGGCCCGGTGGTTGGGGACCGCTGCTCTAAACCACAAAAACCAGCAGCAAGTGTAAAATGTGTGTCCCGTTTAAAAAATTCCCCAAGTTCCCCCAACCAGGAACTGTCCAAACAGAAAAAAAATCGTCAGATTTTGAAGTTTGTCAGTTTCTCCAACTCGTCTTCATTCTTAAAATTGTAATATTTTGTTGAAAATTCCTTAATTCTGCACGACTCATTTAAAAATTAGGCAAGCATAAACTGTTGGAATTCTATAAAAATCCAAAATTCTTGTGTTCCCTGATGGATCTGGGAAATCATCAGTGACTTAGATGTGACCAACATTCATGTAGTGAAAATTTTGAGGCTTCTTGGTCGAGCTGGGTTGAACTGCAGGCAGTGTAGGATGGAAACAAAATGAAAATCTTAGGAGTTGAATGTCTTTAGTACGTGGAGCCACCTTTATTTTTCAGGTATTAGAAAAAATCTCGTACGTGCTGATGCCAGGTTTGTTCAACTTGTGCAGAATAAAAAAGGAAATTCACATTTTGTTTTCGTCTTTTTTTAAAAAAATAATTCATGGAATTGTAACTGTGCCATACTGACATTTCTAAGTTCTCCATAGACTTTCTTTTTTTATAACGCAGTGGAAGAATGAGCGCACAGTAAGTAAGAACAATAATCGCCTAGCAACTGTCTGGGCTGCATTAAATCAAATAATACATCTAAATATATGATTTTTATTTGATCCTAACCTTGAAAAAATTGAATTAAAAGTAAACTCATTAAAGCTTTGCAACTTTAATAATAAAGGTAGAAATGAACATTGGAAAAAACGCAAGAGGCTGTGTTCGGCAGTAAATATGAGAACTATTTGTCCCCATCTTTTCTATTGTTATCAGCTAATTGCACACCTTGAAACCCCCTCCTCTCCCCCTGAAAAACATCAGAATACTTTCGGTGACTCATCTGGATTTCAGTGTTTGAATGTTCCATTTCTGAACACTGTGCTTCAGGTTGAATACCTTCTGCCCCCACCTCTCCCATGATCTGAAGGAGCTGTGGGCGGAGGCCAGCGCGGCTTCCATCCACTGCTCTGTGGTGCGCAGTGGCCCTAAAGCCACGTCCAGGTCCCAGCAACCTGGTTTAAAATCCAGCGGCCGCATATTCTCTGCTCTTATTGTAAGACGCTTCTCTTTGTGAAAACTGCAGGATGTGTTGATAATGTGAGGAGATTCCAGTCAAACTGTTTTAAAATTATTTTGGAAACAGGTTGCATTAATGTTTTAGAGTTACAACAACTTTTAATTAAATTATATTCAAGCAACAAACTACACTGAGTTCGATTAATTCGCTGCAATCAAAGGTGTTTTGAATTAAGAATTCACAATTTCTAACATTAACAAAAGTCTTCTAGGTGATTCCTCATAAAATTAAATTGTTCCCATTTGTTTTCCAATTTTAAAAATCAATTTTATTATATTTTTAGTATTTTTGTTGTTAGCATTTGGCACTTTGTGGTGCATTTTTCACTTAAGTACATTTTTTAATTGTAGTATTTTTAAATTTAATTGTGCATTTTGTTATTTATTTGTCTATTTTCGTATTTATTTGTATTTGTTATACACTGTAACAACAGAATTTCCCCTTGAGGACCAACAAAGTAATAAAGTATTTGTATTCTATTCTATTCTAAAATGCTGGAGAAAAACATGTTGACACTTCCTGCAGTTCAGCCCGGTTCAGCTAACGCTTCTCAGAATATTTGTCATGTGACTGTTGGTTGCAATTGTGTGAATCATGGCTTTATGATTCTGTAGACAAATGGAGAATTTTTATTTCTTTACAGAATGTGGTTTGAGTATTTCCATTCATTCTTTCATTCTATTCTATTCTATTCTATTCTATTCTATTCTATTCTATTCTATTCTATTCTATTCTACTCTACTCTATTCTATTCTCAAATGCTGGAGAAAAACATGTTGACACTGCCTGCAGTTCAGCCTGGTTTGGCTCAGAATTCTCAGAATATTTGTCACGTGACTGTTGGTTGCAATTGTGTGAATCATGGCTTTATGATTCTTCAGAAAAATGGAGAATTTTTATTTTTTTTTCCAGAATGTGGTTTAAGTAAATGGGCAATTTTTTGCAAATTTTTAAAAGAGGCATGTAGAATACAGTGACAAGTCTGTCTGTAACCATTGTCCATGTCGCTAGCTGATACAACTAAATATCTATATCTATATAACTTTACTGAAATTATCTTCTCAAATGTTGTTATTCTAAATCAAGGGCTCAAAAGAACTCACATTTTAAGGCACTCCTAAGGACTATGTGGTCATACCGCCTTGTGGATGTCCGATCCCGTCAGATCTCGGAAGCTAAGTGAGGTCGGGCCTGGTCAGTACCTGGATGGGAGACTGTGAGGGAACACCAGGAAGCCTGGGTGGATGCAGTGTGAGAGTGAGTGGTTGGTGGTGGTTGGAGGGGCCGATGGCGCAGACTGGCAACCTGGCCTCTGTCAGGCTACCCCAGGGCAGCTGTGGCTACATATGTAGCTTACCACCATGGAGTATGGAGTGAATGAGTAATGCAATGTAAAGCGTCTTTGAGTGTCTAGAAAAGCGCTACATAAAACTAATGCGTTATTATTATTATGTTGTTCATGTATAATAGAAATGTGCGTTTAACTCAAATATTTGTTATAAGAAGCCAAAATGTGTTATTTGTGTGGGTTTACGTTCCTATGAAGTCGTATTTCAGACAAAATCAGCCGTTGCGGTTCCCCAGCACTTACACAATGCGTCTTCAAGTGACGGTAATAACGGAGATGGAGGCTTTCTGCTGTCGTACCTCTTACTATGTTGGAGCACCCGCTCGCCTGCTGCGTACTTTGAGCTCTCTTACTGGAGGCAAAGAGCCTTTTTGCCTGTGTTGTTGATTGGTAACACACAGGCCAGTGGGTGGGTGGATGCATATTTACTTGCTGTCAGTCTTTGTGCTCCAAATAACGGAGCCCGTTCCCAATTCATAATCACAAATTCTGCCGAATGATGAAAACAACAACAAAAAGCACCATGGTAACCTTCTGTATTTTAGCATCTTCTTTGATTCATTTTATTTTTTTAAATGCTGCTAAAAAAAAAACCTGCTCAGAAGTATTCATGTGTGAGTGCACTGTGAATTGGAATGAACGTCCAGTGTTTTCTTGAGGTGTTCTCTTAAATTCAGTTTGATTTCTCCTCAATATCCTGTCTTTCATTTGTCGCCTAGCAACAGCTCAATTGTTCCACAAAAAATAAAGGACGTATTTACATTAATTCATTTTCTGAACTTGGCGCCACTGCTTGGAACACATCGTTACTTTACAGATACTGACAAACATCTCGTGTTTGAACTCTTCCTCTGTGTATCGACTGTGTGATGTGAGCTGAGGCAACCAGGCCAAACTAATCAATCAGAATTCACTCAAACATGCCTGATGTGAAAAATATCTCAGATCACCCAGGTCAGCCCTGAACCTCAAAATGACTAATTAAACCAGTTGGCAACACAGGCTTCCATGTGCTAAATTTAGCACATGAAAAGATAACGACAGTGATAAGGAAGCAGGTTTAATGAGTAAATAAGGCATGTGAGGGGAAGAAGGAAAGAGGTAAGTGTAAATCTCACGCAGCCCTTGACATTGGCCCAATGTTTGGCGATATTTGTAAGGAGAAATTCATTTTCCTCACCTCTCTAGATTAAATGTTGAAAAATGCTTGTATTGAACTTTCCCCATTGTAGTGTTGAATCCAACAGCTTTGACTGCAATGTCAACTTCAAGTGCACCAACACAATGGCACATATTGGCAGTTGAACCTAAATCCAGTTCTATTTGTACATACATCGATCGGGCATGACATTATGACCACCTGTCTAATATTGTGTTGGTCCCCTTTATGTGCTCAAAAATACTTCGAACCATTGGGCATGGACAAGAGGACCTCTCATGGGGTCTGGAACCAGGACTTTGGCAGTGGATCCTTTGGGTTCTCTGGCTTGTGCAGTGGGGCCTCTGTCCATCCAACTTGTTCCACTGCATCCTGTTGATGCTTGATCACAATGGGGTGTAGGAAGTGTGGAGGTCAAATCAACATGTTGGGCCATTGTCAAGTTCCTCAACATGTTCCTGATTGTTTGATGTTGTTGCCATGTGAGGGTAGGCCAGTGACATTTGGGATTTCCATTTGCATGAGAGAGTGTTTGTTCTGGGACAATGTTTATTTGGGTGTCTAAGTCTCATCAACATTGATGTTAAAATCCAAGGTTTTCCATCAAAACACCACATAGTACCAATATGATCAATGCTATTCACTTCACCTGTTAGTGGGCATGAGGTTGTGGCTGATTGGTGTATATGCTAAAGATAGCAATCTTAGAGAGAAACCATGAACAGCGAGGACATTGTGTGGTTCGAAAAATGTTGCTGATTGTGCCCCGAGTATAACTAGTCATCAACACCTGCACGGCAGCTTTTCAGAGCCAGCCTTCCCAGAAAACAGCCCTGAACAAGGATCTACAAGTGTCGTTCTTTGTCCGCGCCCACCTCAAAGAAACCCACTAATTTCTGCGGTGGAAAATAGCCTCACGTTAAAGCCGCTTTGCTGCTGGTCTGACTGGTTGTGGACAAAAAGTAATACGAGGTCAACACAACTCTTTCTTGAAAAATGAAGTTGTGCGACCTCGACCAATCAGATCAAGCCACACACACCCCCATCCCTGATGAATTAGCTCAGTTTAATCCATGTGAATGGCGTGTTTGTAGTGACGCCAATACCAGACTGAAATATCTGTGGAAGTATTAAGTGAATTGCTAGAGAATGTTCTCCAGACGTTTATGGCTCCTGGATGATTTATCCTCCAGACTTTTGTCATCCTCTGGTTTTACTTCTAGCGCCATCGTAAGGTTGATTTATAAGATTCTGAGTGAAAGTTCTCAAACTATTGGATGGATTGCCATGAACTTTTGTTGTGACTTTAGTGTTTCTCTGACAAATGTAATTGCAGTCCTTTATTTTATGACTATGTACTTCAACCAATGGCATCAGCAAATGTTTAAATGCTAATAAGCAAACGTAGTAAACATTAGACCCACTAAACAGAACAATGTTAGAATTTCTATTTAACCACTAGCATATGTGTAGACTTGGACTGGTATTGTTTCTTGTTGTCATCTATGCATTCATGGATATATGAGGTTATATACAAGAGTTGAGAGGTGTTATTTTGCTCGCTGTTCAGCGGCGATTCATGAACCCTGCAGGCTTCATTGTGGGTCGACACAAAAGCTGTGGGAGACATTTCTAAAGGTTTTTCCAGCTTTTACTTCAATGACTTCATTCTCACAACAACAACATGTACGGCTGTGTTGATGATATTAACTCACTGCTATTTTTCATGGTCATTTTTCTCGCTGGGCTACACAAAGTTCATATTCTCACTCTCAGTCCTGCTTGCAAAGCCATCATTGGCTCGGCTGGTAGGTGTTTACACCAGAACCCCACCAAAGATGGGGACGTTAAAGGTCTCAGGTTGTCCTCATTGTTTCAGGAACCATAGGCAGACTGTGGCTCAGGTGATAGAGCGGGTTGGTTGGCGGGTTGGCCGGCGGGTTGGTCGGTGGGTTGGTCGGCGGGTTGGTCGGCGGTTTGATCCCCGGCCCTTCCGCATGCCGAAGTGTCCTTGGGCAAGACACTGAACCCCAAGTTGCTCCCAATGGTACATTAGCGCCTTGCATGGCAGCTCTGTCGCCATTGGAGTATAAATGTGTGTGTGAATGGGTGAATGCGAAACACATTGTAAAGCACTTTGGATACCACTAAGGTAGAGAAAAGCACTATATAAGTGCAGACCATTTACCATTTTACCATTTATAGGAGTCTAGAGGACTTTGACGTAAAAGGTGCGATCAAGACGTTGTGGGATTGCATCTATAGAAAGTAAAGTTGATTGAAATATGTTCTCTATCCACTTCAAGGTAGTCCTCTAGTGCAGTCTTACACTGTTCCCAGTGCTCCTGCCACATTGAAAACGCTCTTGGAGGTTCAGTTCTTACCAATTGCAGGTTCACATGTGCAGGTTCACCATGGACCTAAAGCCTGATACATGGTTCACGGGAAGAGCAACACCAGGAAATCGTCGGACTGTCGGACTGTCAAAGTTCTACTGTAATGCTGTGACGTGTTGAGGAAGTACATTTGAAGCAAACAAGCTGAGCTGTGGCGCGTCAACGGGAGCTGCACAGTTCCTTCTTGCCATTACAGGATAATCATCGCTCTCCACCTGCCCTGCTCGCCAGATTTAGCTCCCTGTAATTTCTCCCTCTTCCACTAAATGAAATTCAAACTCCATGGTCACCGTTTTGACACAGTAGGATGGCGATCCGGTGCATGTCAGAGATTGTGGTGGTTGCACTGACAGAACAGGACTCAATCATCATACATGACAGGAGCACTGGGAGCCATGTGCACAAGACTACTTTGAAGGGAATAGCAGTCACATTTAAATCAGGCATTTACAGATTGTGTTTACACCTCAGGATGTTACAATAAAACCTTAACCTTATGAATGTGGAACTAAACACTAGCAGGTTCTCGGTCACCCTGCTGATCTGATGCGCCTTCCCCAGTCTTGGAAACTCGTCACTGTAGAACTGTGGTTGTCGATGATGATCCCTGATATCAAGATTTGGTCAGTTTGAGACAGAATTTCAAGTTTGCTCTCTGTGCAAGTTTGAGGTCCAGAGTGAAACGACAAATGCGCACCTGCAAGTGGTCACAATGGGACTTCTAGGCAAAACGTGGCAGGAGTGCTGCGGGCAGTGTATCGCTGCACAAGAAGACACCTCCAGCTGCCAATTGCTTTTTTATAGACACATTAGCCGTGTCCCAATTCAGAGGCTTCCTTTGAAGGATGCAGCCTTCCTGTCCTTCGAAGGATGCAAAGGCCGCACCTGAGCATTTGTTAAATGAGACAGTCTTGCCTGCGACGGACTTCCCGCTTGCGTCGTTACACCCCGTAGCGCCGCTCCTGTTGTGTAGTAGCAACCCTGACTGCCGAATTTATACCCCAAGGATCAGGATAAGATGATGTTGTAATTTTACCTTTTTTTTTGACTGAATTTGATCCCAAAGTTATTATATTTGTTTTTAATATTTTTCATGTACTTGAAGACTTGAGGGGCTTGTACTGTCCGGTTGTACTGGACCAAACTGTCTGAAAAACAAGAAGCGTTCACAGCTGGTTTAAATCTGTTAACATCTACACTGATATGATCTTCAAATCTTATAAATAATAATAATTATAAATTTTCTTCTTCTCCATATAATAATTTAAATAAAGATTAAAGGATGTCGAGGTGGCTACGAACCACCTCGACATCCAGGCTTCTCCGCGAGATGGGAGTACGCGGGAAAGCCCATGAGCAGACGATCAAGGACCTCTCCAGAGCTGCTGAAAAGGGAAGCCAGTGGCTGTGGATGAAAAGGAAGGACTCCACTTGGGCCTTCAAGTGAGCAGATGGCATCTCGGGGGTGAGCCTGGGACGCTGGGATTCACTGCTGAATCGTCTGGAGGTGTCGCGGGCCTATCGGCGAAACACCTAGGAAAGAGCGCGCCCACTTGATAACCCAAAGGAAGCCATCTTTCACTTGACCATCCCACAGGGTCTTAGTAGGTGTCTCATGTGTGCAAGAAGGGATATCAACATCTCGTCCGACACAACAGTTAAGAGTATTGGCGAATGAAGAAGTCGTTTATGTGATGGTGGCAGTCAGAAAAAAATCGCCAGCCTCGGTAAAATATAACTTAAACACTGAAGCTGCACACCTGGACAGTAAACGTTTTAAACTGTAGCGGCTCACATCAATAACGTAACTAATCAATTTTTTTTAAAGCGAATTTTAACGTTTTTAACATTTGTACCATTAGCTGTTGGAGTGAGCTGTAGCACAATACTTGAATCCAGCTTGTAAAACTCCAGCCGTTGATTGAGCTGTCACCAATGCGCAATGAATCTTGGGATACGCTGGGCTGCGAAGGATCCACCCGATGCATCCTTCGCAGCCTGGGAGAAGAGGGACGCATTCGTCAGCCGCGTTTTAAGGAGTCTTCAAGTTTTAATGGAATGGGACAGCCTCAGTTGCATTCAGCCTTCAAATGCAGCCTTAGAGGGACGCAGCCCCTGAATTGGGACACGGCTATTCCCAGAACTTACCGATTACATTTCCTAGCTGCCAGTGCATGGCCATTTGATCCACTCAGTCCACCATGAGCAGTCTTTCGTAGCTTCATTAAAGACAACAGAGTGTATAAACCGCTCAATAAAGGTAAATAAATTTCTGATCAAAGCCTTGAAAAGCCCTTATGCATGTGTGTTGTATTTTACATGGCCGAATTGCTCTGAAGCTCTTTCTGTATTTCTGTTAATTGCTCTGTGTTGTTGAGCTGGGAGAAGGCTGCAGAGGAAAAGGAAGAAAAAAAAGAGTGGAAGTATAATCACCATCTGTTGTCAAGGTCATTTGCCACACTATAAACACATCCATCATGACCAGAAAATGTTCACAGTTAACTGGAAATGGAGTCGTTAGTCTTGGTGACATTTCACATTCAATATTTTGGATCATTGTGCAGTATAACAGCGCAGTAAAGAGCCGATATAACCACCAGACCAGAAATAATCACGTATTTGATCTTTCATTCATTTTAGCTACAGCGCTCAACTTTCTTTTCAACTAATAAAAATGGCGTTTTGATAAGTCAGCAGCCCAACTTGGCATCATGTGCCACACTCCGGTCTGCTCCCTTCCTTGACATTCTCCCTGTAACCTCTTCGAGATCCAGTCGGAGGAGTCCCAAGCATGCCCGCCGGCGATGCACACGGTGTTTCAGTTTTCTTTCATCTCAAATGCCAAAGCAAGGCTACATCCGCGTCTTGGCAGCTGAATTCAGGTTATTTCATGGTGGAATTCACCGCAAGACTGCGAGCGGGGCCGTGTGTGATCACGCCTTTGTTTTCCGTCCTGGATGAGACAGTTTTTGGATTTGATTCATTGACTTTCTCGCCACTTTATTGAAGCCAAACCGTGTTTAGAAACCAAAGGCCCATGGACCTGCGCTTGTTTCATTAGATGGAGTTTCGTAACCTGCCATCCCGCCTAAATTAGAGATTTTCTTGGCAGAGGGAGTCAAAACAAATTCAGTTCCAGCCTGTGTAACTTTAATTAAGCATGATGGACCTGCCCGCACTCTTTATCATAATTTTCCTTCTTTGGTGTTCATGTCATGTTCATTCCTCTGCCCACGCGCTGAGGAAGCATTTCACCTCAGCACAGTTGGACTCCAAGGTTGTACTCAGTCATTATGTTCAAAAAGTATTTCCAAGTAGCAGCTACTGATGTTGAGATCAGTTTTTTCTCGGTGCAATGCTCTGCTCCCAGTGAACTCTTACAAGTAAGGGTCTTATGGACATGACATTGCCTTGATTGTGTCAGACTTGTTCAGTTGAAGGGAGAAAATAGTAAGCTTCTCTGTAGGTCCTGATCTCAGGCCTCATCCACACGAAGACGAGCCCAGGCCTAAACGCACAATTGTTCATCGAACCCATGTATCGTCCACACCAAGCTGGCGTTTTGGGGGTCTGGAAACGATCATTTTTGACCCTAGGTCCCAGAGCTCAAAGACCTGAAAACGTCGTTTACGCGGCACCGTTGTTACACCCTGTCTGCGTCTTTTTCTGACACGCTTGCGTCATAGCTCCACCTCTCCATAAATGCAGCAAACTCAGAGAACGACGACAACAATGGCGCCGTATAGTGCTGCGTATGTGCTGCTGATAGTTCCGCCTCATGGTCCGTCCAGACTAGAATCCTACCAGCTCGTCCACTCGTATTTGCCGCCTGTTCTATGTTTACATCGTGTACAGATTTCTGCGCATGCCTAAAGTTCCGCTGCCAGTTTCCGCTTGTTTCTGTTATGACGTCACAGTGCCACCAACAGGCCTGGCATGTGTTTTACATCATTTTCAGGCGTATCAAGTGAATTCGTGTGGACAGACACATTTACTGAAACAGCTCCGTCTTAATGAAGAACATCTCTGAAACTATAAGCGTTTTGGCTTCGTGTGGACGGGGCCTTAGTCTCCCGATCCCAACCTCACCCTTCAGGTTTTCTTGTGAATTAGTGGCAGTGACACAACAACATGTGGGGCCTGACGCTGATCGTTTCATGCAGAACACTGTGAAACATCTCATTTATCCAAAGCTGCTCTTTTGAATTCTAAAAATATTTCTACAAATTAGAAACGAACAGTGCCAACATGCGCTACTGCTGCTTGACAGAATGTTGGATAGTTTCACTTAAATGCATTAGATGTAAACTCAGGCACATGAGGAAAACTCAAAGTTTGGTTGCATGGACAAACCTCAAGTGAGCTACCTCCTTGGCTTGTTAAACAGCCAATCATATCCCTTGATATGGTCGCCGCCCCTTTACTTGTTTAAATGCTAGTAAGCAAACTTAGAAAACATCATGCCCACTAAACAGAACAATGTTAGAATTTCTATTTAACCACTAGCATATGTGTAGACTTGGACTGGTATTGTTTCTTGTTGTCATCTATGCATTCATGGATATATGAGGTTATATACAAGAGTTGACAGGTTTTATTTTGCTCGCTGTTTAGCGGCGACTCATCAAACCTGCAGGCTTCATTGTGAGTCGACACAAAAGCTGTGGGAGACATTTCTAAAGGTTTTTCCAGCTTTTATTTAAATGACTTCACTCTCACAACAACAACATGTACGGCTGTGTTGATGATATTAACTCACTGCTATTTTTCATGGTCATTTTTCTCGCTGGGCCACACAAAGTTTATATTCTGACTCGCAGTCATGCTTGCAAAGCCATCATTGGCTAGGCTGGTAGGTGTTTACACCAGAACCCCACCAAAGATGGGGACGTTAAAGGTCTCAGGTTGTTCCGATTGTATCAGGAACCACAGGAGAGCGTCTGGAGGACTTAGACGTAAAAGGTGCGATCAAGAAGTTGTGGGATTGCATCTGTTGAAAGTAAAATTATGTTCTCTATCCACTTCAAGGTAGTCCTCTTATGTAGCATTACACCGTTCTCAGTGCTCCTGCCACATTTAAAAAGCTCATTTATCATCTCATTTATCCAAAGCCGTTCTTTTAAATCATAAAAATATTTCTGCAAATTAGAAATGAACAATGCCAATATGTGCTACTGATAGACACGTAATGAGTCGCGCTAAGAAAAGCGCTTGATGGAATGTTGGATAGTTTCCCTTAAATGCATTAGATGTACATCCCTGTGAAGGCACACGATGACAACTCAAAGTTTGGTTGCATGGACAAACCTCAAGCGAGCTACGTCTTTGATTTGTAAAACCTCCTTGGCTTGTTAAACAGCCAATCATATCCCTTAATGTGATTGCCGCGCCTTTGCTGTCTTTCCCTATGGCTTCTGTGCAGGTCTCCCAAGGCATGCTCGTCTGCCATTACCTGGCCTTTAAGGTCCAACCTCCCCTGGTGGAGGCTGTTAGCACCATGGGGTGGTATTTACCCTTGCAAGTCAATTTTCGCTGTCTAAAAACACTAATGATAATCATGTCTTTTCAACCAATTCCATCTAAGTGATGCACTGATGGCCTGCTTTAAGGGCTGACGGACTTGACGTCAGGGTTTGTGGGGGCCAGTGCGGTTTCCCCATCTGGTGACACCCAGGCTTTACGTGCCTGCTTTATTTATTGAGTATCTGCATAACATCATTTATTAATCCTTATTTATACTTATTTATTTCTGTGTGTTTCATTGCTGTGTTAATATTCCATTCAAATTATGAGCTAAAGTGATATTAGCTAAAGTGGCTAAATTCAAATAAGCCTTTTTTTCAGGTTTTTATGAAAACTGGGTCATTCCCTATTACCAATAATTGTAAATATTAAATAAACATTGTGGCTATACGTGTATATTTGGCTCACTTGTGATCAGGATAAATTCAGTATGGGCTGCAACTGATGATAATAATAATATTAGTTACATTGAAAAGTGGACTTTTCGTGACATGTGCATGCATATTTCATTGTTTGATTTTCCGTATTATGAGACACTAAGTCGGGTATATCATAGCTTAATGAACTGTTCAATCTTTAGGGACTTCCCAGAGTAAGTCTGATTTGGATGTTTACTCGACTGCTCCTTGTAAGTTGGAATCTCATTTCACATTTCTGAAAACTCCGATATGACGCGACATAATAAAAGCATCATGGAAATGGTATTTTTTTATAGCTGGAGATTAAAATATCAGAGCACATTGGCCTCCGCTGCTCCAATTTCGACCATTTATCAAATAATAATCGCTCTTGTGAGTCCTCCAAATGAATCACTGAATAGATTAGATTTGCATTTATTGTCATCAGTCCAAAGCACAAGCTGTTCCCTCTTCGTGGGATATTTACTGTCTTTGGCTCAGTGCTAATGTTGTCTGAGGAAATCCACAGTCAGTCTTCAAGCTATGTGCTGCTTTTAAGTAAAATATACTTGTTTTCATGCAAACGAGCCTCATTCTTCTTCACTGCTGTCTCATATTTACAGTTCACCATCATAAAAAGTGAAAAAAAAAGCATTGAAGAAGAAAATATTCCTACTTTTTGTTATATAATGCTCACTTTATTCTTCGTGTCGATCTTTATTTCCCATCAGATGTTGTTTGTAAAATCCCCCGATAGCTCCACATCTTACCTAAAGGGCAAATTTGCGTTGTCAGTCGATACCCTGAAACATGGCCTGATTGACACACGTCCACACGTGATTAGAAGGCGTGTTCGCTCACACACTCCCCCATAAGGATACCTTTAAATCTGTAAACATCACCACAGTGCCCCGCTTACATTTAGCAACAATGACAAATTGTCTGGGAACTCGCCAGAGGCTCTCCGTTATTGGTTTTTAAGGCAACATGAAGTCCCACTGGAGAGTCAGGCTGACCCAATAACAACAGAAATGGATTTATGATAAAAAGGTGCAGGGAACGCCGCCGTGGGAAGCTGAGCGACGGAGGAGGAGCTCTTTGGGGAGCGGAAACAAAGCAAGGAGGGTTTTTTTTTTTTTTTTGTCACGCTTGAATTTTTTGTTTTTTGCACAGATTCACAGAGCTGAAAAGGGAAGATTCAGAACAACACAGCTGGCCTTTACTCGACTTATCATTATTGGTAACACCTGATATTAAGGCACGCATTCACCATTAACCATTAGCGTATTAGCATGCATGCTAGCACCATATTGGCTTTTTATTAACTCCAAGCAGGTCCTGCACGTCACTTCCTCCTGTCACGTTTTTACTCACTGTGGGCAAAGCTTTAAATTAGGCTGAATTTACTTTTTAGTTCAATTTTTCGAAGCTTAGGATCAAACAGAAATCATATTTTGACATTTATGATTTAATAATAATAATAATAACAATAATAATAATAATCTCACCTTTATTGAGCTGCTCGGCCATGGAAACCCATCCATGAAGCTCTCTACTGCTGTGTTTGAGCTAATCTGAAGGCCACACCAAGTTTGGAGGTCTGTAGCTGTTGACTTTTACAGATGTTTGTAGAAGCAGTCTGCATGCCTCGGTGCTTGATTTTATACACCTGTGGTCATTGAAGTGATTGGAACACCTGAATTCAACTATTTGGAGGGGTGTCCCAATACTTTTGACAATATAGTGTATGTCCAGTTCCAGATGTTGGTTATTGATCTTCTTGGTTTCTAATAATCGGTATCAGTATCATTCGGACAACTTTGAAATTCCTTGAGTGATGCACAGTAGTTGGTATCCTTTTGGTTGTGTAATCTTCTCCCCCGCCACGTCAGTTTTAATGTTTCACAGCCCACTTCCACAACATTAGGGAGCAAAACTCCAAACGCACGCTGTCTTATATGTAATCTTATGTCATATAACGCTCGTTCGGTTTCGCCATCGCTGCGGAATGGAGATTTTTCGAGGCGATAATCAGCAGAAATAAGAGGCTTTCACAGTTAGGAATAGGAAGCCACACAGTATATGCGTGTCATTAAGACTATCTGCCCTTAGCTCTCTTCGTAAATCCAGAGGAGCACAGCTTGGTGTCTGAATCAGGGCGGCATTATCAAGCTGTCAACGCACACTGAGGCTTAAATCCCAGAATAACAAACCCTGGCGGCCCCCTCTTTAAATATGAGACTCTGGTCAGTCAGGAAATAGAGCCGCTGTCCTCTCACTCACCCTGTGCGTCTGCATTGTTAATGCTAAGTTGATGTGCGCGCATTAAAGAACGCTCCGCTCCGCCGCTTTCACAGCAGTGTCACGGCTCCGCGAGGTGGTCAAGAGCTCCACTTACCGCAGCGAGGCGGGTCAAACTGCTGCAGACGAATTATAAATGCTGTCAAACCGCTTTTTATGTGCTAACTGGCTCGCCGGCTTTTCTTTTTTCTTTTTTCTTTTTGATGTGTCTGACTGACACCTAACAAACTGGCGGAGTCAGAAACACCTTGCATTTAAGGCGCACCAATTCAGCACTTTGCATTCAACTGAATTTTAATGCAGAAACTGGGATAAAACACACACACACACACTCTGCTGCACACACACACACACTCCTTAACTCCAAGTCATGCCGCTCCTCAGCGCAAAGTCATGCTTCATCCCCGGCTGTGGATGAGCGTGTTGGCATGAAAGTTTGATTTATCCTCGTAATATCCATCAGGTCAGTGGGACCTTGGGAAGGCTCGACCATAAAATCAGGGCTCTGGCTGGGCCTTTTTAATACAGTCTCAGTAAAATGGCTGAAGGTCAACGGCACTCTCACTCAATCAGATAGAAAAAGCTCCTGCAGCCGGAGCAACTGTTGTTGCATTAAAGTGAACCGACGCGCGGCACCAACAAGACTCTGAATTAAAGACGCTGGTTTTTCCCCGGCAGAAACAATGACTGTGGGATGTTCCACGGTGTTGGAGAAAGATGCCCTCCCCCCCACGGAGAAGCCATTACTCTGAGGTGTAAAAGGTATCAGCTCTATAGGAGGATACGGTACAGGATGTCTGCTCTGCTGGAGAGACACCACTGAGTGAAATGTGTTTTCCACAAAAAAAGGGCTCTGATTTCCAGCTTCTCTTGTGCATGCTGCGTTTGCCATTTGTGCTAAGACAAACCTCAGCGAAGCGAACAGATCCTTCATCACCAGGCAGATGTGCAATTTAAGACACACTGCACATGTAGCATGCAGGCCTTCATGCTGGTCAAGGCAAGCATCTCTTCTGATTATTGCAAACATGACGGTAATGGAGCTGGCACGACTGTTGTCAAGTTTAACGTGACCCAGATCTGCCGGAAACCAGTGTATCTGTGCAAAACGGGAATCAGATTTTGCAAAGTAATTGGGCCATGTGCTCAAAGACAGACAGACGGATCGCTGGGCAGATGGAGTGTTGGAAGTTGCAGTGTGCAGCAGCAATTTGCACACCACTAAACCCACAGAACTTCCACTGAGCAGACATGAGGTTGATAAAACAAATGCTACTTTAAAAATACATACATATGTGCAAAAAAACTGACTGTACTGAGCAGAAAAATAGAATGAAAGATTCCGGCTCCTCTTCTTGCTCAGAATTATTGCATTTAGCAGGAATTACCATTCTGATGGTCACTCTGCAAACCATGTATATTTTACTTCATGGATTTTTAATTTGTTTCCATACGTGCCTTCTATCAGCCCTGTGTAAACACTGCCTGCAGTTCAACCTAGCTCAGCCAAAAAAACATTTTTTTTTGTTGCATGACTGCTGGTTGTAGCTACATGTGCTTTGCTTACAACTCATAATAGGTAGCACTACCAGAATAGTCATTGTCCCTTGATTGTTTCTAACTCAGAACATGTTCCCTCTTCTAAAGTGAGACATCGCTCATCGTAATTCACAAGTACATTGACATTTATCTTTCATTCATTCATATGTATCAGCCAATTAGGAGTTTTTTAAAGTTTTTAAAAATACCTCTGACAGTTTCGATGGCTCTCTTCCGTCTGCCTCAGAACATCATCCAGATGTTGGGGATCATGTGCCCATCTGCTGATCTTACTGAGGCGTGGTCAACCTGTCCAACTTGACAGGTCGACCACGCCTCCTGCTGTCAGATCGCCTCCCCCTCCAAGACGGCACTCCAGGTGTGGTACAGGTTGTAGGCTCCCTCATCCTCTCTTTATCATCCGGGGGGGGCAGGTTTCCTGATTTCCACCGCCTCCATTATCCAACGTCGGAAATGATTCTCTTCAGCGGGGATGGCTCTGGCTTCTTCCTCGTTTATGACGTGGTTCTCCCGCCAGCAGTGATCGGCTCTTTGGCTGATTTCAAGTCGTCTTGTTTGGCTTTCGCTTCCGACAGCAGGAGGCGTGGACGACCTGTCAAGTTGGACAGGTTGGCCACGTCTCGGTAATGCCAGCTGATAGGCACATCATCCCTGACATCTGGATGATGTTCTGAGGAAGACAGAGGAGATCCGTCGAAACTGTCAAAGGTATTTAAAAACTTTAAAAACTCCTAATTGCCTGATACATATGAACGAAAGAAAGCTATAGTGCAATGAAAGGCAAAAGGAACTTCTTTACACTACATCGACATTTGTTGAAAGTTCCCTCCTTTCAACACCTAAAATCCATTATAACACATGACTACTGCAGCTAACAGGCCCTATTCTTTAGTCATAAGCGAGCAACTTGAAAAGCTGGTGATCTATTGAGTTGCACAGGTTTGATTCCCATTCAGTGGTCGAAGTCAGCACAAGCACTCTTCTTGCACAGAGCTGTTGAATTGAACAGGCTTTTTGTGCTCTTTATTCTGTCAAAATTCAGTGAATCCAGAGTTCAGTGAAGTATATGTCTGTGAAACTTTAGACTGAGTTGGAAAAAAATAAGTTGCAACTACTTAAATTACATTTTTCCCCTTACTAACGTGACAATATAGTGTTTTAGTCTGCTGAAAGATCAAGAGTCAATGTCACATTTTCTTAAAACTTTCATTGTTTAATAGCAGCTCTACAGTGTTTGGGCAAAGTTGTTTCGTAGAAAATATTCTAAATCTGTAATTTTGATACACAAAAATGAGGTTTTGGGGGTTTAATCAATGACCAGAGAGGAACTTTAATGAACTAATGCTTAACTAATGCATGAAGCCATTAACAGAAACCGCCTTTGGGTTGTGGGAAGTCTGTTGATCTGGTTGGTCGTCTTAATGGTGAGCTGGATGTGGGGAACTTTTAAGCACCATTTCCTTGCCCAAGTGTCCCTAAGGGTCCACGCTGCTCCAAATACGTGCATGTGGTTATCCGGCCCGTTATAACTGATCGCAGCCAGCTTTACAGGAACATCCACAGGAGCCCTGGCAGATCGGACTGTGATGTAGTAGAAAAGACTTGCAGCTCGAAGGAGTCACAATGTTCATGTTGGGAGGAAGGAGGGAAGGATGGAGGATGCTTTGACGTTACGTGCCAAAAACAGGACCGAAAATAACACAGTTCGGCTTAAAATGAGATCCTTTTACAACTTGTTTGGGTTAGCAGGGGGATGAATCATGTTCCAAATCATGTATGATTGGTTGGCTGCAAAACGGGAGACAGTGAAGCAATACAATAAATTAGGGGTTGAACGATATTAGTTTTTTCAGAGCTGATATTGATGCCGATTATTGATAAATGAAAAAGGCCGATAATCGATATTCGGAGCCGATATGCTTTAAATGTAATGTTTCAGCATTCATAACTCGGCTTCTTCATTAGTAAGGGTGACTGGGACTGAATATGTCAAATAGCAATAGGCGTGATTGAATTATCTCCTCTGTTTATGACGGGTCAATTTAGATTGATCAGTCTGTCTCCTGCTGTTCTGTCTGCTGTTCTTTCTCTATTTTCTTTCACTGTTCTCTCACTTTTACTGCCCACTAAGGTCCAGATCTTAAATCATTATTAGTTATTGTTTTCTGAGGCTGCCTTCTAGCTTAGCTGCTGGCTGTTAGCGTAGCCTTAGCCACTGTGAGAGGAGCTAATTTCCAGGTTTGTGTTTCTTTTTCAGTTTTTGCTTGAGAGACATTTCTGAGACCACAGAGTGATGACAGACAGAGAGAGGAGGCTGATCACACCTGATGTAGAGCATTTAGTTTACCAATAATCGGCTAATAAATATAACGATAAGCGGAAGGATGCCAAATATCTGCCATGATAATTGGCCAGGCCGATAATTGGTGTATCCCTACAATAAAAAGCAAAGATTTGATGACTGGAAATGTGTTTGTGATGCATCACAAACAAGCATAATCTGGCAGTAAATATGTTTCCTTAATTGAGAATCTAGAGTAAAAAGACAGCTGGACCAGAAGAAGACCCGCACCAATCTGCCAACCTCAAACCATTAGTGATGCTGTTTGTCACAACTTCATGAAGAGTGACTCATCAGAACCTGTTATCCATAATAGTTTGCTTGAAAACACCACTTAAAGGTTCAAAGCTTCTGTGCCACTGGATTATCGATGCATCAGTTGACTGGGAACATCCAATCACACTCATGCTTGTTGCTTCTTCACAGATCATCTCAGTTAGGCGGTGGATTTGTCATCACTAAGCTCTGAGCTCGTGTAGAAACCGAGCTGTACGTAACCGCACAACCCTTTAGATAATTTTTCTCGTGTCAGACTGAGAAAAGTCACAAATCCGAATGAAGAAGTAGAACCATTGGTGTTTTTTGTTATCGTCTGGTGATGTTTATTCACAAGCGTTGTTGGGTAAATTGTAGAAACGGGGGAAAGTGTGTGAACAAAGCAGATGTGTTCCCCAGCAGACATCCTGCATAATAAGTTTGTTCAGCTGGTTTGTGCCTGTAAAGGCTCTGAAAGATGTGAAATCATGTTTGTTTCTTCCATACAACTCGCCATTCAGTAACGCTTTCTCTTGTTTCAACTCAAGTCTAATTACTATGATCAAGTGTCTTTCAAGGACGCCATTGAGATGACTAATAATATTTCTGAGGCGCTTGCGAAGAAGCCCAACAGCTGCACTCAATCGCCGTCTGATGACTGATTGAGGATTTTCTCGTGTTTCCTTTCGGCGAAGAAATAAAAAAAACCCCCAAAAACCTCCATTTCCGAGAGCAGCGATTTCGGCTGAAAGCACGCGCTTTTAACGCCGGCGAAGAAACAAACAGAGGGATCTGCCGGGGAGAGGCAGTGGCTGTGATTAATTGTGCGTAAATTTCCTTCCGTCAATTTTGGGAGTGCCTCTGACAGATGAATAATGTGTGATGTTCACAGCTTAATTATACATACAGCAGTACGATCTGGCTGCCAGCGTGATCCACAGGGAATGAAATATATTCTTAACCACAGCTGTCCTGCTCTCAATCAATCAATCCCATATCTGTCACACTACAGTCTATATATATAACTTGCGAAATTATTCTGCACAGTATCACCTTGTCTCTGAATATGTCTTGAAGTGTTGTCAATCGAATCAATGCCCAGTATTCATGGAAATAAGATAGTTGCATACGTTTTATAATGTTTTAAAGGCCCCATGTTGTTCCCATTTTTCCGCAAATTAATGAAAAGTCTCACATGTCCCTAGAATCTGGGCTCTTTTAATTTTCCAGCTCGAAATACCACAGAGATGGTTCATCTGATTGAAATGGATGTCTGTAGCTTTGGATGGAAGCAGTTGGGCTGCCTCCGTCCACGCCCCCTTCAGGAAGAAGACTCTCTCTGCATCTGTGAACATGTCAATAAAATCTGTGTAAATAGTAGTGTAAATCTAGTTAAAACCAAATATTAATGGGAATATTGTACACTACATGTATGTTAAAGGTCCCATATTGTGCTTTTTTAAAATTAATTTAATTAAATTTTTTATTTAGCAAATTAATGAAAGTCTCATATGTCTCTGAGATGTGTTTTTCAGTTTTTCAGCTTGAAATATGACAAAAAAAACAATTTATGTTTTTAGTTCTGTTTTAAACGGGCTGTTGTAGCATCTGTGGCTTTAAATGCAGTTGAGCTGCTGCTGGCCACGCCCCCTTCAGGAAGAAGACTCTCTCTACATCTGTTACTGACAGATTGGAGAAAAACGACTGACGCCACAGCAGTCCTGCTTTCAATCAATTTCATATTTGTCACAGAAAATTCTCTCAGTATACATTTATAAATACGAGTATAAATTTAGCTAAAACTAAATATTAATGGGACTATTGTAGACTACATGTATTTTAAAGGTCCCATATTGTTCCTTTTTTTTAGCAAATTAATTAAAGTCTCATCTGTCTCTGATGTGTCCTTCAGTTTTTTCAGCTTGAAATATGACAAAAAACAACTTCTGTTTTTAGTTCTGTTGTAAACGGGCTGTTGTAGCATTTGTGGCTTTAAATGCTGCTGTTGGCCACGCCCCCTTCAGGAAGAAGACTCTCTCTGCATCTGTGACTGATAGATCGGAGAAAAATGACTCATTTCATATCTGTCACAAAAAATTCTCTCCCTATATAAATACATAAATAAAAGTGTAAATCTAGTTAAAACCAAATATTAATAGGAATATTGTAGACTACATGTATTTTAAAGGTCCCATGTTGTGCCTGTTTTTAAGCAAATTAATGAAAGTCTCATATGTCTCCATGTCTTTCAGTTTTTCAGCTTAAAATATTGCAAAAAAACCCTAAAGTTCCTGGTTTTAGTTCTGTTCTAAATGTGCCGTTTTTGTACTGTGGCTTTGAATGCAGGTGAGCTGCTGCTGTCCACGCCCCCTTCAGGAAGAAGACTCTCTATGCACCTGTGATTGACAGATTGGAGTAAAACGACTGACGATAGACATGACTGAGTATGTAATACCACAACCTTCTATCTAACTTCCTTTCTATATGATCATTTTGCACTGAAATATCATTAAAATCACATCTGTCGTTTTCAACTCCATTGTCCAACAACAGTAACCGGAAAATAAGAAATGAAAATAAGAATTGTTCTATTGAGAGTAAAATTATATTAAAATGAGGCCAGAGAGCAGGAGAGAATTTCTTGTTAACTGCTTTTAAATTGCTATTAAAGTTTCCACCGTCTCTGAATGTCTCTCAACAGTTTTCATAGAGATCAGACATACAAGCACCGCTAATGGCAGCATTAGCCACACAGCATGCTAACAAGATTCTCCTACTGTTGTATTAGTATTAGTATGTAGTAAACCTGGTCTCAGAGTTGGCATCGAGCTTCTGTGAGCGATGTACAAAGAAAAGTGCACATTTCTCCTTGTGAGCGACTGTCAGGCCTGCTTACTGTCATTTACAATGACCTTGTCACTCGCACTCGGCAGATCTTTGAATTACATCCCACAGTGCCCCCCTAATGCTATCATTACCATTATTAATGGGACATGACACAAGTCATTGCCACACATAACACTCTCCCACCACCGAGGAATAATGGCTTCCCTCTGATGTAACGCTGCCGCTTTCTTAGTTAGTGTGTCAGGATGTCAAATACTCTGAGTGCTACTTGGGCTGCAGACTTAACAATGCGAGTGCGGTGCAGGGGAACTTGTCGCACAAGCAATGAAATCCAATTTCGTCTGTGGGTGTGTGGCTGTGAATTAAATGCCCCCATCTGTAATTTGTTTCAAACACATCAGCTTCCCCAATATTATGTGGACACTGATTGAAAAGGTGTCGCTGTCCGTGGTGCTGAAATCCATCTGTGGGCGTCGCGTCGGCTGCACCATGGTCAATATCTCTGTGGGGCGTGTTTTGTCTGACTGTAAATCATTCCTGATTACATGTAAATTATGCAGCAGGCCCCGGAATTAAATTGTTCTTTATGCATGAAGTGGAATTCATCACACAAAACAAATCCTTAAGCTGTGTTAATTGGGGAACTTTGTGTGTTGCTGACTCACTTTCAGTTAAATTCGTCAGAAACAAATCTTCTTGAATAATTTACCTGGCAAGAAAGTTTGTAAGGCTACAGCATTAGATTAACTGTGACTGTATCTGCCCTGTTCTGCCTCTTTGAAGGCATAAGGTACTGAGACGTTATAGAATAGAATGGAATAATAAGGTAAGTTGCTTTCCGATGGCATGCTTAGTGTCACCTGGCAAACATCGACTATAGATGTATGTATACATCGATCAGCCCCAACATTAAAACCACTGGCAGGTGAAGTTAATAACATTGATCATACTGGTACTATATGGTGTTCTGATGGAAAACCTTGATCAGACTTAGACACCCAAATAAACATTGTCCCACAACAAGCACACTCCCTCATGCAAATGGAATCCCAAATGTCACTGGCCTACCCCTGCAGGAAAATGCATCCCACCACATGGCAACAACATCAACCATGTTGAGGAACATGACAATGGTCCAACATGTTGATTTGACCTCCAAACTTCCTACAGCCCATTCTGATCAAGCATCAACAGGATGCAGTGGAACAAGTTGTATTGACAGAGGCCCCACTGCACAAGTCAGAGCACCCAAAGGATCCACTGTTAAAGCCTGGTTCCAGACCCCATAGGACACCCTGAGAGGTCCTCTTGTCCATGCCCAAGGGTGCAGAGCATTTTTGACCAACACATTATCATACAGGTGGTCATAATGTCATGCCTTATTCGTGTATATATATTCATACTATATCGCTCAGCTTGTAAAATGCAGCTTCTTGACCTTTTCATGAAGCACATTGAAGGCAAAATCTTTTCCACGTTTATTGTTGCAGCCACTTCACCTTTAATAAAATGTGCTAAAGGTTATACTACTTAGATAGTTAGGAACTTTATGTAAACACATCTGTCGATGTTTTATGTTTTTGCAACGTTTTAAGAGCAACTTGAGTCCAGTCCGTTAATGTGTCGAGCTGAAAAAGTACGTGTGTAGGTTCAAAGTTGAAACTAGAGGGGAATAATGGCCATCAGCAGGAAATGAATTAGTCTTGACAGGGTGGAGCTGGAGCGACGTGCACGAACGAAAAAAATGAAACGCAAAGTAAAAAGTCTCTAAATCGCAGCCTCTCACCACCACTTATTCTTATTAAGGCAGAGACGGCTTCCTTATGTAAATGTAGTGAAAAAAAACTTACCTTTTCCTCTGAGTTTATGTCATTATGTGTCATAAAACATTAAAAAAATCATGCAGTAACTTTCCAAACTCCTGCCTCCAAGAAATATTAACTATGAGCAAATGCTTTTCAATATATTTAACGAGCACATTATTTCTGCCCTTTGAATAATTGCTAAGAAGATTTGTAGCTTTAAGTTCCGCTGAAGGAGCTATCAAGCAAACAGGAACAATTTAAAACTGGATTTGAAAATGTTTCATGACGTTAACTCAATATATGCTAAATCAACAGCCTTATCTACAGTGACTACTCCTAAATGTAAAAATGATCACTGTGCACCTTTAAAGAGCCCACATGATGCACATTTGTATGTTTGTAATTCTATTTTTGGTGTCTTGTAGAATATGTTCACATAATTTAATGTTCAAAATGGACATTATTTCACACTGTAACTTACTAATACTATATTACTGCAGCGCCTCTTCTTAACCTGTCGCTTTGTATTAGCTCCTGTCTCTTTAAGACTCCACCCCACCCCTCTCCCAAAAAGCCCAGTCTGCTCTGATTGGTCGATGAAAGCGAAGCAATGCCAGTTATTTATTGTGACCCCTGATCTCTAAGAAGTGGCTCTATTGTGGAAATAATTAGGAAGCTGCTCCATTTTTTTCTGAGGGCGTGGCCTTATGTGCGACATGATGACATAGATAAGTCGCAGTAGAAGAGCCTGGACTTGAAACGAGGCGTTTCAGACAGGTAAGGAGCAGTGTTTCTTTGGACTGAGTAAGTTTCGCAGAATGTTTACATGCACATGAAAGCTAAATAACACTAAAGGAAAGGAAGCGGCTCGAAAAGTAGACTATTTAAAAGTGCAGTCATTGATGGGTGTGGCTGCAGCGAGGTAGAGCTAATGTTGTTAAACGTTGCTTTCCAGCCTGATTTTAAGTTATTCTGGTGACGTCTGTGGTCGCTGGTGACTCGCAGCAGATAAAGGCATCAGCCCCGCAACATTTGAAGTAGTTGCTATCGATATTTTCTATGTATTTATCCTACTGGATGCTTAAATGTTGCAGATTTAAAGGAACAGGATGTAAAGATGTTCACACTGCGCCCTCAGCAGTCATTACGTTGTGGTGAGCCGTGTGCGGGTGAATGATGAGGGTTCGGGGTCTTCCTATGTGAAGACCACTGCATAGTAGCCTCATTATAGGCTACATGCTAATGACTCTATGGCTGCTATCTGAATGCTAAAGGTCAGATCAGCATCTTAATGTGCTTTCCTCCCGCCTCCTGACCCAAACGCAAACCTTGCTCACTTGGATCAGCGCCACGTAGCATGTTCAGCAGCCCGGAGAATATATAAATCAATTTTAATTTAATCACAGTTCATCTAATTAAACCCTGGCATTTGTTCGAGCTCCCGTTGCAGGGATCACCGACAGCAGATGAGTCTGTAGCTTTCCTTTAAACTTGATCATAACAGTTTTGCTTGAGCGGTTTCTCAACTGGATGCTGGGTGGCAAGAAAATGCAGAGAAACTGAACAAGTGATGTGAAGATCGGAGATAACCTGTCAAAAAGTATGTGGACAGACAAATCCAGACGTCTTTTACTAGATTTTGGAACCTGGATGCAGGGATTTAATCGAAACAGAAACAAAAACATGCAGGTTATTTCATTTTTGAAAGATGAAACGCATGAAATATGATCCAGGATTTTTTGGTTGAGGGAAAAGAGCTGCTGTGGCTGTGCGGCTTTAGGAAAACTTATCCGACAACCAAAACGGCACAATGGCCTTTTCTTGCTTCAAGGTTCACGAGGTAAACAGAAGTGCAGCATTCAAAGGTTTGAAAAGAATGTGTTCTTTTAAAAAATCACCAAAACCACACCATCTATCATGGCCAGAAACTGTAAAAGAACCCACGAACAATGGCAAACGTTCACCTTTCTGACGGTCCTTGAACTGCAGATCTGTGACTTCAAGTTCCATCTGCCAAATGATCCAAATCTAAACTTTCAATCACGACATTTTGTCAGCGTCTCTTTAATCTTTATGTCTCCTTTAAAATGTCTCCAAAATAAACCGGTTGGTCTCAACTGATTTTTTTTAAAAGAAAAATGAAAAATTCAGGGACTTTTCAGTTGTACTGCAGGCAGTGTTCAAGATAGAAACAAATTAAAACCTATCAGAAGAACCATCATCTGTTTTCCGGTATTAATAACATCTGTTGGGAAGATATTGGACTTGATTAGGGGTTAAAATCAGGACAGTTAGTTCACTGACACTGAACAGTGTTTCAGAGCAATGCTAAACTTTCTAGCCCGTGATCGTGGCGATGATGTGAGAGTAGGAAAGTGGAAGTGATGGAAGAGATTTAAGCAGGAAGAAACAGCCGAAATTCACCTGCAGAGGAATAAAGAGAAAGATTTTCTTTACCATGCCTCTGCCAGACTGTCTTTCCTATGAATGGATTACTGTTTTGAGTCACAATATCTGGTTGAAAGAAGCTTCCACTGAGCACCAGACGCAGGAGATGAAACCTTTGGGAGAGCACAATGGCGAGACACAAATTTCACGTCTGATCATGAAACCTATGAAAGCAGACGTCCGTGTCTCCTTTCACCACCGCTGATTAAAACAGCAGCAGTCCAATTTTTTTCCCCCTATCTGACTCATGAAGTTGCTGCGTGAGGAAGAATGTCTGTGT
This sequence comes from Dascyllus trimaculatus, assembly GCA_024666655.1. Classification (NCBI taxonomy): domain Eukaryota; kingdom Metazoa; phylum Chordata; class Actinopteri; family Pomacentridae; genus Dascyllus; species Dascyllus trimaculatus. The sequence goes on from CM045468.1 coordinate 17,023,020, forward strand.
TTTCATTTCAAGTCTCGACTTTCAATTTATCTCTTCCTGTGGGGAGAGAAATGTCAGTCACAGAGCACAGAATAAAATTGACATAGTTTGAAATAAAAACCTTAAAAACTGAAGCTTTGGATTAGGAGTCTATTCAAAAGGTGACCATGAGAGCCTGAGCAATCCAACCCTGACCTTTTTTTTTTAGGTTTGGCAGGAATCTGGTGCCACTGATTGCAGCGAATGCCAGTTATTCTTTCTGCTATGTCAGATCATCGCGCTCTGAAGTCATTGCTGGCTTTCCTCGGTGTCACTGTCGACGTTAGTCAGATAAGTTCATGAAGAGCGAACAATTCCTGGAGCAGCAATCTGAACTAGGTGTCAGATTGTCCCGATTTATCTGAAATGAATGTCACGGAAACTCGACTGCAGGTTTTCAGCATAGAGTTAAGCCCAAAATGATTCCTACCTGTGCTGAATGTTGAATCATAGTAATTTTTTACCTCGCCAAAAGGTTTCTTCTGGCTGGAAATGACACAAATAACTGACAAAAGATGATCAGACATTGAGTGGCAGACGTTAATGAGGAATTTCTATGTTTTTTGTAACAGGTTTTGGTATTTACTACCATGCTTTGGATCATCTTCATACACTTCGAATATATATATTGATGCAGAAGCTCTCCAGCTAGTAACAGGTTAACTGCAAGGCACAGCTTTTAAGTGAACTCGCTATTGAGGTCCATCACTGAGAGAGAGCTGCACATTGTTGCTGCTGACAACAAGTGGAAAGGCTATTAAGCCACGTCCAAGTGTTCTCAAGTGCCAGTGGCCACAGTGCAAAGTGTAATCAGAAAGTACGAGGACTTCCACGTGGTGGGAAACCTCAGAGAGAGTGTAGTAGGAAGATAAAAGTCGACCCCTGTGCTGGCAAGAATCCATCCATCCATCATCCATCCATCCATCATCCATCTATCCATCCTTCCATCCATCCATCCATCCATCCATCCATCCATCCACCCACCCACCCACCCATCCATCCATCCATCGTCTTCCGCTTATCCGGGGTCGGGTCGCAGAGGCAGCAGACGAAGCAGGTCATCCCAGACGTCCCTCCCCCCAGCAACGCTTTCCAGCTCTTCCTGGGGGATCCCAAGGCATCCCCAGGCTTGATGAGATACATGGCAAGAATGGTGGAGGCTGAAAAAGAAATTTACTTCCAAGATCATCCTGATGAGTCTGAGCAATTCTGGTGCAAAGATCTCAACGTTGGGTCAAGGAGAGCCACACAGAAGTTCGCCAGGACCAAGAAAAACACTTTGGGAGTTGGACCAAAGGGATCAAAGAAAGGATAAGCATTCAACCCTAAGAACATTATCTCCATAGATAAGCACGGTGGTGGCATTATCATGTTTTGGGGGTGTTTTTCGCCAGTGGTCCAGAGAAAATAGTCAAAGTATATGGCAGCAAGAGACAAGAGGAAGACATCAAGATTCAGAGGGAAAACATCAGGCCGTCTCCAGAAAAACCTCCAACCTTCCAACAAGACGATGATCTGAAATATAAAACCAAAGTGGCCAACAAACGGTTAACAGAAAACAATAGCAAGACTTTGGCGTCCAGACCTGAATCCCATTGAGAATCTGCGGAGGACCTGAAACCAGAGGGATGACAAGGAAGCCTCCCAACCTCAAAGACCTGAAGACTTATCTTTTGTCACTTGTTTGTGTCATTCCCAGCCAGAAGAAACCAATTGGTCAAGTAAAGATTGACGATGAATCAAAAGTTGACATAGTGTGAATCATTTTTGGGCTTCAATCAGCTCCACATGGAACAGTAGTAGTCCAGACTCTTCGTGCTGACTGGTTTGTGTTCTAGCAGCAGTAAACTGGAAGCTTCTGACTTGATCCCTGCCTGCTTCCTTTAATGACTGCACTACATTTTTGTCGACACCCCCCCCCTCCCTGCTCCCCGGCTTTATTTCTTTGTGCTTCTGTATAAATAATTGGTTGGGTTGAACTTCTGGGCTGTTTACATAAAGATGCTTTTGTATTATTTATAATCTTCGGCGCGATCACACGTCCACGCGCGCATTTCCTTTCACAATTTAGCGGCTGGATGACTCCCTGTCGCCGTGTCGCCTCGGCCTGGTAAAACACACACCTCATCAGTCGGAGCTTCCTTCTTTTCTGCCTCGGAGCCGAGCTGCCACTCCAACGCAGTAATTACCTCGTCTTCCTTTACTGCTAATGAGAAGGTAAAATATGAGCGTCTGGCAACTGCAGTCATTTGCGACCTTAGCTTGCTCCCGGCAGGAGTAAAGGGGGAGAGCGAGAGACTAATTTCTACCCACGAGCCACCACTGAATGATGCCATCTATCCTCAACCCACCTGTACGAGCTAACCCCGTGTCTGTTGGCCATGAATAATCCACAGTGTTTCTCCAGAATCTTCCCTGTTCCAATGTGTCCTTGTCACATCCTTGTCATTTTTAAGGAAAAAGGCGATTAAATTGACCATTTGCGAAGGCCTGCTGTTGCTGTTCCTGCCAGGCTTCCACAGGTTGGAGGGAGAAGATTTACCGCTATTCACTTTGGAAAGGCATGCTGTTTGTAAAAAGTCACCGTTCAACAGAGCCAGAAACTGCAAAAACAGAAAGAGTCATCAAAATCTTAACTTCCTGATCTGTGACGTACCATTTCCTCGCAAAACAACCCCAAAAAAACGAAGCTTAAAATCGTGGCCGCTATATTCGCCATATATATGTCTCGTTTAAAAAAATGCGCCTAAAATGAAGCATTTGTGTGAACCCCATCCTGTAAAAAACAAAAAATTCAGCACTGCTCGACGCAACCGGGAAGCCGTGATGGACTTGGCTGTGAGCAACAGTCATGTGACAAAAATTCAAGGATTCTTTTTTTGGGAGCTGAACTGCAGGCAGTGTCTTCAAAGAGCAGACTGGACAAACGTGTGGGAAACAAAGCAAAAGTAAAATATCTTTAGTATGTAGAGCTACCATTTTTTTCAGCGTTGACACTTTAGTACATGATAAAATAAATAATTAAAGAAATTCCACTTTCCTTTTTTTATGATTTCATACTGCACAGAAGACTTTTTTTTAGCTCTCTTTCATTCTCATCATGATTGTGCTGTTGCCATAGAGGTGCAGGACTAGGAGCATCCGTGTACATTAAATGCATTATCTATGTTTGCTGTTTCTTTCATCATATTTGAAAATGGATGCACTTCTCCACTCAAGACGTCTCAGTAATAGAAAGGCAGGTTGAAAAAGAATACCTGTCTACATTTGTAAATGAGTTATTCATGTTCTATTTTGTACATTGGAGTTAAGTGCCATTATAGAGCCAGTCCAGTTCTTTAAATAGAGCTTAAAGTGAATCGTTTCTCCTTGAGAAATGTTTGAATGAGATGTTTTGCAAGAACAAAATGTGGTGAATTCATTTGACAATGCAACATCCAACAGAGACACTGACATGGAATGATGAATGTACACATCCGAGCAAATAAGCGATATTTTAAATAAAGATTTTGTACAACACATAATCCTCAGATTAACTCTTCCGACCATAATTAAGGAGAGTGAGAGCCACATGGGATGCATCTGTGATGAATGAATATGACCACTATGCCATCCACTAGACCTATTTTTGATGAACAAACTGCACAAAAACTGAAAAAAAAATAAAATAAAATTTTTTCTTCAATTAATTTCAAGTAGGAAGCAGATTGTAGTCCTGTAGAGGGCATGTGTTAGGAAAGGTAGTATTGGTATGATCAGTACCTGGAGCTGGCATGTACGGAGCCTGGGTCTGTTAAAGGTGGCAGTGCTGTTTGGGCTGTGATAGCCATGTGTTAGGGAAGGGAAGTAGCTGTGCTGTGCAGTGACGACTGGCGCCAGAGATCACTGTCGAGCCTCCCGGAGGTCTCGTGGGACCAACTCGACGAAACACCCATGAAAGGAGGCTCCCACCTGTTGACCCCAGAGACATGTTGGCTATCACTACTCACCGGTTCAGACAGTCGAAGGTCAAGTCAAGTTGTGCCATAACAGAGTAGCATTAGGCTTAGGACGTTCTTTAGTGGTTGCAAATCCTTTCTTTTAGCGCAAGTGTCTTGTGTTTACACTGAACTCACTTTCAAGAAATCCAGTCCTATTGATGTATTATGACTTTATGTCGGACCACACATATAAAATCTTGCGTTCGCTTTGTAAAATGATCATTTCCAAGAAATATCAAGCATAAAACATTGTGGAAAAATCCATCCTGCAAGGTGGTCTTTAATCTTTAACACCTTTGTTCTTGTGTTAAATATAGTTTCTCTTCTGCTGCAGCCCCATTAAGTGTCTAGTTACAGTTGTCATGCCTGAACAGCTCAAAAGAGGGGCTAATTTGAGACTTACAACAGACATTTATGTATCAGCGAGACTTAAATATGATCTGTCAAAGGCACCTCTCACCTCCTATCAGCAACAAAACATGAACATTCACATCTAAACGACACGCGACGCTTTATGAGCCCGTACGACTCCTCATTCAGCGGCCGAATCATATTTTCATGTCATCACCAGTCTTCTCTTTTATTCCATTATCATTTTTTATCTGATAGGAAACAAATCAAGGTTTTCCCCAGTGTCGGGAACAAAAGTGATTTCCATGCTGAAGGTTATAGGAATGCACGGTGATGTAAGGGAAAAGATTCTACCGGTGCCCTTCGGATAGACTCCAATGTCACACATGAGGAGACAAAGAATTTCATCACAGCGGCTGTGGGTTTTTTTTGAAGGCAATCAGACACATTTTTATGCCTTTCGCAGGGCTTCATATTTGCCATAAAATCTTAGAGATTGACTCCCAACCCCTTACCACAGGGGTGAAAAAATCCTATTAGATTAAAAAACAGCAAGGGACATTGAAAACGTATTAGCAGTAATAACAGAGATTGCTGAATGCATCGCGTTCAGTATGACTATTTTAGTGGAAATGATGCAGCCGGGGCATGGGAAAATGAAATTCATTTTTGGGGGGGGATCATGTAAATGCTAATGTTTACTGGTTGTACAGACACTTCCATTAGAAAACCATTAGCAGGACGGTTAAAGTGATTAACTTAAAAATCGACTTACCGCATCAATTCACTGATACCGCCGACCATATTGCAGAGCAGCTACCCGATGATGAAGACTTGCTTCAGTGTCCTAGTCAATAAACTTGAGCCTCGTCTGTACTGGACTTGTCTAGGAAGGACTAACTGGATTTAGAAACCACAGATTGGTCGCTGCAACATGTCAGTGATACTATTACAGTAAGCCTTCTGGCCTGACCTCTGGTTAACAACAGAACGCCAGTGCAATTACAGATAACACCGTGATTTTATTGGGGAGTTGAAGACGTTGCCACTGCAGCGACTTGTTCATGTGCGTTGGGCACATTCTTCAAAGGAAATCATATCTCATGTCTCAGAGGTCGCGTGAAGGTTAATTCCAAATTGTCCATGGAGCATCAAGGTGGATGATGCAGCCTTTCGCACAAACAAAAACAAGCAAAATATGGCTTCAGGCCCGCCTCAGCAGGCGCTACTTAAAAAACTCCTGCAAAGATTTCCTATATTTTCTTAAGTCCATCTCCACCAAGCATTTCTGTAGCAACATGAAGAGCAAACAGCAACTTGAAATGACAGAAAATGGCGACTGAAACAGAATTTTAAAGTGACCAGCAAGTGAAAATGACGCCAAAACAATTGTATTTATTGTATTAGGACAAACAAACAGTGATTGAAAATGACAAAAAAAAGGGGAGTGAAAATGAGAGCAAACAACAAGTAAAAAGTGTAAACAATTGAAAATAGTGACTGAAGAAAACAGCAACTAAAAATGAAGTGGAAACAAAGAATTAATTTTTGATGCATGAGGAAAATCAAACAGTGACTGAAAATGACAGCAAACAGTGAGTGAAAAGCGTAAACAAAAGAAAACAGCCACAGAAGACAAAAGGAAACAACTACTGAAAAAGACAGAAAAAAATTATAAGAAATGACAAAACAGTGAGTGAAAATGAAAGCAAACAATAAATAACAGGTGTAAACAAACGAAAACAGTCACAGCAATTATTATTTTTGTTGCATAATGAAAAGCAAACAGTGGCTGAAAAGCAACAAAACCGGAAACAAATACTGAAAATGCAGAAAACAGTGATTGAAAATGACAAAACAGGGAATGAAAATAAAAGCAAACAATAAATAAAAAGTGTGAACAAACAGTGACAGAAAACATAAAAAGAAACAGCAACTGAAAATGATGTGGAAACATAAACAATTATTTTTGGTGCATAAGGAAAAGCGAACAATGAGAAATGAAAATGACAGAAAACAAAGGCAAACCGCAGCTGAACATGGTGGAGAACAGAGAGTAAAAATGAAACTAAGCAGCTACTGAAAAGCAAAAACAAGGCTAGACAACAGCGACTGAAAATGATGCTGAAACATAACTAATGATTTTTGATGTATAAGAAAAAGCAAACAGTGACTGAAAATGACAGAAAACAGTGAGTGAAAAGCATAAACAAAAGGAAAGAGCTACAAAAAACAAAAAGAAACAACGACTAAAAATGACAGAAAACAGTGATTGAAAATGACAAAATGGAGTGAAAACGAAAGCAAACAAGTAAAAAGTGTAAACAAACAAAAACAGTGACAGGAAACAAAAACCAACAGCAACTGAAAAGGCCAGTCAACAGTGACTGAAAATGATGCTGAAACATAACGAATGATTTTTGTTGCATAAGGAAAAGCAAACAGTGACTGAAAATGACAGGAAACGGGGAGTGAAAATTAAAGCAGATAGTAACTGAAAAGCATAAACAAATAGAAACGGCTCCAGAAAACAAAAGGAAACGACTACTGAAAACGACAGAAAACAGCGGTTGAAAATGACAAAACAGGGAGTGAAAATGAAAGCAAGCAGCAAGTAAAAAGTGTAAACGAACAGTGACAGAAAACATACACAGCAACCGAAAACAATGCGGAAACACAACCAATGATTTTTGTGGCATAATGAAAAATGTAAATGACAGAAAGCGAAGGCGAACAGCAGCTGAAAATGCAAGACAACAGTGACTGAAAATGAAAGTAAATAGCAACAGACCAGAATTACAACAGACGCTTTCTAGCCCAAACTGTGATCGGAATCTAACCAAGACAGCTTTAATGCCTAAACCTAACCAAGTATTTCTTGTAGCGTTAGGAAAAGCAAACAGTGGCTGAAAATGACTAAAAGAAGAAGTGAAAAATGAGAAAAGATAGCGACTGGCCAGAAAAGGCTTGAACTGGCTGCTAAAGTGATGGTGTTTGAAGGAAATTTTAAAGCCTTCCTCTGTGTCCTTCTGGCCTTTTAGTGCAGAAGCTGACGAGATTACATAGGGGTTTTTTGTTTTTTTTGCACTGAGCGGCTCCCATTCTTTTTTCCTCGAGTCGGGCATAGATGCGTTAAGACGAGCCACGTTGGATGCCCGTTTATGACATATAATAAAACCTGCGTGCCGCTGAGCTCTAAAACATGCTTAGTCTTGACATGCCTGTGCTTTGCCTTTCAGTGTGCACTTAGTGCCTTACAAAGAGTTCCCCCACCTACCTGGCTTTACATTTTCATTTCAATTCAGTCCTAAAGACGCGCCTTTTGGAATAAAATAACTGATCATTTGTGGTAATGATTTCAAGTGAAATTGGCTCATTAAGCTTTGTGGCACGCTGAGAAGAAAAAAAATACCCAACTGCAGCATGTGTTCTCTAGATTCTTTGTCAGAATGTAGCTCATGAATTCGCTTTGGACAGTCGTCGGCAAACGATCTCAGTGAAATGTAAGCCTGTGCAGTTTACAGTCAGCCGCAACTGACATCCTTCAATTATTCATCTTTATGCAGATTGCCACTTCTCTCGAGGCAAATTAAAAGTTAACAAGCATTTTAGAGAGGAAAAAAAAGCCGTTTTACCCCGACAACCTCTGAGGTGCTACGTACTTAAAGAATAAAGTGTCTCTCAGTGAGCCCCACCCCCACAACGCTTGTAATTAAATTGGAGCTTGTACATCATTGTGTGTTAGCATTGTTCGGCTAACCAATCAATTAACTGCGAGTGCCTCTGTCTTTTTTCAGCCTTTTATCACGCGGTGTTTCTCTAATTGACTGAAAGTCTGAAGTCTGCTGGTAAAGATCAGGGTGTCAGCAACACTCAGAGACTCTTGGGGTTTGAATGAATGGATTCATTGAGTAAAGTTGCTTTCAGCAAAGAGTGTAAAACGCTGCAAACGGGGATGTTTTTTTTTTCTGTGGCACTGATAAAATTGCAATTGTAAACAGCAAAAGCAATATTATTATTATAATTAATATGTGTTTTATCTGATTGTCCTTGACGTTGGTTGACTGGTTGGTTTCTTACCTAATCTGAATTTGCCTTTTCAGTTTTGGACTTGAGTCAGACATGTTGATATAACAACAACAACAACAACAACAACAATAATAATAAAGCATTGGTTTTATATAGCGCTTTTCTAGACACTCAAAGACGCTTCACATTGCATTGTTCATTCACTCCATAATCGATGGTGGTAAGCTATGTATGTAGCCACAGCTGCCCTGGGGTAGCCCCTCCGACCACCACCAACCACTCACTCTCACATTGCATCCACCCAGGCTTCTTGGTTTTCCTTCACGGTCTCCCATCCAGGTACTGACCAGGCCCAACCTCACTGAGCTTCCGAGATCTGATGGGATCGGGCATCCACAAGGCGGTATGGCCATGATACGGTGTTTGTTTTGTCAACGTGCCTCAAACTTACTACAATACCCACAATCCCCTTTGTCGAAGAAACCTGCTGAAATCTGAAACTCTTTGAAAACCCTGCCAGCATCTATCAAAGCATCCTGTAGATGATCCAGATAAAGACAGCAGAGGAAGAGTGGAATAATCACCGGATTCGTTACGAGTCATCAAGTGAGGAACGCCAACGTCTGCGCCAAATGTCACGGTAATCCATTCAAGAGTTGCTGCAGACTTGTGAAGAACCAGATGTTTACCGTTTTTGTCCGTCCGATCCACCGACACTGGCTTCTCGGAAAACAAATGGGACTTTTAATGACAGGATCAAAGACGCTTGATAGAAGATCCCCCAACCTGACAGCATCTTCTATACAAAGTCAATACAATGGCTGTTGACAGGTGGGGACTTGAAGCGCTGACTGACTGATCTGAATCTCTTCACTACAAATGTTTTAGATATTTTTTTCTTTCGGAATTCAGTTGATTCTTATTGGAATCCATTTTCTCTCTTGTACTCAAGCCTGCCTCCTTCCACAGCATTTTGTAAGCTTTCAAGGACGAGTTTGGATGGGTTTTTATTTCTCTAGGAGAGGTCTGAGTCTCAGAAAGAAAAAAGCAGCACAAAAACTGCGAGGCGGATTTGCTGAATGACATAAAAAACATGCCTGATAAATCCTCAGAGCAGAGTCTTTGGAAAGATGAGATCCAGGTGAATTTGTTTGCCCGGGGCTACCACAGTGAATGCATAGTCCTGACAGTGAAGCACAGGGGTGACAGTGGGATGATCGGAGGCTGCATTAGTGAACAATGAGACCAGAAAAAGTTGTGGATACACCAAAATACCGGCACACGAGTTGATTTCCCACTTTCCAGAGCTTTAGTGATGATCCGAATCCCACCATCAAAATCTTACAAGTTACGAATGAAGAAAAAAGTGAAAAGTATGACCTGGCGAACATGTCGTCTGACTTGAATCCAGTATTGGGAGTCATTGTAGCGCAACACAACCCTTCTGGCAAACAGCCGCTGAAACAAATGGTCTCTGAAGAAGGAAGAACATCTGCACAAGGACGACTTGAATCTGTCATCAACGATAAAGGCGGACGTGCAAAGTGACAAAAAAAAAGATTGAATGCCAGTAATCTGTTGCACTGAGTTCTCACTGTGGGCTTCTATGTTAATATTGTACATCTAAATGGTTAGTTTTTAACTTTACATAAGAGCAGCTACCCTCCTGTTCAATGTCATGTCATGCAATTACTGTAATTTAGAATAATTTGACATTTGACCGGTAGTAATTACAGCTGAAAGCACTTTTTATAGTGAGTTTTCTGGTCCTCCTGCGATTTAAATCCATAAAAAAAAGAAAGCAAGAAAGCAAGAGGAAGTGCTCAGACCAATCCGAGGCCTCCGCCAACCAGAGCCTGATGAAACCGCGGTGCTATAAAGCAAAGCCGATCAGAAAATGACATCTCCCTATTCAGATTGACTGATTCCTGTCGAGGCCCCGCGCAGCGAAAAAGCGCAGCGCCGAGCGGCTCGTACAGAAGGCTAACCACACGTAGATAAGCCGAGGCCGGCTTGTGACACGCCTGGCTCAGAAGGAAAAGCAAATCATTCAGGACAATCTATTCCCACTGCTGCCAGTCACTGCGCCGCTGTCAATTCAATAGCGGCTGCTCCGGAGCGGCACAGTGGCCTGTGAATACCATTTCCATATAATTATGCCCACATAAATGGCAGACCACTCGCTGTTTCATCAACCTTTTGGGGCCACATGCTGGCAAATAAATAAATAAATAAACTCCTCAACTAAATAAAGTGAAGGGGTGAGGAGAAGCTAATGGAATCCCGTGTCCTGTCAGGAAGCGCTTTGCTCGTGTCCATTGTCGGATGGATGACCCACGCTTGGGCGAGTATTTGTCACATTTCTCGCTGTCGTGGGCGGTGAGAGTTTTGTTTTTTTTGTGCAATCGACAATCGGAGACGGTTGCAAAAACACGCTACGGACCGCTTTCATGTAAGACACTGTTTTCACGGGCCGGGCTTCAAGGGGTGGGGACAAACACAAGGAAGCAAAATGATTGCATGAAAACAAAAAAAGCAACCGGTAAATGCTTCTGCCCTTCTAGTTCATGTTGATTTACTTTTTAAAAAAACTCCAAAGGCCTGTCTTTTAATGCATGCTTGGTCTCCATGGGTCGAAGCAGTTTTGAAGGCCTCATTTGCCAGCTTGTCTCCACATATTACGCCAGGCGGGCTTGTCGCGTGAGAATCACCTGTAGCGATAAACCCGTATTTTAAGTAGGACTCTTGATACTGTCTGTTAAATGCAGCTTTCTTTTTCTTGGAATTCATAGGCTCCTTTTCTTCTTCTTCTTCTTCTGTCTCCTCATTGGGCCTTTTCCCTCCTCCAAAGAGGCTCTCCAAAGACCAGAGCCGGCCTCACCCAATGTGGCGAGATTTCATATGGCGCCCCCCTCCGTCAGACTCTTACAGAAGAAATCGAATGGCATTGTTTTGTAGTAATACTAAATTTGGAATTGCTTTACATCTGAATCAATGTGAGCTTTTTCATTTCAAGAATTAATAGTAATATTTTTAATATAATTATACTGAATGTGAATTTTTCCTGATTTTATGGCGCCCCCTGGAGGCCCCCTTGCCCTGAAGAGGGAGCCGCCTGTACAAAAGATGTTATATTCATGTTTGCTATCTTGTGGGCTTAATTTTTTAAGGTGCACATCATGTGACGAAGACGAGCATCTTCAATTCAATTCAATCCAATTTTATTTATATAGCACATATTTAAACATAAGTCGTCACATAGCGCTAAACATTGTAAGAAAGAACAGGAAACAGAAAACCCAACAATCCAAAGATGCTTTTGGATTCCCTATGAGGAGCAATCAGCGACGGTGGGAAGGAACCAAAAACCCCCTATGGTAGGGAAGGGGGGGAAAAAAAACCTCCGACAGAACCAGGCTCAGGGAGGGCGGCCATCTGCCTCGACCGGTTGGGTTGGGAGTGGGGAAGAGGAGGGAGGGAGGGATAGCAGGAGAAGTTGGGGTGGGGATTAGAGGTGGTGAGGCCACCGGTGGGGGGAAACATAGGTTAGTCATATGTGAATGCGTGACATGCGTGAAGAGGCACAGACGCACAGGTTGATGTATCCGGTCATTTTTCAAAATAAAGCATCCTTCAGACTGATAATCAAAATTTATTACTCTTTCTGTGCAGCCTGGTAGCAAATGACCCCCGGCCCGGTGGTTGGGGACTGCGCTGCTTCTTCCAAGATGAGCTTGAAGACTGCGATCAAGCGCTTTCTGAGCTTTCAAGACAAAAGCTGGCTCTCCGAAACCCTCCGCCCTCGTCGAGACCTGTGACTTTTCCCTGCAGACTCTCCGCCCCCCGCTGTGAAGTTAAAAGCGTTTGCATTTCGCAGCCGCACTGGTGTGACGGAGGCTTTTATCGACCCTAATGCCCTTTTGAATTTCTTAACATATAATTTGAGCGTGAGGCACTCTTCCCGTCTGGCATTCGCGGCCAGCGCTTGTAAAAACCTTGCGCTCAGTGCCTTTACGCAGGTTTTGCAGGGGATTTTTTTTTGCTCTTAAACACTTGATTTTTTTTTAAAATTTTTGCCAGTGTTGCAACAAAAAAGAAAGCGAATCAATCAGCCTGACAGAAAAAAAAGTCACGGTTTCCAAGCGACAAAGTGCAAACAAGCTCATATGCAGAAGAACGGTGACAAGTGAATAATTCAAACATGGACTGGATACAAAGGAACCCACTCAATTACACGTATTAATAGTTCTGCATTCATGCAGCACTTAAGTAAATGTCAGACTGAAGTTTGTCCAAACTCATTTGTAGGAAGGAAAACCAAGGCAGCAGCTTTGACAAAACTGATTCAGTACTTTTTGTACATTTCACAGCGATACATTTAGATCTAAGATGTTGTATTTATTTCACATCCATGTGTTGCTCCGGTGCAGCCAAGGCTCAGGAGGTTCGCATCTCATACGCATCACCCTCTTATTTCCTCGGCCTGATCCTCATTCGACAGCTGACTGACTAATTCGCACCTTCACTCCGATGTTTTGACTCACTTGCCGTGTTTTGATCTCAGCCCGCTCCGAAGTCTTAAAAGGGAGGAAATCATGTACTTCCCCCCTGCTTTAGTTTTACCTTTCATGCCATTACATCATTTTTCATCAGATAATATAGCGAGCTAGCGAGCGCTAATTAGTCCAAAATACGCAGAAGAGAATCAATATCAAGCCTTCAGAGATGATAATTGATTCCTGCACTGGCTCTTTCAGCATGATTACTTATATATTTATCAGTGCTTTTTCAAATGGGGATGATGCAGGGCATTGATGGGAAGTGTATTCATGCAGTTCATGTTTGAGGACAGGTTCGTGCTTTTCACTGTTTTGCATATAAAGTGTCACAGATGTGGAAGGAAAAAAGTGAGCTCCACCTACGAAAAAAAGCAGCTCAATGCGGAGCGTTCCAACTTCAAAGGCGCCACAGTGAGGTGCAGATAACGTAAAACCGGCTTCTGCTGTGCAAACGGATTGTCGCATGTCCCGATCTTTCTCGATCGTTTGCCTTTGTTGTTGCTTTTTTTGGTGAAAGGTCGGATGATTCGATCTCTTCAGGCAACAACCCTAACACTAACCCTAGAAATGATTCATTTGGAGACGTAAAATCCAACCTGCCACCTCATTTTAAGGGGTAAAAAGGCTGGAAAGTGTCATTTAGAATATTATAGATGTGACAATGCACTACTGCAATAGAACCATTCTACACAATGCAACCTCTGGTGATGGGAACACTGACAGTATGCTGTATGCTGTACTGGAGGTACGTAACTTTAGTCTGTTCTTTTAACGCAACTTTCTACATCCAATCTATTGATTATATTAATAATGTTATACTTTTTACTTCCCTACATTTCTCTAACAGTTTCAGTTACTCAACAAATTCTGATTTTTGCACATAAAACATGTAAAAAACCTGTAAAATATGTTTTTTAAAAACTAAATGACCAGTTAATTTATGCAAGTACAGCTGAAGCAGTTATCAGTGAATCAGTTGTCAGAAATTTAGCAGCTGTTGGAGCATTTGTGATGGCATTTCTTAGTGTTTTCAGAATTTTTAGAAAGCAAACGGTGATTTTGTAGAGAAAAAAAATCAGCGGATTAATCCGTAATGTAAGTACTCTCAGTCTGAGCAAGAGACTGTCAGCAGTCCTGTCATTTCAATGAGAGAAATAGACCGCTCCATGAGAAAAAAATCAACAAAAACATCAGGATATTTAGTCAAAATCATTTTATTCATCCATCCATCCATTATCTATACACCGCTTAATCCTCTGTAGGGTCGCGGGGGGGCTGGAGTCTATCCCAGCCGACTCGGGCGAAGGCAGGGGACACCCTGGACAGGTCATCAACCTACTGCAGGGCTACACATAGAGACAAACAACCAAGCACACTCAGAATACGGACAATTTAGAATTATCAACTAACCTCAGCATGTCTTTGGACTGCGGGAGGAAGCTGGAGTACCCGGTGAGAACCCACGCTGCTGATGCCAGGCGTCCTAACCGGGACACGAACTGGGGATCTTCCAGCTGTGAGGCGACGTTACCACCGAGCTACCGTGCAGTCCTCATTTTATTCAGTGTGTCCAATTTTAAAAAAATCTAATTAAAAAAATGCGACTCAGCTGCAATACATGACAAAAGTTCAGGGAGTTTTCATTTGAACTGCAGGCAGTGTTTCCACCGAGCAGAGAGGAGACGACAGGAGAGACTGAGAGGAACATTAAACCGACTGGATCAATAAAATAAATGAAGCATGGTCAAAAACAGTACAGGGAGTCCTCGGTTTATGACGGTCTTGTGTTATGGACGACTCTCATAAATTACCTAAAAACCTAGTTTTGACTTAAGCGGTTTGGTTTGTAAATAATAAGGGGTCAGCCCTATGTTCCCACAGCCCTATGTTCCCATGTCTCACATTTCTAAGACCCCATTTACACGAAGGGAAAATGCAGATATTTCCATGCGGTTCGTCACTTCACAGCAACCCCATGTTGGAGTAGTGGTGTTGAGCTCGAGAGAGTCTGGAAGTGAGCTCTCTCCTTCAAATCGCCAGCCGAGGGATTGAGTGGCGAACCCCTAACTACCAGGGGTGGAAATGTGGGAACTGTGGGAACATAGGGGCTGACTTTGAAAAATATCTTCGACATGTGGGAACATAGTGTTGTGGGAATTTATGGCATAGGGAATTGTGTATTATCTCCCTCCCTCCTCTTCCCCACTCCCAACCCAGTCGGTCGAGGCAGATGGCCGCCCTCCCTGAGCCTGGTTCTGTCGGAGGTTTTTTTCCCCCTTCCCTACTGTTGGGGGTTTTTGGTTCCTTCCCACCATCCCTGATTGCTTGCTCACTCATAGGGAATCCAAAAGCAACTGGTGAAACATCTTTCATCTTTTGTGTGCAAGGTAGGGAGAAAAATGGCAGGTTTGTGGAAATGTAAACAGCATCTGTCGCAGGTCGAGCCACCATTTTTGTTGCATTGAAAACACCCTTAAGAAAAATGTTGAAAACGTTGATTCGACTTCAGTCATCATTTTAAATGCAGGACTTTAGCTTGTTACAGTGTTTTTACAGTGTGATATCAATACTTTTACTTAAGAGCGTCAATACGTCCCCCACCACTCGCGGTGTTACACTGTTTTTTTCAACTTGAGTTCAGGAAGCATTGAAAAACACTCCGTCCTGGATCCATTTTGCAGCTGTCACAAGCTTTTCCTTAAACGCCATGAGTGCCGCAGCAACCAGAAATGTTTCAGGGAGCCACGGACCATGAAGAAGTCAGCCGGGGGGGCCATTTTTCTCAGCCGACAAGCTTGTTGATCGTGCATTCGTTGGCGTTCTGCTGCTACCTTTAACACCTCGTGTAAACAGCTTTTTCACAGCGGAGGCGTGGACGTGATGCATGCGAGCATTTCAGGCCCATTAGAGGAGGACGCCATCATTTACTACAACATATATGATGCGGTGTCGTTTGATCCGAGCCGCTGAAACAGGACCAGAGGTGTCCGCTAGTTTCAGATCCGTCATGCGACAATGCAGCAGCATCGCAATGTGCTTCGTCAGTGTTCCACGATAGATGGGCTCTGTCCCCGCGCTCAGTCGGCTCACGAAAATTATATACAAAACCTGGCAGTCATTAGAGTCCCATGAGTTCTTGCTCGCACCTCCTCAGTCCGGTAGATCTCCATTGCTAATAATCGTTATAATTGATGTTTCCCTTCTCAGCCTCTAATGATGTTTTTAGTATTTATGGTTACAGACAGCAAGGCGAGCTGATTCATAATAGTTTCTCCCTGCCATTTTATTGGCATGGCGTTTCTCACATTCACATCAGTAAATTAATTTTGACCCGGCGACGCCATATATCACGGCGAAACCACCGCGCGCCGTCCCTCCGTGACCAGGTTTTCTTAAGCTGTTGTCGTAAAGAATGGTTTATCGATCCTCCCCGCTGACGCTTTAATAAGTGCTTTGCATAACAAGTGTTTTACTGCGGGATAAATCACGTGGGCTGGCGGCGCCCTGTCAAACGCACAAGTACACACACATACGCGGACATAAAACAAAGTGGGGGGTGGGGGTGCAAAGAAGTGGGTGATCAGGCTGAATGAAGAGACATAAAAGTTTCTGATGCTCGGTTTAATTGATGCAAAAGGAAACACGTCAGTAGGGGCAAGATTGTAGCTCTGTGAGTTACACCTTCATCCGCGGAAAAACCAGATGATGCATATCAGCCTTTTTTAAATGATGTCCTGCCTGTTGCTTGCAGCGAGCCAACAACAGCAGATCTGTTAGGAGCAGGAGGAATTCAATCAGGGAGATCCATGGGCCGGTGCGGAGGCCCCGTGAGTGAGATCGATGGCCCGAGAAGCGGGTCGCGAAGGGGGCAGCTCCCTCGGTACAGTGTTTCATCCCCGTCCTGTTGCCACTCCTGTTTAGGGAGTGTGACTCAGACTCCGGGAAGGAGAGGAGGCGACAAAAAAGCACAAAAAACAGCGCTGCATCCAGGTCCCAAAGGCTCGATCCTGCCCAGGCCCACCACAATAATATCATTTTATGTCAGCCATGAGTGAAAGTTTCTCCAACTTGGGGAGGGCTGATTGATGGCTGCTGTAAATCAATGCTGAGAGTGCTGCATGGGGGTTTTATAGCCGGGAAAATGCTGCAGGTAGTATACGACCTGCCCAACTCTTCCTCGTCCTCTTTCACATTCATTTGCACCATTCAAGTAGCTCAGAACTCTCACTGTACCTCAAAATGAACCAGCTGTTTTAGTTGCATAGCTGTAATCAAACCTTAAACATATTTTAGTAGCTGTTAAAAGGCTCTTTTCCTTACCTTGAAGGTGCAATATGCCGGATTCTGAGCATATACACAGCATTAATGTAGCAGCAAACAACTATATGATATGTAAATATATAGTACTCGTTAGTGCATGTGAGTCCCTCCCTTTGAAACTGTTCAGCCTCCTCTGGCTTATAAACAGACTAAGAGCAACCTCCGCAATGTAAGAGCAAAAATGCACCCCAGAGTGTCAAAAACAGAGAGTTTAATAAGGGTATTTACCTAATTTATGTGCATTTGTTTCATTTCGGCTCAGTATGACTGTCTTTTTAGCTCTTTTTGCGTTTGTTTCCTCTAATTCCACTCAACTTGTTTCGGCCATTTAATGTATTTTACAATGCTGGCTACTGGTTTTGATGAAACATGAAGGGAAATGAGTAGTTTTGGTGTGAGATGCTGTTGCTCCAGCGACCTCCAGTCACTGTGAATGTCGCATAGAGAGCCTTTACAAAATTGTAGTTGCTTTGTGCAGATAACGAAGAAAGAGAGAATTTTGAAAAGACAAACCCTGAATATAATCTCACTTTTTTGAAGTGTCAAATATTGATTCATGTTGAAAGACGGATGTGATCAGTTGTGTCCCTCCACTTGTGATGAAGATACTCAATGCCTGTGGCGGTTTGCAAGCAAACGGACATTGTTCTTGAAAGTGACCTCACTCCCAACCGCTTGCTTTGCTGTTTTCTGTCTCTATACCTGTGCTGCTGTTCAATCTATGCAGATGAAATAGGACGAGAGGACGTGACGTTGGGAGAAATGGTTTCATTCCCTTTCTTTAATTTTACCGGCTGCCGGTAAATGCTAACTGGAGGCTGGAGCCAAGGGCTGCAGAATAAAAACATCATTGTGAAACGCTTTTGAAAGTCTAAAAGGGAACTTGATTGAGTGATCAATACCAAACCCTTGTAAAGATGCACTGGCAGCTCTTGAAGTGATCACTAACCACCAGAGAAAAGCAAAAGAGAAAAAAAAAATCAAAGATTTTGATTAGTCCGTTGATACAACTGTCTGTGAAGTCAAGACTAAGAAAGCACTGCTTATAAAAATCTATCAAGCTCAAAGTAAAAGGGAGAAAACAGCTGACAAGATGCAACAAAGTGAGAGAAAATGTGGAATAAAATGCTCAGAAGATCGAACAGCGCGTCTAAACACACAGCAGTGTGAAGCAAATGTCACGTCAGTCATGAGAGTCTTCAAAGAGGGAAAATGTTTGATCAGTGCGTCCAAAGCCAGAGCTCGTCATCACATTAGAAGAGTTGTACATGATTATTATTTTCATTATGAAATGTGTATTTTTACTCCCAGCGCCAAACAAAGAGGTTAGTCATTTCTGTGAGGCGGCAGAAGAGCAAATTATGTTGCTGCTAATTCACTGTAAGCAAAGTGTTGTTGTGACTCCAGGGGTGTTTCTATTATTGTAATGCAGACTTATGAGAAACGTGTAAATAGTATTTATTACATCTCCAAAACAGCAACAGATAGAATGCATGCACTGAGATAAAGTATTTATCCACGATTTATCCATTCTACCCGACCAAGGCTCAGTGCAGTGGCCTTGTAGAGATAAAAAGAGAAAACACAGTTTAAAGATTGTACACAAGACTTAATGTAGATCTAGTGCAGGGATAAGTGTTATTTCAGCTTATACTCCCTCCACTTAGTTAGATCCATTGTTGCAAGGAAAAAAACTACAAATTTAATGATTTAATTAATAATTGGTTTCAGTCAGATTCATTTCACAGGCCGTTTTAACTTGTAATAGCTACTATACTAGACTGGATGGGTGTTGCTGATATGTGCAAATCAGTTCATCCTCGTCGAAAACAGCATTTCAGATCTCCGCAATGTTGTTCTTCCAGGACAATTGATGTCCCTTATACCATTCATGTAGTTTCTCATTCCAGGTACACTCTATTTCCAAAAGTATTGGGACGTCTGCAGTTGCACACACATCAACTTTAATGACATCCCATTCTTAATCCGCAGGGTTTCATATGGAGTTGGCCCGCCATTTGCAGCTATAACTGCCTCAACTCTTCTGGGAAGGCTTTCCACAAGGCTTAGGAGTGTGTTCATGGGAGTTCTTGACCATTCTTCCAAAAGCGCATCTGTGAGGTCAGGCACTGATGTTGGACCAGAAGGCCTGGATCTCAGTCTCCGCTCTAATTCATCCCAAAGGTGTTCTATCAGGTTGAGATCAGGACTCTGTGCAGGCCAGTCAAGTTCCTCCACACCAAACTGGTTCATCCATGTCTTTATTGACCTTGCTTTGTGCACTGATGCACAGTCATGTTGGAACAGGAAGGAGCCATCCCCAAACTGTTTCTGCAAAGTTGGGAGCATGAAATTGTCCTAAATGTCTTGGTCTGATCAAGCATTAAGAGTTCCTTTCACTGGAACTGAGGGGCCAAACACAACCCCTGAAAAACAAGCCCACACCATAGTCCTCCCTCCACCAAACTTCACACTTGGCACAATGCAGTCAGGCAAATACTGGTCTCCTGGCAACCACCAAACCCAGACTTGTCCATGGGATTGCCAGACAGAGAAGCGTGATTGATCACTCCAGAGAACGCGTCTCCACTGCTATAGAGTCCAGTGGCGGTGTGCTTTACACTACTGTATCCAACGCTTTGCAGTGCACTTGGTGATGTAATGCTTGGATGCAGCTGCTCAGCCATGGAAACCCATTCCATGAAGCTCTCTACTAATGTTCTTGAGCTAATCTGAAGGCCACACCAAGTTTGCAGGTCTGTAGCTGTTGACTCTGCAGAAAGTTGGCAATTTCTGCGCACTGTGCTCCTCAGCATCTGTTGACCCCATTCTGTGATTTTACGTGGTCTACCACTTCGTGACTGAGTTGCTGTTGTTCCCAGTTGCTTCCACTTTGTTATAATATCACTAACAGTTGACCATGGAATATTTAGTATGAAGGAAATTTTACGAATGGACTTATTGCACAGGTAGCAACCTATCACAGTATCACACTTGAATCCACTGAGCTCCTGAGAGCGACTCATTCTTTCACAAATGTTTGTCAAAGCAGTCTGCATGCCGAGGTGCTGGATTTTATACACCGGTGGCCATGAAAGTGATTGGAACACCTGGATTCAATTATTTGGAGGGGTGTCCCAATACTTTTGGCAATATTGTGTATGTACAATTCAGTTGCAGATATCCGCCATCAGTTCATATATAATGTCTATAATGCTGTGTTGCACACTAATGCTATGGCAGCAGTGGTTGCATACATGGTCAGCATGGTTGTTCAGTCCCTTAAGAGCTCTCCATCTTGACCCCCTCAAAGGTTTATTGATCTCATTTCCCATTCAGCCGGCATGTGTGTTGCAGTATTGCCTGTTTTTTTTTTGCTTTGAGAAAGAGGATCAATCAAGATTTCCTCTCAGCCTTTAATTCATCTCCAGATGAGCGCTGTGAGGGCCGCCGTGTTGTTTCATGCGTTTCGGGTTGAGCATCTGAAAAGCAAAGAATGGTGCAAGCGCTCAGTTCACATCATTGATCTGCATGTGACAATGTTCCTGTTCTTGAAATAATGTGCTTTCCTCCTCTGAGGACATGGGAGCTATGAGGTTTTATGCTCTCTGCCACCAGCGCTTTTCAACTTGAACATAATGCTTCCACGTGTCTTAGCCTTTCGAAAATTGCCGGCGATTGTTTAGCTCGGCCTTAATGTGGCTGTTCTCTGCATGATTGTCCTGAAAGTTCGTGCACCTGCTGAATGCGTGGCAGGTAAAAGAAAGATATTGAACTGGCTATTGTCTGCAAATGTATGTACTTAAATGTGATGGTGCTCTAGTTGCATGTTCGAGGTTTTCACTCTATTGCTACAACAAATGTAGTGTGAAAAAGCCTCAGAATGGCGGCACCTTAGAATACAGAACATTTACTGTCATAATGCAGCGTTTTTCCGTGTTATGTGGCAGTAACAAGCATCATCAGCTGTCACATCACTGCAGGTGGATGTGAACAGAGAAGCGGGCTGTTTCTCACCTGCCAGCTTAGTATTTAGAAGCTTTATTAAATCAATCATACTTCATCTTGTACTCTAGTTCAGCACTAACACTCCATAAAGTGTGTTTTCTGCTGCAGCGGGCGGCTCCTAGTCTTTCCTGTTTGTAACGTGAATCTCCATGTGACCCCTTTTGATAAGCTGCATGTTGAGGATTTGTGAGTGATGTGAAGAAGAGAAGGGTGTTTTTCCCTTTGCAGCCAGAAATGTGCTTTAATGTGTACTAGTTGACGGGAAATCACGCAATCGGTGTTGAGTGCACGTCATCAACATGACAACCGAAAGTGCAAAATTGGTTGCAGATCATCATGAGATGGAACATTTTCGTGATAGTTCATGACGGCTGATCAAAAAGTTCCAGGACTGCGCCGGAAAAAAATTAGAAATCACGCGCCATCCTTGTCACATTGGTCTCTCCAGCTCTGCCAGCACTTCTGCATCTCCTGTTCTGTGAACGTGTCGAACTCCATCTCAAAAAACTGTGTTGAAATCTGGGGCAGTGGTGGCGCAATGGTTAAGTCCCTGGGCTACGGATCAGAACGTCGGAGGATCGAACCCCAATGCGGCCATTGTTGGGCCCTTAACCCTTCCTGCTCCTGGGTCGCCATACCATGGCTGACCCTACGCTCTGACCCCAACTGGGATATACAAAAACAACATTTAATAATACTGTAAAAAATGCATTTGTGACAATAAAGGTTTCTTCTTCTTCTAAATGGCACAAAAGTCACAGTCACAGTCATGACCCAAAGTTTCGGTCATGAACTTTGGGTCATGACCGAAACGTGAACGGTGTAGGAATTACAACACATTTTATATGTGCCTCCACCTTTTTAAGGGACCAAAAGTATTTGGACAAACTAACATAATCATAAATCAAATTGTCGCTTTTTAATACTTTGTTGCAAATCCTTTGCAGTCAATGACAGCCTGCAGTCTGGAACTCATGGACATTACCAGACGCTGGGTTTCATCCCTGGTGATGCTCTGCCAGGCCTCTGCTGCAGCTATCTTCAGTTCCTGCTTGTTCTTTGGGCATTTTCCCTTCAGTTTTGTCTTCAGCAAGTGAAATGCATACTCAATTGGATTCAGGTCAGGTGATTGACTTGGCCATTGCAGAACATTCCACTTCTTTGCCTTTGAAAACTCTTTGGTTGCTTTCGCAGTATGCTTCGGGTCATTGTCCATCTGCATTGTGAAGCGCTGTCCAATGAGTGTTGAAGCATTTGGTTGAATCTGAGCAGATAATATTGCCCGAAACACTTCAGAATTCATTCTGTTGCTCCTGTCAGCAGTCACATCATCAATAAATATAAGAGATCCAGTTCCACTGGCAGCCATACATGCCCACGCCATGACACTACCACCACCATGCTTCACTGATGGGGTGGTATGCTTTGGATCTTGAACAGTTCCTTCCCTTCTCCATACTCTTCTCTTTCCATCATTCTGGTACAAGTTGATCTTTGTCTCATCTGTCCATAAGATGTTGTTCCAGAACTGCACAGGCTCTTTTAGATGTTTCTTGGCAAACTCTAATCTGGCCTTCCTGTTTTTGAGGCTCACCAATGGTCTACACCTTGTGGTGAAACCTCTGTATTTCCTCTGGTGAAGCCTTCTCTTAATTGTTGACTTGGACACAGATACACCTACCTCCTGGAGAGTTTTCTTGATGTGGCCAACTGTTGTGAAGGGGTTTTTCTTAATGAGGGAAAGGATTCGTCTGTCATCCACTACACTTGTTTTCCGTGGTCTTCCAGGTCTTTTGGCGTTGCTGAGCTCACCAGTGCGTTCTCTCTTTTTAAGAATGTACCAAACAGTTGATTTGGCCACACCTAATGTTTTTGCTTCTCTCTGATGGGTTTATTTTGATTTTTCAGCCTAATGATGGCTTGCTTCACTGATAGTGACAGCTCTTTGGACTTCATATTGAGAGATGACCTCACCAGATTCCAAATGAATATACCACACTTGAAATGAACTGCAGGCCTTTTATCTGCTCCTTGTAAATGAAATAATGAGGGAATAACACACACCTGGCCATGGAACAGCTGAGTAGCCAATTGTCCAATTACTTTTGGTCCCTTAAAAAGGTGGAGGCACATATAAAATGTGTTGTAATTCCTACACCGTTCACCTGATCTGAATGTAAATGCCCTCAAATTAAAGCTCAAAGTCTGCACTTAAAGCACATCTTGATTGTTTCATTTCAAATCCATTGTGGTGTTGTACAGAGCTGGAATGCTGAAAATTGTGTCAATGTCCAAATATTTATGGACCTAACTGTAAATATCATATAGTCAGTTGCAAGTGTTGCAGTTGCTGTTTCAACCAGTTAAACAGTCAAATCAATTCCTGAGAAAATTACAACTTCAACTTGTTTTTCCTCCCTTGTTGGATTTGCAGCTGGCGGCTCTGGTATAAAAATGACAGAAACACTGTATCTTGCAAAGAGCGGACGGAGAGCTGGAATCCCACACTTTATGTTAATTCGTACTATTTACAGTTGCTTTTATTCGGGATCCGTTGTGAAGATTTTGAAAAAAGTCCAACCCACTGTCAGGCTCCCGCTTTTGAAAGCATTGATCTTGTTTGTCTCGTTTTCCGGGATGTACGTTTGAGCAATTATTTATGTAATTACTGATTTCTTTTTCTCATTACTGCAGCCGGTGGCAGTGTAGTCCTTCCTTATTGTGAATTGAATTCTTGACAAAGGCGATTGCTAAAAGACACAGCGCCGTTCGAGATAATATTATTTTAACCAAACTATGACAAGCAACACAAACCCTGATGCAAATGTTGGCTACTGAACAACGCAAGTCCTCCGAGTATCACTGGTGCCTTTTCTCATGTGTATTTTTTTTTGCATTTCAACGTCTTTCTTTCCTGCCTAGTGATTAAGATGGGTCATTACCGCGCTCTGATTCAAATGCAGAAAGCTCCGAAACAAAATAGGGGCCATTATTCCACTGGTGTGATTTAACCAGTTTCAGGTCGTTCCTTTTGCACAGGTTCCACACCAACACTCGCTCAGTCATGCCGAGTCGCAATCTTTCCCACTGCATCTAGCGATACGAGGAAAGCTGACTCTCCCACATCAAGATGAGTAGGGGGTTGTGGCAGGGGAGGAAGGGAAGGAAAAGGCATTATCAGCCCCGGAGAAAGATAAGAGTTACGTCGGTGGGCCAGGAGTCTTGTGTAAAAAAAAAAAAAAAAAACCCAAAGGTCACCTGAGCTCGACTTCACACCAGCAGACATGGAAACCGCTGAAGGTCAAAGAGATTGAAGGGGTAATCCATTCACAAGAATGACAACCACACCTTCAGTTTAAATCTGGTCCATTTCATCACAGCACGCTTTTTCCTCCTTCTTCTCCCTCTGAAGCGCCACTTTGTCAGATTTTTATCCTTTTGTGTTTTTCTTCATGCCAGATATTATATAAATATATATATGGATTCCTTCTCTCAGTGGTGAGGACAAAATTGCAGCTCGTGCCCCATCCGAAAAGGTGACCAAGACAATGAGAGCGGCGGCGACCGAGAGTCCTGAGGCAAAGCACTGAACCCTGCTAGTATCAAGTAGCATATTAATTCTAGTGGAGCAACCCTGGATAAGTGGGGCCCTGAGGCGCAGCGCACTCCAAATATAATCATGAAGTGACTGCATTTGATAACATAATAAAGTATACAGTGTGGCGCTGAGCTGAGAGACGGATATGAACAATCGAGCAGCAAAAGCAATCATGAAGATGGCTATTGCAAAGGTTTTGTAAGGTAAGAACTTTATGCAGCTTTTGTAGATGTATATTATCGAGGCGGGCGGGGAATCTATTGTAGTGAAAATTGGAAAGTCTTGCAAAAAAATGGGAATGAATCAACTTAAATCCAGGTATTATAGCAGTATAGCAAGCATGTGTTCCGCATGCTAAAGGTAAAACAACCAACTTCTGTATAAGAGGCAATGAAATTTTACATTCAAGCTTTCTTTATCGCACACAATCTTGTACATTTTGTCTACACAGTGGAAAAATTCTCAGTGCCCCTGCAGATAAGCCATAAACTGTATGTGTAGTGTTTTTTGAACCCCTACTATGGACCATTTACTCCTTTGGTGCGGTTTGTTTGTGCAGCATAGGTCACTGAAAACAAATAAATAACCACACTGAAAGGTCTGACAGTGCTGGTCTCGGTCCTCCTCCCAGTGTACTGTGCTGCGGCGCAGTTTGTCAAGAGCCAGAATGCAATACGAACTCCGACAATTTGTACTGAGCAAACTGCACAGCGACCCACAGAACACAGGTTTCCGTGTGCAGAAGATGGATGCCGACGTCCGATAGCCGGCAGTTCCTCATGTTTGAAAAGCGTGCTGCTGGAAAATTAATTAAGGGCAAATTGAAGCCAGCGGACCAATGATCATATTCAGCTATTTCTTCCCTGTGCTCTTTACTCCTCTGAACAGCAGAGCAAGTGAAATACAGCATGTCTATAATTCTTGCCAAAAGCCAGCTCTCACTAGCTGGTGGCCTTCATCAGCACGGCCTTCACCGCTCGCCAAACCAGTTTGTGATTTTAACGGACAGAAGTGTAGCCAACGAGTGGTGACGATCCAGATCTGTGACCTGTGGGTGACTTGTGACCTTCGGCCATATGGAAAGCTGGGATGTGAGTCAACGCCTTGAATATCTGAAGCCTTGGTGTGTTCACCTCTTGAATGAGTTGCTGCCCCAGGTGACCCCAGGCATCTCAAGGTCTTGTTTGTGAGATTGGCAGGCCGCTTCTATCCTGTTTTAGTGGTGATGCTGCTACTGCACTGGACTATTGTAGTGTAGTGAGGAGTTAAGTATGTGGTTGAAACTCAAGATGATTGACCTTCCAACCTTCACATGTGACCATGAGCTTTGGCCAAAAGAATTCGATTCAAACAACAGAGTTTTGCTGACAGAATGATCATTATTATGTATCAAGTAAGATGGTTGGACATCGGGAAGGGGTTCATTTGCATTTAATGAAGCCAGCTGAGGCTTCAAACTGGGAGAACCCAGACTGGCCCAGAGCTTTGGCTTGGGAACGCATTGGGATCTACTGGCAAGAGATGGGTGAAGTAGCCAGACAGAAGGCCACTGGGGCTGCTTATCTTAGCCTGCAAACTGCAACTTAGTCACAGGCACCACAACCAAACTCAGTGAGAAAATGTACTTGAAAAAGCACCTCTTGTAATCAGACGCTAAAATTTTGAAAATAAAAATGCGAAAGATGACACTATCTTCTGGTTCAAACCACACAAAAACAATCTGCAGGTACAATCAAACCTTGCAGTGCCTCTTCAGTCTTGTTCGCCACATTCTTTAGATGTCTTTAGTTCCTGGCCATTACCTATAACATCACTCCCAGCTTGAAGACAGTCGCCACACAGTGTGTAGCCATTAGGAATGAAAAGTTCTCCGGGGGCTAAAACCCCTGTTTGATTTTCTCAGCCTCTCGCCCTATGACCGCTCTGCGTGTCGGCTGAGCCTAATCTGACATGACGCTAATAGATGGACTAATTAACATAATGTCCACCCATTAGGAGTGGTTAACCTTTGACTCATCACACTGACAGGGATAATAGGAGCAGCGGAAAGAATCTCGCAGACGCTCATGCACTGTGAACTCATGTTATTTACATATCATCCCCAAACTTGACAAGGTCTGTGCACACGCTCATGCATGGATGCGATCAGTTTCATGTCGCTGACTTCCTTCTTTTGACACATCTGCGGTTACTGGTCCCATCTTTGCGCCCAGTTGCTCAGTCCTTTGCTTGAGCCACCAAGAAAGACGGGAACACGGAGCGGTCAAGCTGTCGTCGTTTCACCTCGCTGAGCTGCGCTGGAAAACCAAACCCAAATGCTTTCCGCAGACTTGAACTTCGTGCATGCAACTCACACACACAAGCTCCCACACAGCGCCCAAACAATCGCGCATCAGCGCCACTGATCCGTCGTGACGTCTCATTCCACCTCATTTCCTCAGACCCCTGCTTCTTTCTAATTGAAGCGGCAGCGAATACAATTATGGTGAGAATCATCCCGGACTGATGTGAGGACGGATTAACGGGATTAAGAAGATAATCTGTTGACCCTCTGGCCCCGACGCAGTATGAGGCTGGGAAGGCAATTTGAAGCAGGGGAGGAGAAGAGATAGGGGGGGCTTTAATGAGCGAGCTGACGAAAGCCTCTGACCACTGAGAGGCTCGCTCGGCGTGCCGCTGGGGGATTACTTTCTGCAAGACTCCCCTCCACAATCTCACCTAACCCCTCACACCCACCTTGCTGCCCACACCTTCACTCAGGCTTCAAGGATGTTCGGGAACAGCTTCGTGCATGTGCTAATAAAGGCTGAGGAATGTGTTATTATTGAAGGTCCTTTCGATTTTAGCAATGAAGATTCAGAATACTGGAAACATGAACTCAGTGTACCAACTTTATGAGTTAAAGGCAGACGTGAGGCTTTGATTTAGAGAAAAAATGAGAGATGTAAACACACAGATTTAGCAGAGTATTAGCAAACTCAGAAAGCATCCTTAAAGAGGCCATTCTATGCATTTTAGGGGCCCTTTCCTTTAGCGTGTTTTAGCTTTTTTGTGCATGTAAAAGGCCTGCAAACTCGTTTGAAATCCACATTATTCTTCTGTTACTTATTTACATCGTCATGTAACACGTGTATTATGCCCGCCGATGGCTTAATTTAGTGCAGACTACCCTTGTCTGCCTCCACTACTTTATAGATCTTCGGTTGCTGTACATGACCAAAGCTACCTCGCTTTCGTTGCACCAGTTGACCAATCAGAGCAGATGGGACTTTTCAGGAAGAGACAGAGTGTTATAGACAGAAGGGAAGCAGGGAGTGCACAGTATGAGAAAAATAAGGTGTCTCTTGAACAGTAAAGTATGTTAGCATATTCTAATAGACCACAAAAATAAAATTATAAACCTGTAAATGTGATTTCATTCCACATCCACTCTTCTGTTTAGCTTGCCAAATGTGTTAGCTTGCTAAATTGCTACACCATTGTCAGAACCAAGTTGCTGACTCTGTCTCGTCCTTTTGCTGCTGGGAAGGAAGCATGCAGCATGTTTTAGTGCCTTTTCGCCGAAGACAACACTATGAAAGTGGTTAAAAGTAAAGATGCAGGGCGAAAATCAAGAAAATGAACTTTACCAGAAGGCTTGATCTAACGTCGGTCTATGCTACAACACTCACCTGATTTTAAGCTCTGGATCGTGACCAAAGGAATGAGGTCATGGATGATGACCTTGGATATCCATTGAGAGCTCGAAGTCAAGTCACTGCTCTTTTACATTGAAAGCTAAGGTTTCCTCCGAGACACATTTCGTCGGAGGGTTTCCAGGCACACCCAACTGGAAGGAGACTTTGGGGTAAACCCAGAGCTTGCTGAAGGGATTGCATATCTGTTCTGGCCTGGGAACACCTTGGTATCGCCCGGAAGAAACTGGAAAACGATGCTCCGAAGATGGACGTCTGCTGCCACCGCAACCCAATACCAGATACGTGGAAGAAAATGGATAGAAGTGAGAAGCCAACATGCTTCACATAGCAAAAGGATACTGCAGTTAAGGAGCAGTTATGAAGTGCGACCCTTTCGCTTTCACATGGTGAGTTGACTTATTGGTAATATTCAAATATTAATTAAACAACATCCCATGAATATTTGTCAAAACATAATATTTCTTAACGGTTATAACAGTAAAAAGGCTTCCCAAATAGTTTTATATCACAGTTTTAAAGAGCTGCATAACTGATGAGAAGATCCAGACAGCTTAACGTCCTAATTGTGGTGTTAAATTAACGGCAAAGTTACCTCATAAACTGTGCAAACAAATGGGTTTTACTGCTCCTGTGTGACCACGGCAACTTGACAGACTGTAAAAACGTAACTTATGGATGCGGTCAGGACAGTTTGCAAATTTGCCGTGCTGCACATTTACATCAAAAAATGCTTCGAGCAGACCCTGGCAGCGTGTCACGTCCAGCAAGTATAAAAAGATCCGGAGTGAAAGTGTTGAAAGATGGGAGCGTCAGAGAGGCCACAATCAGAGCAAAGGATCATAAAACATTTTATTAACGAACATTCTTCAGTCTGACAAGCATCCTCCCTTCGCTCGTCTCTTCTAGTTTTGATCTTCAGAGAGTAAGCAGCAGGATTACATGCTATCTTTTGTCCTGCAAGTTTCCTTTTCGCCGTATGACCCGTCTTACGGCATCATCCAGGTGAAAACCCTTTTAATTTAATAGCTCTGATACAGTTCTTGATCTGCAGCACTCTGGATCAATGGGCTGAGATTAAAAATGATGTTTAATGGATGTTTGATGGGTTTAAGTAATGCTTTTGACTTAAGCTGCAAATCATCTTCCCTTTGCTGTCTGACGGAAGTGTCGACTAACACAATAATGAAAGGCTTTCCTTCAGGATGAGATTTTCATCTTTTGACATCTGTCTTGTACTTTTCAAAGAATAATAACTACTTAAAGCCCTCGCTTGACAAAATTAATAATAAATGTTCAGCGTGAATGCTCCACATCTCCAAGACATAGTAAATGATGAATCCCATTATGTGAAAATCATTGCAATTTACCTGTAACAGTTCTGGACTAGCCTCACTTGTACGCCACTGAAGTAAATACACAACTACTCAGATACACTTGCAGCTTACATATCCCATAGATGTATATTTAACAGATAAATACAGTGATACAAGTCACATTGGCAGTGGCTTAACCTGCATTTGGGAACAATTAAATCCTTGTTGGGCAAAATAGATCCCACAGAATAGTACAAATTTGCCTGAACATACATTTTCTTTCTTCTAAAGCAGTGGTTCTTAACCTGGGTTCGAGCGCACCCCAGGGGTTCGTGAGTCAGTCTCAGGGCTTCGGCGGAGGTCAAATCATTCGGGCTGGACCCAAATATCCAAATATTTGGTTGTTGTGGTGGTATCTGGATAATAATTTTAAGATTCAAATACTCGTGCGCACCCCTCCCAACACGGCCACCGTCACTGCCGCCTCGGCTCAACTCTACTGTCGTGAGGCCAGCTGCTTCGTTAATCGAGCAAAAGGGATCGCCCTCATCGCAAAAAGCAACCAAAATGTGGCTGTTTATCTACAGGAAACGCTTTTGTGTCCAGCCAAACGATTGCATTGAAGCTTAAATTGAACATATTTATCGTTTAACATGACGATGAAAAGGTCGTGCATGCATTATTAGATAACCGCTTGTCGATATGATGATATATGTGCAAAGCAAATCAGTGAACACCAGATGAGCAAAATGGAAAGTAAAATGTAGGTATTTTTCACCCTGAGGCCATTCTGATGATGAGTCATGTTGTTTTCTGTCCTCTACCTAAAATTGAACTGAGGTTAATAGCAGGTTGTGCAATGGACCATTATCATTATTATGACTTTGTTGTTTGACCATGCCATTTAAACCAGACTGCACAGACGAGGAGCTAAATCTAATAGAAGCAGAAAAACAGAGGCGGAAATTTGACCTTCCTGTAATAAAGTGGAAGAAAAGCCCGAGGCCAGCCTGGCCATTCGACCAAACTGTCAGCTCTGGACAATAAGCAACAGTAGAACCTCTCACAGCCTGTTCAAGGCTGGACTCTTTCACCTTCATTCAGTCTTGGTGTTTTGTTTGTAAGGTACAGAGACTAGAAGAATTGTTGTTTTGCCTTTAAGCCGGCAGCAGAGGTAGTCACAGAGCTGCTGTTGTTGTGTTCTATGTCCGATTTGGGAATTTCTGCATGCTATGATAGAAAAGAACAGCACACAGTGAAGCAGTATCACACTGATTTATTTGGTCCAGTGTCAACAAGCAGAGGTGAGCAGAGGCGTCATAATGCCGGGGTCATCTTAGCGGCATTAGAGCGCAATTTCACTGTGAGAGAAACTGCTCATTTCAAATCCTACATAGCAATTGAAAGCTTTCAGGGCATGGTGGTGGTATCGATGGGCAGTTCTCTGCTGCAGGAGGTCGGGGCAGGTGTGCGATGGAGCTAATAGTTACAGGAACGGATCTGTAACCAACTCTTTCGGCCTATCTGTTTCCACTGCGATGTAGGATCCAGCAGCTTCCACTACAACGGCAACTCATTGTGCTGCAAAAGAGCTACAAGTAGCAGCTCCAGTTCTATGAGCATAGAGGAAACGAGAATGCACTCAAGCGAGATGCACGCCAGATGCCTTCCTGACATGGCATGTGAAATGACCCCATGACCCCAAAATTAATGAGTGACCAGGGTAGGTCAAGATCAACATCAGTGTTGAGTTTGATCATCCTATCTGTATTTGTTATCGAGCTGTGGTGCGGACATACACACCCACCCACATACATACATGACTGCTCTACCCATGGTGAGCCTATGTGGAAAACTTGCATTGTTGAGCAGAGACAACTGTTTCTCAATGAAGGACATTGAGAGCAATGAGTAAGCTCTCTTTTCTGCCCCTATATTTCACTTTGGTCTTCAGTCACCCCTCATAGTCCCTCACTTACACCTCAAGCAAAGCTGACAGAGCTTTTTTTGGTCCTGTCTCACTATTGGCAATTTCAAATCAAAATAAAAGTCTTATCTTCTTTCTCTTGCTTTTCATTGTTCCTGAGGCTGCCCGAGTCGTGTCCAATCTGAGTTTCTGTTTATCTCCCTGCTGTTTTGTATTGATCAGTCGTCTGATTTTACTCAGTGTTCTCTTTTACTCTTTTTTTTAACTCACCAAAATGCTTTAACCATTGCGGTCTTGCTGATCTTGTTTGTCTTCACACTTGAGTTTTCTGTGATTCTCGCCACTTCTTCCATACATCTATACGCACAATTGCAAGTTATTAACTCCTTTCTGCAGGTATTTCTGGCTCTGGAGCTGCACAGGCCACATCTGTGGCTACTGTTTCCAGCTCAACCTATGGTGCTATGCTCTCTGCTACTTTCTTCTTTGTCCGCTTGCCCTCACCCTAACCAGTCGAGGCAGATGTCTGCTCTTCCTGAGCCTGGTTCTGCTAAAAGTTCTTCCCATTTAAAGGTAGTTTTTCCCCACCACCGTCACCAATATGCTTGCTCATAGGAAATCTTCGGATTTGTTGGGGTTTTTTGTGTACAACGTGGAAGTTTGTCAGGTTAATTTGTTTTGTTTTAGCCTCAATATTTAAATCACACAGGTAAACTTACATAATGAATAATTGTTGAACATCTAAACCTTGATGTTTCAACTTGTTACGCCAATCTTGTTTCTGTATTGGAAAGCACTTTGGCTCCACGTCTGCTATTTTAAATGAGACGAGAGAAATGTTTTGAAAGAGAAAAGAAGTGCTTGGTTTCCTGTGTCCTTGTACCCACAGATCAGTATTCCACACGTTTGAAGAAATATCTCAAGCTGAATGTCCATTTTCCCATTGAAATACTCAATAATACTAGGAAAGATCATTTTATATACACCAGTCAGGCATAAAATCATGACCACCTGCCTAATATTGTGTTGGTCCCCTTATGTTGTCAGATATGCTCTGAACCATTGGGCATGGACAAGAGGACCTTTCAGGGTGTCCTATGGGGTCTGGAACCAGGACGTTGGCACTGGATTCTTTGGGTGCTCTGGCTTGTGCAGTGGGGCCTCTGTCAATCTAACTTGTTCCACTGCATCCTGTTGATGCTTGATCACAATGGGGTGTAGGAAGTTTGGAGGTCAAATCAACATGTTCGGCCACTGTCAT
This sequence comes from Dascyllus trimaculatus, assembly GCA_024666655.1. Lineage (NCBI taxonomy): Eukaryota > Metazoa > Chordata > Actinopteri > Pomacentridae > Dascyllus > Dascyllus trimaculatus. Next base: position 17,056,082 of record CM045468.1, read on the forward strand.
GTTTCTCAACATGTTCCTGATTGTTTGATGTTGTTTCCATGTGGTGGGGTGCATTTTCCTGCAGGGGTAGGCCAGCTCCCATTTGCATGAGGGATGCAAATGAGTGCTTGTTGTGGGACAATGTTTATTTGGGCGTCTAAGTCTCATCAACGCGGATGTTAAAATCCAAGGTTTTCCATCAGAACAGCACATAGTACCAACATGATCCATGTTATTCACTTCACCTGTCAGTGGTATTAATGTTGTGGCTGATCGGTGTATATAGATACATAAGTGTACTGTTTGCTCTGGTACACAGTGTCTTATTGTGCCTTTGAAATTTCATAATTCCAAAGTTTAAAGTATGCCTGACAATTGCTAGAATTTTCTATTTAAGCACGTTTTCATTTCACACACTAGCAAAGTCTGGTAGGTTATTTATAACACAAAGAAAAATAACCCACCAGTGTAATACTCGACTGGCCCAAATCTAGCTGATAAGAAAACATGGATCTGCTGGGAATCTGTCCTCCACACTGCCGCATTTTTAAAACTCATCTCTTCAAAAGCCCTTTAGAGTTTTGCATGATTTTAAAGACGACGACTTCAACTTGATTTCAAACTAATTTGCGTCAGTCGCGTAGCAACAGAGAAAGCCAACAGGAAGGCACTTCCCTCCAGCATCTGCTTGCAGCCGACAGCACTCGCAGACTGTCCAAATACAATTAGCCAGGGGATTTGTAATTGATTTATGTGTGCTGGATACCACTGAGGATAGAAATGCTGAGAGTCGACTGGAAGATGGAGCAGGCGTTTTGCAGATTTGTTGCCCAGCAGAAAGATACAGGGACATGTTTCACAGAGAGTCAATGTATACGTTGGCTGTGTTTTTTTTTTCATATTTATAACCCAGCGCTTCCATGATTCCTCAGTGCTGTCCACGCTGTGTGCTGAGTCAGGAGGAGGTTTTTCAGCTTTAAAGGAGTCACTAGTCTCTCTTCAAGGCCAAACATAGGACCGACGACCACTGTCACTGTTGCCTTCATTAAATTCAAGCTGGTAAAGTGTTTAACAAATGTGCCTTTTGGCTATTAGCCCTTCACTCACATTGTTCCATGAGCAGGTGTTAAAGTCTCTAATCATGGCCTCACATGATTAGTTGACCACATTTGTTCCCCCTTTGCGCTCCTGATCTCCTGAGATTCCAGAAACAGCCACTGTGAAACCCTCCCATTCCTACAACCTGCGATTACATCATTATGTAGCTACTGCACAATCATTTAACCCTGTCTCCTAAAATTTAATATTTAACCAACATAATGAGGGCGCATTTATATTTAACAAGCCTGGAATGTTCACAGTCAAAGGGTTTCATTCATAATGGGCAACTACAGCATGATTAACATTTTTATGGTTATGTTTTTGACTCAAACCACTTAGTTTTTATTCAAATTTTTACGAGGCAAAAGTTCATCGTTGATTTGAAGCGGGACACAGTGACTTTTTTAAAAATAAAGTTAAAATCACTACTTAGCCTAACCTTAACCAAGACTTAAGAACTTAAATTCAGAATAATTCTTGATTACATCCGTGCATACAACATGAGGCTGGAGCATGGCTGCAATTAGCCTTTAGCATAAAGACTCAAAGAAGTGCGGAAGTAGTTTGATCATTTGTCCTCCACTTCTGCACAGTGTTTTCAGCTGATTACCTGTCAACATCATGCTGATGACAAAAACTGGAGGAAATCGCTGCTCCTTGGTGGTTCACCGAGAAATGGTTGCAGCAGAAAAGTCCTCATACAGCCAATAAATGTTCCACTCTATGACTTCTGTGCAGATTGAGTGACCAGAAGTGCTTGGATTACATCCAGTGGACATAATCAACAGTTTATTCTAAATTAACCGGCTTCACAGGAGATAGATTTGCATGTTTTTACTTCCATTGTCATATTTTTTTGGGTATGTGGTTTTTAAGGCCCTCTCCAGTAGTTTATTCAGCCCATAAAAACCATCTCTCTGTAATAAAGTTACATATTTAGATTTTTTTTTCCATTGAAATCATCCCATCTGGTCTTAAAATGAATTCGATGGAACTCAAGCTCGAGCACACCAGCTCACTTACAACTCCGCTCAAACACTGTAAGGCTACTCTACGCTACACAACTGCCAACTCCCTGTCCATAAAGTTCCATTTCTACACAACTCAACGACATTCTCGTTTCCGTTTTGAAAGGAATGTTATTCCGTTCTCGAACTAATGCGTTTTCTCACCCATGACGTTGTAGGAAAGAGCCAAAGTCCATGTAAGGAGGTAAGAGGCACTGGGACCATTAACCTTATGGTATGTTTTTGGACATGAGGAATCACACCACTGCCAACTTTAGACTCCTGCAACTAGACAGTGTTACGATAGATCATAGCTGGAATCTAGTACAGGCTTCACCCTCCATTAGTTTCACATAAACTGGCTGCACCAGGTTTGACAAACGCTTCACTTGTAGTATATCTACTCCTGGATTTCCAGCCGGACCAACATGGCGGCATGTTTGGAAAACTTTGCTTATATCATGAAAAGAGTTGTGTTGGTCCCCCGTATGTGGTCAAAGGTGCTCTGAACCATTGGGCATGGACAAGAGGACCTCTCAGGGTGTCCTATGAGGTCTGGAACCAGGACGTTGGCAGTGGATCCTTTGGGTGCTCTGGCTTGTGCAGTGGGGACTCTGTCAATCAAACTTGTTCCACTGCATCCTGTTGATGCTTGATCAGAATGGGGTGTAGGAAGTTTGGAGGTCACATCAACATCTTGTTTCTCAACATGTTGCTGATTGTTTGATGTTTTTTATCCCCTGATTTGCATAAATTAACCCAGACCTCAGCTGTATGCAAATGAGGAGCGGCAACGTGAAACCCTGCCTGTCCAAACACATTGCAACACTACCAGAATGCATTGCAGGCCGGTTCACATAGACAATAAATGCAAAGTGTTGAAGACACAGATGTGTTTTCACTCTTTGGTTCAGTTTAGGCATAATAGTTAGGTTTAGGAAAATATGATGCCTTTGTGTGGTGACTGCTAATTGAAAACTTGGTTAGCTTTAAGCATCAAAATGACTTGGCTAGCACCAGGAAAATATCACAAATATCTTTCACAAGATGTTTTCAGCTTCTCCTCCATTTTTGGGGTGATTATTTAGCCAAAAGGGAGCAACGGTGAAGCGATAAAACGTCGATTTGAAATGTGCTGGTGGTACATCACAAACAACGTCATCGGGCGGTTTCCAGTTTAGTTGGAGAGACGTGTAATTTCGTGGAGCTTGGGTTGCAATGGCAGGTTGTATATTTAGTAAACCAGTCACACACCAGATTTTAAAGAAGAATAATGATACAGGAAGCTCCACCCTGCAAGCTGACAGGCTCTGTTTGTTAGCTTTGTCTTGTATAAACCCCTGGGGGTGTGAATCCATGTTTTTGAGACATTCATCGGTACAGTGATCCCTCGTCTATCGTCTATATATGTTTTAAGGCTTTATAAACCCTCCCCACACTGTTATTAACATTTCCCACACTCTTATAAACACTGGCTTCCATCACCGCCGATCAATCAGTGACCGACTAGCTCAAGCGGAAGGGGCCGTAGCTGCGTTTTCCATACGTGCGTCTACTCATCTGCTGTATGCTACGTATTTTATGTACAATGTAAAAATCCGCGATGCAGTGAGACCGCGAAAAGTGAATCGTGATATGGCGAGGGACTACTGTACAACCGTGCAGCTTCGAGGTGGAAATACTCATCCATTGTGTCAGCTGCTTGTTTCTTTGATGACTCCACACATGAAAGCCACCATATGGACATGTTAACAAGGTGCAAACTTGATTGAGAGATATCCGTGTTCCATTTTTTTTTCGTTTTGCAAGCAGGCGAAACAACATAGAAGGTCACGGAACACATTTCCAAAGGGCAACACTGCAGCAGAACTTGTAAACACAGCAAGCCCGCATTTGCAAATTCTTCTTATTGCATCAGTTCAGGCTCTGTAAAAAAAGAAACTAGATGCTGAGGTTGACAGTCTGGGCATGCTCTGAAGGGGGTGGCCATCTGGAAATCCCTTCTAGCCTGACAGACATTCAATTTATCTACGTCTGCATCACTTTGGACCGTTAACTGTATACACACAGCTGTAAGCATGTGTAATTTTTCTGAATCAACAATGTTCCAGTGGCCGTGCTCTGTGTCACTTGCTTAAAAACATTCATGCACCACATTAATCATAATAATCCGGCTCTTCTCGCGTTGAATATAAAGCGCTGTTTGGTGTCTGAGGAGCTGCTGAGCCAAGCATCTTCGAACTTGTTTCTCATCGCCTCAGTTGCACCACAGTTGTTTTTCCTTTCAGACACTGTGGGGCGATGATGTGCATCACTCCGTTCGTGTCGCTGCAGCAGTGTTGTAAAGCAAAGTGCGGCTCGTCGTCAGGAGGGCCGACGTTTCGACGCGTGACACACACCCACCGTCGCTTCACCTAAAGGGGAATACGGTGCGATATATAGATGGAGTGCTTTTTCTTTGGGGAGATCAGAGGAGATGAGAGAAATGTTAATATATATTTTAAAACCTGCCGTGGTTTTCCTCCTTCCTTGCGCCTGCAGGTCAACTCTCTACATGTGTGCCAGCTCCCAGATGGAATAGAATGATATTAGATTCTTATTTTGACGTTGACTTGACTGGAATGCAGACAGCCTTCTCCCATGTAAAGAGCACAGTCATATTAGGGAAGACGTGTGCAGCAACCAATAGTGTAATCATTTTGGCCGGTTTAAATATAATAAAGCCAAAAACGTAACAACTTGCCAATAATGTAATAAAGCTTTGGAGCTAAGAACGTACATAATACTCTTCAGTTTTTTTTAACATTTGTAAATGAGTGTTCATGTTCTATGTTGTATACTGGAGTTAAGTGCCATTATAGAGCCAGTCCAGTTATTTAAACATAGTTTGACTGAATCCTTTCTCCTTGAGAAAAGTTTGAACAAAGTTAGAACAAAATGTTTTCCAAGAAAAAAAATACGGTGAATCCATTCGACAACGCAACATCCAAAGAAGACACTAACCTGAAATCAGGAATTTACACATCTAAGCAAATAAACAATATTCTAAATAAGGATTTCGTACAATAAATAATTCTCCAATTGGCTCTTCCAACCATAATTAAGGAGAGTGAGAGCTACATCGGACGTATCCTTGATGGATGAATATGACCACTATGCCATCCACTAGACCTATTTTTGATGAGCAAACTGCAGAAAAACCGCAAAACAATCTTTTGTTTCCAAGAAATGCAGTCCTATTGGTGTATTATTACATTATCGACTGCAGCTATTACATTTTCAAAGGATTTTTTTTAATCCAATGGTAATCCCAAATGTCACTGGCCTACCCTCACCACATGCATGGCAGCAACATCAGACCATCAGGAACATGTTGAGGAACATGATATTAACTTGGATATTAACATCCGTGTTGATGAGACTTACACACCCAAATAGACATTGTCCCACAACAAACACACTCCCTCATGAAAATGGAAATCCCAAATGTCACTGCAGGAAAATGCTCCCCACCACATGGAAACAACATCAAACAATCAGGAACATGTTGAGGAACATGACAATGACCCAACATGTTGATTTGACCTTCAAACTTCCTACAGCCCATTGTGATCCAGCATCAACAGGATGCAGTGCAACAAGTCTGATTGACAGAGGCCCCACTGCACAAGCCAGAGCACCCAAAGGATCCAGTGCCAACATCCTGGTTCCAGACCCCATAGGACACCCTATGTATATACTATACTATAATGTAAAAATGTGGACATGTGGAAAAGCACTGTCTATGTTGATTCCAGGTTTTTGTAACATAAAAAACGTAAGTTTTCATTTTTCCTCTTTTACGATTTCTGCCTATGTAACTTTGCTGCACTTGAAGAAAGACATGCTTAGATTCTCTCTAATTCTAGCCATGCTGTTCTGTGTCCATAGAGGTTCAAAACTTTGTATTGCAGTGAAAAATGAGCCCAGAGTGAATAAAAATCAAAACAAAACAACAACCACGACCTGTTTGGGATTCATAGGGTTGAAGTATCAAAAGGAAATGTATTCACAACACAGGACATCCCCTCTTTAAAGTGTTATGTTACCACTATGTATTATATTGTTGGAATATTGATAGTGGTGCATTAATATGGCAGCAGCAGTTGGTTAACATGTTCTAAGACATAACTACTCCTACCTACAGCTCTCTAATAAACACAGCCAGGTAAACAGTGTGTCATAGTCGAGTATACTACAGCCGCATTCAAAAGTTGAGTGCTTGAGTAAATACAGTGGTGTTGTGATATTTGCAGAGGTCACAGGAAGCACTGAGATATTATAGTGGAGGAGACTTGTGAGTAAGCAGGGCATTAGCACGGAGCTAATGTGATGAAATCGCGGCAAGACTGTGGATCCGGCTTTGTTGACATCAAACATTCCATTTTGCCTCAGTGTTTGCACATTTTTGAGAAATTGCAGCCCTTGTCCTCATGGAGGCGTTGTAATTGCTGCAGGTCGAGCTGCAGTTTGATCCGACTCGAAGTGATGAATGCGACATCACTCATCGGAGGGGTGTGTGTGTGTGTGTGTGTGTGTTGGGAGGGGTGACATTTTAACTTGTTTAAGCCGCACAGAGACCTCAACAATGAATTATCTGTGCATACGACGCGGGGCCTCTCCTCAATACAGCCATTTAACTTGGTTGCTACGGCAACTGGGCTCGCCCGGGCGACAGCGCCGATGACGGAGCAATCGCTGACAGTCTGACTTCAAGACAGGCCACAAGTCCTTCCACGAAGTTCAAAACACTTAGCCTTTTTCTCTGTCACAAAGGAAGCAGCATTATGCAACACTGTGCAATAGTGAAGTGGCCAGTGACATGTTTGCTGCGAAATGGACTGTGGCTTTTAAATGCAGTCAGACATACCCTGACAGCACTTATTATGTTATCATATATTTAAAGCAAGTGGAAAATGTGCCTCTTAAAGCGATGTAATTGCAGTTTTTATCCCCTGATGTATGTGCATTTTACCGTTTTGAGTGTGACATGCGGACAGGTTTTGTCTTCACCGAGTCACATTAAAGTCATCTGAGCATTACTGTGACGGCGCGATGCTGCAACCAGCGCATAAACAGAGTGTTGCCTTCTTGTAACACTCTGGCTTTCCATTTTTTTAAAGCCCAAAACCACACAAAAATCTTTAAAAAGATGCTAAAATTCGAGTGTAGAGTTCTGAGTTTATCTTGCCTGTAAATCTTTGGACAGCAGAGCTACAATTTCCGACATTTCTGCATAAATATGACCTAAAACCAGATAAGAAGAACCCATTTAAACAAACGAAACAAGGAAAAGAAAGACATTTATATGCTTAGTCATTTATTTACTGGAAAATGTTTTATAATATTACATACCTGTGAGTGAATCTTTGTTTTCAGTGTCTGGTGTAAACCCCTTGTCCTTCCTGAACATCTGTACTGGATTAAGGTCAGGGCTTCAACTTGTCTGGTCCCAAATTTTAACATTATTCATATTATTGTCTTTTTTACTGCTTATCTGGTCCCAGATTCAGATCACGGACAGATGTCCTGATAGTTTCCTTTAGAATTTGCTGGTATAATTCAGTCCAGACCAGTGTTACATCAGTAAAAACCCCTCCTGGCCCAAATGCAGCAAAACAGGCCCCACTCATGATACTGCCACCACCGTGCTTCACATGTGGGATACAGCTCTCATGCCGGAGTGCAGCATTTTCCTCTTCCCAGTTATAACACCAACCAGACTGTTCTATTTTGGTCTAATCTGTCCACAAAACATCAAACTTGTGGCCTTCGAGCTTGTCCACTTGATCTTTAGCAAACTACAGATGGGCAGCATGCACATCACCATTGTTCAGTCTTCTTCTAATGGTAGACTCATGAACTTCAACATCTGCCAACATGACGAAGGCCTTTAATTGCTTAGAAGTGACCCTGGGTTCTTTGTGACCTTGCAGACGATGACACATGGTGCTCTGGGTGTGATTCTGGTTGGTCGGCCACTCCTAAGAATGGCCTCGACTCTCCTCCATTTGTACACACATTGGGTCTGACTGTGAATTGGTGGAGTCCTGAATCTTAACCATCAATCAGTAACCCCTTCTCTGAGGTCCTCCACCAATATGTGCTGTGGAAATCCAACTTTGATAGATCCATACTCTTAAAATCATTGACTATTTTGTCTTATCTGTTTAAGACCATACCGCCTTGTGGATGCCCGATCCGGTCAGATCTCGGCCTGGTCAGTACCTGGATGGGAGACCGTGAGGGAACACCAGGAAGCCTGGGTGGATGCAGTGTGAGAGTGAGTGGTTGGTGGTGGTCGGAGTGGCCGATGGTGCAGCCTGGCCTCCATCAGTCTACCCCAGGGCAGCTGTGGCTAGATACGTAGCTTAGCACCATGGAGTATGGAGTGAATGAATAATGCAATGTGAAGCGTCTTTGAGTGCCTTGAAAAGTGCTGTATAAAACCAGTGCATTATTATTATTAATAGGGTTTCTTTAACCCTCACATCTGTTTTATGTCACATTTATGCAGAAATATAAAAAATTCTAAAGTGTTCATGTACCACAACTATAAACGAGACCTAAACAGACAGACCAAACCACATGTTTGCACTCACGACCCTCTTGCTGGCTTCTTTTCTTTTGAAACAATCTCATTTTATAAATGCCGAATTGTTAATGTCAAGCGTATTGCACACAGGGGGTTGGATTTTTCTGCATTACAAGGTCCTTTTTTGCACTTTCATCAACCTGTTAAAGGGCAGGTAGACATTTTACATTACTGAACAGAAAAAAAAACCCCATGAACGCTGCTGTTTGAATGACTCAAGGAGCCATGGGGCTAAAACAATTAGAGCCATAAATTCCCCCTCACGTCACGGTGAAGCCAGTTGTCACTCAAAGAACTGACGTGGAGTTCATAATCTAAAGCCTGTGATTAATTTAGCTTTATTAAGATCACAACTTTCAGCAAGAGAGGGAGAAAATTAAGTGGCTCTTGATGCAGTGATTGAAGCCGTATTCTGAATGGAACAAAACTAATAGTCCGTTCGTAATTACACCAAATAAGTATTAATTTACCTGTTCGGTGAAATTTGATCTGCAGTTGCCGCATTTTCCTCCAGCTGGGCTTCTCTCGGAAATGACTGTCACTCTTTCCCAGCCTTGCTCAGAAAGTTGGACACAAATTGCACCGTAACAAAATCCTGAGAGCCGACAACTCACCTCTAGACAGCTGTTAGGCGGGTCGGGACTTTTCCTTATCTGTTACCAGTTACCGTCATTGCATCAGCGTGTCGGGCGACTTTGGGGAATTACAGCCATGGAGCCCTTTTGACTCTTGTCCTTTAGGAGCACGGCAATATGGGTCAAGCCATGGAGCAGAAAATGAGTTGTTGTTATCCTGAAATGAAACCTGGAGAGGCCACTGTGGGCTGAGGTCCATCCAGCAAATCAAACGTAATGTTACCTCAGACCATCAATGTGGGAATTGAAGGGATTCTCCTGACTTCTTCATCAGTTATATAGATACAGACACTGATCAGACATCATCATGACCACTGACAGGTGAAGTGAATACCATTCATCATATTGGTACTATGTGGTGTTCTGCTGGAAAACCTTGATAGGACTTGGACACCCAAATTAAACACCCAACGGGGGGCAGTGGTGGCGCAGCGGGTTAAGTCCTGGGCTGCCGATCAGAAGGTCGGAGGATCGAACCACCACCACCACTGCGGCCACTGTTGGGCCCCTGAGCAAGGCCCTCAACCCCTGGGTGCTGCACCGCGGCAGCCCCCTGTTCCCATTACCTAATGGGATGGGTTAAATGCATGAGTTGAATTTCCCCAAGGGGATGAATAAAGGTTAAATTATAAATAAACGTAGGCCCAGAACAGGCACACTCCCAAAGGATCCAGTGCCAATGTCCTGGTTCCAGACCCCATAGGACACCCTGAGAGGTCCTCTTGTCCATGCCCAATGGTTCAGAGGATTTTGGACCACTTAAGGGAGACCAACACAATATTATGCAGGTCATAATGTTATGCCTGATTGGTTTGTTTTTAGGGTTTTGTCACTTTTAATTCAGCATATCATTTGCTCCCAACAGGGGTGCCTGCAAATCTGAGATCTCCGAATTTCCCTCCATGAGAGATGATAATCACTGTCTGCATAAATATGCCACATGTCAGAACTGATGAATTTTCCAATTTGAAGTACAAAATATTGCTTTCTACCCACACACTATTTGGACAATCAATAAAGAGTTATTCAATGTTTGGGGCTGCTACCTGAAATCCCCACGCCTCTGTATTATCTGACTCTCTCTGTGTGAGTTTAACCGTTATTACTGAGTTTGCAGTGTTTTCATCCAATGTCACAAGGACATAAAGGACCAAAGATGTATTCTTATATGAATGGGAGCATGAATCAGTGAATATATTGGCATTTGCATGCTTTGGATTGTTAAAAAAAATACAGTTGTTGTTCCAGTTTGGTGCTGCACATCAACAGACATTTAGCACTGAGCTCTGGTATATAAATCTGCAGATTTTGGACCCTTAAGAGCAGTTGTAAACAAAACATATTGAACTTTCTTGCAAATAAAAAATTCCAATTTGCTCCTCCGGGAGACAAGCAACAGCATTAGCATTCATTTAGTTGTGTCTGTGGCCACCTGATGGATTTGAGCCCAGTATTTACTCTTCTTTTAGCTCCATTTTTGGTCTCCACCAGCTCTTGAGAGATAAAGGCTCATGTGAAACACATACAAAATAAACTATCAAGAAGCATTTCAGTTCTTAGCAAAGCACAGCACTTTCTGGACCCACAAATCACTCCACATTCTCTACCGCTCACTTATTTTACCATATTTACATTACTGTGCAGATGTCTGGGGTAATACTTAAATATGTACAATACAATCACTATCCATACTGCAGAAAAGAGCCATAATCATAACACCGGTTTTACAGATCACACTAATTCATTATTCTTACAATCAACTACTGGTAAACTACTGCATCACACCACTTGCTTTGTTTGTCCTCCAGAGCAGTTATAATGTGCAAAGTTTATCAGAGCTTTTCTGTTGGGAAAAAAAAGCCATTTTTGAGTTTGATGGGGTGATTATCCTTTTATATTTACATGTAATTGTATGCTCATACAATTAATTGGAAATTTAACAAAAAAAACTGAATTTAGAAGTGATAATCAGTGCAGTAGTTGCAGGGATGCTGGTCTTGTGATTAGAGAAGTGGTGCTGAAGCTTGCATCATCCCACCTGGACTTGATTGCACTGATTAAAACGTGCACCTGAACAAGGAGGCTGTGATTAGTGGCCGGGACCTCGCCCGACATGTTGGGAGAACGTGTCAAAGTTTGGGAAGGATACTCAAATCCCGCTGATTAAATTCGGAATTACTGTTGGAATAAGGAAGCTGTGATCAAATGCAAAGAGTTTTCTGAAACGTCCGTCCAAAAAAAGGGACCTGTCAGGAGCATCTCAAGGTGAGTTATTACAAAACGCGCAGCTCCTCGTGAACTCCCTCGAGGCCAAAACGAGCATTTTGCACCAAGTTTTGTGGATCCAACTTTGTGCAAATTAAAAGACGTTTAGCAGAAGAATTAGGAAATATTCTCGTAGGAGGCCTGTTGTGATGAGGGTTGGCCCCTTTTCTTTTTATTTTGCACGTTTTAGTGGTGGATTCCAGGGGCCCACAGCTGGAAAGGGGGTCGTGTGTCAGCTTTGGAGAGAGTTTTGTGAATCCAGCTTTGACCAAATGTAGAAATTAAAAGAAGTCTTGAATACCAAAAATATTCTTGCTCTGCGCTGGAAAGCTGCCCCCAAGATTTCTCTTTATTTTGCATGTTGACAGAAGGGGGCTTTAAATATTCCAGAAGGTCCTCAGATTTCTTAGAGACACTCCTGCTTACAGACAACTTGGATTTCTAGACATTTGGATCTTTTTTTTTTTTTCTTCATGTCTGAAATTAAAGCCACGAGAACACAAACATGTTTGCCTTGATCATTCTTCTTCATCTCCTCTCCCAGCAGTGAGGTTTGAGAGAGCAGTGATGCCGGGGGGTCCTCAGCGCAGAGCAGGCAGGCGCGGTGGACGAGCAGGCGAGCGGGAGCGCGCGTATAGGAAGGACGAAGGGAAAGGAAGCAGCGGAGGCAGATCAGTCGCCAGCGGAGCCGAAGACGGCGGATGAACGGAGCAGAGTGCGCGTCGCCCTGGTCGTGTGCGGGTTTTTTTTTTGGCCCCCCCTTCACCCCCACCCCTCACTCCTCCTGTCATCACACTGCAACTGAAAAAAAAGAAAGAAAGCAAGGCAACGCGAGGCAGAAGCTGAGAAAGCAGCCAGAGAATGATGCTCCAACTCGTCCACCTCCTCGGGGTGCTCGTCTGCGGCAGCCAAGGTAAGGAGACGCGCTGCGGGGGAAGTGCGCGGAACCCCCCCTCCCGCCTCCCCACCTCTCCTCGGGCTTGGTGACTTTTGTGGACAAGTTGTGAGCCTATTTGCCATGTTGATCTGCAGCAGGCAGAGAGAGAGAGAGAGAGAGGCTGCTGGGGGGGAGAGAGAGGGAGGCAGAGAAGGGGGGAGAGAGAGGGAGAGAGAGGGCTGGATTGTTTAACTGGACGTTGTTTTGTAGTTGGAGCACGTCTTGCAGGGGCCAGAATGCTTCCTTACTGAAAAGAGGGATTATGATGGGGTCCTTTTCTGCTTTTTTTTAGGGTGGGGAAGCTGTTCAGATACTCTCCCTGGACTGAAACTGTTCCCTGAATCATGGCACAGTTTGTTTAGGAGCAGCTTATGTGGTGCTGATGTTCTAATCTTTAAAAAAAAAAACGAACTTGGCATTACGCACGGAGGCGGTAATTCCCAGCCTATATTCTGAGTTGCCACCCTTTTCTAGTCCGCTCTGTGTGGCAGTCTGGAGAGATAAAACATCCAGGAAATTGAAGGTAGCCTGCCTGTGCGTGATAATGCAAGATTCATGATCCACAAAGTTTGGTGTGTGTGGGGTGGGGGGGATCAGACGCTGGGTTTTGCGCGTTAATTGGCTGCGTGGCGCACCTGGTGTGGAGGTGGCGGCGATTGTGTCTGTGCGCGCAGCTGTGTGCGTGTGTGTGTGTGATTTTCCAGGAGGGGTTAAAAAAAACAAATAAAAGATATGGAAGCGTCCACACTGTTGGATTTTTTTTAATCCCCTCTTTGTGCGTTTCTTGCCTGATCCGTGACGCGCGTCGCCGTGTCACCGCAGACTGCGTAAAAACACCTAACTCCTCCATCTCCATCTGTAAACGCGATTCTTCAAGTGCACAAGCAGCGAGGCTCCTTTATTTACCACAGTGCATGCGTCTAAACAAGACAGGATGCGCTCCAAAGCCTCCAGGATGAAGGCTTGGTTTATTATCTGCTTGGATTTTTCCGAGGAAAAGGTGTGAAAACTAAACCGCAAACATGGAAAAGGGAGTTTTTCTTTTTGGTGTGTGTGGCTTCCTGGCGCACAACGGCAGGTGGGGGTAGAGCGCTGCAGAGTGGTGCCAAGAGTGAAGCCACTGGTCGCTGTTGCATTTGCTGAGGTCCTTCAGGGTCCTCCGCGTTGGAGAGAGGTTTCAAAAGTTTTACGGTCCTCCAGTGTGCTGCACATAAACCCAGGCTTTTAGAGGGGTGAGGATGAACTCCAACAGCAAAGCCCTCTGATAGTGTGGTTTTTAGCACATGCAGTAAATTATACGGCAGAGGATGAGCCCATGCAGCTCATTTTGTGTCTGTCTGTGGCATGAAAGCAGCAGCAGCAGACCCCTCAATATACACATGATTGTCTTCAGCATACTTGAGGAAGACGCTGAGGGCCATGGAGACACGGAGTTTATCATCCCCAGCGTTTCCAAAAGGGCACTCGTCTATTGGCAGCTCATATTTCCACCAGTTTTAATCAATAGGCCGGTTGTTGTGATACAGAAGAAGATGAAGAGGCTGCGTTCGGAGCGGGGCGCTGCGTCCGTGAACTTTCATTTGTTATTGCGTTTTAATCTGACAAAGAGATGCAGGCCGCTGGTGGTGAGCCTTAACTGGAATACTCGTTGCTTTTGTTGCCCCCTCCTTTTGTTGCAGTCGCGTTACATCACCCCCTCACCGAGCAATTTCCATTCTTATCATGCTTTTTGTTTGAGCAAAGTCCACACAAATTGACCTATTAGGCAATGAGGAGGATCCTCTGTGTGGAATGGAGTTGGATGCTCGGTCCTGGGCCTCGGATCAGGCGTTGATCCATCGCCGAGGGCACGAGAACCAGCAAGGTCTTACTTGCTTCTTGCCGATTCATGACGACAGCTCTCGTCTGTGGCAGGCATCGGCCCCGGTGCCCCTCTCCAGCTACACTAACTCGGCACACATCCTCTATTCCAGCCCCTCTGGCTCCTGAAGGAAAACATTTGCTTTTTGAAGTCCCAGCTCACCGTCTCCGCTGCATCCTTGAAGGTTTATGTATTTGGCTTTTTACAGATGCTCAGCACAATGAATTATGTGCTTGCTTGGGCTCACCCGGGACTCGCCAATGTGATGTTAAGTGGCGTAATTAAGATATTTCGCTGTATCCCAGGGGAGGGGAGGAATGTCAGCAGCTCAGGGTTTAAAAGATTTACACCCCCTGCGCTTAAGTGTCTCTCATTGCGCCCTGAGCCTGGGCTCGAGCGTGTTCTGGGTTTGCTTACATCCTGTTTTAGGTTATGCATATGCAGGAGTCTGTGGCTGGAGATTCGACCCTGGAACCTGCTCCACGACGTCTCACAACGCCGGTCACCAATTCCTATTCAAGACATGCAAAGCTGTTCAGAAAAAAAAGAAATGGCCTGTGTCTTTTTTTTTTTTTCTCGCTGTAAGGTGAAATTGATTGCATTATTTGATTAATAGACTGGGAAGGGGAGCACACGTATAGAGAGCCAGTGTATATATGAAAATGGAATCGCCCCCTCGAGGCAGCCGCGTATGAGAAATCAATTTAAGGAACGACTGGAGTCAGCAGGGCTCTGAATTGTACAAAGGGCAATCTCGGTGTTATGGATATGCTTTTTATTTGCCTGCAAGCTTTTGATTTCTCATGTGTGCCCTTTAGCACTCGGTCTGCCGAGTTCAGGCCTCGGCGTTGGATTTGTACGTATAAGACAGGAGGCGTAGGTTTTTATTCTAAACACCGCAAAAGCATCTGAGTTCGTTGTCAGCCGGCAGGAAGGGAAACGGTTAGGAATGGGGCCGAAAGGAAGCGAGCGTTGCCATCTTTTCTCTACCTAGTTATGTTCCAGTCAGTTTCCCAACTCAACGCCGAAAGAACTTTTAAATTATTAAAGAGGAGGCCGGGTGACTTTGCCCAAATGCCTGGTTTCAGCAGTTCTACAAAACACGTGTACATTCCTCTTAAACAACCTCCTCATCTGTACAAACTACAGTTAGTTTACTGAACTGTGGCTCAGAGGCCTGAGAAAGTCAATGAACAAGCCACAGAGAGATTCAAAATGATGGCACATGAGGACCGAGATGCAAAAGCACCATGAGAAGACTGTAAACATTTCGAAAGATGGCTGCAAAGAGTTGTGAAAACAACCAAAAGTCTCAAAACCGTGGCTTTAATGCAACTGAAAATGGCTGCAATGAGGCTCATTTCGACCACAGATCAAAACGACGACTAAAGACAGAAGGAAACATCCTCAAAGAGCCCTTAAAACAGCTGCCAAGAGACATGAAAGAGCGATGTGGTTTGACCCTCTGAACCTTAAAACCCTTAACTCTACAGGGGGCCTTGACCTGCTCGTCTGATGTGCTGTTGCATTGGACAACAGAACCAAATCTATGTACAAAGTCAGGATAGTTCAAAATCCCCCTTTTTTTCTACGCGTCTCATTCACAAATCCGACAAAAATAAAGCATCCGCACAAATTCAGGGACTTCTCTGCTGGACTGGGCTGAACTGCAGGCAGTGTTCACACGAAGACGAGGCGAATGTGGCACGTGTTCCGTTTCCTTCGAGGTGCAGGACTTTATATTGCCAGAGAAAAATGGGCCCACGGTGATTAGAAATGTGACGGCAGCAAGAAACGCCCGGCAGCTGTTCGGGGTTCAGAGGGTCAACAAGTCTTTTGTCTCATAATCCTTCATCGGGAAGTTTAGAGATCAACCGTACCGCAGTTTCTTAAAAGAATTAAGCTGCCTTGCTCATGGGCAGCTTTTAGGATTCACAAACTATTCTGAGCCGACAGTTAACACGACTAGTATCGGGGGATTAAGCCACCTGTACAGTGGATATGTTCCCGCTTACATGACGACTGACTGTCTTGTAATGACACATTTTTGGGCTTTTGAGTTACTGAAGCGCTGACGCCCCAACTACAGGCTCCAGCAGGTGAACATTTGGCACATCCTGCAGCACCCCGAGCCATTTGCGGCACGTCGAGCAAAAACAGCAGCGTGTTCAGTAACACCCTCTGCCAACCTCGGTCTGTTTTCACTCAAATTACCCATTATTATCATGGAAGTGACTAATGTTCTCCTCGGGGAGTCTCTCCCAACCGCAAGTCAAGAAAAAACACAGTCGGGGTCCTGGTGCAGGAGGAGTTCGGCATTGCTCATTAAATTCTATATTCTGAATCCCTGAAAGGGGAAAATTGGGTAGGATGGAGTGAGCAACGGGACGATTTATATAGCGGGAGGACGGGAAGGAGAGATTATGTTTAAAAATTCATTCAATTCAAGGGAATCTGATTGCATCTAGTTAAATTGCATTGCCAGAGATTAAATCAAACTCTATGGAGTCGCACTGTGCCAAAATTAATAAAATGTAATTGAATCCTGTCGAGATGGAATCAAATTAGGCTAGACTGATGTGATTGGAGGAGGCAGCTGCTGCATGCCGCCGGTGCTCCTGCCGGTTTGTCTACTGTTTTACATCAGTTTGCTGCTAGCCAAGCAGGGGAACCTTTGGCTCCCTGTTATGTGTGTCCCGCCAGTCTAAATGCCAGTCTAACTAGCAGGCTAATAGGCAGCGCCAGGATGCCAGGGTGACAACGGCATCAGCGGGCTCGCTGGCTGACTGACAGACGGATGGAGGAGAGCGGCTGCATGCCTCTCCCTCCCTGCCTGTCCCGTTGCCGCTTTATTTCTGCGGCCCGGGCATTTGCGAGCACACACACACACTTCACAGGCCGGTACTCCAAAGCACATCCTCTCGCGGGACGCAGCGCTGTTGGTCGGAGGCTAACTTTTGGGTTTGGGCACCGGCAGGCATGATTAAATGAAGAACAGAGGGATCAGACAAATGGCGGCAGAGCTTCAGAACCACTTGAGTTTGCGCTGTGCATTTTGAGTGACCCACTTAGGCCGTATTAATAACCGAGCACCGAGGCCTTGGGGTTTGTTTCAAAGGAAGCTGACGTAAATGAAATATAAATTGCAGAGGAAGTTTTTCATGACATAATGTGTGCATAAACGCAATTAAATGGGAGCAGACCCTCTCCT
The DNA here is from genome assembly GCA_024666655.1 of Dascyllus trimaculatus. NCBI lineage: Eukaryota > Metazoa > Chordata > Actinopteri > Pomacentridae > Dascyllus > Dascyllus trimaculatus. Next base: position 17,073,712 of record CM045468.1, read on the forward strand.
TGTGTTGTATTTTCAGTTGGCCTGGTTGGCTGGATAGACTTGGGGTTATAGTGATGGGATTGAGACGTTTGAGATGACATCATTTTCTGCTGATTGTAATGAGCCACATGATCCATAATTCAAAGTTTGAAGGGCTAATATCATTAAGAGTTGATATACAGTCATGAACAACAGTTTACATATACTTGAAAATACCATGTATACAATGGCAGTCTTGAGTTTCCAAAGACTCGTATGATTGAAATACATAAATCTTTGTCACAAAAGAACAATCATGCGTTTTGGTTACTTCATAGATTTATTATAAATCCTCTAGAAATTTCTTTTCTTCCTGATTGTGGCAACTTACAGTAGTTTGCACAGATGATTTGAGGATCTGTAGCTGCTTTGAAATGGCTCCAAGCGACTTTCTTGACTTGTTCAAGTAAATGATTTGCTTTTACACATCTCTGCTGAGCTCCGCAGACTTTCCCTCTGTAGCATTTGTGGCTGAGTCTGATAAATGTGTAAAATGGATCCTCGTTAAATTGGCTCCGAGGAGTCATCAGCTGTAGTCAATTGTAATCACACGAGAACGTGAGAAGCCATGAAAAAAAATGGTGAACACATCTTTCTACATCACCAAAACTAATAGTTCAAGTTGCTGTATATAGTTTTTGACCTTTCCAGAAGACCTTTGATGATCTATAAAAGAACCGAGACAAAGTTGCGTGTTTTTCAGTGATTCCGTCATAGAAAGTTCAAAGTTTTAGAAGTCATGTGAAACTCAAGACTGCTGTGATTGATATACATCGTCCTCACAAGTGTATGGAAACTTTTGTTCATAGCGATATATTTACATGTGTTGCTGGTAGGAAGGGGAAGAGGATCGAAGGTGTTTCCAGATGTGTTAAACTACCTGCAATTTTTGTGCGTGTGAACTGTAGATTTGCATATGCCCAGGTAAAGTATTGATTTTCCAGCTCAGAGTTTGTTTCGCACCGACGACTTCAATCTGCTAAAAAAAAAGACAACACCCCAGAAGATGGGCTGAACGACAACAGGAGCTGTTAGAGCCAGTATCCTGTTCTGCTCTGAAATGAAAAATGAGTTAATTGGGTGGTTTTTTTAGGGGTGGCGAGAGCTGTGGGAAATTACTGTTTGCTTGCTTTATCATCTTGACATCATTTCCCGATTTTTCACTTATTTAAATGTATTCATTTTCTAAATATCTGCTCAGCTGGTCTTTTTATTTACGACCCTATTCAGTTCTTAACGAACTATAAATTGCCAGCAGGATGCATTCTACATGTGCATTTGATCCCCTGTGGCACAGTCATGGAGCAATATAGGAAGTGCATTTTTGACATACTTTAGTGAAACATATTTATGTGAGCTTCTTCGACAGAGTGGGAGGTATTGTGTGTATACTACTAATAGGGCATCAAGGTCTTGTTTTCTCTCTTCTTATTTGGTTTTGATCTATTTATAGGTGCAGTAATGTTGTTTTTCAAATACTGTCTCAAGTATAAGTGCAGTATGGAAACGCACACATTATTTACACTCCAATACACAGCATAAACCTACCAGATTAAACAAAAAGGTAACAAAATCCCTTTGGATAACACTGGAATTGTTGATTAATCCGTAAAAATGTCAATCCCAAAACTAAAAATGCCAAACGTCTTGTTTTGTCTTTGTCTTTCTTTTGCATTCATACATTTGTAGTATCCTCCAGTGTTTTTGCAGTGCTGCCAGTCTTTTTCTGAAGTGTGTTTTGAAGCAACTTTTGTATCCTGTTTAATATACAGACAGGTTAAAGGTAACACTTGAGCCTTTGACCTCTAAAATTCGAGGATCTGGTGACTCTGTTTAGGCATTTTGCTGTCATGCTTTGAGTCCCCTTGTCTATTACACCCCCTTTCCACCGAGCTGGTTCCAGTGCTAGTTTGGAGCCAGAGCCTGACTTAGCACCAGTTCTTTGTGTTTCCACCACCTAAGCACCGGGTCCAGGTGCTAAAAACTGGTGCTGACCAACTCTTTGCTGGGCCAGAGTTAAGAACCGTCAGGGGCTGGGGGTGGGGTTATCGTGACCAACGATCAACAGTGGAAAGGGACACACAAGCGGTAATTTGTGTCCTTGTTCTCCAGGACGTTCCTGGGGTAGTTGCAGATGTATTGTATTGACTCTCGGGACACACAGAAGTTTTGCACAAACTGTTGCGCAGAAATCCGGTACAATTGTGTCCCACCAGTAGCGTGTTTGCGGATGTGCCTGGGCAACAGGCGACCTCCGCCTCGCAATCAGCCTTAAGACCATCTATAAAGATAAACATAGATATTATTGCATTTGTTTAACTGCTATGTAATCGGTGCAAGCGTAGTCGTTTTAAAGTGACGCAGTGGCGTGGCACTAACTTAACTCCTTGCCAATGGAGAAGCCAACAGGTTCTTAGGAGGAACGAGATTTGAACCAACGAAGCACCAGAACTGAACTAGCACCTGGTTCTTCTTGGTGGAGAAGGGGTATTAGAGGGAAGAGTCACAGTTCTTCTGAGTGATTAGATTTATCCGATAATGAAACATTTCTATCTTGAAAGCATCTTTTCCAGGATGACATTGTATCCATCCATAGGGCCTGAGGGGTCACTGAATGGTATGAAAATGATGTGGATCCCATGCTAAGGCCTTCACAGTCAGCCTTTATGGAGAGTTGTTAACCCTAACTCTCCACCAGCACCATCAAAACACCAAATGAAGAAATATCTTATGGCAGGATGGTGGTTGATCTCTCCAGTCGAGTTCCAGAAACTTAGAGGATCAAAGCAAATGTGCACTGAAACTGTTCTGGCTGTACGTGGTGGCACAACAGCTTACCGAGACACTTAATGGTGGCTTTTCCTTTCATCGAATGCCTTTTGAAATACATTATCTACATTTTCGTTGTCATTTCTAGGAGCTAAACTTTGCAAAAAACTTGGAATGAAGTTGTCTGAGAGTGAAGAAGAGATGGAAACTTTCCAGAAATTGGACAGATAAATTGGGATGGATGGGGAGTTGGTGCAGATGCACACAAAGAAATAATAAAAGCTCTTCATGAGTCATCATTAAAAGGAGTTTTTCAAGGCGCAGGTGATGTGGTGAAGCAGTTCCAACACAGTGACAGATTATATTTGGACTCAGGAAGATGGACTGAGACGATTGAAAGGACGGGCCGGTTGGTTGACGGATTAACGGACAGCTGAAGGTGCTAATGTTGAAACTCTGATAGAACCGTAATGAAGAGGAGCCATCTATCGACAGCCAGGGAACAATATTCTTCAACTCCTTCCTGCTGGATGCAGGTCGATTGAGCATTAGTTAATGTTCGCCTGCAGAGGCTGCTGGATGTCTATATGGTCCATCACTGTGATTGAGAAAGGGACTAATGCTAGTTGTAGCTGTGCTGGCTAGCAGACACTAATGAGGGAGTGGTGCAGGGTTTGGACACGCCGATCAGTGTGATGAGACGAGTCCAGCAGTGGCTTATACTGCTGCTCTTAAGTGTGTGTGTGTGTGCTTGTTTGAAGGCTGGAAAGGCAACTGAGTGTGTTGGGGAAACTCTGCAGTGTGGGGTCATGCAAAGTTTTTGAGGGCCTTGAACCTTTTTAATGAAATAAATGAAGAAGAGGTTTATATTTCTCAGAGTAATGCCTTGGAGATTTCATTGTTTTGGATGCGGCACCTCAAACTCAGCAGATGGAGGTTTGCCCAAGTACTTCTCATCAGTGTTCGCCTGAAAGTTTCCACTAGAAGTTCATTGTTCACCCTTGAAACCAAAGCAAGCCTGATTTATTTTTACTTTAGATTGAAGGTGCATTCCAATACCTATTCGATCATGCGATAGAATACGCCAGAAAAAAGATTTAGAATGTCTCAGTACATAGTATGTGGAATGCAGTATCAGGTCATTCCATCTTAAATCATTAAAATCTTCCAACAGTTTCTGCTCGACCATGAAACGTAGCTATTTAGAAACATATTTGTGAAAATTTAGCCTGATATGTGAAATACTTTCTGAGATTATTTTATTTGAAAAATTTTTCCTGTCGACCTGCACTCAGCACATATTTTCGTACTTCGAAATGTGATGCTGTTTGAACAACAATAGCTCAGGAACTATTAAAGATAACGACCTTCAAACTGGTTTCCTGACAATGAAAAATATGCCATTATTAAAGGAAAAATCTTGACTTTTGCAATATCAGGTTTTTTTTTTTGCCAATTTGTGCTTTCCATTCAAGTTTTTTGTTTTGTTTTTGTATTTCTTAATTGCAGATTCTGGATCAATGTTACTATGAGAAATAAAAGCTATTTTTAACAGTTACAGCTAGCAGCTAAGCATAGCCTCGCATTTCAGTGCACAAAAAAATATGCTAAAAGTGGGTCAACATGCAATTAAAAAAACTTGATACGTCATTCTGAAATTTCACAGATATCATATAAAATGTTCAGTTTATGCTGAAAAATTTCAAGCAAATTAGCGGTGGTTGAACTCAATGCCCCTGACGGTTTGAGACGGAATGGCCCAATACCAAAAATACCAGGATGTCCTTCGACATTTGGTCGCATTTTGCAAGCCAGCGTGCTTTTCTGGCCATTCTGATCCACAATCCTGTGCACAGTGGAAGATATGCAAAAGTTGAAGGTGCAATATTATCACAAAGTCATACCTCCCAACTAAATGCACCACTACGCACTTTGTAAGGGCAGCTGTCGCATGCACTGAAAGGGATTTGCTTCCTCACGGTGCACCAAACCTGCTTTTTAGGTGTATTGCTGCCAACAGCTGGATTGTGGAGCAAGAGATCGTGCAGGAAATCATCGTAAAACTGTAGATTCTTTTAGCTTCAACACTGTTTTTCGTAAAAACTTTACAATGCCCCTGGAGATGTGATAAGCCATGGTGTTTTGCCACACTGAAAGTGGCAATTCATCTTTGTATTGTATTTTCTATAGTGAAGTAAACACTGCTTGTGTTTGGCGGCAGTGTGTGCATTACCTTTTTTTAATATACAGTATATAAGATATGCTTGAGACCTTCATGACCTCTTTATTCATAAGGGAGTGCTGATATTCCTCCCAGCACCGACATGTCTTTTTATATTAAACAGTTTCATTGTCATCCCAAGCCTTCTTAGAGTAGAACCTGCAGTCTTGATCACGGTACATGTCCACAGGATTTGCCGTGCTTCCCATTTGTTGTCCATGTCAGGAGCTGTGCAATTCATTCTGGTTGCAGCGTGCTGCGTGGTCCAACTTGAGCTGAAACCGCACAAACGACAACCCTTAAACGTCTTGTTTTGAAGCAACCCTACGCCCCGTTTGTTACAGGTGTGGCCACTAAAAAGATTCAGTCAAGGGCATCGAGTTGTTGTCATCGAATTGTGGATTTTCAGACTTCTTCCCTCCCATGTGAGTTGTCAAAAGTTTCCTGAAGGCTTGTGTTGTGCAGCTTTCTTCATATTGCTTTTCATGCATCCTCGGAGAGTTTGTTGCCTGAATGTTTTGATAGCAGACAATAATGAAGGTAACCTGTATTGAGTTAAGAGCGAAAGGAGGGAAGACAAATGTTTCTGGCTCAGACGCTGTGATTACATGGTCAGCATCTTATACCTCAAGGGCACCAGAAAGACTTGTTTAAAGTTTAGTTAAAATAAGATAGCAGAAATCAATATTAAACCAGGTCTGAAGTGAAGATGGTGGAGTCGGGGGGACTCATGTGAATGCTGTGAACCAGGCTCTCGGCTGGCTGGCATCATCCGCTGTGATCCATTTTCTCCGCCGGCCTCGCAATCCAAGTTTTCCTTTGGGCTTACAGTATTAAATTATCTTCTGCTGTATTGTGTTGTAATGTATCTATCATTATTTCCTTGTATCCGCTCATCCATCCATCCATTCAGACAGAGGGCCCCTTGGCTTGTCGTTGCTGTTGGTTAATTAAGCCAAATTGTGATTGATGGACTCTCAAGTGAATAGCGTGTGGTCCTGATGCTGACCCGCCCAAGGAGATCAGCCCAGCTGCCAATCATATCTCACAAAACCTACTGGTGTAGTAAGCAGCTGCTGGTTTGGAGCCTGCACTGCTGAGGTCATATTCTGGTGTAACCCCAGACAAACGCGAGTACCCCTGAGGATGAGTGTGACTCTAGGTTGTGCCCTTGAGGGATCGGTTCTGCTTGGAAATGATGCAGGGACCATCTTGAAAAGGGATCACTCCTCTCAGATTTCTCGCCCGACGGTCAATATCCCTGTTTATCGAAGGCAGTGCTTGATGAGGAATATATGAGGGAGAGTGAGCGATAGTCGGGAGGCAGGAGGAGGAGGCAGAGGGACACTTGAGATGCGGTCGCGGTGCTGCCGAATCGCTCGCAGTGAGGCAAAACACTCCCCGCTCTCCTGATTGCCAGGCAATCTTCAAACAGAATCTCCTAATGCAATGTGGGCCAGCTTATTTTTTGTTTCCATCTCCTCTCGCTCGACTCCTCTTTCTTCCACTTCCTTTTCCCTTTCATTCCTTCCCCTTTTCATGTGTTCGCTCTGGTTTTTTTCTTTCCCGTGGTCCTCCCACACTAGTCTCATCACCAGCGTCTGTGGGGGGAAGATATCCTGTTCTCCCCCTACGTGGGAAGCTTTTCAAGCAGCATCCATGCTTAATGCTATTTGCTCGGAAAGCTAATGATGTTTGTCGTTCTGCTGCTCGATATAGTTATTAACACCTATGGATCTGCTTTAACTTTCTTCTGAACAACAGCCGTCAGGAATTTTTAAGTGTAGCTTGTTCTGTCAAGCGTGTTATTATCTCTCAAAGTTATAATGATTGTCTTGCAAGCACTCATAAGACTCACCAGGCGACTGTAGGCGTGTTTTTAATTACTCTGTGTATCTGCACAGCATCTCATCGCTCCTCGTTGGCCGACTCCCAACTCTGGGACTGTTGTCTTCCCGCCCACCATTCGAAGAGTTCCCAAGGACACGCACTTCCATGGGAATACACAAAGGGTTTCTGAGTAATTAAAGAAACCCGTCTTATCTTTACTTAGATCGAACGCTGTGTTTACTGACACTCCAGGTGAAATGAGTTTCCTCACGTGTCCGTCCCAGTCCTTCCTCGCCTTTGAAATCAGCCGGTCCCACATGGCGGTCTCGGCGGAGGATATTTTTGGGTGGACTCCGCTGTCCTACCTACTAAACCTCATCTCTCTTGTCCTGTTTTTTTTCTTCTTCTTTTGTCCAGGAGAAAGTCACACAGAAAGTCTGAACATTGTGATCCTGATACTTACTTGAGGAGTTCGTCAAGCCTGCAGGCAACCACAGTCATGCTGTTTGTGCATATTTAAAGGTCAAACAACAAGCCGGGAGAAGCAGTCGAGGAAGACTTGCAAGAAGGTTGCAAGCGTTGGCCCGTCCTCTCATGTGGATACGCCTCAGGGCTCGAGTTTTAATAGATCCTTGTGATCTTGGGCAGGCCTTTAAGGGCAGGTTCTTGTTTACAGACACTGTAATGAACATCATAGTGACCAAAACACAATCACAGCATCCAGAAGAACAAAGATTGCACATCAGTGACTTGATCTGTGGAGTTCAAAGCCGCTTTCTCAACTTTGGTGTCTCGACTTTCGTGTTCACTGTTGAGAAGATGAGTCTTAAAGTTGTGCTCATCCAATTTTGCAACCGCTCCCAGCTAGTTCCTTCTTGGGAAATTCGACCTCTGCTATCTTGTTATCCTGAAATTCCTGTTATTGTGGGTCAAACTTCAAAAGGACTTTGTAACAGAACCAGATTAGATTTCTAAGAGCATGCCATGTTGTAGGAACAGAGTGAATTCCAGCTAGCTAAAGCCTGTATATTGCTCCGAGAGCCAAGATTACTTTTATTTCACGCTGCTTTTCATCCGTCCTGTAAAGTCTGGAGTAGGCGACCGGAGAAATGATAGATCGTCTCGGCACTTGAGGCGGCGGACTCGGAGAAACATTGCAATGCAGCTCCTCAGTCAATAAGCAACAAGGAGCTTTGCTGGGAGCTGCGAGAAGGGAATGCAGCAGCGGCTGTGGCAGCTCTCTCCCCAAGGAGGCGGCCTGAGCCACAAATTAATAGAGCGCTCCCACATGATCGGGGAGTTTCATTTGGAACCGTCACGCTACATAAAGCCCCACAGAAATGAGGAGTTCACCGAGGTCCCCCACCACTTCCCCCAGAGTCCCTGAGTAACCTGTGTGATTGTAGCACTGCCTCCCACCTCTGCACCTCCCTTCTTCACGCTCAAAGCCCATCCTGGTTCAGTTCCCACAATCTGTTGTCTTCCAAGTGCGGTATTTCTAAAAGACAGTATGCGCCCTGTTATGTAATATTTCCAATGCTAAAAGTTCCTCAAAAGAATCCAAAGAAACTGCGATGATAGTGATGAAAAATTAAGAACGTGGTGTTTAATTTCCTCTCACTGTCCTCATTTATCGGCCTATAAATTTCATCTCACCACTTCTGCTTTTCCCCCCCCCCTCTCCCCTCTTTCACTCATTTGACAACGGCGTGAAATTCTTACTGACAAACGTGGAGAGTGCTGCGCCCCTGAGGCCCGCTTTACTCTTATCATTATCTTCGCAATGCCCGAGATTAGACACAGCGAGCGACTCTGTGACAACAGCGAGCCTCGGAGCGAGGATTAACACAATGACTAATCACTCAACTCGCTGGACACAAAACACGCAGCACTGACTCATATTTTGTCACAAAGTCGACTTAATTAAAAACTGGCGCCGCGCATTTGCTGGTGGCACAACATTCGTCTGCGAATGTATATATAGAGAGAATAACCCAGTCATCTTTTGTCTCCTTGAAACAATTTACACAATGGTGGTTTTAAGAAATATTTAAATTACTGTAGAGTGTTTCTTTTTTATTATTATTAATAATGCTCGATGTGTTTTCGTGTCTTCAGAAGCAAAGACGTGTAATCATTCTGAAAATCTAATCCAGGACTGGGAGCCTAATTACACAGTTCAAACCAATGAGTGTTCTGTACACGTGTAAACACTGGATAATGTTGTCTTGCTAATTGAAGCCTGCTCTAATAAATCAAATATTATATATTTGCAATGTCTGGATCTCCACTTATGTTCACTTATGGCGCATATCTCTACTGCTATTAAATGGATTATTGCAATATAATCAGGCGTGTGGGTAGGCTTTGTTTAAACACATTAACCCTCTTAACCCCAAGCAACTCCTGTCACATTTACTCACCGTTTGCTCATTTTGAACTGCAACACAAACTCCCGCACCTCCATGGAAACGGCACAACCGTGACTGGAAGGAGAAGTAATTTAAAAATGCTTTCTTCATAGGATAGCAAAGTTATAATGGCATAAATCCGAGAACGTAAAAGTTGTTTCTTCGATGACTTATCCTTACACTGCCTGCAGTTCAATTGAAGAGTCCCTCAATTTTTGTCATGTGTCAGGTGTCCAATTCTATTTTTGAATGTTGTTAGGATGAAAATGCACTGTTGTAAGCTTCGATTTGGTTCCTGATGGAGCAGTAAAGTAGTAAAGGGACCCTCAAAAGTTAAAACTGATGATTTGTTTCTGCTTTTACTGTTTCTAGATTAGGCAAATACTATCACTGCGGCGGTTAATTTTAAAGACGACATACCCGTCAAACCCACTGGTGGCTTTTAGGTTGTTTTTTTTAACAACAGACGGTTAATTTCCTCCATGTTGTTGAATTTTAATGGACTTGTTTTGTAGATTTGCTGCATGGAAACATCTTGATTCTGGCCATAATCAGAATATAAAGGAATATGTTGCAGTAGGGTTCTCCTCGAATATTTATTTAATCGTTACAGCTTTTCTTATTGAAAATCATCTCTGCTGAATCAACACATATATACCCCTTTTCCACCGAGCTGGTTCCAGTGCTAATTCAGAGCCAGAGCCTGACTTAGCACCAGTTTTTTGTGTTTCCACCACCTAAGCACCGGCTCCAGGTGCTAAAAACTGGTGCTTAGCAAGCGCCAGAGATAAGCATCGAGCACGTCAGGGGCTGGGGGCGGAGTTATTGTGACCAATGATCAACGGTGGAAAGGGACACACAAGTGGGAATTTGTGTCGTTTGTCTCCAGGACGTCCCTGGTCCGATTGCAGATGTATTGGAATCACTCCCGGAAGTTTTGCACAAACTGTTGCGCTGAAATCTGGTACAATTGTGTCCCACTAGTAACGTGATCACGGATGTGTCCAGGCAACAGGTGACCCCGCCTTGCAATCAGCCTTAAGAACATCTATAAAGATAAACATAGATATTATCATCAACTTATTGCGTTTGTTTAACTGCTATGTAATGGATGCAATCGTAGTCATTTTACAGTGACGCAATGACGTGGCCCCAACTGGGCTCCTTGCCAATGGAGAAGCCAACAGGTTCTTAGGAGGAACTAGTTGAACCAACTAGGCGCCAGTACCGAACTAGCACCTGGTTCTTCTTGGTGGAAAGAGGGTAATAATGGAGGCACGATTTGTTCTTCCATCCTCTTTGTCGTCTTTTCTTTGGAGCCTCTTTGAATGTGCATGTGGCAGCTATTCACATCAATAATGAACGAATTCACTTTAATTAATTTATAACCCCCCTGAGGTTTAAACACTAATATGTGTTTTAGCTCATGTTGAAAACATTCAAAACTGTCAGACACATCTGTGTTTTGGGATGACAAATGCTCTGTAGCTCCTCCGTGAAGCTGAAATATCGAGTCCCGCTATGAAACTTGTTTTCCTTCCTCTGGATAAGACATTTTCTCGTGGCGTCAGCAGCTCAATACTTTGTTTTACGACCCGATACCTGCAAAACTAAGTCCCATCGGCACCGGCTCTGTTTCGTGTTAAGCATTAATTAGCGAACGCGAGCATGCCGACACGTTAAACTGTAATTGTGAACACGGCAAGCATACCTGCTGCTAATGTCTGACATTAGCATTCAGCGGAAGGCTCGGCTGAGTCTAAGTACAGAGCCGCGAGCACAGCTGTGGGCTCTTTGTCTTGTTGAATAAGAATTAAGTTTCCATCCATCACTTGCTCCTCCACCAGAATACATTCTCTACTTAAGTTGGAGAGAATAATAGTGACGGTAAAAAAAAAACACATTTTGCTTTGATTCTCACGGAGAATTCGCCCCTTTTATATCGAATTCTTCCCACTGTGGCGTAGAGCAGAGTACATCAGCGCTGCTTTGATTCGGACTGCTTGACACCACAAACTGATATTTACTATTGATGCTGTAGTTTGCAGAAAAATATCTTTATTCCAATCTGCCAGAGAAATCTCACTGTCTCCATTTGGCCAATTATCCGTGGGAATATAAAGAAGAGCGAAACAAACCAGCCCTTGAATAGGAATCATCACTTCAATGCCAAAAGTGGTTTTTGTCGTATTGGTAGAACTGCCTTAACGTGGATTATTTTGCCACTTTTGGTGCTTTAATTAAATATCAACAATAACGACGAACCAGCAGGGGATCCGGAGGACGCAACAGGATTTGTGTTTCATATAAGAACATAATTTTGGGGTTTTATTCATGCGAAAATGAAGCAAAGGTTTGAGGCGTGGAACCATCAGGGAGCGATATAAAGCTGTTTTTAGAGATGAGTCCGGCAAAAGATCAGAATCGCAGAGTCAGACTGGAATTATATAATGACTGCGAGCTGATTTACCCCATTTCACCCCTTCTGAGGACCAATCTGCTCTGGGACCTTGGTCTATCGTGATGTTCAGTAATGTGGAGGATTTATAGATCCAGTCTTAAACCTCCCAAGCTGCTCACAGACTCACCTAAGTTGCTCCGATAATATCGGACACGTCTCATATTTACAAGTTAACCCTCTGAGCCCCGAGCAGTTTTTGCTCCATAAAGTCCTGCATCTCTTTGGAAATGGAACAGCCATGGCGAGAAGTCGAGGGAACTCTAAATGTCTTTTGTGCAGTTTAATAAAGTTCTAGTCACTTACAGATTATTGCGTTTGGAAATTTGAGAAATTTCCAAATACACTGTATTCGTCGGAATTCTTTGACAAATTCTTTTGTTTTTGTTCTTTCGCAACTCCTTTGTCCTGGAACTCCTCCTATGCTATTGATGGAGCATCAGTGACAGCTATGCTATTTCATAGGGGCAATGTCAAGGGTGTGCAGTCGACCTTTTTCGGAGCTAAAGGGTCAAGGTCGCGTCAAGTGTCAAAAACCAAATTTCGCTGTATCTCTCACAAATAATTAAAGCAGAATTTTGACGCTTACATTTTTGAACAGCTCAACTCAAGGGGAGCATTTTATTTAATTGGACCTGTGCGACCTACCGGTAGAAAGGTGGGTAGGGGTCAAATTTCATGACGTCACAAAAACTATGTTTTCCCTATAACTTGGCAAGAAATGGAGATACAGCGCTCATACTGGTACCATTGAACAGCATTTCATATTTTCTTTCAATGTGCGACCTTGACCTTGACCTTCGCTGAGGGTCATATTTAAGGTAAAGGTCAGTCTTCTGTTTTTCCTGCATTAGTGCTCAAAGACCATATACAGACATTAAAAACACCTCATGTAAAGGGCTACAATTTGCCAGGTTGACGTTTTTGCCAGCACAAATTGCCAAATACGCATTTGCCTCGCGAATACAGGTCTTGCCTAGTTTTTAGTTTGTCTGCATAACTGCTACACAGCCTGCAGTTCAGCCGAGTTCAGGTGAACAGACCCAGAACTTTTCTTACATGAGTGCAGAATTTTTCGCCTTTTGCAGAATCTATTTAGAACGAATGTTTGTTTGTTTTGTAGAACGGAGTGATTTTGATCAGGGTTTCCCCCAGTGCTTTATAAGCCTGGCGGGCCGCCAGGCTTTCCTTGCACCCCCGCCAGGCTAAGCGTCACTGGTATATTTATTTTAAGTAGGTTTTTATGCACCAAAACAGTGACACCAAAGACGGTAAACAGCTTTTAACAGCATCTCGCAATACAGTTGAAAACGCAATGGCGACATTTTATGGTCGATACGTGAACTTTTTCCGAAGTCGGAGGAGCACTGGAGGAGACGATGAGCCGCTCGTTCACCCCCAGGCCAAGGGGAGTTCATCCCCGGCGAGCCGACCGAGCCGCGGCTCCATGATGAGGCAGAACCAGTGGAGTTAGCACGGATGTTAGCACGTCGTCGGAGCAGCCTTCTGCGAGCCGCGATGGTAAACATCCAACTAGTGGATTTAATCCAAAATGGTTAGCTGACCCTAAATTTAGCGGATGGCTCTATAAGACCCAGTATGGTAAGCCCAGACGGATTGATGCACTGATCCAACCTGAACCATGCAGCAATAAGTAGATCAGGTCACACAGCACAGCAGACCTGTTCAGCCTCTGAGTTCCCTGGTTTTACCCCATGGCCATGTTTGTACTTTTTTATCTATTTTAATTTATTTTACTTTTAAATGTGACCAGCAACGGCTTGTTTTAATATTCACTAGGACGTAACTTAAGTGAAAACAATTGATATTATTTATTTTAATTGTATTTTTTGTGTTTGTTAAAACCATATTCCAAGATTGTGCCTTTTAGTAAGACTTTACATTTAAGTATTGTTAATAAATGGCTTATAATGACACATAATAGTCATAATTTCAAAATTCCTGTCAACTTTTAACTTTTTAAAAAAAAATTTTTTAAAAACACGGTGGGCTTCTCTACCACCGGGCTTAGCAAGTTTTCTGGGGGAAATCCTGTTGATGATTTTGAGATTTGGTGAATTCTCCCGACAGAGCCGCATATCACACATGGTTAGTTCAAGGAGCATCGGAATGTTTAAAACCCCATGAATCTTACAGTTTTTTTTTTTTTATTACTTTGATAAATGGTGTAATTTGGCTGATGACTTCGGGATGATTCTGATCTCCAGAGCCGCAGACTCTGCCAGCTATCGCTAAACTTTCTGGTTTAGCTTTCTGCTTTAGCCTTTTCTCAAGCATGCTGTTGCACCACAGTCTCCATTTTGTTCCCACCTGCTTCCCTACAAGATCATTTGGGGTTGCACCTTCAGCACAGTAATCTTAATAATATCCTGATGCACAATTATTTCCCTCGATATCTCATGATTTTGTAGTGTGTGCATGTCTAAAGTTGATCCTTATTCAACCTCATTTCAACATCCGTTACCCCGGTATAAGCGGCCTAAAGAGCTCCCTAAGATGTGTGGAACAACCAAACCATCTGAAACACACTGGCTCCATTTGTTTGCTGCACTTCGCATGCAGCAAAGTTTCAAAACTCCTCGTGACGTTTCATGTGGAAGCTTCCCCGCTTTGCTTTTTAGCGCCTGAAAGTTTCGCACGGCCGCTATGTGAGCAATTTATTTCTGGCTCCGTGACATGTAAAAGCATCGCAGCGCTGCCGCTTTGAAGTTCCCTGTGTGTTGTTCGCCGGAGATGCGGTACAGTGGAGCAAATTTCAGCACACTGCAGACCGGCCCGACTGATCTGTTGTCTCGGAGTGTAGCAAACAATTGCGGCTTTTCTCTTCCTCCTTCGCTTTGGTCCTCCTACCAGTGTTGGCTTTGTGGGTACCGATCACTGCCCTCAGCTCCTTTCAACCCGAGCTGTGGTCAAAAATACTAGCAGAACAATGTTTTCCAAACAATTATTGCTCGACTCGGAGGAAAGAAAAGATGCAGAACTTTGTGTTTTCGGTTGACATGTCGGGTGTTGGCTGGAGATATGAGTGCAGCTGGTTGTATTAGCAGCACAAGGACGTATCGGTGTGACAGCGAACCACATATCGGAGATCCTTCCAGTCCCCTGAGTGTGACTGCTCCCTTTTTTCTGTGGGTGTGTGGCACCTTTTCCCCGTCGCCCCGCTTTTCGCACAGCGCTTACATAACTCCTCACTTGCGTAACCTGAGGAAAAAAAAAAGAAAAACTTGCTACAGTATCCTACGGTTTGCGCCGCTCCTCCCAAACAAAACCCATTTGTTAGCTGGAGCACACTTCAGCTTTGGAGAGGGAGTGTTTTTTTGCAGTGACGCATGACTCAGGCTTCAGCCGGTGTCACTTCCAGGTTGTTTAATGGGAGGCTTTCAGATCCAGACCTGCGTCTCTGCAGCAGCAAGGAGGATATGAGCTGATCCCAGGCTCGTGGGCGCCAAATCTGCTTCTTGCGAGGAGCTGCTAAAGTGGAAAATAAGTTACAAAGTGTGCAGGGGGCAGGAGAGGGGATTGCGGTATTTGTTTGTATTTATTTCAGGATTCTGCTTACGCTTTGATTTTCGCCGTTTTGGGTTTTGCGCCCCTCCAGCTCGAGGCCCGGAGCGTTGAGTGAAGATGCAGCGCCCACATCTGCCTGCATCAGCAAAACTATATGCAAAACAACACATGCAAACACACACAGGCAGAGTCGTACACACTTTGAAGGGTTTCCTCGAATGTCTTGTAGTTAATAGTAAAAAAAAAGAAAGTTTTAATTTAATAGTCCGCCGTGTGACAAGCGTCCCAGCGAGCAAAATCAGATAAGTGGAGGAGCAAGTTCAGGCACTGAATCAGAATCAGGACCTCCCAGCTAGCCGCCGATTATAGTCCAATCATGGTCTCCTGGCGGGGATTCCTGCTCCAGTAAGTGATCACGAGGAGGCCCGATAGTCCATCAGCGACTCAGAGGGAGGCAGATCCACTCAGTGTGCCGGCGCTCAACATGCTCAGCCATCTGCGGTGTTTTCCCGGATACGCCGAGGCGCAGAACTCCTGCAGCTTCTGGGAGAAATTGCAGAAAGCTGCGCGGAATAAAACGTGTAATAATAATGAAAAAAGAAAGCCAAGTGCCATCACCGATTTTAGCAATAATCAGGCCTTGTCTTGCTCATCTCTGCTGAATCAATTAAGTTATTTTCCACAGCAACACTGGAAGCTCTAGAGCAGCGAGTGTGATTCAGCTCTCCGATTATGCGGCAGCGTTTGTGCGGCGTGATCCAAAGCTCAGCACGAGCCTTCACGAGGAGCAGCTTGACATCTGAGCAGCGGGAGGAATCGGCTGCTCCCCACCTCCTCTGCGAGTCGCTTTGGATTTTCGCTCTCGCCTCCGTCTTTGACACCCGTCCTGCGACGCAATTTCACCTGCTGCTGTTTGTCGAAGAAAACCGCCGCGTGCCACGATATCGAACTCTCACCTCCCAACGCTCGCATCAGACTCGGCCGTGCTCCCTTCAGCTGGCGAGCAAATCCATCAAACTGAAAGCGTGTGCATGACAGGCCTGGGAAAGGTGAGGAGAAGTTCTTTGGGCGGGGGGGACATCTCAAACAGCGATTCATGTGCTCTGACCGCAGGACTCGACTTGACGCTGAGCTGTGGTGTGTGGTTTTCCCATTTGGAACAAGTGAGAGTCATATGAAATGGCCCTGAATCAGTGTGGAGCGGAGACAGCGGCCATTGTTTGCTGTGTGGGAACAGAGATGCATCATGGCGCTGCAGGCTGCCAGAGGAAAGCATCTGAACCTCAGTGGGGGCAGTTAGAGGGACGGGAGGGGTGACAGTGTGCATATGCGCTGCTTAGCATGAGCTAGTTAGCATGAACCTGTATGAGCAGCAGTAGCTGGAGGGTGATTTTCATCATGTTGCTCATCTTTCAGTGCTCGTTTTGCCTCAGTAGCCGTCCAAAACTCATAAATATTTGGACTTACAAGTTGAAGAATTAGTATATTTCAGGACAAGTATTGATACAGATCAAGAGTGTAAATATATGTATACACCAATCAGCCACAACATAAAACCACTGACAGGTGAAGTGAATAACACTGATCATGTTGGTACTATGTGGTGTTCTGATGGAAAACCTTGGATTTTAACATCCATGTTGATGAGACTTAGACACCCAAATAAACATTGTCCCACAACAAGCACACTCCCTCATGCTAATGGAAATCCCAAATGTTACTGGCCTACCCCTGCAGGAAAATGCACCCCATCACATGGAAACGACATCAGTCATCTTGAGGAACATGACAATGGTCCAACATGTTGATTTGACCTCCAAACTTCCTACACCC
Organism: Dascyllus trimaculatus; assembly: GCA_024666655.1. Taxonomy (NCBI): domain Eukaryota; kingdom Metazoa; phylum Chordata; class Actinopteri; family Pomacentridae; genus Dascyllus; species Dascyllus trimaculatus. The sequence goes on from CM045468.1 coordinate 17,090,780, forward strand.
CATTCTGATCAAGCATCAACAGGATGCAGTGGAACAAGTTTGATTGACAGAGGCCCCACTGCACAAGCCAAAGCACCCAAAGGATCCAGTGCCAACGTCCTGGTTCCAGACCCCATAGGACACCCTGAGAGGTCCTCTTGTCCATGCCCAATGGTTCAGAGCATTTTAGACCACATAAGGGGGACCAACACAGTATTAGACAGGTGGTCATAATGTTATGTCTGATTGGTGTATATATGTATAAAACTTCTCTATTTATCTTTCAATATTTGTCCTTAAGTGTTGATTGGCTGTTACTCATGATCTTCATCCAATCAGCCAACCTAAATTTTGAAATGACCAAAATTTAAAAATAGTAGTCATTCATTCACTGATTAGTTTTTTCGCTTGACTTCAACTAACCCTTTTCTCGACTAAACCCATAATGACAATAATGAATTCTGACTGCTAATTATTATAATTATACACATTTTTCATTTTCTTAATCCAATCAGTTACGAGTAACTTTTAGCATTTTTGTTTTTAAATATCATGAAAGAGCAAATGTTTCCCAACATGTTACTGCTATGCTACGTGGCTGTGCACACAGAAGCCTCTAGTCTCCACTCATCTACTGCGGTTATACAAGTGTATGAGCAAAAATTACTTTGTAAAGCGTAAAATAAATTGCTAATATTGCCCGATTTACCCAAGTTGATTGTGCAGTCCGAACTTGATATATAAGTGCTGCACTTGAACTTTTGATTAAATGCTCAGAACCATATCTACATCCATAATCCAACAGAACTCCATGCAAATGCCACCTAAGAACTCCTGCTAGTGTCGTCTGACATGATAAATTCATTATCTTCAGGGTTTGGATGGCTTGTAGAACAAGCAATTTGAAGTCTTCACCTTTGGCTCCCGGAGATTACAGTTTAATAGATCAAAAGATTTATTGATTACTTGAGAAAATGATCTACAGAATCATTAAAAAGGTTGCTGCAGCAGCCTCACACATGACCCGACTCCCCTCTACGGTTCCATCCCGCTTCAAATTACAGCCAAGAAACGAGCTGTGCAGGTTCATTCATGCGTCCACCCGCTGCCCGTCGTCCGCATGTTGTCGGAAACGCTCCGTCCATCCCATGTTCATTTCCTTGTTCAGTCATGTAAGGAAGACGCAAACAGCACACTGTGGCTGGCTTCGGGAAATCAATGGCGGCCGAACGCATTAATGAGTTCCCCCCGCTCATCACTGAAATCCCTCTGCGGTTGCATCATCTTGACGTCGTTCATCGCCATTGTTCAGACTCCTGGTGGAGGTCATTATCGGCCGCTTTGCATTTTTATTGCCTTGTTGCATAAATTAAAAATGGGAAAAATCAACGGCTACTCCTTGCATACATGTAGGCCGCATAAAATCGATGACTGTACCATAACATTAAATGGAGGTATAAACGGCTTAATGTGGTTTTATGTGACAGCGAGAGAGGATGTGTGGGAATGTGCCTCCTTCAAATTGGTTGTACAGTATTTTAGTGTGTATTAAAGGCTGATGGCTCTATTTGAGGCTGTGTGTGTGTGTATTCGTCCTCGTGCATGTGCATAGACCCATGTGAACAAGTGATTTATGGGCTGTTTTTAATCAGGCGCTCGAAAATGTTATTAGACAGCCTTCCTCGCGCTCCCTCCGCCTGCAAATGAGCCGGCGCCCGCTGCACCCTGGGATAGCCTCCTGTAATTAGTTCTGGGAACTCACCTGTTACTGAGCGAGATTGAGGGAGAAGGAAGGGAGGGACACGGGAAGAGGACGGAGAGAAGGTAACAAGCCGACGTAAACAAACAAGAGGAGGCGAGGGAGGTCTGAGGGTGAGGAAGAAGGACCAGAGAGGAAGACGAGCGAAATCAACTGACCTCAGCATCCCCGCAGCGTCTTTGTCTCCTCTAACAAGCTTGCCAGCATATATTAGAGTTGGGTTTTTAATTTTCCGACTGTAGGATTTGTGTCAATACTTTCTCAAGTGCAAGAAATCCACAAACTTTCTCGACTTGCTTTCACTAATAAGTTATTGCCAGAGGAGCCACAGTCATCAATTGTTGTCTGAGCACTTTTAAACTAATTGTCCTGCCCTGAAAAACGAAGACGGTGATTAAATTAGGAGTGAAATTATCCTGGCTGAAGTATTGTTGTACTTTTATTTATTGTTTGGGCTTGGTGAGTATCATTTTGGCTCTTATTAGGTCTGAATGCTAATCGATAGCGCTGAAGAAAAAGCTATTGCTGCGATTGCTGGGTACTAGTCTAATACTGGAATTTGTCCATTTTTAATAGAGTAGAACGATGAATAATAAGAAGAACAGAACTTTTCGAGGGACCCAAGGATGCTTTATTTGTATGGAGATAGACGGCGTAATAGCAGCAACAGAGTGTGGACGAAAGCTGTAAACATTGCAGGAGTGTAGCAGGTTTTAATAAAAAAACTGCATGAAATTGGTCACTAAAAGCTGCGCTAGTCAATATGTTTGCATTTACAGGGGATCAAATGGCTTGTTCATATGCTACAACCAAAATAATAAAGATAGCAACAAGCAGGTGAATAGTGGAGCATTTTTAAGACAGTTGGTGGAGACCAAAAAAGAGCTACAAGGAGAGTAAATGTTGGTCAGGTGGCCCCAGATACTTAAAATAACCTAAATAAATGATAATGTTACCTAGTGGATATATATAGCTGTTTGCTAATGACACTTTATTGAGTGTTATTGGACATTGTACTTGTTCTGATCCCCCCAAGTGGCCAAAGAAATACAACCGATAAATGGATTAATGCTGCTTTTTGTGTCTGCTTGACTGATTTAAAGCACAGCAGTGAAACACCGTCATTTAACAAACTGAAAGGCATGTCATATTTAAAAATTTGTGCAATTCGACCACTTATAATTGTCAGAAACTGTAAAAAAAACTTAAAAGAATCCTAGATTGTCAACTTTCTGATGGTCGTTGAAGCACTCATTTGTGACGTGCTGTTCCTCCAGGGAATATATCCCAATCTAAGCTGAAAATAGTATTTTGTTAAAATCAAAAATCGATAAAAATAAACGTTTCAATTTAGCCAGATTCTGTAAAAAAACAAAAAATTCTCCACTCCTTGGTGCATCAGAGGAGTCCTCAATGACTCAGCTGAGACTAATGCTGACATGAGAAAAATTCTGGGACTGCTCAGGATATCTACAGACTGTTTTCACAGAGCAGACAGGAGACAAGTGAATAGTAAAACATTATGCCATGTAGAATCACAGTTTATTCCCTCCAGTGTTGTGCTGTTTTTCGAGGCGCAGGATAGCAGCGGAGAAGCCACTAGTATCTCATCTGCAACCAGCAGTTGGGTAAGAGAATATTGTGCTGAACTGGGTTGAACTGCAGGCCGTGTACACAGAGCAGACAGATTTCTATAGTATGTAGAGTCACAAATTTTTCCCAGTATTGGCAAAACCTGTGGGCACTTGGAAAAATGTTTGAATGAAGTTGAACTTCTTAAAAAAAAAAAAGAATTATGGCACAAAACTGTCATCCTGCACAGAAGACATTTTTGAGTTCTCGCTACTTCTAGTCATGGTTGTTCCTTTTCCATCGAGGTGCAGGACTTTATGTTGCAGTCAAAAATGACCCCACAGTGAATAAAAATGTGTCGGGAGCATTAAATGCTCAGAAATTGCTTGAGGTTAAAAACATATACTGCTTTTAGATGTGATTTTAAATACATGCATCATAGCATAAGTGATTATTTTATAAGTAATACCAATTTCACAGGCCCTGATTGTAGAAAGGTAACTAAATGATTAACCTGACCTTCCAGTCACAGTGAACTCAGAATGTTTGATGTCAGGAGGTAGTTTTACAAAACAGACATCAGTTGGGAGAGAGGATAGAATTTTGACTTTCAGCTTTCCGAAAACATTTTTCCGCCTCGCCACCCCGCCAGAGTCATCATGCGACTCGGGCTGCTCTTTGGCGCTTCGCTGAGCCCCCGATGAAGCGGCTGCAGCCGGCCACGAGCGCTCCCTCGTCAGCCGATCGCGACAGCCGCCCGTCACTCCCAGCCACACACAACCACCAGAAAATCGAACAACCCAAACTGTCATTGCACATGTATACAATTTAAATGTGCACATATGGAGGCCCAGCTGCTGCACAAACACACACACACACACACACTCCCACACTGCACAGCTCTGATGCTCCTGACAGGCCTGTAAAAACATTATGAAATATTCAGTGGGCCTCACTGAGGTTTGGCTTCTACCTGTCTCGGCTCTTCTCGCTGCTTTGTGTGTGTTTGTTTGCATGGGCGAGGAAGAGATATACCGTCTGTGTTGGCATCAGATTTTCCTCTCCTCGTGGACGTTTTCTCGCACGCGGCGAGCGTCGGATCGCGCGTCAGCTTGCGGTATCTCTCAATTCTTGCTGTCACGGTTGTGTGTAATTGGGCGCGAGCCAGCCGAAACCTTTTTGTCTGCGTGTTGCCTCGTGCTTACATCAACCGTGTTGTGCTTGTAAATAACAAAAACCAAGTCGGCAAACTTGGATGCAGACTTCCAGCCTCTGTATTCTCAGCCCCGAAGCATATACCTCCTTTTTTCCCCTTACTTCCTTTTGCATAAAAAGCTTGTTACGGATGCAGCTGAACTTTTTCTCACCTTATATAAAAGAATTACCAGAATAATTACCAGCTTTTTCCTCAGCGTTGCCGAGACTGTCGACACGTCAGTGCTTCGTTGAGAATAAATGAGCCTTTCCTCTCGAATGTGGAAGTAAGAAAACAATCGCCTTTTCTCAGCTGAACTGCAGTTTTTTGTGTTCTCAGGTAATCAATGGGCAGCCACTCGAACCGAACACACTCAGCATTACAGATGCAGCAGAAGACAAGCGGTCCAGCTGCGTAAGCCTTCGGTGTGGAATCCACTCCAGTCATTTACGGTTGCCGTGATCCAAAAAGTCAACTAATCTCGAGATTATTGACGATGGAGATTCAAGCTTAAAGTGGGAGCTTGTCCTTTGAGCTTGGATCTTGCCGGCCTCCGACTGCCTTTGTAGAAAGTCTTTAGCACATTAATACCGTCATCATTGCTCCTTCGCAGTTCTGCTTCCTCCCCCTCGACGGTAAAACTTTCTCCGTGTCTGTGCGAGTCGGACGCCTGCCACCGGGGGATGCCGTCTGGCGACTGGCAGACCGTATCGCCATTGTAGCATCTCTGTGCAAATGAGGGAGCCACTTCATCGGTGCTGAGGAGAGCAAATCCAGAAGGGTACTTGTTAAATGACTGCAGTGATAATCCCTCACAGAGCAGCGGAATGGATTTTATTTATTCATGTGAAACAGATGCATCATAAATTACTGCGTGAAAACCTGGATCAAAACATGATCTAACCAAACACAGTAGACCTGGAATATACCTTTAAAGATTCTGGGCGTTTTTGCTCCTGTCACATTTTTTTTACTCACAATAGGCTCAAAAAACCATCCTAGAATGAACATGTACAACTTTTTCCAAGTGCCCACATATTTTACCTATACTGGGAAATCAATGGTGCCTCTAAATACTATAGATATTTTCAGCTTCTAATTTGTTTCCATGCTTGTCTCCAATCTGCTTTGTGTAAACACAGCCTGCAGTTCAACCTAGTCATGGTAAAAAAAATCAGTGAGTTTTTATCACGCAAGTCGCTATTGGTTCTTGGTTTCACTGACGACTGCAGAATTTGCTGTTTTTGCAGAATCCTGTTGGTGAAAATGATTTATACATGGCAAATTTCAAGGATGAGTTCAAGGACTGTCGGAAAGTTGAAAATGTTATGACTGTTTCTGTTTCAACACTTTCTGGCTCTCATAAATGGTATCATTGTGCTAGTATATTTTTGGTGACAACTTGCCTTTCAAACCCGCCCGCTTGTTTTGGGGTTCAGAGGGGTAACTGGAGAAAACCCTAGTGTGTTTTCTAGTGATGCACGAAAATGGATTTGTGCCCACTTTGCTGTCATTTTTTCAGATTGTGGATGCAGATATATGCACATATTTTTGCACCTAAAAACAGAGAACATGAAGTCTCTCCTGTGGTGAATTTAACATATTATTCTGCCTGCTCCTATCGTGATGGCCCACTGGCTGGAGCTTAAAAAACAATGCTTTTCAAACAGGAGAAATAAGAAAACTGCTTCAACTTGCATGTACAACTTGTCATATTCAGTTTTATGTAGAATCATAAGCTTTTAACCTCAAGGGTGTTTTCCATCTGTCAGTGCTAGTTTTGGGCCTTTACTGTCGATACTGATGGCGTGCCAGTAACATGATGCATACCGAATAATTTCACAATTAAACTTAAAAATAGTTTTACATTTGAAGGAAACGAGTCCTAATTCAGAGACAAACATGTATGCTATCTTGCAAAGACTTAGAAGAAAAGATTGCTCCAGCTAACCTAGCGTAGCATAAAGAATGGAAGTATGGGGAAACAGCTGGGCAGTCTGGCTCTCTCCGAAAGTAAGAAAAATTGAACGTATCTAAAATGTGTAGTTGGTTAGCTGTAGTACCTGGTTGCACCACTAGATGGAACCTCTTACTGTTTCGTCAAATGGCAGACTGCAGACTCATTTGTAGTTTTAAACACTGTAGTAGTGGTTACTCAGACTAGGGATAGGTCTATGTTGGCAATCGGAGAGCATTGTTGGGGTTAACAAAGGGCCACCATGACAAAATCTTCTGTGGTGGTTAATGACTTCTGGCCAGAGCTCACATATTGAGCTGTACTTTATTGCGGCAGTGCTCCTGTTAAGTGGCACATGATCCCGAGCTGTTTTTATGGAAAATTTTACGTATCTGTGGTTAAAAATGGCTTGTCAGCATTTGGAAACATAGCAACTGTACTTGATTTGCTACCAGAAATAATCGGTTGATAGACAATAGCTGGTCACCTTAGATTCATTTGCATTTACAATACAGCTTGTCTTAGTAAAGGAGAAAACAATGACTAGTGATGCGATGTATCAGAATAGTCATTTCATGCAGTGAGTCTTCAACCCCTGTAATGACATGCTATGGATGGAAAGAAATGATTGACGTAGCTTGAAACCTTCGGGAGCCGAAGAGACTTTACACTCAGTCAGATGGGAATATTGACAGTCCTTTTTTTCCCCTCTCTCTGCATGTAAACAGCTTCATTAGATATTTTCCAGACCCGACTGAGAGTCAGTAATTAGATAATTGGACATGTGTAGAAGTCAATTTGAGAGGCCCTAACAAATCCCTGCACAACACACATACATGCATGTTCAAACGATATCCAGCCATATGTCAAGCAAACATATAGCGCTAGTTGTGTTGTCGTCGCTCTGTCTTTCAGAGGATCCCTCAAGAGCTGATTGAGAGAGCGTGTACTGTTAAAAAAAAAGCCATCTGTGGCAGCCGCCCAGCTCATGCTGTGCTTTGAAAGCCTGATCCCATTCACCAAGACGTATCAGCCAGCAAAGGGCTGTGAAAAAAAAAATTCAAAGGATATACTTTCCACAGTTCTTAGCAACAAACAAATCTGAGAGAGCGGCTGATTTGTGCAAACACTTATTGACCAGCCTGTACTTTTCTAGCAGTGTAGAAGCATACTGGGTACACCTCAGACAAAACACTGTGTTTGTGTTTGAGGTCTAGTGATGGTTTTTATTCCTCATTGACACTGACTTTGACTTGGTAAAAAGCTTTTCAGACATATCTGTTTGGAGGATGGTGTCTAAGTACTCAAAAAAGTAGAGTGGACTTTTTAAAATTCTGTCTAAAGCTGGGTTATTTAACCGCAGGCTGCTGGACGAGGGTGTAAACAAGTCTACAGCTGCATATACTTGTTTAACAGACATAACAGAAGTAGCAAATTTAGAAAATATTTAACAGGAATCTATGCATTTTCCTATTATTTCTGATCATTTGATAAACAAAATGGTCTATCAGCTTTCAGTAAATAAAACCTCAGTCAACAAAACTAGTTAAAATCTATCTCTGTGTACTCTTGGCACAAAGTCAAACATGTTTCTGGTGGGGCTTGGTCTCCACCAAGGTTGTCCCTTGTCTCTGATTTTGTTTGTGATATTCACGGACAGGATATTAAAGCACAGCCAAGGTGAAGAGGATGTCTGGTTTGGGAACCCCAGCGTTGCGTCACTGCTTTTTGCGGATGATGCAGTTCTGTTCGCTTCATCAGACCATGACCTTGAACCGGGGTGGTTTGCAGTCGAGTGTAAAGAGGCCAGAAGGAGAGTCGGCACCTCCAAGGTGAGGCCCTTGTGCTCTGCTGGAAACTGGTGGTTTCCACTGGGAGTCAGTTGCTGCCAAAAGTGAGGTGCTGTTTAAGTAACTTAGGATCTTGTTTGATGGAGCATGAGAAGAGGAAGCTGAGTCTGAAGGCAGTGCTTTTAATTTACCAGCCATTCTATGTTCCAAACCTCACCTACGGTCATACGATCTGGGTAATGACAAGGAATGAGATTGCGTATACAAGATTTCCTCTGTAGGGTGTCTGGGCTTGACTTTAGACATAGTGGGGAGCTTTTACATCTTGAGTAAAGTCGAAGTCCGTTGCATCGATAGTAGCTAGCTGAGGTGGTTTGGGCATGTCGACTGGACGCCTTTATTTGGAGGTTTGCCCCGCAACTGGGAGGAGTCTGCAGAGTAGACCCAGAACATGCTGGATTAGTTGCATATCTCATCTGGCCTGGGAACACCGTGGGATCTCCCAGGAAGAGCTGGAATATGTCGCGGGATAGAGGGACGTGTAGAACGACCTGTTGAGACTGGATAAGTGGAAGCCAATGGATGGATAAATGGTTTGATAGATGAATGGTCCCAATTCTTATCATTCTGGCTGGCCATTTCCCTTTTAATGGTGCCTAAAATCTCACTGGAGAGGAACATACATAATTGTCTATGCAGGCAAAACCCTGCATTGCAGAGTAAAATCAATGGCCTACGTCTTAGAAATAACCAAGGATGCTGATGTTTAGTTACTGTGTTCACTTGTAAGATGAAATGTTTCTCTTGATATATTTATGATTTCAGTGCCAGGCTTTCAATTCCCAGTTCTGGACTGATGACATTTAGCTTCATGAACGCAGCAGGGATCCTAGTTTGTTGTCAAGTAAAAAAACATGAAAGCTTCAATGCTGTAGATGTTTTCCTTCAGCTTGGGGATTACGTGGGCCTCCGTGAACCGAGAAAACACTTGAATGCATATCAAAACCTGGTTAACATTTCTAGAACACCACCACCGACAACAAAAAAACCATCACCTCTTTATGTAAACAGGGCTTATTTTCTTAATTCCTTAAAAGTTACCATTTTAGAACACACCATGCATTATTATTCACTAATGCTCACCTGGAGCACCGTGTTGAGATGCACAGTGTCTCACATCCATGTAATTGGATTACACTGATCTACTACATAAAAAAGGTAATTGTAATCTTCTCTTCAACTGTAAAAAAATAGCTCCGTAATCACATAAGTAGTTGACAAAAATAATTGCTGTTGAATTCGAGACTGCCAGGTCATAGAGGGGGGTATCTGGCAGGACATAAAATGACTGTTAGGTTATACAGAAAGTGTGCAGTTACCAGAAATGCTGTTTGTCCAGGTGCCGAACACTGGGCCTCCCATTCCGGCCGAATAATACAGTCTAATCGGCTAATTAATGATGCAAACTGAATTAATTTGCCATGTTTACCCACCAAACACTGCTCATTTTAGGGCTGTGCAGCTGTTTCCAACCACGTCGCCTTAAGTCTTGTTTTCAAGCATTTGCCTTCATCCTAGCAGATGGATTACAAGCCTTGCATGTTAGCGGCGCCTTCACCATCTATTAGTAGTTATGATGCAATGTCCGGGCCCCCACCACCCCCCGCACCCCCCTCAAAGACGGAGCGATGGCCGAACACGGTCCCTCCATCCCAAACACATGTCGACTCGTGTTCATTAGTCCCACCATTCGGAGAGGTTCATAAATCACAGCCATCTGGAACGCTCTCTGTGCTGCAAAGCGGCACGATCGCTTCGCCCACCACCATCCCACCCCACCAACCGCCAACCACCGCCGCCGCCTCAGCCTTCCCATCCTGAGCCTCTGGCAAGCAGCCAATCAGATAGCAGACCCCCCCCCCAGTGCCACGTCATGGCTGAGCCGGGCTGGGAGCAACGCAGCAGACAAGCTTTATTAAAACTTTCTTCCTGTTACAGATAGGCAGAATTACACTCACTCAGGCTGATTTAAAGCTGCAGTATGGATGCTCAACTTTAATCACGGACAAACTAAGGCTGATGTCATTTTTAAGGCCTAATTGGGTCCAGAAGCCGACACGGCATCAGGATTAAACTCTCCTTTTCTCTGTCATTGGATTGAGCTGGATCACAATTATTCATACTTTTTTCTCCATCTGGAGGCACATTGCAGGATAGCTTCAATCACAAAGCAATCTGTACCTTGGAAAAAAAATCCATAAAAACCACTAGAAAGGTTCCCTGAGGGATGAGATTTAAAGTCTTGAATCTCTGCAAACATGGTTTTTAAGCTTCAGCTGAAAATAATGTAAAGCTGGAGCAGTTGGAGTCAGCCAAAGTGGACTTTGAGTTAAGAATCTTTGAAAAAAAATTTGGAGCTAAAAACACATAATTTGAAAGGCACCCTTTGATATTCTTACTTAAAGAGGCCGTGTAATGAACAGTCTAGTTTGGCCATTGTGTCTAGAGACCCAGAAATCACAGGAAAAGATCATCCCCTCAGTTCTTTGCTTTCTCCTCTGATCAGAAAGTGTGTTGCTGAATAGGACGTTTAGGTTTGCATCCTGTTGTGATGTCACAACAGGATAAGCTCCGCCCCCTGCTGGCTCCTCCTCCTCTGTGCTCCACCCAGCAACTCTACAGTACTTTAAGCTAAATTTGGCTTGTTTACTACTTTCTGAAGACCTTTTTGGCTCAAGTAAAAGGCGGTATAGTGTGGGACCGTTAACGTTTTCACTTTCGACAAACTTGATTGAACTTGAATCTTGTCCTCAATCGCTTACTGTGCATTAAAACCATTTAAAGAGCCGTTTAATCAACCAAAAAGAGACTAATTTGAAAAAAACGGGAACATAGATAATCCTCATAATGAATGCTTATGCATATTTGTAGCATCTGTATAGTAGCAGTGACTGTACAGTGAACACGTCTGCACATTATCCCAGGACACCGATGCTAGACTGTGTACACATTCTGATTAATTCTATTAATTGTACTGGAATTAGCTTTAACCTGCAGCACTGGTTGCCTGGTATTAATAGTTCAAGCAATGGGAATACATTATGGTAATTTTGTTTTAGATGTCACTTTAGAAGCTGGAATTAGAAATGTTCTGTTTGTGGGCGTTCTGATGTGTGTGTGGCGTTGGTGTGCACAGATGGGGACGTGTTGGGATGTGTGTGTGTGTGCATGCATATTCAGCTCAACACCTGTAGCTCACGCTGAGCATGAAATGGCTTATTTGCTTGCACAGACTCAGTTCTGGTGTTTATTATGTGCTCTGCCTGTTTTGAGAGCCGAGCTTATCATTTAGCAAACAGAGCTCAGTAATCTGTTAGCCTGCACACACACACACACAACCACGAAGACAGTTTAACACACCAGCATTAAGGCCGCTTGATGTCATTTATCCTCGATGCATCTTGCTCTGTTGGCATTTGTTTGTTCTCATGTTATCGACTTATCCACAAACCAAACAACAAAGAGGAAATCCAGTGTGGACAAAATGAGCAAGATGGAACTGGAGGCCAAACAACGGCGCATTTTTGGGGCTGATAATGATTTTAGGGAGTTTTGTTAAAAAGATACAATGATGTGGCCATTATATATTAAACGTCCAAACCCAGGACCTGCTGGCAGTGTTGAGACAAGTTGTTTGAAAAAAAATCAACCAAGTCTTGAGCTCAAAATTGAGATATTTCTCCACAATCTATTCATTACCTCCGCCAAGGAGTTTATGTTTTTGCTGGTGTGTATCTGTTTGTTTGTCTGTCTGTTAGCAACTTTATGCACAAAGTTCTGAAAGGATTTTGATGACATGTTCAGGGGAGGTGGATAATGGGACAAAGAACGGATGATTAGATTTTGGTGGTGATCCGGATCACCGTCTGGATCCAGGAATGTTTTGGAGGATTCTGTAGCATTGGGAGACAGTGCAATGTGCATGCATATGTGAATGTAACGCCACAACAAATGTCCAGACTGCTTGGCAAAAAATACAGGGTCAGTTCCTGCTAATTTCTACAACATGTCAAAATTAGATCCGGATACTAGGATCCAGAACAGGAAAAAACTAGAGGGCCTGTGGAATGGTCATCACTGTAAGGTAACAGATGAAGATCCAGACATGCAGCCAACACCAACATGTAGCTGAGACTCTGCTGAATCAGGAGGATCCAACAGATCTGTTGTAGAATCAACAGCTATGGAGCTGGATCCAGAAGAAACCACCATTACCCAGAAAGAGATTTAGGTGAACAACTACGGTGCTAACAATGATATCAACGTGAATCCAAATGCTAAGAATACGTTTTCTTGGTCAGGGAATCTAATAATGTAGATAAAACAATCCTAGGACTATTATATTATTACCCCAACATGGGGTGAAATGAGCTGCTTCGTGGAGGTCTGAGCTCTCCGAGTGCTTTCCTAGTTCTCCAAGTCATATTCAGTGCAACCACGAAGCCAGCAGCGACTCATCTGCGACCAACAGATCAATGACAAAAATGCAGTGACTGTTTTGGCTGAACTGGGGTGAACTGCAGGCAGTGTATAGACGGAGCATGCCGGTGACACATATGGAAACAAGTGGTAAAACCCATGCAGTGTGGCATGTAGATCCACTATTTTTTCCTAGTGTTGGTGTCACCTGCTACTCGGGAAATAGTTGTAGACATTGATTCGAGGCTTTTGAATTTTTTGCAAGCTGAATAATCACAGAAAACCAACTTTTGTTTTGTTTGTGTTGTGATTTATGTCGTCACAGCTTTGTTATCCTGCAGAGAAGACATTACTTATTATCTCATTGATCATAGCAAGAAAGCGTAAAAGCAGAATGAATCATCAGATTTTCAACTTTCCAGCCGTCCATGAAAGCATCTTGTGTGACGTACGGTTCCATCAGGCAAAGTAAAATCACGTTAATCGACATGTCTCATTTAAAAAATCACAGAAAATGTTGAATTTGAAGAAGATTTTTGTCTTTTTTTGGTGTGATTTATGGCATCACACTGCACAAAAGACATATTTGGGCTCTCTCTATTTCTGTCCATGGTTCCATGGAGGTGCAGGACTTTATATTGTCATGAAAAATGAGCCTAAGGTGAGTAAAAATGTGACGGAAGCACAAAGCACCCAGGAAATGCTTGGGCTTCAGCTTTCCAGAAAATCATCTTACAAGACTAATTCAACGCAAAGCTCGACTCCGGCACCACTGTGTACTCAGCTGTGATTGATGCTCTGCTGCATGTGCTTCCGACAGCACATGTAGGGATAGTGTTGTAAACAATGGAGCTGGAGCATCTCTTCCTGCGTTATGGTCTGTAAAGGAAAGGTTTCATCTGACTGTAACAGGACGACAATATCAGTTAGATACTGAATCAGCTGATAGATGAACCACGCTGCATTCGGCCTTTCTTGGCCCGGTTCATGTGGATCCTGTTAAACTTCTCCAGGAGACGAGATACAGCAGCAACAAGACAGAAAGAGACATTTTCAGCCACAAGCAAATTCTGTGGCTGCCACCGCTCCCTCCTCCTCTCTGGGGAAATCACCGACGGGGGAGAGAGGAGGGATGTTGTTTTCTTTTCGCTCAAGTGCCGTGTTAACCCTCTTTCTCGGGCTCTTCTGTCCACCTGTGCCCTCCCCAGCCTCTCCCGCAGCACAATAATAATCTGCCCATCTGCCGTAATCAGACTTTTCCCCCCTTCCCCTCGTCCTCTTCACTCTCGGCGCCCTTCTCCCATCCTTCGTCCGACTTTGCGCCGTCCCTCCCCTCTCGCCTTCCCTCATCATTCCTCCCGTCTTCCTCATTATCCCCCCCCCCTCCCACAACCTCCTCGCGGTTCGCCGGCGAGCCTCCCCGGCCCAGCCGTTATTGATCAGCTTAATCGGAGGCGTTAGAATGCAATTCCGCCTGTCTTCCCCGCTTCATAGCTCTGCGGGCCATTCGATAACGTTTAGATGCTCGGATGCAGATGTGGTCGTCAATGACAAAGAGGGAGGAGGGGAAGGGAGGGCTGGCGACGAGCTGCCGCCTCGCTGTTTCCCTCTGCTGCCTGTCAAAACCAGATTTTTTTTCCCGTTTTTCTGTTTTCTCTCCGTCTTATTTACTCATCTGAGCTGGCCTATCTCTCCCTGATCGCCTTTTTCTCTTCTTTATCTCCGCCTTCCTCTCGCTTCCTTTCCGTTACCTCCAAATATTCCATGTCTCATTGTGGCTGCAAGGGGATATTTGGAAACAGACGGCGTCCTGTATTGATATTCAAATAATTCCCCTCGGGGAGATAAGGAAGCGGGAACCATTGTCTCTCATCCTTGATGTGTAAACTTTAATTCCCATTTTCTCGACGTTTTGCATGCATGAAATCCATCCGAGGGTAGAAATCTACTCGCGCGGAAGTGTTTTCCTCTCCGTCAGCAACTTCTGTGCACGTACCCTTGAGCAAGACATCAAATCCCCGGATTTAATCCCCAGTTCTGCCCAACGCCCAGCAGCGCGAGATTAGCAGTGTTTTGGGCCGCCTCCAGGTATGGAAGCGTGCTCTTCTTCAGTATCACCTTGTGATTCATATCCACAAACCAGCGTCTAGGAAGTGACCAGTGCAGCCAAAATTAGCACAGTGAGTCAGTCACTGAGCTGCATAGACAGACACTGAATTTCATTTTTTTAAAACTTGATTTCACGCTTGCCGTGCTGCAAAAATCCTGCCGACATATGCTATCTAACTGTAGGCTTATTTTGCAACGAAATATTGAAATTCACTTCATGTCCCTACTTCCCCCCTCGGCATGCTCGGTGCTTTGAGTCTGTATATTTACATACATTATATTCTGACATTTCCTGGTGGCGTACAGTTTATGTACGTCCCGAGAGGCAGTGCAAAGGCAGCGGTGAATGTGAGTTTAGCCTTGACATTGGGGGAGAAAAATATGATTTGACTGTGCAGATTAAATCAAGATGTGTTATTGGGCGTCTGTGTCTGCTGCCGCTGGTCTGTTGGATCATCAGGGTTGTAGCTTCCAGGTTGACTGGTTGGTCGTCCATTGTTTTTCCACAACTTTGAACTATGCTTCACCTCAACATCTCTATATGGTGTTGTTTTTATATTCTACAAGACACGTTGTGAGCGAAATAAGTCATAACTTAGTATTTCCGCCTTGAAACTGCAGTTTACTGACGACGGAAACGGGGATACTCGCAAGGCTTCATACATAACAAATCTAAGGAACCAATCCTTACAGTGGGGTTGAGTGGTGGAGTAGCTTTACAGTGTTTGAGCAGAGATGGAAGTGAGCTGTCGTGAGTAGGGAGAGGAGGAGAGGGGTTACATCGAAACCATTTTTTAGCAAAAAATGAGTGAGTTATTAGGGGTTTAAGAAACAACTGAAGAGGGACTTTAAAACACACGGATAAATAGTCGCAAACAGCAGTTGCAGGTTTATTTGTATAGTACGAGGTCACAACAGAGGATTCCAACAAATCTCAAGTTTTTTGAAAAGTTTACATGATTTCACTTAATCAGCTGTTTGACTGACTACAGGCTGCACCAGGAAGCTTTACCAGGGTAGCTAAAGCACCGATTTTATTTTATTTATTAGGGAAACACTGCAACGTTCATAGTGCAGCAAAAGGAGGTGAATCAGTACAGTAGAGGTTTTACGAGACGAGACGTGCATTCAGTGCCGAAACGCATAACGTCAATGCGTCTGTGACAAAAACTGAGCCTTATAGGCGTCATACCAGTAGAATTTATGGCGGAGCGGCTGCACACATGTAGCTAATAATATGGACGCTGAATGTCTAAATGTCCTATCAAACGGCTGCTGTTTATGAATAATCCCAAAGTAACGTGGAACAATTGGATTTCAGCTGCAGTTTTAGGGTAAAGGTCCGGTTTTGCTGCGCTGGAAATTTTTCTGCAATGAAATCCAAACTGTTAAATGTGCTTAAGTTTGCACTCTGAAACACGTTCACGTTAGAGTCCCAGCAGTGAGCGTTTTAGTCCATCAATTTCCCAAAGATTCCAGACAGGCCTCTGAAGTCCTGCTGTACCGGACTCGGTTGGAGGTCCGATCCTGGCGGTGCAGAAGAAACAGGTGTGTCAGCCAGCGACGGGCTTCACTTTGAGCCTAATTCGAGTGAACGCCTCTGAGAAGGCCCTGTCCGCTCGCATCAAAGCACCGGCGACCCCCATGTTGCTGAACCGCCTCCGGTGATTAGTCAGGCGCGCTCAATTTCACCGACTTTTAACAACCGGTTGCACTTGGTTACAGCGTGGTGGACGAGGCTGTGTGATTAGAGGGCAGCAGTCGTTCATATGTAGGTCAGCGCCGGTCCCCAGGTTGGTGATTCACCGGCTCAAAGCAATAAGACGAGCAGAGTTTCTTTAAAAAAAAAAAAACAGAAGTAGGATGATTATATTAAGGGTCATGTCACTGCCGAGAGGCAAATAGTGATGATTTAGTAAGTGAGCTCAAATTATTTCCTGGAACAATCTGCACTCGGGTTGCACAATATATTGTTTTAGTGTGTGTGCAATGTGAACTAAGGCAAACGGAAAACACTTTATTGATCCTGTCATGTTTTTAATCACTGTGGGCTCATTTTTCACTGCAATATAAAATGCTGCACCAACATGGAAGCAGCACAGCCATGAAGAAACGGAGAGAACTCAGATGTCCTTTCTGTTGTATGACACAAGCAGAATTGCATAAAATCGTCATAAAATGAGAGTTAAGGTTTGTTGATTGTTTAATTGATAAACCTTGTGTAAAACTGCAATCAGTGCCCACAGGTGTCACTAATACTGGGGAAAAAATGGCTACAAACTATTTAGGTTTTTAATTTGGTCCCAGACTTGTCTGCTCTCTCCTTTGTGTAAACACTGCCTGCAGTTCAGCCCAGTCCAGCAGAAAAGCTGCTGAATTGTTGTCATGTGATTGTTGGTCACACCCGAGTCAAAAATGGCTCCAAAGTTGTGCTGATGAACTCAATTTTTAAAATATTTTTGCAGGATCTGGCCAGTGTAATTGCTCTATTATTGGCAACTTTTTAAATGCCACATGGAGAAGAAAGTGATTTGAAATATCTTGATTTTGTGCTCAGATTTGGTTCCATTTTCTGGTGAAACAGCATGCCACAGATCGATTATTAATTTTACAGAAACAAAACAAAAAAACCTGAAATCAGTTTTTTCAAGTGCCAACACTGAGAAAACATGGTAACTCTACATGCTATACTCAGATTACCGATTTGGTTCCATTTATCTCCTGTCTGCTGTGTGTACACTGCCTGCAGTTCAGCCAAAAAAAATCACAGAATGTTTGTCACATCACTGTTGGTCACAGCTGAGTCGCTAATGGCTTCCTGGTTTCACAGAGGAACACAGAATTTTTCATTTTTCACAGAACCTGCTTAGAATGAACGCTTTATTTGTTTTGAATTTTTAAATGACACATGTAGAATAAAGTGATTTTGAATGAATGTCACAGATGAGTACTTCAAGGACCACTGGAAAGTCGAAAATTGGATAATTCTCCGTGCCGTCACAATTTCTGACTCTGGCACGTGGTGTCATTTTGTGGATTTTGTAAAGCGAAATTCCCTGTCAGGAGGTTTTGGGGTTGAGAGGGTTAAAATGGAAGCAAAATTGAAGGTCATTTCAATGCCGAGGGACACGTTGGGCTTAAGTCAGGAACTGCAATCTGCAAGAGTTACATGAATGAAATGTGCATTAAGGCAAATTAACTCAAACACATCATGTTGCAACTTCTTTTACTGCAAACATGGTTCTCATTTTCTGACTAATCTACTCATCCCTAATCTGAACTATAATATAAACACAAGACACTTATTATTGTACATTTATTAAAGACTTAACAGCTACAGTGGAAAGTGGAAATCAATTAGAAGCACCAAAGAATACCTCTGACATAAATTAGCCCACTTTGAATCCCGATTCTCTCATTTCAACTTGATCTCTTCTTTTACTGCTGTACTCCGGCTCTTTGATTTCACACTCGCTTCCCACCTCAACCTTTTCTCCTCGGCAGACAGGCAGGCAGGCAGGCAGGCAGCGCTGGTGCGGCGGACTGTCCTTGAAATCATTTGAACTCTTTTTCACAATTCGTTACTCGCAAAGAAAATCCCTCGCTGGTTCTCATCTCAGTGACTTCCAGAGGAGAGGGGGAGGAAAAAAAAAAGCTTGTCGAGGGAGTTTCGGCCGAGCTCTCCTCCTTCGTGACCTCCTTCACGCTGGCTCTGTAACGCCGAGCGACACTGCTGCCGCCTCCTGCTACTGTACCGTCGGCCGCTGCGATACTCCCCTGGAGCAGAGCCGGCCTCGGTATCTCGCTCAAGGGCACCTCCACGCGAAAGATGTTAAAAGAGCGGAAAGCCTTTCTCACTCAATTTCCCCGCATAGATTTTCCCAGCTGGTCTGGGACTGAATGAAGGCGACCTTGGCGTAACAAGCTTCAGTGCTGAACCTCCAGGCCACCGTCCCACTGTAGCGCCGTCCCCAGACTACGACTGAAGGTTCACAGGAAGGACACCGGCTGTGTGTGGAGGAATGTGTGTGAACATTCTTAGCGCCGGTGTTGTAGATAAAGATGGCGGTTCGCAGTGTAAGTCTTTCAATGAATGGCGACACTGACCTCGCGGAGAGTAAAAGATTTGTTGACGCTGCATCCGAGGTGGGCTTTCCACAGTAACGGCAGATAAGAATCCAAATAATAAGCTATAGAAGGAGTAAAGCGCTTTGTTCTTTACAGTCATGTCACACAATAACAGGCAGCTTCCTATTTGGCCTAAAGTAATGAAATACAGTTATGCTATCCACAGAAGCAACCAACGTTCTGTCAGTTGTCATGTTTCAAATTCACCCTCTGAACCCCATAATCTAAAGACAGGTTTAAAAGGCATGCTGTTTTTTTAAAAAAATGCCACAACTGCACCAATTACTGGAGCCAGAAATTGTTCGAGGAATGGAACGGATTAAAAAGGCAAAATCAGGCTTTTAGCTTTCCAGTGGTCCTTGAAGTGCTCATCTGTGGCATGCCGTTCAGCTGGGCAACCAAATCCAACCTTCAAATCATGGCGTTGCATCAAAATCGCGTTATTCTGCATACGTTATTTAAAAATTCACAAAAAATAAAGCGTTTACTCTAAGCAGATTCCATGAAAAATGAAAAATTCTGTGCTCCTCTGTGCAACCGTGAAGCCATAAGTGACTCGGCTGTGACCAACGGTGACGTGACAAAAATTCTGTGACTTTTTTTGGCTGAACTGCAGGCAGTGTTTAAACAGAGTAAATAGGAGACATGTACATGAACAAATTATTAGTATGTAAAGTCGCTGTTTTTGTTGACTATTGGTAGCAGCTGTGTGAACTTGGAAACATGTTGTACATGTTGATTCCAGGATTTTTTGTCAAACAAATAGTGAAAGAAATCAAGATTACTACTAACATTTACTTCCTGTTTTGTTTGATTTATGGCATTGTAAGTTTATTCCACTGCACAGAGGAAGCTTCTGTACTTCTAGCCATGGCTGTTGTTTCCACAGAGGTGTCGGACTTTATTTTACAGTGAAAAATGAACCCACAATGAGGAAAACTCCACAATGCACCATTTTTAGTAGGTTTCAGGACAATGTAAAGTTACTGAACCCTCGTTTTTGGTCACAATCAGGAGGAACGAACCCTCTTCCATCCTCCCAAAAACTCTTTTCTAAGCTTGGCATTTTTTTCAGCGCAGATTCAGGGAGAAAGACGTCGCTTTCCTCTTCTCACCTACACGTTGGTTTGCCTCTCTGCTGCTTTCGTCTCCATCTTTGATCTGCCACCTCGTCGTCTCATCCCCCCGGCTCCCACCGGTCCCCCCGGCAGGTTGGAGATCACACGTCTGGGGACCAGCTGGCCTCTTCCCCGCCCAGGGCCGGCTAGGAGGCAGGCTGGCGGGGGGGTGCGGCGGGATCTGTCCGGCTGCCAGAAGCTGCTGCATCGCCCCCGGTGCGCTGAAACTCGGAGCTCCCCGACTCTCTGCCCGGCCCTGTCAGGGATGACGGCAGATGGGGACGGGGGCGGATTGCTCTGCGATGCTGTTTTCATGTAACTGTGCGGATGACACGAGCAACACGGGTGCAATCGCTGCTTATTTTTTATTTTCCACACGTCTTTCTCAGTCGAACAAGAGGCATTGGGGGGGAGAAAGGAGGAAAAAACGTAGGAGGAAAGGCTTAAAGGTTTGACAGGATGTGTGACTCTGACAGGAATACAGTGTTTCGGGGCAGGCAGGTGAGACGGGTAGGAAATGTTTCCTGCTGGTTGCCTGCGACTCTGGACTCGTTGACACATTTGGCACCAGAACACCTCCTCGCCCATTCGTGTCCTGAGCTTTGTGCCTGTATGTGGAGACGGAAAGAGAATAGGTGTTTATCTCTGCTAGCATAGCGGGGTGTGTGTGTGTAGCTTCTAAGCTGGAAAAAAAGGCTTAAAGAGGTGAATCGCAGTGTGGCGCTGTGCCCTCTGTTTGACACGACTCCCTTCTCCCATCATATCTGATCTGTGGAGTGAGAGGTTTTAACCCGGTGACATGCCGTCAGAAGGAAAACAGTGGAACATTCCGGTGCTCTAAACCTTTCCGAGCTTTTCCAGTCAGAAATGTGACACTGAAATGGATTGTTGAGGGTTTTAAGAGGCGAGCTGAGCCTCTGTTTTTGTTTTCTATGGGATATTGGAAACAGAAATGCTGGTGAAAATAAGAAGAAATAGCTTTAACCGTTAGAAACCCTCAAATCCACTGACGGGTTTGAAAGACACTTTATCAGAGCCGGAAACGGGAAAAAAATCTCTATAATTTGATCTTTCTGACAGTTCTTGAACTACACATTTGTACTGTACCACCTATTCAGAAAAAAATGTTTGAATATAGAAATAAAAACAAAAAATTCTGCTCGTCATCACAACTGTAAAATCATCGGTGACGCAGCTGTCAACAACAGTCACACGACAACAATTCTGGGACTTCTCAGCTGAACTGCAGGCAGTGTTTACACAAAGCAGATGGGAAACGACTATGAAAAACATCAATGCATTTTGATCTTTCCGACAGTTCTTAAACTACACATTTGTACTATGCTATTTATTCAGAAAAAAATATTCAAATATAGGCATAAAATGTGATATTGCTTCAATATCATGTCGTGTCTCATTTAAAAAGTTGGCCAAAAACGAAATGTTTACGAGTAGTTTACTTTTTAAAACGGCAAAAAACTAAAAAAAATTCTGCACACGTAACCGCAACTGTAAAATTACCGACTCAGTCATGTGACAAAAATTCGGGACTTTTTGATTGAACTGCAGGCTGTGTTTCCACAAAGCAAACAGGAAGCAACTATGCAAATGAATAAAATCGTAAGCAAGAAAATATCTATCGTATGTAGAGCCACTGTTTTTTTTCTATCATAATTTATATCTTAGGTCTGCACTTGTATAACTTTTTCTACCTTAGCGGTACTCAAAGGACTTTACAATGTGTTTCGCATTCAGCAATTCACACACCAATGGTGGCAGACTTCCATGCAAGGTGCCTGCCTGCCATTGGGAGTAATTTGGGGTTCAATGTCTTGCCCAAGGACACTTCGGCATGCGGAGGGGCCGGGGATCGAACCGCCAACCTTGCGATCAGTGGACAGCCCGCTCCACCACCTGAGCCACAGCCGCCCACAACAGCCCTGATAACACCCGCGGCTTGTTGGACATGTTGATGTCAGGTTTTTGCAATTTTTGTAGAGTCATGTCTTATTTGAAAATCTGACAGAAAAACAAAACGCTAACTTTATTAAAATTCTGTATAAAAAAACCCCCTAAAAAGTCCGCGCGCATCCTTGCAACTGGAAAGGCGTTAGTGACTCAGCTGTCAACAACAGTCACATGACAACAATTCTGGGACTTCTCAGCTGAACTGCAGGCGGTGTTTACACAAAGCAGATGGGAAACGACTAAGAAAAATATCCATAGTATGTAGAGTTCCTGCTTTTTTTTGTCCAGTATTGGACACTTACTGTTCATGTTGATGTCAGGTTGTTTTCATTTTTTTCGCATATAACATCAAAAATAGTAAGGTTTTCTTTTACATTTATGGAATTATAACCATATGTTATAGACATTTCTGAGTTCTCTCTACTTCTAGTCATGGTTGTTCTGTTTCCATAGAGGTGCAGGACTTGATGTTGCACTAAAAAATGTCGGGCTTGACCCAAATATCCGAATGTCTGATTATTTGGTTGTTGTGGTGGCATCTGGATAATAATTTTGAGATCCGAATACTCATGTGTGCACCCCCCTTGGCCGCCATCGCCGCGACGCCTCGGCTCTACTCTACTGTCATTAAGCATTGGTATATCTCAGTCCACTTCCTCTGTTAATAAATAAATAAAGAAGTAATTTTATTCTAAGTCATTAACCCCCCTCCACCCTCCCCGTTGCATGAGCCAAATATTCAGATGTTCGCCATTAATTGGACCCAGATATCCGGAGCACAGAAACTGCTATTCGGATCAGCCCTAGAACAGTGATCCCACAGCGAGTGAAAATGCGCTTCACAACCCACCCAGAAGGGTTAAAGTAAGTTGCTCAGCTCAGATAACCAAGCATAATTTGTTCCTAATTTGTCCTGGACATGGGCTGCAGTCACGCCGTCTTCCTTTTAGCGCCGCAGACAAAAGTAGTTTGAGCGGACTGACACGACTCCCGCTTCTAATTTCTGATGAATCAAATTGGCTCCTTGAAACTCCAGACATGCATTTCATGTGTAATCCTTCGTGCCATTTACGCCGCAGGAGAAATGGGCACCATCGGGAAGAGGAGAATGACGGCGCGAACCCCCCGCTGGTAATCAAACCCTACGAACACGCAGGATGCCATTAGCGCTGACTTTGATTTACTTTGAACCGCCATCAGCTCTTACCAGAAAACAGTTATTTTTACCCGCGCGCACTTCAGATGTGTACAAATCACCAGCCCGAGCCACTTGTGTTGTGTCATCGCGTTGCCACGGCGTCAGCACTTTGAGATGTATTTCCGTCTTCAAGGAAAAACGTCAAAGCTGTGTAATCGGCTCAGCCTGTTTGATTTGTGTTTTTTTCTCCCCCTCCTCCCTTCCCTCCCTCTGCCAAAATCAAAAGTCGCTGTGATTACCATAATCGTACAAATCTGACAAGATGTTTAATCAAGATCAAACAGAGGAGAGATTAGTGTTTTCATTCAGATGCGCGTCCTCGTGTGGGGATGCATTTTGAGGTAATCCATGGAAAATCGGTGTTGCCGAGCGGTTCAGCGCCGCGGATGAAGAAGCACCTGATGCACACGAAAGCAACACAAAGCCAGAAATGTTCGGAGAGTGATCAGCAGAGAGAGCAGTCTGGACTTCATTAAGGCAAAAGCTCTTGTTTGAATGTTTAATTATCAGCCTCGGTGTTTTCGAAGCTCATAACTTCCAAATGGACTCCAAGTCCAGCAGCGCTCGCACAAAGGCTCTTTTTTTTAATGTTGTTCAATACGACTTTATACGCGAGCAGTAAATGTCACCGACAAGCGCGGCTCTCACTTCAGCAACAGGACGCCGGGCCCTTTAATCATTTTTTATTTTACGAGGATTATTTCATTGCGCCTTATCATAAAACAGCAGAGAGATATATGCGGCGTTTATTTAAGAAACGACAGCCCCCCTGCCGCCGCCGCCGTGGATAAAACACGAAGAGCCGCCAGTAAAAGTTGTGGAAACATGCAACAAAAGTGGCTGTTAGAAAAAGCCTCATCAATCAGTGTCATCGCGTCGGATTAAAGGGCCTGTTTCGTGTTTGCTTCATGGATTTGTGATTCCAGTTTTTCCTAAACTCTACTTCATTATTTGTCACTTCAGCTTCCACTATTCTAAAACGTTTGGGGTGTTATGAGCAAAAGTTCTTGAGCTTTACCCAGCAGAAGGATAAAATTGGAGAAATACAGTTAACATGGTGAAAGATGATCCAAATAGGTCGATACAACAACATCAGATCAAAAATTAAAAGGAGCAAAAATGCCACATCCAATTAAAGATTTATGAAGAAAATTTTGCCAATGCGGCTTCTGCTAGTTAACGTTTCCTCCGATAATTAAGTACATTTAATTTTGAAAAGCCAGCATATGTGTCAAAGCTTGATCTGTTCCTTGTAACATCTCTGAGCTTTTACTTTGAAAGTGCAGGGCACTGAACAGTGACTTCTTGTAAATACCAGTGTTTCAATCCAGAGCTGCTCACTAATCTTTTTACTGGGTATGGACTCTTATTTTGAAAATGAAACCAAGCATACAGATGGTTTGTCCGTCAAAACGTGTTAGAAATACACAGGAAGTAGAACTGTTTGGGAAGCTTCTTTGCCATCAGGGGGATTTTGTGTTGACAGTGTAGTCAAAGAGGAAGGCGTGACGCGGTGTTTATTTTGAAAAGCCAGGATATTTCACAAACCCTGATCAGTTCCTTGAAACATCTAAGCTTTTACTTTGAAAGCTTTAAAACCAGGTTATAAAAGAGCTGCTCACTAAGCTCTGTTACTGGGTATGGAGTCTTATTTTGAAAATTAACCCAAGCATACAGATTGTTTGTCCGTCAAAACGTGTGTGAGAAATACACAGGAAGTAGTACTGTTTGGGAAGCTCCTTTGCCATCAGGGAGATTTTATTTTGACAGTCTAGCCGAGGAGGAAGCAATGAGGTGGTATGTTTATTTTGAAAAGCCAGGATATTTCACAAACCCTGATCAGTTCCTTGAAACATCTCTGAGCTTTAACTTTGAAAGCTTTAAAACCAGGTTATAATAGAGCTACTCACTAAGCTCTGTTACTGAGTATGGACTCTTATTTTGAAAGTGAACCCAAGCATACACATGGCTTCTCCGTTAAAATGTGTGTTGGAATACACAGGAAGTAGTACTGTTTGGTAAGCTCCTTTGCCATTTGGAAAATTTTATGTTGACAGTCTAGCTGAGGAGGAAACCAAGAGGCAGTGTGTTTATTTTGAAAAGTCAGCATATTTCAAAACCACTTGTAAGTCTTTTTGTAAAATTTTAAACGTTCATTTTGATAGTGTGGTGTTCCTTGCAGGCATCCTGTTATAATTTATTAGCTAACCAGGGGCATTGACTTTGAAAAGCCCACATACGTGAACTTCCTTCCTTTAGCCTTGTTAGAGTTGTGTTCCTTTTTAAAGAAAAAAACAACATGCAGCTGCTATAGATTCTTAAACTGCTGTTGCTTGGAGAGACTCTTATTTTGAAGTTTAAACGAACAGATAGGGAGCGAGTAAACACTCAGTAATAATAATTGATATAAACGTCTGATTATTAATAATTAAGCAGGAGTTCTCTCTCTTTCATTACATCTTCAGCTGAATATTTTCAGTTTTATTGTGGGAGGAACGCAGCAAAATCACATGTGAAGACTCCCAGCTCCTACAAAATAAAAGCTTTTTAAGAGCAGCATACTCGTAAATACGTCGTTTTGCAAAGCAACAGCCTGATATCATATTTGTTAAATTTTTACACTTAAACAAACCTTTTTTTTGGAATTTCTGCACAGAAATCACCCCAAGAAGCTGCTTCCAAGCCTTTGTTTTTGTGCTCTCGCTGGAACGCCGTCAGTAATTTCTTGGCCCTGCTCTACCTCAGGCTTGAGTCAGTCACTTTGAAGAGCTGAAGGAGGGATCCTCTGTTATACAGGCTTGACCTCCATCCATCCCCTTTTTGTCTCGAGCACAGACTCCAACTCTTGGCATCGTCTCGGCTCAGCCTCCTCCGGCTTCCTGCTGGGGAGCTTCTGCAGGAGGTGAAGTGTCGGAGTCAAACCCCGCTGACCTTGGCCCACTCAAGGGGAAGCACTCGGTCGAGCTTAAACACCTGCATGTGGTCACCGGGGATGGACGCCTCCCCTCCGCTCCCTCCCGCTCAGTCATTAGCATACACCAAGACAGGCGCAGCTCAAGGATGCAAATGAAGCCGAGCGCGTTCATGCATATTGATGCGAGGCGAGGCTGATGTGGGGCCGAGCCGACCCTGGAGTGGTGTTCAATTTTTACATTAACCCAGAGACACCTCGCACGTAAACATGGCCACCGCGTGTGATTTGTGACCCCAATTACCGAATCACGTTGGCGCCGCAGCCCCCCACGAGCAGGCGACTCGTGTTTGGGCGCTATGGCAATTGTTTTTGACACTGTTTTTGTTGGCGGAGTCCGTTTACATGTGAGAACAGGAGTCTGTCTACGTTGAGGAACAGAAATCAATCATCGGAGGATTATTGGAACGTCCTTTTCGACAAAAACATCCTTTTCTGTGTACTTCATTCCTTTGCAAAGAACCCTGAAGCTTGAAAAACTTAACATAAGCACCTAAATCAAACATTCATTAACTGGAAATTAGATTTGCTTGTTTATTTTGTCTATTTGACATTGATTTCTGTAATTGGTTGTGTTGTTTGGCTTTCTTCATCTTCAGTCTCAGAGTCCTTCAATACTACACACACACTGCTGCCACCAACAAAACTTGAAGTCCTGCTTATAAAATATTAGACCGAGTGTCTTAAATTGCCTTTTCATCAGAGCTGCTGGTAGATTTAAGATTTTTCTGACTGAAATTGTGTTTAGATGGTTCGTAAATAATACGATACTCCCGTGAGAGCTAGTTGCTGGTGCGCTGCTGTAAATACAGTCACAGGAGGAACACTGAGTCAGGCGGCGCAACAACGAAGACGGAAGCGTCACTGAGTTTGCCATTGTTGATTGCTGTGTGATAACCCGCTCTTAGTTTTTGCTATTTTGTGTATTTTTTGCCCTTTATTATGGCTCCTAAGGGTAAGGTCGACTCTTCTGATGGCAGTGCTTCAATGAAAAGAGTGGTTGGTGGTTGTCGGAGGGGCCGATGCGCAGACTTGCAGCCTTGCCTCCATCAGTCTACCTGAGGGCAGCTGTGGCTACATACCTAGCTTACCACCATGGAGTATGGAGTGAATGAATAATGCAATGTAAAGTGTCTTTGAGTGCCTAGAAAAGCGCTATATAAAACCAGTGCATTATGATTTATTATTATTATTACTTCAGGTATTAATTGAGGTATAATTTGGGTATAAATTTATACCTAAATATAAAATATAAAATTCGACTTACACCGAAAATCGGCTTGCGACATGTTGCAGGAATGGATCTTGTTTGTGAACTGAGGATCACTTGTTTTCATTCCGCCCCAGTTAACGGCATCAGCTTTGCCAAAGCGTCGCCAACTGCATTGTCACGTGCCGCCATTGAAGTGTTGCTCCATTGCTTGCTCATGTTTTGACTGTTGCAGTGAAAAGAGGGTTAGGAAGCACTTTGGACTGGCTTATGGCAGGAATGCATTTGACTTATGGAGAGAGCAAGGAAGTTGAAGCATACGATTGGTTGAGACTTCATTCTGTGATGGAGGAGCTCAACTTTGACTGGTAGGCAGCCAGGTTTGTTGCTCCATATTGCTGCTTCCCATTGCGAATGACTTGTAGTTGACTTACAGAGATGCGTACATGATTTGTTTATCACACTGGTGCCACGTGCAAGACTTTTTCCAGTTTAAAGGAGCACCAGAAGGAGGCTGGAGGTGGTGCAAGGGACCAGATTTTCACCCAGCAGACTGGGGTTTTGTTTTCATTCACTGATTCGTTAAGTTTAAGCACCAAAACCACATGCTAAAGGTGAAAATTCAGTTTTTAAACATCTTACCATGTCCGTGTAGGTGTTTTTCATGTGCTAGAGGACACATCATGAGCATAAAAAGGAGTCAACACCATGGATTCCACCTTAAAAATGCCACATTCGTACATAACAAACTTGCAGGATGGAGCTTGAACATGGACATTTGATCCAGTATCATAACTTGTCATTGTGTTGCATGAAGGAGTTGACAGGTGAGCTGATGAACTGGTGCAGTATAAGGGAGGAACAGTCAGATCTCAGCCAGATTGAGGCAGGAAGGCGTTAATTTCATGAAAATAAAAAAAACAAATTGAGTTTTTAGGGGTTAAATCAACAACTAGAGGCGTTCAGGCACCAAACTACTTGGTTTCGTCAAAGCAAAAGGTCATAGTTTAGGTTTAAATACACCCTTTCACCAAATTAACCACATGTTCCACGACCAAGCTTGACCTTCCTCAACTGTGTGCTTCCACATTAACCGGCTAAAACAAGAAGCTTTTTATGAGTGGATTTGATTCTGTGTTTTCAGTGCCTGCTTGACAGCATCAGAATCTGGAAATTGGTGCTTCAGCTTTCTTGCACTTTGCCTGTTTACTTGGGTTTTTCTGTAGTCGGCCACCACACTTTCCATCCATTTCCCTTCGAGATGAAAAGAAATAAAAGTTCATGATGGAGTCACCGGCAGCAAGGCGGAGAGGCTCCATGCAGTTAGAGGGGCGGTTGGCATTTGAAAGTGCCGAGGAAAAAAACGCAACCCAGCCGGCTAGCTTTGCAGACTGTGCCAGCCTCAACACTCAGGCCAGTCGCACCATTCATCTGCGCCTCCAAAATACTGTTTCATTCAGCGACTGTCAAGCGAGCGAGCTAGCTCTGCTCCTCTCAAGTGAATTTTCGAGGCGGAGAGGCATTGTCCTCTGCAAGCCTCGCGCGACAAAGCATGAGACGACACCCACCACATCGGCACACTCAAAGGGGCTAAGAAGAAGGGACTTGAATAGGCTGAATTAGTTGAAAGGTTTTCGGGCAGACACTGCAATATCTCCTGTGGTTTCTGTGATTTAAAAAAAAAAGAAAAACACTGAAAGGGGTCAGGTTTAGATGGAAGTGTGCCGTTGTATTTTCCCTTTTTTATTTAATGAGGGGACACTCTGGTCTAATGCACCTTTACATAAGTGCAGGATAATGGAGGTGTTGAAGTTTGCTGCATCACCGCCGAACGCTGTAATGGGAGGAAAGCAACAGAGCAAGGAAAAGCTGCGAGCAAGAAAGATTTTTATAATGTTTTGCAAAGCAAGTTGTAGCAAAGGAGCCGAAGTGGGGAGCAGGCTGACGGCAGGGACAGCGAGTACCTCCATAATGGAGACGGTAATATAAGCACTTCCTCGGCTGCCTTTTTCTGCCATTTTTGTGGCTCTTATAGAAGCTGCATAGAAACCAAAGCAGGACTGCACAACACTGGAAAAACTGACACTGTGATGTTTTATTTTTCTGCAGTAGATATTGTGAAATCAAGAAATACAGGATTTTTTGCGTTTAAATGGTCAAACAAATGAGTCATGTTGCCTCCTGGAAGCTATAAACTGACGATCTGTTGGCAAAGTATTTACATTCAACCAACATTTCTTTTTTCTGCTGTGCAGATGTATAGCCTGAACATCAACAAGCATCCTGTCAGGTGTGTTCAAGAACCTGTAAACTGGGATAAATTATGCTTTTTGGGTCAAGCAGCATAAACAGTTGTAGCATCATGACCCCCTCTGAAAATAAGACTCAAGTTTTTAAACTCAAGTTTTTATAACGAGCATCGATGGCATCACTGCTGGCTAAACAATGTACAAACATAGCAGGGCATTTTTCTTTGCCTCTATAGCAGAAGGATAATGAGGTGCAGGCAGACCATTCTACACAGTACTATGAAGAATGGTCTGACGACATCCTGACCACTGACAGGTGAAGTAAATAACATGGATCATATTGGTACTATGTGATGTTCTGATGGAAAACCTTGGATTTTAACATCCATGTTGATGAGACTTGGACACCCAAATAAACATTGTCCCACAACAAGCACACTCCCTCATTCAAATGGAAATCCCAGATGTCACTGCAGGAAAATGCACCCCACCACATGGTAACGACATCAAACAATCAGAAACATTTTGAGGAACATGACAATGACCCAACATGTTGATTTGACCTCCAAACTTCCTACACCCCATTCTGATCAAGCATCAACAGGATGCAGTGGAACAGGTTTGATTGACAGAGGCCCCACTGCACAAGCCAGAGCACCCAAAGGATCCACTGCCAGTGTCCTGGTTCCAGACCCCATAGGACACCCTGAGAGGTCCTCTTGTCCATGTCCAATGGTTCAGACCATTTTTGAGCGCTTAAGGGGGACCAACACAACATTAGGCAGGTGATGAGAATGTTATGCCTGATCAGTGTATATTTATCTGTTTAAAGTACTGGAGCTGCTTTCTTGCTTTTGCTTCATGCCCATGGGGTCTTTGTATATGCTGAAAGGCATATCATAGTGTAGTAGTTGAGTCTTGAAACTACATAGATTTGCAGATTTTTAAGGAAGCAATAGTGTACAGTTGCATCTACGACATTTTAAGAAAAACACGATTGTTTTCATGTAACGTTCATCCAAAGAGATGAGTTTTTAGGGGTTTAACAAGTGACCAGAGAGGCTTTTAAAACACACAAGTGTTGCTGAAGTAACAATTAGAGTAGTTTGTTTTGCCTTGATGCCACATTCAATGTGCCGCTGCTGTAAATTCTTCCCAACAGACGCACCATTTGTTGTTGTTTGTCGTGTTTTCGAAAAAGCTCAGTGTCCACTTGCTTCAGGGAGTTATTCAACGCGTTAAAAATTAATAGTATATATCTGTGATCTCTTTTTCAAGGTTTACAGCCTCGGAATGAACAAATGGATGAGAGCAGAGGCAGGAATCGGACTGAAAGATGGTCGAAGCTACTTCAAAATTCATGCTGCTATTGTCAAAGATGACATGTAAAGCCTTATATACTCGCAGGTATAAATGAATTTTAAAAAATGAACAGAAGCTTATGGTTATGTGGCGAAAGCGTTCCTAAAAGCTCAATACAAGATAAATGGGATCATGTTAATTATAAATAATGAGCAGGTACATTTAGTTGCAGTGCTACGATGATCTAGAGGAGCTATTTTAAGGCAGGAACATTTGATAAATAGATGAGCTTTTGGGGTTAAGTCACTGGAAAAGACGAATCATTTAATGATTAGTCTGACTGGATACACTTCCGGTATTAGTCACGTTGAAAGTAGCAACTTTTGCCAAAGATTCGTCTCGTGGAACAAGTCGGACCTGCTCGGTTCTTTCAGTAGATTCACCATTTTGGCCTCTGTTACTGTTTTTGCGACATCACTGCTGGCTTTTCTCTTGACCCCTATAGTAGAATGATAATGAGGTGCAGGTAGACCATGCTACAGAGTACTACGGAGAATGGTCTGACTATCTAGACAACTGTATCTGTTTGAACTACTGGAGCTGCTTTCTTGCTTTTGCTTCATATTCTAAGGAGGACCTACGGCTATTTTCAGCTTTGCTTGATGGAGCCTTTCCAAAGACCGAATACTTATGTAGTTACACTTGGAGTAAAGAGTGTGAATGTGTCATGGAAAGATGGATGCACTTCCACCTTTTCAACATGCGTTTAGAATGTGTCTCTCAAGTCTCATCTTCAAAATGCTTCCTTGGTGCATTTAGAGTTTCTTTTTTTTTTTTTACGTAAGAGTTGCCTGAAAATCATGAAGTGGCTGCGTGGAAATGAGGTGTTGGTCACTCTCGTCAGACATGTATCATCTCTGCATGGTAACACTGGTGCAGAAAAAGGGACGTCACGATGGGGTGAATGTTTGGGTTCACAAAAATAGAGTTCAAGTCTGCATGAATGGAAGTCAGTGGCTGCCAGGAAAAGGCAAAAATCCATCTCTGATC
Organism: Dascyllus trimaculatus; assembly: GCA_024666655.1. Lineage (NCBI taxonomy): Eukaryota > Metazoa > Chordata > Actinopteri > Pomacentridae > Dascyllus > Dascyllus trimaculatus. The sequence goes on from CM045468.1 coordinate 17,122,814, forward strand.
TTTTGACATTGGACAGCACTCATTTAAAGTATATGGGATTTATAATTAAAAGGGTAACACCTCTCTGAAATCACATTTTAAATCACCTTTTTATTTGCACTGCCTACATATTTACTGCATCCAGCAATGACACTCTCAGCTTCTTCAAGGCAGCAGCTCCAGCTGTGAGCTGCAGGGTCCTGCTCCATTTTCGTGCTGCAGCGCCGCCGCATGTGGGCTGCAGCGGCCGCTTGATTGAAGGCTCGGGGAAAGAGTTTGGTGAGGGGACAGATACATCAGCGCCTCGGCGGAGCTGCGAAGGGGACGCTATAAATGTGCGGGGAGGAAAATCCTTGTTAGTCATGCAATAGCGCTCGCAGACAGTCGGCGGGTGTACAGTAGGTGGGTGTGATGCAGATGCGTGCACACACATCCATGAGCATCTTTACTCAACAAAGAGAAATTCAGCCCCTGTCCGCAGCCTCCATTAGCCATCCATCAGAAAGGAATCACAGGCGCCGTAATAAATCAAGCCAACAAGGTTCTCGGAGCCATATGGCCCCGCTGCCCTCATGATATGATGTGTAGGATATTATTACCCCCCAAAGCCCCGGCGTTTGTCTGAGAGGCCTCCTGGTCGCATGGCTGCCGACGAGGTGAAGCGTGCGAGGCCAAGGTGACGCCGCCGCCGAGGAAGCCGGGAATCACGCGTCTGACCTGCCAAGGTGACTTTAAGGCGACAAGCAGAGAACATAGCTGATTTTCTACTCGGCTGATGACCTGCCCAGCAGTAATACTCTCCTACTCATTAGGCTTCGTTAGATTGGGCCGCCTCGGGCGAGAGAAGAGAGCATGTGAGGTGGGAAAGCACTGAGTGAGCATTTGTCTTAAAGAGATTGCATATTAAGGCTCCAAATTAAGCTTTTTAGAAGCTTAAGAGTTGAACTTATGGCTGGCATGCTGGTGGCTAATTTTATTTCCTTTAACTATATTTATACTCAAAATTATTTGACTATTTACTGTAAAAAAAAAATGAAACAAAACAGAAAACAAGGATCCATGAGACAGTGGATGTGAAACAGCCTCAGGGAGTTTGGATAGATATGACATAAACACAGGCTCACTAGCTCCTAACATGAAATCAGCATCATAAATGTTCCTTTTAGTACACTTACTGCAGTGTTATATTGGCATTTTGGACTGTGCTGTTCTTTAAATGTGCAGGCTGGATGAGGCCTTCTCGATATTTGCAGTATTGTTGAGCATTTCTGTGTTAGGTTGTCATGTACACTGATCAGGCATAACATTATGACCACCTGCCTAATATGGTGTCCTATGGGGTCTGGAACCAGGACGCTGGCACTGGATCCTTTGGGTGCTCTGGCTTGTGCAGTGGGGCCTCTGTCAATCAAACCTGTTCCACTGCATCCTGTTGATGCTTGATCACAATGGGGTGTAGGAAGTTTGGAGGTCAAATCAACATGTTGGACCATTGTCATTGTCCTCCACATGTTCCTGATTGGTTGATGTTGTTTCCATGTGGTGGGGTGCATTTTCCTGCGGGGGTAGGCCAGTGACATTTGGGATTGCCATGTGCATGAGGAAGTGTGCTTGTTCTGGGTCCATGTTTAGTTGGGTGTCTAAGTCTCATCAACATGGATGTTAAAATCCAAGGTTTTCCATCAGAATACCACATAGTACCAATATGATCAAGGTTATTCACTTCACCTGTCAGTGGTCAGAATATTATGGCTGATCAGTGTATGTTGATGTGAAAAGACAAATTCATTGAGCAAAGCAGGAAATTGGGTCTATTTTTGGCTTAACATGTATTTTTCACCTTGGAGATGGCAGCTAACTACCCCTGTGAATGCCAAAACCTTCCAGCCGGTTTGAAAGACATGCTATTTTCCAAAAAAAATCTCTTTGTCATCGTCATATTTCAAATTTAACCTTCTGAACCTTGGAATTGCCACAGTTACAGCATTTACTAGAGCCAGAAAATGTAGAAGCAGAAGAGTTTTCAGAATTTGAACTTTCTGGCAGTCTTTAAACTACTCATCTGTGATGCGCTGTTCCGTCGGGAAAATGACATTTCATTGAAATCGCTTTATTCTACGTGACTAATGTAATGGAAAAACTGCTTTGTGTTCTCAGTATAACCTCTGCTCCAGTTAACCTTTTCGGTGTAACCTTTACTCCAGTTAACTTTTGAACTCTTGGAGTCTTACTTCGTGGTACAGCTTCTGCTTTCTGTGAGGTGAAGATAAGGTCATTGTGCCCCCAGATGTAGCCGTTCCACATCAACTAAAGGTTCAAAAGGTGTCAAGGTTCCACCCGCTAAAGCAGGAGTCGCACTAGATGTGTAAAACTGCATGCTTAGTCTCGAAACCAAGAACTGTGTTGATGATAAAATAACGATGTATTAAGTCTAATCTGTCTCGGCAACAGCAAGAGTTTGACGTCGATCACATTTGGATATCAAAGAACCTCTGTACTTTGCATCGGACGGAGAACCTCACCGGCAAAGACTCAAAGACAGATCCAGTCTGACTGAAGCTTTAGTTTCTCACCGTGAGCCTTGTCAGACAGAAAATTACATGACAGTCATTAAACATGAGCCAAAACTAAAGTGATTGCACAAACAAAATATCGTCAAAATCGGCTGCAACCAACAGCCGCATGGCAAACGCTTTTCAGGTGAACTGCAGGCTGTGTTTTCACAGGAGACGAGTGTGGAAACAAGTGTTTGGCCCTTTAGCTGCGATGTGCTCCATTATTTTCACAAGCTAGTTGTCTGTTTACAGTCCGGTGCTGGGCGGGTGGGTTTTTAGAGCTTTTCTCATTGAAAACAGCTGAATGCTTTGGCTGAAAATGCTAATGTACGAATGCAGAGTTTTTTCTCAGTACCGCAGTTCCTCGAAGCAAGTCAGTCCCCATAGACCTCCATGTTACAATGCCCAACTTTACAGCGGAAATAGACATGTTTAAAGCCTGGTAAAAAGCCCTGGTCTCTATAGCTAAAGTTCCTGTTCATGGCATCTGTACTGGGGGTGATTTTTTTTATATACAACTTACCTGTTTGGATTGTATTAAGGCTTAAAGTTCTGCATAATTAAATGTGTGAGTGACATGATTGGTTTTAGCCAAAAGGATAACAAGGTAAAACATAGATATTGACAGTTTTTAACCAGTTCTGTTCATCGGAGTTACATTTCTTCAAGTACAAACGTCACTAATGTGAATCAACCAGTTGGAAATAGCAGGAAAATGCTTGTAACACATTCCTCTTTCACATTGCTACCTGATTAAGTGTTGCTGTAAGAAGAAAAAAACATCATTTCACCTGTCATACACTTAATGGGAGCTTCTGAGCTGCAACTGAGAAATGTAAAAACGTGAGGAAGTATTTTTAGAGAGGGGGTGTTGCTTTCCTGAGGGAGGTGAGAAGAGCGTGACATCTCGAGTCCTCGCACTGAGCCTGTGAAGATCCTCAGCCATCCAGGTCATGGTTGTCCTTGTTGTTTCAATCGTAGTATCTGGACTTGCTTGAGTTTCTCATTATGCGGAGTCATCGAAGGGAGGGGGCGACATACGCCCAGCAGACTGCCCATCCACACCTGGGCCACAAAGGTCCCTGACAAACCCCATTGTGAGAGGGAAGGACCTCCCATAATGAGGGGAGGGGCAACACATACCCAGCAGACTGAAGCCTCAATAGTGTTAATGGCCCCTAAAGAGTATAAAAACCCGGAACTCCCAACCGGTTAGATTAGAGCTGATGAAGCCTCTTGGATGAGAGGTGAGACGTCTTCGAGGAACTCAAGCAAGTCCCGACGCTACGATTGAAACCACGAGGATGACCTTGCTCTGGGGTTTAAGAGCAGAATACTGCAATACGGTATCAAACAGTACTTCCTGTTTTCTGCCCGATAAATCGCTAACATTGAAATGTGTTCTCAAACCAGACAGTTGCAGTTTTTTTCAAGAAACTAGAGCAAGAAAAGGTTAATCTCATGTCTGGAGTCGACTGCGGCAGTTTGCAAATCAGATTGTGTTGAGCGGATGTTCAACACATGTCCTGATAAATCATTCACAGCTCTAACTCTGTGGGTACAATTTATCGCTCCTGACTAATTGAAGGAGCATATAAGCATTACTACTTAATGTTCAGTAAATTATGTAGGAATCATGAGGCGGATCACTTCTGTGGAGGTCCGATTGTGTTTATTTTCTTCGAGCAGGAGCTATAACAACTTCAGGTTTGAGATTATTAACTCCTCCTCAGGTTTGTCGAAACGTTCCCGCGGAACTTCAAGGTGTCTGAAGAAGGCAGAAAATATGAGGCGTTTTTTTTTTCCCCACCTTCCCAGATGGAGTTTATGGTCACCTTGTACTGTGCATACAGTAAAGAAACCAAACATAAAATTGACAGCTGGTAGATAAATTTGACAACCAGCGAAATGAAAAGCCAATGAAGGGAACGCAACCGAGCAGCTGTCCCTCAGCTCCTTCCTCATCGTCTTTCCGCCATCGTCTCGCTTCTCCGCCCTGCAGATGCCACACCAGGGCTGATTCAGATACTTGGAGTTCCTTCCCAACCAGGCAGAACCTGCTGTCAGTGTTCACAGGACGGATCGGACGGACCGTGAACTCCTCGTGAACCTCGCGCTCCCCCGCCCACCTCGTTGACATTTACCACCAACCCTCCCCACACGCTCCTTGCCGCTTCCTCACCCCTGCGAATGCACCACGCTGTTCCTTCACACGCGCTTTTCACCGACTCCTGATGTAAGGTCGCTAAACGGTTCCGCTAGCTGACCGTGTTCGCTGCGTTTGAGCATCACTTAACGCGATCAGGAGTGACAGTTTGCCCTCGAGGCTGATGGAGGAGGTCAGCGCAGGACAGGAGTCAGCTCTGGTCAATTAGAAACAGGCAGCGAGATATGAGGAGGTGTTTGTTGTGAGAGATCAGTATTTGTATGCAGAAGTCGGCGTTGGAGCTGTGCATGTAGCCTCGTTGCCACAACCGCTTTCATCAGTTGGTCTCCAATGAGTAGGATGAAGCTCTCCAGTTGCCGTTGATGATCATTGCAAGTGATTGAGTTATCGGCTGCAGTTTTACACTCGGACTGGGTCTTCTAAAGCAGCAGAAACAGTGAAACGTGACGCCAGAATCTCTGCAAACAACAAACTCTGAGGTTATCAGTTATTTCTAATTATGAGGTCTAGACTCATACTTGTGAAATATGTTGCTCCACCATCTCAGATTTTCTCGTTTGGGATTTGAAACTCAGTTCTGTGCGATATTTTGGCTGAATTCTGAGAATTTCGTACGTTTTCAGACCTGGGGATTTCAGTATTTTCCCTTTTATAGGTACAATATCTCATTAAATAGCAAACAACAGAACCTCAGCTTCCCAAACTCGCCACACATCAAATTCTACTGATATTAGAGTCTTGAAAGTTGGTGAAATTCCGACCACAGACTGTGTTTTTAATAGGAAATATGGATCCAACCATATATATATACACTTAGAGGAACTTTCTGGGCCCCCATACAAATACAGTTTTTGAGAAATTGCACTTTTTTCCATTTTCAAGGGCCAGTAATGAAAAAATTGGCTTCTGCTGGAGTGATTTAATAATTTGGATCTGCTGTGTCCTCACTACATTTGACGGATATTGGATTCTGGAGATATTGAACCCTTGCAATGGCTTCCCTGATGCAATGTTTTTGAGGATGAAAGCACAAAAAAATTCCAGAGTCTGAAATGACCCAGAAATAAAATGTGTTTTTGGGTTGAAGTTTAGCATTTAGGATCAAGAACAGACCTCGGGCCTCTATAAGAAGTGAGGTTTTAGCCTGAGGAATCTCTCTTCTCAGTGGATGGATTGTAGAGATTCAGGATTCCAATTGTGTTCGCTGTCATACCACAAATGAGCTGTCACTGTTGGTTTTCTTTTTTAAAAGAGTCGCTGGACAAATTCTGCCTTGTTGCAACTAAATAAAAGTGTTTTTGAAGGTCGTGAGATGTAGCAGTTTTTCTGTCTCATCCATGCAGCCAATGCACAGTAACTACTGCAGCAGCAAGAGTTCAATGTGGATAAAGTGTGAAATCCTTGAATTCCAAATCAGTGACTGCTGCTGAATGAGAAACTCCTCTGCTTCGACTTGTAGATATTAAAATATTTAGACGAATCACTCTGTCACTGTTTTATATTTATGAACCAAACCAGAGCTCAAGTATTGGATTGGAGGATCATAGTGTATGAAGTGTATTAAGTCTCCATTGTGGTCGAAAACTGCTAATGTAGAAGTACAACTACATAATGTTTCAGATGATAGTAGTTGCTGTGTAGGGTTGGGATTTGCACAGTAGTTTATCCAGGTCATATGTAAGCACACTAGAAGTTCTCTGATTCCGATTATATCCACCAAACCCATGAATGACTACTTCCTCTCCTCGTTGCACCTCAGCTCTGCTCTTTCTTTGCCGTCAATCAAAGTACAAGGAAGTGCACTGAAGGTGGCCAATCAGAAGAGGGCCGAAGCCTCCTTTGTTTTCGCCCTCCAATTGTGAGAAGTCGGGTAGATTCCAGTGTTGAGCAGAGTTCACCTGTGAGTTTTCCTTCCCTCGCTGGCTGAGCAGAAACCCTAGACTCCAGGCAAATGCCACTATTTTCCTTTTCTGTTGTGTTTCTTGCTGCTTGCACAACTCCCCATAGCTTAGGTAATGAGTGAGGGCTTTTATGTTGTGCGAGTTAATATCTGCATGTGTGAAATACTCTAATTTGCTTATGTGCATGTTTTTAAAAGAGCCACATTTTCTCTTGTTTATCTTCTTTCTGGAGGATGACTGGGCTTTCTGCCACCAAGGGTCTTTTTAATGTGGCATCTATGTGGATTTCTGGTGTTTATCTTTGCTTGTTTGTTTGAACCCACAGCATTTCCTGGGTGTTTTCACTCACTGTGGACTCATTTTTCATGGCACTATAAAGTCTTGCACCTCTATGGTAAAAACACTGCCATGACTAAAAGGAAAGACAACTCAGAAATGTCTTCTATGCAGCATGATGAAGTTATCGTCCCTTCAATTCTAAATAAATGGAAAAAAGTCAAGTTGACTTTCTTTGATTGTTGATTTTATAAGAACTGAAAGGCCTGGAGTCAACATATCCAACATTTTGTGGCCACAGGTGTTACTAATACTGGAAAAAGTGATGATTTTACATGATGTAGGTATTTAACTACTTACTTTTAGTCTTCATACTTGTTTTAATATAAGCACTGCCTGCAGTTCAGCCCAGTTCAGCCAAAACGTCACAGAATTTTTGTGAACTGATTATTGGTTGCAACTCCCTCACTGATGCCTTCTCGGTTGCGTTAAGAAGAGAAGATTTTTTTTGTTTTTTACGGAATCTGGCTACAGTAAATTGTTTAATTTCTGCAAATTTTTAAATAGCACACAGTAATATTAACAATAATAATAATTAAAAATGAGGAGTAAAAATAATGTTTAAACATGGTAAAAGATTCTGAAAATAAATTAATACAACAACACCAAAAACACCAAAATAATAAAATTCCACTCCCAAATAAAGGAAAGAACAAGTGGAATAAAAGAAAAACAGAGGGTACAACCATACACACTCAGCTAAAGATGATAATAATCATAGTAATAGTAAGTAAACACAGAAGTAAAAATAAAATAAAAAAAAGGGTAAAAGAGAAAAAATAGACAATAAAATAAAAAAAGTAAAAAACAATTAGAGAATAAAAAAATAATCATAAAAATAGAAATGGATAATATAAGAATAATCAAAGGGATTTTGATGAAATATGAAGATTTTATGCTTCAGATTTCAATAATTTTCCCGATCTAAGATGATTAGTTCAAATACCATGGGAAATTTGATCATCTGATAATTCTTTTTGTTTGTACAGTTTCTGGCTCTGATAAATGCTGCAGTTCTGGTGATTTAAAAAATAACACATCTTTCAAACCTGCTGCTGGGTTTTAGGGTTCTGAGGGTTGAACTTTTAGAACTGTAAAGAGAATTAAGCTGATTTTAGCGTTATTATGACCTCTGTGTGAGTCTCATTGTGGGCTTTGAATGAATCTGTACATGTTCGATGAGCTGTACTCTATAAATACAAGTTATATCAGCCTCTGGCACCTACTTCTGAGTGTGATGAATTCAGCTTGCTCTTGAGCTGATGGTAAAAATATCAACTAAAGTAAGCCTCATCCTTCAAGCCCGCACATGTTCCATCCAGATCTGAAGCGTTTAAGCTCCCCTGCTTGATTTTAAAGCAGGTATTAATCCAATAAGATTCCAAAACGGGCGCAGACGCAGCTGTCAGACACGACCATATGGCGCCAGGCGACGTTCCTCGACCCCGCTCTGCATCCGAGATGAATCAGCACATTTGGCGGCGCGCGGCGCAGCGTGTCCCCGAGTCGCTCGCGCATCCGCAGGGGACTGCTTTAATACCGCTCAGCGTTAATGAAGACGAATCATCCGGTGAAATCGATCGATGATGGAGTCACTGTATTCAAAGTCCCCCAGGGTTGGTGGGGGAGGGGGGTGGGGACATGCTCGGATGCACAGATGCACACGGAGGTGGCGTCGAGATGTTTCATTAAGTCTGGTGGCAGCTGTGTGGTCCACTGCAACTCACACTCCAGAAAACTCTTTTCTCTCAGCTGCGACTGGGAGAAACCATACCACTGTCCCCTTTACACAAGACGGTTATAATAAAACACGCTTAAGTCTGTCTTTTGAAGCAGAATCCGTGCATACCACCCCCTCAACCATCTCCATATAGACCACATATGATGGATCGGGCCGTCTAGCTGCAGGCCCCACAATAGCCAGAGCACTGAGAGCCGAAGGACTCGAGTGTTTTCTTTTTAAAGGCATTATTTTTGTCCAAATCCAATTCCATCCTGCGAAAGCAAAGTAAAAGATTGATTCTTTTCTCGGGCTTTCCTTTGTCATTTCCCATCTTTTCAGTCCAGACAGAGGACGTGTTTTCTCCTGCACACCGAGCGAATCAGATATTTTGTTATATTTGTTTTGAAATAACTCATTCTCCAGGACAATCAGACGGCGAGGCTCTGAAAGTGGCTGCCGGGGGACGAGAGGCTCCTTGTGTGACATCGAGCAATGCGGGATGGTTTCACTTCAATATCGTCTTATTTACCTAAAGTTAACAGAACAATGACAGGAATCGGGTTGCGGAAAGATGTTTGTTTCTATATATTATCATCTTTGGCAGCAGCAAAATGTGCTTTGACAGCAAATATCCTCGGAGTGCTGCAGGAGTTTCTGTTCTTTTTTAAAAAAAATTTGGCTTAAACAATTTTGGATCTTGTTCTCATAACTTTTTGGCTGACCTGAACTTTTTTTTGGCTCGCTGGACGGAAAAGATTTATGGTCACAGCATTATATGGCTTGAGGAAAAAGTCCTGCATAGAGCAATTTCACAAGGATTTAAAAAAAAAAAGACCAACACAGCACCTGATCACTCATTTTGACTCGTGTTTTCAGAGCTCCTCAGTGCAGATGAAGACAGGAAGTAGCTTTTCGCTGCTGATTGATCTGCTGGTCAAACGAAACAGAAAATGATTAAAAGTTACAGAAAAAGTTTGCAAGAACGGTTCAAAATCACGCTTTGCCATAATTTTCAAATCCGGAAAATGCGTATCTCCCCATTTTTACTTGATTACATCTTTTATTTTGAAAAATGAGGAAGGAAAGAGAAGCTATTTCCTCCGGTTGGGTTGCATTGGCAAAGGCTCATTTCATCTAAGGTTGCTTCTTGTCACAGTTTCACCAAACTACTTTTGGAATGAAGAAATCCAGATTTAAAACAGAGCAGCAGTAAAAGCTAATATGTGCTAAATAAAGGTTTTGGGTCTTTGAGGGTTAAAATAAATTGTATTGTAGGTTCAGAGTAAAAACTCATCTGAGGTTTTAATGTGATCTTTCTTACGCACAAAAAAATCAACATCTGTACTTTTTGTGTTAATTACTGGATGATTTTTACTGTTTTATTCCTCCTAAAGGCTACAAAATGAACACTAATTGCAGAGCCTGAAACTGTAAAAATAGAAAGAATTGTTAGATTTTTTTTTTACATTTTCCCGACGGTCCTTGAACTAGTCATCTGTGACGTCCTGTTCTGTCAGAAAACTTAACATCAAAATTGTGATATCATCAAAAACCCTTGACAGTCGTCCCTCGCCTAATTCACTTTTCGCGATCTCACTGTATCGAGGATTTTTAAATTTTAATTCTGTTTTGCGGTATATAGGCATTTCTATGTATTTATTATTTTAAGTACTTTTGTGGCAAAACAAGCATTTTCTATCCTAAAAAACTTAAAACAATATTGGAAAAAAGCAAGAATCCATATACAATTATATATGTAGTTAAAATTACGTGGGTTTAAGAGTGTAGAAAGTGTTTAAGAGCATAGGAAGTGTTTCTTGTTGTTTTTTTAATGATTATTTATGGTATGCTAACCCCGTCACGCTGCACGAAAGGTATTTTTTGACTTCTTTCTATGTCTGTTCATGGCTTTTGCTGCAACCAACCAACAATCACTTGACAAAAATTCAGGACCTTTTTGGTTGAACTGCAGGCAGTGTTTACACAGAGTAGCTAGGAGATAAGTATAGAAGCACAATACAAATGTAAATTGTAAAATGTCTATGGTCTGTAGAGTCACAGTTGTGGGCATCTGGGAACATGTTGGACCTGCTGATTCCAGTTTTTTCTTCAGTTTTGCTGAATAAGAGACATTTCTGAGTTCTCTCTCCTTCAAGGTTGTTCTGTTTCCACAGAGGTGCAGGATTTTATTTTGTAGTGAAAAACACCCATAAACTGCTTGTGGCTAATCGATTACCACAGTGCTCTCCGATCTTCTTTCTTTTTTTAAATGGAAGAGTTATTGTTAGAATATAGTGTTCCCTATCGTCATGATCAGAGCAACCGAAACCACTTTTGGAAACTTTTCTGCTCCATGAATGCAGATTTTAACCGTCATCAGGCTGGTTAACCACCCAGACACTGATTTTGCACACTTGATAATGCAGCTGTTATTGATCTGCTATGGTGGGAATATGCAGTTGTGATGGTTCAGAGGGAGCTGATTCACCACAGTGCTGATATGCTTTCGTACAGCAAGTTACCCTCATTGATTCATGCACTTAGACGAACGTTGTGGGCATTTGGCGCTTCAGGTGTTTAATTCAGACACCAATGAGATTAAATTTGGCGGTAATGGTTCCTGTAGGGGTTAAGGTTTGCCTCATTATTATAATAATAATCTGACCTTGATTGATCCCCTTGGGGTAATTCCTTCTCTGCATTTGACCCATCCTATTCATAGTTAACCTTAACTATACATACTAGAAGCAGTGGACTGCTGCGGTGCAGCACCCGGGGAGCCGTGAAGGGTTAAGGGCCTTGCTCAAGGGCCCACAGTGGTGGTGACTGGGACAAGCAGTCACTCTCACTTTCCAACCTCAAGCTCTTGCCAGTCCAGGGACTCGAACCGGCGACCCACTGGTTGCAAATTTGCTTTAAGGTTGACCTCTAGGTTGCGTCTTCACCCACCACACACGCTTCACAGGCTCATCGCTGCCTCGGTTTCAGCAGGAAGTCTTGATACGGACGCCAAAATAAACCCCCGCTTTTAACTCGACGTGCTGATTGCAAGAGTCAGGCAAAAGCAACCCGGTGTAATTAGCTCGAAACCACGACAACGAAAATAAAGAAGTCAGTCACCACCTCCCATCCCCACCCCAACCTCTCCTGCCATCCCTTCCTCCCTCCTCTTCCCCACTCCCAACCCAACCGGTCGGGGCAGATGGCTGCCCACCCTGAGCCTGGTTCTGTCAGATGTTTTTTTCCCCCTTCCCTATCATAGGGGTTTCTTGGTTCCTTCCCACTGTCGCTGACTGCTTGCTCATAAGGAATCCAAAAGCAACTTTGGATTGTTGGGTTTTCTGTTTCCTGTTTTTCTGTTTCCTGTTCTTTCTTACAATGTTTATCGCTATGTGACGACTTATGTTCTAAATATGCACTATATAAATAAAACTCAATTGAGTTGAGAGAGCATCGGGGCTTTCGCTGTTTAAACGGGTGGGACAGATCGGCATCGCCTCCCATTTGCGCCTCACTGTTACGGTGGTGATGTAATCAGGTCATTGAAGGCAATTACGTTTCAAGCAGGAACTTCACATTTTACTCTTCTGTTTTCCAAACCCAACCCGATCATTCCACTGCATAAAACAGCATGTAAAGACACCAGAAGCCGCAACCTTTTAGAATAATTCCACATGTGAGGCCTCGGAGAGGACAAAAAAGGGGGTGTTAGGCTTTTATTTGGCCTCCTCGGTATGCACTCGAACTTAATAATCATCTCGGCCCGTGAAGGAAAAAAACTCTAATAACAGTGCGCCGGGGAAAAGTGTCGAGGCGCAACCTTCAAATGCTCCCCCCAAAAAATATGACATTCGCTTAAGCTCCTTTCCCCGACAGTGTTCCCGCTGCCACCTTGAAGCGCGACACTTCTTCCTCCTCGATAAAGAGCCCCACTGCACCTCCGAGTACGAAAGAGAGGCAACCTCAAGGGAGAGCAAACTTTCACTTTCGTGATATTGCAGGTTAATCCACTTCACTCTAATGTGTAATTCTTCGCCCGACTATATAGTTGACTGTTAAAAAGAGCGAGTGAGTGGGAAGGAGGATGTTCATGGTGCAATTAAGGTGTGTTTTCAGCTTTTCACAGGAGTGAAATACTTTATTTTTTGACAGGGGAGAGATGATTTAAAGTGATTTTTCAGCTCCACTGTGAGAAAACAGTTCTTCACAGTGTGCTATTTAGCAGCGTATTGAAAAGTTGTTAAGGCGTCGTTTTTTTTATGCCGCGGTATTTTGTGCTTTGCATCTTAATTCCACCTGAAAAGATAACTGTCAGACAAGTTTTCCGTGTCTGCACCTCTTGAAAAACATGCGAAAAGACTCTATAAAAGATGCCCCGATTGCATAACCGGAGTCGGGAACGTGTGTATCCCTGCTAAAATGACGATATTGGCAAATTTGTCTCATCAGATGTCGTAAAAACCCGACTGTAGTTTCACATTCGAGGCGTTTCTTCGAGCACGAAACTGATAAATGGGGACACAGTATGCTGGGTGCAGCTTCCATATCCAGGAGAGTGAAGAAGTCACTGCAGAGCCTTACCCCTCCTGGAATGGTGGGGCATGAAAATCTTAAAATCTACCTTTGATCATATACCCATACACCCACGGGTGGAAGCAGCCCGAGTCCAACATCAAACACGACACAGTGCTGCACTGAATAAAATATCCTTGTTATGGCAGCGCTGAGTGATTTTGGCACCATTGGGCGGGGGGGCAGAAAAACTCCAAAAGAAACAGCCAAACACGCTTTATGTACCGTCTTTCGGCTAATACGTGGGCAGACAATCAGCTCTCGCGCGTCCGTCAAATGTATTCTCTCGCTTTGGAGTTTAATATGCGCTGGCATTTTTTTTATTTTTCTGGCTTTGACTAGCAGGGCCTTGGAGAAATATCCAAGCATCCCGGGCCCCCTAAAGTCGAGATTAAAGCAAACATGGAAAGAGGATGGAGTAGCTTTTCAAGGAAACTGACACTGGAAGATGAAAACATGGCAGAAATATTACACAGATGACATCCAGACTAGAGACGTGAAACTTGAACAACATTCTCAACTAATCGGCGGCCATGTTGGAATATAAAGTTCTGCACCTCTATGGAAACAGAACGACCATCAGAAATGTCATTTGCACAGAAAAAAAGACTATTTTGAGAAATAAAACAAGAAGAAACAACAACATATAGAATCAACGACATTTTCCCAAGTGTCTGCAGGTGTTACCCATCCTGTAAAACTAAATATGGCGCCTCCACATGGTAGAGATGTTTACTCTAGAGAGATGTTCCACCAGGGTGGATGCATCTTTTAACAGCTCACTGCTCTGGATGCCGTTTTTGAGCCATGCTGTATTTATTTTAATTGCCCAAGAATGTTTAATTTTGCTCTCAGTCTGTCTGATTGGTTTCAATACTTGTCTAAAAAGTCACTGAGTCTTCGTCATGTGGCTGCACTCGATTGAATGATGACTTTTCGGTTGTGCCGATGAGCGTAGAATTTTTAGTTTTTCACAGAATCTGTTACAAATAGTTTGTTTTTTTGTGAATTTTTAATTGAAACATTGATGAAAAAGTTGATTTTTGATGATATGTCATGGTTTGAAGCTTAGATGTAGTTTCCACATCGCAGATGAGTAGTTCAAAGACAGTCAATAAGTTTAAAATCTGCTGATTCTCCGTGTTTATGCAGTTTCTGGCTCTGATAAAATAGAAACTTTATAAAAGCAAGAAACCTGCTGTTGAGTTTTGGGGGTTCTGAGAGTTAAAACTGTGTGTCCCACTTTTTCAGCTTCAATGGATTAAACTATGAACATCCATCCATCCATCATCTGTACACCACTTTATCCTCTGTAGGGTCACGGCGGGGCTGGAGCCTATCCCAGCCGACTCGGGCGAAGGCAGGGGACATTCTGGACAGGTCACCAGTCTATCACAGGGCTACACATTGAGACAGACAACCAAGCACACTCACATTCACACCTACAGACTATTTAGAATAGTCGGTTAACCTGAGCATGTTTTTGGACTGTGGGAGGAAATACCTGGTGAAAACCCACACATGCACAGGGAGAACATGCAAACTCCACACAGAAAGATCCCAGGTGTCCGAACCGGGACGCGAACCGGGGATCTTCTAGCTGTGAGGCGACAGTCCTAACACCGTGCAGCCCTACATTATGAACAGCAGTTAAATAATGAACAAATGATCATTAACATCCCCTAATCCAGACTGAAATATATATCATGTCCCAGATTTACTGTGTTGATTCTGTTATGAGACTCAAACCCGTGCTGTGTCATCATGGAGGCCAGGCTGGTCTCCATAGTGGAGGGACCTTGGTGGTCAGTAGCTACCAGCGCTGCATTTTCAAACCTGACCCGAGTCCCACTGGGGCCTCCTCTGTAGCTGCTGGACTTTCGGGAGAAAAATTCCCCGCTGTCACGTATTTTTAGAGCTTGACCAGCAGCCAGCTCCGACTGCTGCCTCCTCCAACGCTGATAATCCCCATTAGCTCACCGCCCACGTCTTTGCCAGCAAAATACGAGTAAGAGGCTGTGACAAGACCTGTCCCTACACATTTTACACTTTTATAGTCGAAAGCGAAGCCATTTGTTATCTATGTATGTGGTTTGTATGGACAAACAACCACGAAAGCCTGGACCGGTTCATTCATGAAAGGTGCCTCTGTGCATTTCTGCAGTTTATTACGGCTCCATCATGCCGGGTGAAAGTGAAGGTTAAAATAAAAATAAAAACCGAGGCCCACTGAACTTTTCATGCTTCTGGTCAGCCGCACAGTTGATGCAGCTCCAGAAATCCCAGTGCTTATTTGCATTTGAATGGCACTCCAGTGACGAGTGGCGTACAACAGAGACGTGTAGGAGCACTCGTGATGACTGTGTTGTGGACGATTGTGGGAGAAATGGCAGTTTAGTAAGCACCGAAACGTTGGTTGACATAATCGCACTGTGCACTCCATCCCTGCTTCTCTACTGATCCTAACCTTGAGGTGATGATTGACACGAGCTGGAAAGGCCGTGTCTGATGTAAGGCTGTATCTTTTGCAGAAACACTGTATGATGGGTGGCTCCTGTAAAAAGCAAAAACCTGATTTAAATGCAGCCGCTATCCTTTTCCAAGCAGTCTAGGAAGTAGCATGGTGATACTCTGCTCCGAGTGCTCCTGCCATGCTTGGAACACTCGCTGGAAGTTCTTTAAATGTATCGAACAGTATATGCAAATAAAGCAACATTTCAAACTGAATTTCATTTAGGAGAAGAGGAAGAAGTCGCAGGGAGTCAAATCTGGCAGGTAGACAGTGAGGATTGTCTTGTAGTGGCTAAAAACATTATAGTACCCAACTGCCATCATCAGTTCTGGTCATTTGCACACAGACACTCAGTAGAATCAGTGTTAACAGTCTCACACTGGGGGACTAATCACCATGCTTAACTGTGTAAATGTCTGAGCATGCTCGTCTCCTGATGTGATTCACTTTATTCAACGCTGTGCTGCTTCTGCACATCCACGGTGAAACTGCAAATCCAAGCGTAGTCCAGGTTGCAGCGCTGAACATGCAGCAGAGGGATGCAAATGTGAAACCAGTTTCTTCATCTCCATTGGCAAGCTTATCAATCAATGATGGATTATTCGATACCATGAAATGAACCCGGTGGACGTCATTCAATCGATATCAGTATGGTTACGTGACATAAGCTGCTCCAACAGCTGCCATCACATGACGTGACCACTCCAGTGGTATGGACAATCAGCCACAAGGCCACAGTGACGGTGTACTTCAGCTTGCTGATAAAAGGAGAGTTTGGACCTGTAATAATAATCGTAATAACTTTATTTGTATAGCTCCTTTCAAAACACACGGCAACAAAGTGCTTTGCGGTAAACAAATAAAAACAATAACGCATTTTAAAACAGTAAGAGCCTGTAAAAATGCCCTGCCAGAGGATCTCGGGCTGCGTTCAGGCTGGTAGGGAATTAAAAGATCCTGAATATAGGCAGGAGCCCAGCCGTGTAGGGCTTTGAAAACGAGCAGTAAAATCTTAAAACTGATTCTAAAACTCACAGGTAGCCAGTGAAGGGCAGCTGCAGGCATTAAGCATCACAAAAGGCTTTGTCATGGTGGCCATTTACAAGCGAAACTCCCATAATGCTCTCTGCTTGCCTCCTCGGGTCACTACAGTGTTAAATAGCAATAGCCAGGTGCTACTGCTAATGTACAATACATTTTCTAATACACATGTCCGTTTATCTTCTGCCTTATTATATATTTTTAGCAGCAGCTATTTACAGACTAACCGAACACCATTAACATCCCTGGTGCAACGGTATATGTGTTTATGTACTGTTTTTCTTCTTCAAAAAAAGAATCCCGCACTTTTTTGAAAGAACTTAATCTGATAACACGAAAGTTGGTTTTAGTCATTTTTACAATATGCTTTTCTATACTGATGACACCATTGTGTATTAGCTTGAATTTCCTGCAATCACTACTGTGCAGAAATGTCCACTGTTAGCTTAAATATACAAACTAAAACAGATTGATTAGGAATCCTGTATGGAGTTTTTCATGTGCATCTTTATGTATTCTAAGAGAGTGGCAGTGGTCTCAGAGGATTGGTTCACAATAAATACAATCTGGGGAAAAAAACACTGTCTTTGTATTAGCGGTCCAGCTCCTTTCAAGGTAAAGTGACTTGTTTTGGAAGCAAGTGTGCCTTGCTCTACTGGGATTTTTCCTCAGCTTCTAAACAGACTGTTAAGGCCATGTACTTAACGAAATGACTTCTTAACACACTTTCTAGAGCGCCGTAAGATCTCCTACTTCCGACTCACTACAAACATACAAGAACAGATTTTTATTCAATACAGCCACATTCGGGAGTGAAGTCAGTCTTGACTTATAATGGAAAATTGGCAGTCACTGGTTGTTGTAATAGATACATTTTACACTCATTTGCCATCAATCGGTCTCTTGCAGCTTCACTAGGAGGGCATAAATCGGTTATTTCTTATTTGCCAGACTAAAATTGTGCAGATGAATAAAAGGCCACACAGTGAATAGGCAGGGGATGTTTTAACCTTTCAAATGTGATCATGAGTTTCACTGGGCTTTTCCTTTATGTCATGCTAAAGGGATGTTTTCACTCAAACATCGGTCGAAATGACTTCCACTTCCAGTTAAATGGGGACCGACACTGAGCCCAAGGAGACATGGTCAGAAACTGTCCTTCAATGTTAGCAAGAAGCTTTTTAACTTCGGCGAGTTGTATTACAAGGTTGCACGTTGCAGTAAAGGCGCTGCAGCCATTGATAGAAGCAAGATGATTAAAAGGGTTTATTTTATAATTGATGACTCCTGATTCATTAGATTTGGCTTTGAAAGAAATTCCTAAAAGGACACTTGAAGGCACTTCAGTGCTTTTAGCAGTAAAAACTGTGTTTTGTGACTTTTTGATAACTCTTTTGCTTTCTTTATTATTTTGTAAGGTCTTGACGTTAAAATTCAGATTAGTCACATTTGTAACCCTACATTTTAACTGCAAAGCACTCTTTTGTTTTGACGTGACTTTAATGATCAATAACTTCTAATCGAGCTGCCAACTGCAGTGATTGATGGACTGTTGCATCAGCTTGAGCTTCTGTTCGCGCACAATTTCTAGTTTGATTCTAAATAACCTTTTGTCGATTCAGTGGATATTCAATTCAATGTTATTTATATAGCGCAAATTTACAACACTAGGACGAGGCTTCGGAGAAGACCTTGGACACGCTAGAGGGCTTATGTCTCTCGGCTGGCCTTGAAACGCCTCGGAGTCTCACTGGAAGAGCAGGAGGAGGTGTCTGGGGCGAGGGAAGTCTGGGCCTCTCTGCTTAGACAGTTGCCTCCGTTACCTGGCCCCAGATAAGCGGTTGAAGATGGATGGATGGATGAAATTTACCACACGTCATCTCACAGCACTTAACATAGTAAGGTACAAACCTTACGAATTATACACAGAACAGAAAACCCAACAATCCAAAGTTGCTTTTGGATTCCCTATGAAGCAGTCAGCAACGGTAGGAAGGAACTAAAGAACTCCCTAGGATAGGGATGGGGGGATAAAAAAAAAAAACCTCCAACAGAACCAGGCTAAGGGAAGGCAGCCATCTGCCTTGACCGATTGGGTTAGGAGTGGGAATGAGGAGGGTAGGGCTCAACATCATTTGATCAAGTGTAATGTCTAATTCTCTCTGTTGCATTTTACTTTATATGCCAGCATGTTGGCATCTAACTCCACTCAAAGTAAACTCCTGAATATCCCTGCACTGTTTCATTTCAGACTCGGAAAGTGTTGCACCTTTGGATGAGTCTTACATCACAAACTCCCCGGCACATTAATGCAGATCCATAATCACACACTTGGCAGGCACGAGCTGTAATTTACTTATACCGAGCTCCCTCATTTGCATACAAAGATGTCTCTCTTGCATAGCCGCTTTAATGAAATTAGCATGTAGTGTAGAGGCCCTTGGAGGAGTCTTATTGCACTGCAGCAACATGTTAATACTTAATGCATTCTGTCAACCGGCTCCTTGATGGGTGTCTGTGGCGCGTCACTGCCAGCGTGGAGCGACTCGGTAATCAGCTCTGCCTCGACACTCCCCTCAACCTCGCTCTTTTTCGCACTCCGTCATTTTCAAATCAAGGTGCAGACTCTTCACTCTGGCTCAGATCCTTCTTTATCCCCCCCAAAAAATATTTGCCTTCTATTCACCCCCCCGACTTTTCATTCACCACCACATCTCTATCCATCTCCGTTAAATCCCTCATTTTTTTCCCCTTTCTTTTTAGATTCAAACCCCACACTGAGCCGTCTCCTGGAGTTTCTTCCTCCTCTGTTTCTTCTCGTGTCGTCGTCTGTATCAGCTGCTACTTTGCCCTGAGGGATACTGAGTCATACGTAGCTGAGTCCGACTGTAGTTATCAAGGACACACAGCCCCCGTTATAGAAAGAGCTGAATTGCTTCTCTGTAAAATACAAATTTGACTGGGAAAGGCCACGACTTGCCCTTGGCTGATGTTAACATTATCCCGAAATGTAAACCTGATCTCCTCTGGTGTCAAGGGAGTCTTAATAGGTGACGGCTTTGTGTGCTGGTACTTGTGGAGGAAATTACTGGAAGCCTTGTGGGTGTGTAAACCGCGACGACTCTTTGTCCTGCGGTTTGATTTGTAACTTTTTATGCAAAGCCGGAACCATCAATCACAGATAACATACTCTACTGTGTGTTTGAATTTTATGTTTCCACGATTAAAAGTGTGTAATGTACTTTGGCAGGAGAGGAGTGCTCTGTATATCAAGTGCTTCACTTTCACGTGGCTGAGCAATCTCTAACTGTACAATGCAGACCCTTAAGAGTTACAGTGAAGAAAAGGCTGTCTGAAACTGCAGCGGCATGAAAGGGAGAAATGGCTGAATGGATTCAGTGATATGAAAAATGGAAAAGATAAGACTCAAAAATGTTCTGGTACAGCCACATCTGTCAGCTGCAGATTTTTAAGATTTAGTTTGGTTTAAAACCACAACAACTGTGTCTGAAGTAATGAAGAATTGAAGGATCCTCTTCAGCACCCCTCAAATTAGAAGCAGAAACTGTGCAAAGGAGCTGCAAGTACATTTTTATTAGCCTGTTTTTATGTCCTTTTCATTGAGTAGATATACAGATGGATGATCCATGACGCCACCTACAGGTTTTCCAAACAATTATCACTCAAAGTGGCCACGCCCCTAATTAGGCATTATTTTTAACGCATTACTTAAAGAAAAATTTGCCCACCCAAACCATTGTCATCAACAAGGAAATTACCGACACAGACCAAAACTGCTGTTTTACATGGAGGTCTGTGAGGATTGGCTTGCTTTTGTAGCCAGCCTCAAGTGGACATTCGAGGAACTGCAGCTTTTTGCACTTCAGTTTTTGCAAGTCACAATATACGCTTGGTTCAAGCTTGACTGGTGCTTTACCAACTGTGTCTTATAGCACCCTGTTCCTCTGCAATTATTTAATGGCACTCTACTGGAGAATCAACACCACCCAGCTATAACTAGATAAAATGTTAGTGATACATCCAAAATACATTTTTGGTAAAAAGCTTGTCTGTTAAATAGGGATGCCTCAATTCCAAGTTGGGGATCAGGGCCAGTCAAGATCATTTTTAACTGACTGGTATCGGCACAAAGTTTGATCCTTTATTTACATCTGTTGACACACAGATGTTGGAAATTTACATTTGTTATTTGAAAGTTTGAGCCCACTGAAAGTTTGCGTTGCTTATATTGCTGTTTTAAGTCACAGACCCATGGTATTGGCCATTAATGTGGCTGTTACAAGTGCCACTGGGCTATTGGAACACTATACTAGTTGATACAGTGCTGGCTGGAGGTCATTAAGCTTCACAGCAGACTTTGTCATGGTGCCCGTTTGCTAGCTAAACCCCCACAATGGTCCCTGCTCACCAACACAGAGCTGCCCACCTTTTCTGGTGGCTACAGCATTATGTAGTAGGAGGTCACTGGTGGTACAAGCAGGTACTACAGCTAATTTAGAATATTTTATCTTGGAAAATGGCATTGGGCATTGGCGGATAGTAAATATTAAATGACTCAGTTTGGAACAAGCTTTGCATCTTTTCACCGTGCAGGAATTCCTTATTTGACTAATTTGAGCGCAACACCGCCAATGAGCTTACAAGGATCTGTCTCCATGTCTGGACATGCTTCTCTCATTTGCTAGTGTGCCCTCAAAATGCGAGCATTGTTTTTGATCGACTCTTCTTGTTTGCACATTGCAACCCCCACTCACCTGTCAATAAAATCAATGCACATCGCTCCAGGGGACCTTAGTCGGCCTTGCCTGTACCTTTGTGGGGTTTTCCTTGCTGGTTGTTAGCCGAACTGTCAGGTCATGAAAGCTTCACTTTTCTACAAGTTCAAAATGTATTGGTTCTACTTGTTTCTACATTCTCTGGTGTAATTTTGGCAATTACAAGGAGAAAAAGCTGTTACCATCATATTATCCGCTACTATTACAAGGCTAACAGCAAACCGGTCACATTACCAGGCAATCTGTCAAGAATGTTCTCTAACATGTAACTGATTGACTGATTGACTCTGCTTTGCGTGTTTAAAATGGATCAATCAGCTTCGGCTTTGTTTGCAGTGCGATGCAGTTCTTTGCATCTGGTGCGAGCGCCAACTTTCCAGAGACAAACAAACCAATCAATGGTGCACACAGTCGGTGTACAATCAGGGAACTGTAGCGTCCACAAATGCATCATCTCTTCTAATTATCCCATCATTAAAGCATTGTCAACGTATTAAGGTGGAATGACTGTAAAGAAAATGAAATAATTTCGTTCTTGAAACCAAGATAAGTGATTGTGATTAATAGCTGGGACGATGATGTTTAACAAAGTAATCAAGATGAGTATTTCTGACATAATCATGCAGTCTAACATCCATTGTATGTCTGATTATTGTTAGATCCTTCAACTGATTATAACCCTTGTTCATTATTTTGATAATATTGTAGTAATGATAAGTGGGTTTCATTAGATTTTGACATAATGAGATGTCATCCAGCACACGCTATATTCTGACACAGAGCTGGCTGAGCGGAGGAGAGGGAGGAGGGAAGATGGCGGCGGAGAAAATGTGAAATGACACATTGACAGCTCCTCAACAAGGCACAATCAGCACTGCACTTCATCATATTCAGATCCCCCTGCGAGGCCTCCGTGGAGCTTTACCTGCTGCGTTGTTTCCATTACGGACCCAATTATCCGCCCGGATCAATAGCAGTTTGCAGAACCTAAATACTCGGATTGCTGGTTTGTGATGGAGTGAGCTGTTGTCTCAGGTTCTCTTTAATACCCCCTTAGGAAGACCTTAGGAAGACGTCGATGCCCTCAAAAGTTTGGTTAGCAGTTGCTCTCTTTTAATACCCTTTCAGTGCACTCGGGCAGGTAAGCAAATACACCAGATGGGTGGAGGATAATGTGTTCTGTGGCCCATTAGTGGAGGAAAGAGGCTTGAACACCAGAACCTCTTCGGAATATTGCTCTTCACCTGACCTCCAGATCCGCAGCTCGAATGAATGGAGATACCCTGCGGTGTTTCTAAAGTGATTAGTGATGGCTGGCACCCCAATCTGCCGTTACCTCAGGCTGGCGGTTCACATTGAGGCGGCAGGAGATTTTATTCCTCCCCCAAACACTTCAAAACAATGTAAAATGCACACGGGAACACTTAAATTCACAATCTCAAGCGTTGCAAATATAAATTCTTTGTGAACAGTTCATCTGGAGGTGGAGAAACCTTATTTTTACCGACTCTCTTTGGTGAAAATCGAGGTTTTTACCTTGTTGACATGTCCAAGTGGTATTTTTGTATGTGTGAAAAGAGATATATTAGTAAAATTAGCGGTGATGACTGAACATTTCCACTTTGGAACTGCAGTGTACCAGATTACCAATGGGTTTCATATGTAACAATCGAAGGAACCAGTTCATATTCATGCTCTTCTCCAGAATCTGTTTCCATTTAGAACACTTAAGGCTGAGTTACTCCAATATTACAACTTACCATTGTCTGCCTCTAACGTAGAGCGGTTTTCCAGTGTCTGAGCTGAATTATAGGGTAGCTAGTGAGCTCGAACTGCCCTAAGTAGGCGTAGATCCGCATATTCTAGAGGAAGCAATGGTGTGGAGTTGCATCTGTGGTGTTTTAAGATGGGAAGGGATTGTGCTCATGGAAAACCATTCAAAATATGTCACGTTGACACAAAGACATGCGGTGTTAGGGGTTGAATTGATGGATGGAGAGGAGATTTAATCGTAACGCTCATACCTGTTAACGTCCAAGGGAATTATTCTGGGTATTCATGGTTGCAAGTTGTTCCAAGATCCCACCGTCTAAGTCATGGTGGTCAGAGTTGTAGTCAGTCATAGCAGGTAAGGTGGTGTTGATGCCTCTTGTTGTCTATGCACGATCGTTAGGACCATCTTGGATCATGTGGTTTGTTATGTTCAAGCAGAATGTGACGTTTCTGAGATCCATAGAAGAGTATGAACTGTGAAGAGCAGGAAAACTGACGTCTATGACTTCTTTTTTTCCAACTGTTGCTTGTTAATTTAAGGAGCTGCTGCTTCCAGCTTCTTGCCCTGAGTGGTTTAGTTTGACTTGACGCTGTTGTGGGTCCGGTTGGATTATCCGTTATCCGCACAAGCAGCATGGTCCATGTGCTCCAGCTTTATAGCTTTGCAGAGCAAGGCGAAGGTGTATATTAGCCCGTTCTAGGCGTTTTTGTCTCTTTTTTACTCACCGTGGCCTCATTTTTCACTGCAATATGAGGTTCTGCACCTGTATGGAAAGAGCACAACCATTACTAGAAACAACAGACAGTTGACTTTCTTTGATAATTTGTTTTTAAATGTGAAAAAATTTGGCGAGTTTTTTACATGACGCATGATGAATAAGGTGATTTTGATGAATTATCGTAATCCTATGCTAATTTCTGGTTATTTTTCCCTAATGGAACCACCTGTCACACATGATGCCTTCATGGACTGTGGGAAATTTTAAAATCCGACGACTCATTCTGCTTTTACAGTTTCTTGCAGTGATAAATGATGTCATTTTGGTGATTCAAACCCGCCAGCATGTGCTGGGATTCAAGCTCATGTCTACTTTGAGAGTTTAATGTCATGTTTTCATGTCATTGATAGTCTGTCAACATGCATTGTTGCATGAAGAAGTGCAAAATGAAGTGAAAAGTTATTAGTACATGCGTAAACAGACATGTTTTCATAATGCCAGATTGGCGTAATTCAGATTTAGATATGTTTGTTAGTTTGAACATAGTCTCTGCAAAATTTTTGAGTAATTAATGTTATTGGAAACCCAGCTGAAGTGCAAGTAGATGAGATAAAGCTGAACCTGATTCCCTGTATGCTGCTCCTAATATTCTTTAGTCATGTCAAAATGTTCCGAAGAGAAGAAGCCAAACGGTACGATCAAAAGAAGTGAGAACATAAACGACCCAAAATGTGAATAGTTGACTGTGAAAATCGATGCATGGATGGAGTGCAGTTGTGTTTTTTGGGATTGGACTTCTTTTGAGTGTCAATTTGCTATCCCAGATGGTATTTGAGAGCTGTGAGCATGCACAGTAAATTGCTCTCGTGAACTCACTGACAACATACTGGTCAGAAATGATTGCCGTGATGGAAAACAAATGGGAAAATCACACCCAAGGGCGAATTGACAGAGCAGCGCTGTAAATATCAGAATCCAAAGACCAGCAGTCAGAGTGGAGGTAATAGTCTGAAGGCATTTCGGAGGATAACTCTTAACCAGGGCCTCTGTTTTAGCTCCAGGAACGTTTCAGCCTCGGCCCTGCCACCTCACTTATTCTCCCGTCTGTGCGTTGCCTCCGGCCCAGGGCCATCAAATCACCAAACATGGCTGACGGCTGAAAGATGAATGACAGCCATCACAGTGGGAGTAGCAGGGATGATTGGGGGAAGTATGTGGCTGTGTCATGGCCAAGTAAAAAGACGCATGGACACAGGTGGCAAGTGAAGGTGTCAGGTTTGATCCATTGGAAACTGTCAAGGAAACCCTTCACCTGATGACTCATTCCCTTACATCTATCATCCCCTCTACTCCCTCTCTGTCTGGTTTTGATTTCCTACAGCACGCTTTAAAGTGTTTTTACTTCAGCTATCAGGTTTCTATGTGTGAATGTGAATCAAAGGTGTTGCTGGAGATAATAATTGCTCAGCAGCATCTCTATAAACGAGGCAAATCACTGTTTCATTTAGTCAACAAGGGAATCATCGTGCGTGTTTTTCTTGTATTTTCACACAAACAACAGAGAAGGGAAGGGACACGAGAGGAAAGGTGATGTCGTTTTATCTTTTATTTTTATCTCACCTGCATTGCTTCCTCCACACCCTGCTCTTGGAGCTTTTTTGGTACATCCAGACGATGCAGTATATGCAACAAGTGGCTTCAAATTTCCAGCACGCAGGCCGATATCACAATACAGAGATTCTGCGACAACCACCTATGATATGTTACGACATCTGCGCACCTGAATGCAAAAAATACCCCTAAGAAAGCCAGAATTATGTGCTCATTCAGTGCACTGTGGTGCAACGTGTGTGTGTGTGTGTTATCATAATTATCCAATTCTGATAATGTGTCAGTTCAATTAATTAGCTCCCTGATTTGATTTCCCCCGCTGTCCGCCATTTTCCCCACGTGAGTTGTCTTCACCGCAGGTTAGTTAACTTCACTTCACCCTCGTTTATTTGATCAGCACCTTCATGAGGAGTCATTAAATGCTGGTTCTGCTAAATGAAATGGATTATAGCAGTCTGTTCAGAGCGCCTGCATGGTTTAATAACAATATCAATATGTGACCGCTGGAGAATCGATTATTTATGAGTAAGTGATACAATAAGTATTGATATTTTGTCCCATCCCTTTAGTTAGATAGAATTGTTGGAAAAACCTTTTGGGATCTGGCAGATATTTTCATTCTTGAACATTAAAAATGCCTACTTCTGTAGGCTGACAATACAGTCCGAGGCTTTCCCATCCCTTCTTCTTGGCGGAATCGCTTTTGAAGTGTTTATAGCAGTGAAGCGGCGTGAACATCGAGTGAAACGGCACGACTTGACCTCTCTAATGATGCCAGCGGCTTGTTTTTGCGATAAAGTGTCGATGAGAAAAAGAGCTTTGAATTCACAGCAGGTGTATGAATCTTCGCAGCCTGTGCATCACAATCGCTCTTGCTTGAATTGCTCTTGAGCTTGTTTCTGCATATGTTAAAGTGGGTTCTGGGTCTTACAGGTCTAAGAACTTCAGAGAAATCAGCTGGTCTTTTCTTTTTGGTTCTTGAACAGGTTCATCTTTCACTCAAAAGGCTTCTTCAGTTCATCGCTGCATAGATTTGTTAATATTAAGATATTTCGATGTCCATGCAATGCAAAAGACCAGAGGTGGAGTTTTGTAAAAATACATTATTACAGTATTGTGAAATGTTCGTCTTCTTGTGGATTTCCAGCAGGCTGCACGCAAAATGGTGTATTTGTCTGAAGAAAAAGGATTACTACATCGCTATATCACACACTATTATGTAGTCCAGTGGCAAAAATAAAATCCATTAGGGCCTCGTAGACTTCCCCGATGTTGCATACTGTGGCCGAGCCAAGTTCCGATAGACACAGATGTAAATCCCAGTTTGAACAGTTCAGAGAAGCGAGCTCTTCTTTGGACGCTGAATCTGTTACACTTCTTTACGATGTGGAAGACAGTCTCTTCTTTCCCACAGGTGTTACACCGGCCATTAACATGCTTCCCAATCAGATGAAGGTCAGATGTTAGTCCACAATGCCCAATCGTGTTATTATAATCTGCTCCCTTCTGTTGTTTGCCCATGTTATGGTGTTTCCAACTTGCCTCTGGATCTTATAGTAGTGCCGACCCCTCCTCTCTGTATCCCAGTCATGCTGCCACTGGTCACATATTTTCTTTTTAATCAGGCTGCGAAGTTCAGAGCTGCCAATCGCCACATCTACTTCCACATGATTACGCTTTAAGGCATCCTTTGCAGCCTGATTCACAATTTCATTCCCCACAATCCCCACATGGGCTGGGAGCCCCAAAAAACCCCACATCAGTGCCTTCCCTCTTTGCCCCGTACAAGGCAAGCAGGGCATCGCTCAGTAGATCATGCCTTGTCCGAGAATTGTGAAATGTTGTGTTCGCACATCCCAGTTGGGGTCAGAGCGCAGGGTCGGTCATGGCCCCTGGAGCAGGAAGAGTTAAGGGACCCAATGATGATCAGTAGCCCAGAGGCTTAACCATTGCGCCACCCTATGAAGACTTAAGTAAAGAAAACAATGATGTTTACTTGTGTTAGGCACTAAGCACTAAGTCATGCTGCCATCATGGTTCAGATATTTCCGAATTCCAGTCAGTTTTTTACCTTGATATAAAGGATAATTTATAAAATCTGAGCTAGAGCTAAGTGGCTTCGATTACACTAAGCACACAAGATATAGCATTTATGGCTAGCTCTCATGATGACTAGTGTACGATCTTAAAAGTGGGTCCATCTTAAGACCATATTAAAAGCCAGAAGTGCCAGTTTTGCATCATCTAAGTTGCTAGTAGTTTTGCCCTGAACTGAGCAAAACAAGAAGTTCGATCATCTCTGTGGATTTAGTAAATTATGAAGCACATTTTTAAATAATCAAGTCACTAACACTCCATGTGAAAGATCTGATATCATTACCTCTCGAAGGCCCCTGAAGCTTGAAGAACAGATAAGTCAGTCCAGTTTTCCCCCCTTTAGTTTCAAGCGGAGTCAGTTTCACTTGTTTAAAAATAAAGGAGAATACAGTTTGTTCACGACTCCTTTTAATATTCACTGTTAATTTATTCCTTTCTCTTCTTAAAACTCGTCTGGGCCTTGTCCCTGTCAGTCTCCGGCTCGCCTCGGCTCTGCATCATCTGCAGTTTCCCAGCGGGGCCGGTGAAAACAACACAACAAGGACATCAGAAGTATATCGACAATCATTACGCTGCTCGCCTCGCTTTATTTTACACATTTGCTAATTACCGCTCGTGTCTCCCCCCGGAGCCGCCTCCCCCCTTCCTCCGTCTCTCCTCCATCGATCACGACTCGGGGAAAAGTAAACTTTCCGAGCGCTTGCTTTCTTTCCCTCTTCCTCCCCCCTCCCTCTCTGCCCCGACCGATTCCCAGCTGAGCGGCCCGGTTGTGGGAGCGCTAGCAAAGATGCTAATTTGTTCTTGACTAGTGGAGTAAAAATCATTAAGGAGTACCTCAGCACCCAGGAGGGGAGGGAGGGGAGGGGAGGACAGGTATGGGAGGAGGGGGAGGGTTGTTCACAAAGCTGCTTGTGCTGTTTGCAGGATGGAGCTGAGGGACTTCCAACAATAGTTTGAGATCAAAGATAATATTTGCAAAGTGTATCACACAGTCTGCTAATAAGCCTTCATAGGAAATGTTGCTTGATGCCATGTTGAAAGATCTTATAACTGAACTAATGGTGACTTTTCCTCTCTTTTCTTTCATGCTTTCCTCCCATGTGGATCCTCTATGTAGGTAAGTCAGCCATTGTGCTCCTCTTCTTCTACACCTCTTTGTTTCGGCGTCTACCGACCGGCTGTCAGCCTCCGCAGCATCCACGCCATCTGCGGCCATTGATACCTTTGCAGGCGATTGTACCGCACATATGGCTTCCCACCGGCGAGAGTACTCGGCTGCTGCTCGCACCCGAGCGCGACAGATGTGCGTTTCCTGTCGCGGCGCGGTCGCATTATGAATGCGAGCGCCGAGCAATTCATCACTGACAGCAGCGGTGGCGGCGCTTCACTGGGAGGCCGTTTGATTGAAGCGCATGACATTTCCGGCGTGTGCATGTGTTGTGGCAGCAGCGTTCTCACATGTAATGAATTTTTATCACCTTTGGAGGGAAAAAAAGGAATCAACAGGCTGCTGTGAGGCAGAAAAAAGAGGATTTTTTTGGGGGGTTTGGTGGCAGGAAGAGGGTCGTGAATTTTCTATCAAGGAGCAGCTCGGGGTTGAGGATGTTTGACTATTTCTGCTTTTTCTATCTGGAACACATTATACCGGTGGAGGTTGGGTGGATGTTTCCACCATCACAATACTATCACTGAGCGACAGGAAGCTCAGACCGTGATAATAGCCGAGACCACTACCTACTGTTGTCTTGTTAATGTGTTCTTTACCTCATCACTGTGGGCCGAATGGTCTTTTGTTGTCTTTTTGATTGCGTATACAGGTCAGACTGCCACGTAGACCTCCACGAAAACATTTTCATTTCGCCTTCAATTGGTTAAAACTTTGCAACAGCTGCAGGAGTGATTGCTTTTTAATGACTGATTGAGCTCATGAGATAATGACGAATTTAAAGACTTTTATGTCAACAGTCACGCTGTGTCCATGCAGCTTTTTCTTTCTTTTAGCTGCAAGTTCTCTGTCAGTTCTGCAGTTTGTAGGTTCATCCTCACAGTTTTGAAGAGACTTTAAACTAAATCCACAGCTAAATCATACAAACTTTGTACAGATTCTTTATTTCCACATGAAACCACATGCATTTTTATACACTTTTCAACATCTTTCAATTGATACAAAGCCAGCAGCGACATTTTCTGGTTGGTCAGAACTGAATGGAGACGGCTCCACAGTTAAAATGCAGGAAGTTCTGCAGGAAAGGTGGTAGTTACTGCATGTAATTCCAAATCTATGTGCACAGCGCTCTACTAGTTTTCAGTCCTGGTTGTGTGAGTTGACTTCAAACAGCATTGACCTTCCCTCGACTCCAGACCTGATGACACGTACTTAGTAGTTTCATTTGCACTAAATGGCAAAAGACCACTTTAGATGGTCACTGTGTTGTATTTTATTGTAGATTTGATGTTTACACACTCTGTTTTTATGGACTAGGTTTACATAACTGGTTCCAGACCCCATAGGACACCCTGAGTGGTCCTCTTGTCCCATGGCCAATGGTTCAGAGCATTTTGGAGCACATAAAGGGGACCAACACAATATTAGGCTTGTGCTCATAATGTTATGTCTGATCGGTGTATGTACATAACCTGTAGCTTGTTGACATGCAGCTCCACGTGTGCAATAAAGCAAAATGATCCAGGAACAGGAAAGAAACACTAAATCTGGTTGCGTAGAAGAAGCGTCAGTTGAGTTATTTTTATTTATAAGGAAAAACTCTCAAACCTTCAGGCAGTTTTTTGGGGTTCAGACGGTTAAATAGCCCCACAAAGCTCAGTATGATCAATACAAATGTGAGTGTTGCACCATCTGAGAGGGCTTCCAAATGACTTTTTTTTTTAAATTTCCAATGCTGATGCACTCCCCCTACATAAACACCTCCAATATTTATGATCATCTGGTGAAAATTCTTCTTTTTCTAATATGCCAGAATATCTAGAGTAGCCCAACTCTAATTTCAAGCAGTTACACTCTCCTGAAAACTAAACCTCCCCTGGAGAAACAAATAGAATCTACAGGACCAGACGTCAAGGAAATGGCGTTCTCATTTCCACATCTCTCTTTCTCATTTAGCCGTGTACTTTGTCCATTTTCTCCCAATGATTTAATTAGTTTCCCCAGTCTCTCTGTCACCGACTTGTCGCCGGCTGAATGTGTGGCTCCCCAGAATGATCCGGAGCCCCTCGGTGCACTCATGCAGCCCTCCCCCCCCCCCGTTTAATAGCAACAGTAATCACTTAGCCGGCACCAGCGCTCGTTTGGCAATATGGTCGGATGGGCTGCAAGCTGTTCTGGAGACATTTGTTAGGCTCCTGACATCAGTGTTTTTAGGGACACACAAGGAGAACAGGCTGTTGGGTCATTCACAAACAGAGAAAACGATGAAGATTCCAGCGGCCTCCTTCAAACATCAACATCTTCAAAAAAAAAAAACCATGTCGACCCCAATCAGTCAAACCTTGAACCAGCTCAAACAACCCATTTGGTATTAAAACGTAATAGCTGCATCGCTTCCGCCGAGGATAAAACTTGTTTTTGAAGTGGCATTTGCGAATTTATGGCAGACGCCCGTTCTCCGAGCCTCCGTTTCCATTGTGCCGTATCTCACTCAAACCGCCGCCGCTCTAATAGCGAATCGTACCGGCTCTGGAATTTATTGTCTGCCCTGCAATTTTCCTTCCCCAGGAGTTAGAGAGGTTACCTTTTATCCTCAAAGATCGCACATTACCGCGCTAAGTGCTTTTTTTACTGCCACATGCTATCATCCAAGCTTAAACTGGCTGCAGATATATTAAAAGGCTTTTTTTTAAGTATTGAGAAGAGGGGGGTCATTTGAGGAAGTGACTACAGCACTCTTCTCCTTCGCCGCTTTTTCTTTTTTCACCCTTGTTTTCTTGCGAGTGTACACCACTCGAACGAGGGTTCTGTCTTTATCGCGTGTTAGCGGATGCATAAAACTCAAGTGCTCGCTCATAAAGGCTTCTGATTGCGCGTTTGATACTCATGTCGAAGCGAACGGGGCTGGAGAACGAGGCCGGCGTCTGGGGAGAAAATGAAGGCTTCTTGTGACTCCGCTGTTGTTGTTCTGCGTCTCTACGGGTTGTTTTTAATCCGAGGATCATTTCTAAATCATGCGGTGTCATGATAGCCTGGAGGTTCGAATAACAGACCTGTAATGGATCACAGATCATCAATTAACAAGCACAGTATGTCTTTATTTCCTCCTCTCAAACAAGGTGACCATTGTACGGCTTGAATTCAGCTGATGGTCTCGCCAAGCCTCAGCTGAATTCCTTCGAGGTCAATTGAAGGTTTGCAAGGGAACATATTGTACCTTAAAAATGATGGAATAAAAAGTCTGTTTAATAATACAGCAGATGTTCCCTTTGCAGCTGCAGCATTTGGCTAAAAACACAACAGAGTGAGCAACAGTTAGCCTCCATGACCAACACAAGCTTTATAATACAATCTCACCAGTGGAAAGCTGTAAGGAAACTGCAGTTTAACCCACCGGGATGCTTGAAAGGCACATTGTCCAGACAAAATCACCCAGAACGACACCATTAATCAAATCCAGGAACTGTAAAAATGGAAAGAATTGTCTGATTTTCAATTTTCTGGTGGTCCTTGAACTGTTCATCCAGAAAATTAATCAAAAATCAAAGCTTAAAATCAGGATTTTTCATCAAGATTCTATTTCTTTTCTTATTTAAAAATCTGGCAAAAATAAACCGTTTGCTTCAACTGCATTTGGTAAAAATGAAAAAATTCTGCACCGCTTGGCAAAACTGGGAAGCTATTTAGCACTCCGCTGCAACAAACAGTCACTTGGCAAAAATTCTGGGAACTGCTTGGTTGAGCTGCAGGCAGTGTAAAGCTAATAAAAGACAAGTAAGGAAGCACAATAAAAGTGTAAGTAGTAAAACATCTATAGTATGTGAAGTCACATTATTGGTTACACTCGTGGGCACTTGGAAAAATGTTGCACATGTTGATTCTGGTTTTTTTTTTTTGGGGGGGGGATTTAAAAAGAAATTTAATTTTATATGAAACTTAAGGCGTTGTAATTTTGCTGTTCTGTTTCTACAGAGGTGCAGGGCTTCATATTCCAGTGAAAAATGAGCCCACAGTGAGTAAAAGTGTATTAAGATAGATAAGTAGATAATTACATACAGTGCTGGGTTCCATGAATGCATCATTTTGCTCTCACTCTATGCAGGTAATAAGGAGTGGGAATAGTGCAATACAAATGGCATCAAGAACAGGACAGGATTTTTTTCTCGCATTCACAGACAGGCTTGAATGTTGACGTGGCGTTCTGACCTCAGACCGCTGAAACTCTGCTTTGTTCCCGCCGTTTGAAAGAAGTCGTCCTCCCGCTGAGGAACGCGTCTGATCCGTATCTCCTGCTGTAGCTTTGTAGCAGCCATTATTTCACAGCAGGCCAACCTGAGGAGTGGCTATTTGTTAACAGATGCAGGGGTGGGGTGGGGTGGAAGAAACAAGCAAAACCACATTTTTATCGCACAAATACATTCGAATATCAACACGAAAATACATAAACGGGAAACACAAATGGACTTATAGCTGGTTGTTGTCCATCTAAAACTCCAGAAGAGCTAGGAGGGGTTTCAAGATCACCTCTGCACCGCTCTGTGATCCCCAGGTGTCGCATCGATCGAGCTCTCAGCCGAAGCGCCGTCGAGTTTTTTTTTTCCCCCTTCTTCTTAGAGATGCGGAAGGTCAATTGGCCCGACTTTGTGAGCCTGAAGCAGACGGAGGGGGGAGGGGGTAAGGGGGATGGTTTGAGGAGAGAAACTGATCGAACGTAGCAAATTTCTGACAGCTTTCTCTCCCCTGAAACGTCCAGCGAAAGAGAGAAAACCCAAGCCACGGAGTAGACAGAGGTGAAGACGAGGGGGGGAGCGTGGACGGTTCGGAGGACGTAGTGAAGGGACAGATTTCACTGGAGAGGTTTCTGGAAATTGGCTGCCCTGTGGGCTCCGTGACATTTCTTTGAAAACGCTTCGGGCTGCAAATTCAATCTGCGACTCGCGTTGTTGGCATCAAATTCAGACCATATAGTCCGACTTAGCGGAATGACTCAACGGCAGAACGACACCAGCTCTGCTCCGACTTAATTGGGCCTAGATGTGCTTCGATTCCACAAAAACGCGTTATAATAATAGAATTAGACACGGCCATGTCAGATTATTTGTCCTGTGTGGACATGTAGAATTACATAAATGGGAATTAACCCCTAAAGTGGATGAAAGTTAGCTTCCCACACTGTAAAATTCCTTAAAAAAATAAGAGCTCTTCAAATCGGTTGCATTTGAGTGAGTTGAGTGAACAAACATCTGCGAGTTCATTCAACTCATTAAATCAAGTTTAGAAGAAGCAAAACCATCATTATCAGAGAGTTAAAACTCCCAAGAGATCGTTTTTAGGACAACAACAGATCTGGTCTTTTAAATTAATATAAAATTCAGTCCCGACACTTGACTGTAGCCAGAAGCAGCCTCATAGATTGTCTTAACTCTTTCAACACATGGATTCTGCAGCTGTAAGTTCTCAATGCTAGATGAAGACTCTTGAAACGCAAACAAAATGCAATGTCTGTCTGTTGCCACCTTCTCTGACTACTTGTTTTAACATATAGAACTTATTTTCTCAAGTTCAGTTCATAGTATTTATGATAATATATTTCAAGGCAGAAGGAGAGCTGAATGAGATCCGACTGTCTGGCATGACAGGTGCACAATTCAACACTTCAGAAACACTTTCTATGCCAGCTGCTTTCTGAGAGCAAAACAACTTCACATTTTGAGATTTTGTTTCTGTAACAACACAAAATGTGCATTTTAATTTGAGAACCCAAGTGTCTTCCGTCGGACTGTGGAGTTCTCAGGAGGGAAATAACACAACCTTTTGCTCCGAGCCCTGCGGCGTCTTCGGGGTCGCCTCATCCCGTCTTAATGCACCGTGCCCTGCAGCGGTTTTTCCCCGTGTTGCCACGTGGGACATGCAGCTCGGCCTGCACGCGTTCGCCTTTCGAGGCCCGAACCGACACTTGTTTGTCGCTGTCGAGCATCGGGCCCTGTGGCGGTGAGCGAGGGCTTCCTCCAGGAGTGCTGTAAGTGCTAGTTTGAATTGGTCATTTGTTATATTGACTGTGCACTGAAGGCTTCCCATTGATTTCCCATCGATGTGTAGGTGAGCAGTAGATAAGCCAGCAGACGGGGGGGAGATAAGCGCCTGTCGCTTTGCCTGACAGCTATGGAAGCCACAAAGGACGGAGCAAAGTCAGATGTCTGACAAAGTCACCCACAGAGCCGTCGCACGCTCAAACAAAAACACTCAGCATCTCCAGCGCCACCCTCGGCATCGAGCAAAGCAGCTGTATTGAATTAGCCATCGTCTCCGTCACATTAGAAGTCCTCTTCCTGACAGCAGCGTATCAATCAACTGATTCATTCTTATTAGATTAAACTATGGGGGTGTCACGTCGTTAATGTGAAAAATGGCACGTTGAAGCGAGAGGATGGAAAATCTATTCCAACAAAGGGCCAAGAGTCAGAAGAAGAACGTCAAACATTACTAATGGTAATGTTTGGAGTTTGAACCGAGGACATTAATATTGATTGAATGACGCCATCATCTGTCTTCATGTGTGGGAATTTGGATGTCGGGAGTTTTGATAGGTGCAGTAGAGATTAATTCCACCAAGCTGGGCGTTTTATCCGTGTTCTTCCCAGTGTAAATTAATGATAGAGTGGTGAATCCAGTTAAACTGCAGCCTCTAATAAAAGGATGTAGACTCGGGAATACTCCCATTTACAGCCTTAAGGACCCATAGTTTCCTTTAGATTCCTAGTTTACCTTCTGCAATATGCTGCGTTGTCATCGATTATATTACCCAACAACATGCAAAATGGCTTAAACCAATAACTACTGGCAGCCAATGCGTCAGTAATAATAATTAAAACAAGTTGCAGTTGCATTTATTGGCTTCAGTTGTTGGTGCATGATGACCTTCTCCAATCAGTGTAACAGCTTGAAACCAATTCCAGGCTGTGAACTGTGCTACTTCCCCCATGTGCATGTGCGGAATACAAACAAAATATACACACACTCAAAGAAGCATGTGTTTTGGACGTTATACCCTTTAATTAGCGATTTCACCGCATGTCATTCCCAGACATATGGACCAGTCAGGGCCTCCTCCACTATTTAATGGTCAAAATTGCACCTATGGAGAGGAGCAAAAGCCCACATTTAGAAGTTGGAGTAACGGTGCCGGTGTGACAAAGTGGGGTTTAAGCCAGAAAACTCAAATTTATCCTGTGTCAAACCATTATTATGATAGTTTTTTGACTTGAATGTGGCCATAATAAGCAAAAAGTCTAGTTTTCCACAGTTTTCGAATATAATTACATGTCCCCAGTGTGTCAGGACACCATCACCTTGTTTCTTTCCTGTCTCCATAAATCAAAAAGCGTGTCTCTGAATAAGCCATTCAGTTTTGCGGCCTGTTGTGATGTCACTACAGGATAAGCCACGCCTCCAGCCCATGAAAGGGGCGTGGTCAACAGCAGCTCAGTTGAATTTAAGCTACAGACACTGAAGCAGCCTGTTTGGAGCAGAGCTGAAACCAGGGACATTAGAGGAGTGGTAGAATTAATAAGCTGTGCATTCTTTTGAGCTGAAGCTTGCCATTTGTTTTCAGGTTCAGAAAAAGCTCATAGTTTGGGTTTAAACAATGCAATGTGGCTTTTTTCCCCCCCCACATGTTGCAAAGCTTCATTTAGTGCATTTCCAGGAGATTTTTTTTATGCACTTAATCACACGACCACAAGAGGTCACCTACGTTATCACGGCTGCTTTCTATTTCTGTCCTCACCGGCACACATTTATAGGGATTTTCAGGGATCTGCGATGATAGTGGCCATTTACAGAGCTGATAAAATCCAGATCGGGTGAAAAAAAAACCTCGCTTTAGTGTCACAAGCCATCAGAAATTCCACGATACCTCAAACTGCCTGGGCTTTTACTTGTAGTAGAGTATTCTTATAATGCAGCATTGCTTTTTTTTTTTACTTCAGTAGAGGATCTGAATGCTACCATCATATTGTAGCTGCTTGTGTTATGACCTTAACTACCCACATGTCTGCCTTAATTGTTGCTTCCTTCTCCAACTACCAGCTCTTGTCAGTGTCATCAGGCGTCTTGACTTCACATGAGCCCAGCGACCAGTGTTTAACTCGATCTCTCCATTTCATGCTCCTCCTTTTGTGGGCTATTGAACAAGAGCTTGATGCTGGAGGAGACGCTGCCTTAAAGCCAAGGAACGAAACTGTCTGAGAAACACAGATTACAATAAAAACAAATGTCTGCAGATCTGCAAAACACACAGTGGTATATGTTTGTGGCTAGTTTTAGCAGGTGTATAGTAAACTCCCTCCACAAATATGCACCAGCACACCATCTGTAACACTTGGGTGGAATAAAAGAAGAGACGTGGCAATTATATTTCTCTTTTTTTGTAGTCCTAAGCACTCGGCAGGCTTTGCCTATAAATAGTTGTCCCTAATATCTCTTCTTTCAGACACACAACCGAAATCTGCTTAGTCTGCTTAGTCACCGAAACGGGCTATTTTTGCTTGATGTATTCTTTAAAGATTACTCAGTCCGGCATGTTTCACTCCCAGCAACCCTCATTTTAAACAATACTCATGTATTTCCATGTTGTACAGAGACGAAGTGCTTCAAACTTGTTCTTAGCCGTTTGGAAAAGTCGGATGAAGACATTCACACAAATGCAGCGCGATCGCCTGTCAAAGCAATGAAGCCGCAAACACAAACTTTACACTGAAGTGCTTTCTGGCAGCCGGAATAGTCGCTGAAATGTGGCCACAGGCTTCTGGAACAAAGGCACAGTTCCTACAGCGCTTTTGAGCCAAATT
The DNA here is from genome assembly GCA_024666655.1 of Dascyllus trimaculatus. Lineage (NCBI taxonomy): Eukaryota > Metazoa > Chordata > Actinopteri > Pomacentridae > Dascyllus > Dascyllus trimaculatus. Next base: position 17,160,610 of record CM045468.1, read on the forward strand.
TCACAACCCTGTAAACGGCCATTAAAAAGGCTTGTGAATAATGCATGGGGACGCTCGCCAGTTAGCTGTTTCCTCTGTTGCTGCTTTCTCTGGGGCTAACTAATGGGGAAGCACAATCAGCCGGTCAAACAAGTCAAGTCACTTTGTCTCGTCGCCTCCCAGCTTGCTCTGTCAAAGATTCTTTTCCGATTATGTTTCATGCCTTTTCTGCCTGTTTGTCTTCCTCCATTTGCTTTCTGGCTTTATTGGAAAAGAAAAAGGACGTCTTAAGTCTCCAGTGTTTTTGTGAACCTCAGTGGGTGTCCAGGCGTCTCATTTCCCCTCCTCTCGGGAGAAGCGAGCAACGCTCGCCCACCTGGGTCTGCAGCAGAGCAAAGGAAGTGGGAGTCAGAGGGCGGTGATTAGAGGAAAGGCAGGATGGGAGAGAAAACGGGGTGAAGGCTGGTGAGAAGGAATAAGAGAAATGAGGTGACTAGAGGAAGATGTGGGGGGATGTGTGTTGTGGCAGCAAAGAGGCTTTGGTAGCTACTCACTGGCCTCTTTTTTAACTGTATCATCCAAGGCACCAGTCCCTGAGGGGGACTCTGAAAGAAGTGATTTGCCTCTTTTCTGCGGCTTTGTTCCAGTCGTACATGCTGTCGGCTGGAACCTCAGGGGAACTCAACACGTAGGAGACTCGGGCTTTGTCGCCGTGTTTATTTTCCAGTCAGTGGAAACAAGGATCCATAGTGGAGCTGTTGTGGCGTCAGTCCTGAATATTAACCAGGGAGATTAATTACAGTTTTTTGAATCCGCTGACTTTAGTGCTGCAAATCGCTGCGAGATTTTACTCCCAAACTGAGACAGCTTGAAGGAAGCAACGTTTACACCTTGTCTACATTTTACCAGCAAGTCAGCGGATCAACATCGCCAGCTGTTGTGTCCGTTTTAGTGTCTAGGATTGCAGTTTCAGCATTTTAGTATCAGATCATGTGCTCTGACGTAAAATAAGTTAGTTTGCTGGGCTTAAGTTTGCACAAAAAGCTTGAATGAAGCAGTGAAAGCAGCCCAAAAACAGGATTTTAACCTCTAGTAGATACAATCTTATCAGTACAGAAGACTGGAAAAAGGATGCAGGAGGGATGAACATGTAAAGAATACTTGTCACGAATACATTTTTACAGTATTGTGAAATGTTGGAGGTTTTTTTTCGCATATCCCAGTTGGGGTCAGAGCACAGGGTCAGCCATGGTACGGCGCCCCTGGAGAGGTAAGGGCTAAGGGCCTCGCTCAAGGGCCCTACAATGGCCACATTGAGCAGAACGTAGAAGGCAAGTCAGCGTTGGATTTATTGAAATGTGAAAGCACAACTACCTCAGTTCTCGATCCGTCGTAGATCTAATGAACTGATCCGCAGAGAAGTAACTGCAAACGTATTGACAAGTGATGATCAGTTGTTTTGTAAAGTAAAAGTGACAAAGCCGTTTCCTGTGTCTTCAGGTTTGAATAATCGGGTTTGTTGAGCCCTGTGCTAATCACCACTCGTGATGCTTTTTTTGTGATTTATCATTAGAACTGCAACAGTTAATTGAAAAATCAACTATTAAATTATTCACCAACTATCCTGATGAGCATTTTTCTGTCATTCTAGCTTATTAAATTTAAATATTTTCTGGATTCATCTCTCCTTTATGACATTAACCTGAACGTCTTTGAGCTTTAGGAAACACTGACCGACATATTTTTGTAAGCTTTTTTTAGCTCAGTGTTGCTTGTCAGTTGAACATAACTTCATTTAAAGTTGCCACAACTCTAAAAGATGGATGCAAACTGTTGCAGGGCCAGTGCATTAGTGCTTTAAACACATGCAGCGACACCACCGGCTTCCACTGTTGCACTGTTGAAAATTAATTAAGTGGAAGAAAACCCCCTTTACACTTCTGTCTTCTTATCTCTCGTTGTAATCACGGTCTGGCTGCGGCGGTAAACATTCACCGTGCACTTCGCTGGCGTCCCGTTCCACGTCTTGACGGTTTTGAAGCTCTCACAGTCGCCTCTCACAACGCGCTGCCAACATGGAAAGTTGCCTGGTGGCAGCTTTTTAAATCCTTGTTTGATAGATAATAATTACAGAGCGAGTCCTCGGTATCGCAGAGATGCAGCACAGCGGTTGCTCAATGTGGCTCGCAGCAAAATCAAAGACTCCTAGAAGTGGCTGCGAGTAGAGGAATTGTATACCTGGGTGACACACACAAACACACCCCTTCCTGCTGGTTGCTAGGGGATGAAGGGCAGGTGTCCATGTGGTGGCAACAGAGTCGCACTCTCGGCAGCCCCTGGCAGGGTTATTGATGACTCTGGGCGGCAGCAGTGATGGGATCTGCTGCCACTGTGGGGCCTGAATCCCCCTTATTTCATCACCCCTCACACACAGAACGCTCACGCCCTCGAATCCACCATCGCACCAGAACAAGATGCATCAGGGCTGTGCGGGTTCGTGCGCTGCGCCTCACGCCACCTGAATAACAAATGAAATCGTGCGCAAGCTGTGAGATTAGCAGCACAAATTAGGTGATGCGGCACGTGCAGGGGGGGTCGGCGTTTAGCTCGTTCTCAAACTGATGCCACTCTGTGTGCAACAAGGCAGATTCCTCTCAGCGAGGTGTAATCAGAGCTCCATATGCACTTCGTATACACCGTCGCGATGATTCCTTCACCCCCACGGCGAGGGTCATTACTGTTGCTGCACTACACTGATTTGTAACCGAGCCTCCGCTGTAATTGTGCAGCTTTAGACTCCAATTAGCATAGGTTTCCATATGCATGCAGGAGATCTCCATACATTACAACCAGGGCACCGGTAGCTAATGTGTGGTATTAGCATTGGATTGGTCGCCGGGTGCCGGAGCTGGTGAAAGATGCAGTTTTGATTCTCGCTTCCTGTCAAATGAATCTTGGCCTCGGGTGACCTAATTAGGCCGGCGATAAATCAAAGCACCCCACAGGCTTTCACATTCTGTTGATGTGAGATATGTCAGCGACCCTCGGGGGAGGCCAGGGCAACCTTCATCACTCCCCTGAATCAAGGTTAGCGCTGAAAATCAAGGACTGTCTGCAAACTCTGTCAGCTTTTTGGTTGGACAGTTTCATATTTAACTCTGCATGCCACGGACGGAAAATGATTTAGCTTAACCCTGGGTTTGTAAGGCGTGTCGTCTTTTAAAAAAATCAGAAAACGTAACCCATATATAAGCTTAAAATCTGAATACTTCATCAAAAATCATGCACCTCTACATGTCCCTTTGAAAAATAGCTAAAAATAAACCTTTTGCATGAACAAGATTCGACAAAAAACAAAAAATTCTGCAGTTCTTGATGCAACCAGGAAGCCATGAGTGACTCGGCTGCAACAAACAGTCATGTCACAAAAAATCAGCAAGTTTTCGGGCTTCGTTTCGACAGAGTCAGAAACTATAAAAACAAAGAGAATTGTCGGGTTTTCCACTTTCAGTTGGTCATTGAACTACTCATTTGCGACAAGAAAATGAGAAAATAATGCAAATTTAGACTTAAATTGTGATATTTCATTGAAATTTACTTTATTCTTCATGTCTCATTTTAAAAATGGGACGTCTGAAACGACCTGCTTTGTCTGCTGCCTCCGCAACCCGACTCCAGATAAGCTGAAGAAAATAGATGGATGGCTGGGTGGATACATGTCTCATTTAAAAAATTCCCCCAAAAATAAAGTGTGTGCATTAACAGAAGAAAAAAGAACAAAAAATGCTGCAGTGTTTTGTGCAACCAGGAAGCCATCAGTGACACCACTGGAGCAAACTGTCATGTCGCAAAATTCAGCACCTTTTTCCTAACTGCAGGCTTTCTGTACACACTAAAAACTATAAAAACAGAGAGAATTGTCAGATTTTCAACCTCCCAGTGGTCACTGAACTACTCATCTGTAATGCTCCATTGAGAAAATGATGCACATTTAGACTTAAATTGTGATGTTTTGTCAAAATTAATTTTATTCTTAATGTCTCATTTTCGAAATCCCCCAAAATAAAGCATGCGGATTAACAAAAGTCTGCAAAAAACAAAAAAATTCTGCAGTGTTTTGTGCAACCAGGAAACATCAGTGACACTACTGCTAAAAACAGTCATGTAACAAAAATTCTGCTGGCTTCATTTAGACAGAGCCAGAAACTGTGAAAACAAAGAATTGCTGGGTTTTCAGCTTTACATTGGTCATTGAACTACTCATTTGTGATTAAAAAAAATGAGAAAGTAATGCAAATTTAGACTTAAATTGTGATATTTCATCAAAACCAAATTTATTCCACATGTCTCATTTTCAAATCCCCCAAAATAAAGCGTGCGCAATAATAAAGGTCTGCAAAAAACTAAAAATTCTGCAGTGTGTGGCGCAAACAGGAAGCCATTAGTGACGCTGCTGGAACAAACAGTCGTGTCACAAAAATTCAGCAACTTTTTCCTAACTGCATGTTTTCTTTACACACCACTAAATCGTCGGCTTTTCAACTTTCCAGTGGTCATTGAACTACTCATCTGTGACTTTCCATTGAGAAAATGATGCACGTTTACACTTAAATTGTGATGTTTCGTCAAACTTAACCTTATTCTACATGTCTTATTTAGGCAATTTACAAACGTGACTCAGCTGCGTTTTTTTCGGCTGAACTGCAGGCAGTGTTTCCACAGAGCAGATAGGAGACAATAAAACAAGTTAAAACATATAGGTAGTTAATTTATGGAATTCTGTCATACTGCACAAAATACATTTTTAAGTCTCTCTACTTCTACTCATGGTTGTTCTGTTTCCATAGAGGTGCAGGACTTTACGCTGCAGCGAAAAATGAGCCCACAGTGGAAATAAAATTAGCAAAAACCTGTCTGCACTTTGCTCGACAGACGAACTTAGCGATGAGTTGTCGGCGCAGCTTTCTGCAGCAGGAGTCGGCGGAGATCAAGTATAACCAGAACTAAATTTGAAAAAAAAAAAAAACAAGCGAATACTGAACATATATTCAACAGGTGGTCGGGAACATGGCTTCAAATGGACGTAGGAGTCGTGTTTATAGCTTGTTGCAGCTGTCGCCAAGCGGAGGAAAAAAACAGCCATCGCAGGTGTAAGGATGTTTTTCAACTGGAGACAAGAGCTCTCATAGGAAATGTTGATTTCTTACAGTTTAAAATGGGTTATTAGATAATTAGAGAAGCGCTTTTAATCAGAATTTATAACTAAGGGCTTTTTATTTTGCTTAAAATGACTGGTGGAAATGCTCAGCCATGGTGTTAACCGCTTATTTTGCTCCATATGTCTTCCAGCATTTAAATGAAAGCACCATATGGACTGATAACAAGGTAGAAAGTCGATTTTTTTCCCAGTAATATGTAAGATATATAAGATCAGACGCCACTGTTGTGAATGTGCAGGTGTTTTATATCAGTTAGATTCCGTTGATTTGTCACCAGTTCAGCTTTCTGCTGGTGATGCTGTGTGCGCATGTAGCAGCAGATGCTTATAGATTCGGTCGCCTCGCTGCTCCCGAACGTTCGACGATCAGAACGCCGAAGCTTTTTAAAGCTCTGTGTATCGTCTCTGCATATCCAGTGGGAGCTTCTCTCTCTCTTTCTCTCTTCGCTTCTCTATTTTTGTCATTTCAAAAAGAGGCGACGTGTTGTTGTGCATTCCCTCCGATGCCGCGCTCTCAGAAGATTCTTCAGGCTCAGAGTGGCAAAGTAAAAAAAAAAAAAAAGGATAAAAATGCCAGGTTTTGTTTTTTCTTTTGTTTTTTTTGCAAGAGTTTTCCACATTAGCAGTAAGCAGCAGTGCAGCCAACATCTGTTTTGTGCTTCCAGCTAAAGGCAGAATCCCCGTTGACTCTTCTGTAAGTCAAACACTGGAGATGACGACAAGGGCCAGGGTTTTTTTTGCAGTATATATTTTGGTTGTTAAAGCTGCCACACGAATTATAGAGACTTAATTATTTCCTTGTTTTAACTGGAAAGGAAGGGCATGCTGTCCTGGGAAAATCACCCACAATGACACCAGTAATCGGAGCCAGAAATGGTAAAAATGGGGAAAAAAAGTCAAATTTCCAACTTTCTGGTGCTCCTTGAACTGCTCATCTGGAAATGGAACCGAATCCAAGCTTGAAATCACGATTATTCGTCAAAACCATTTTTTCCTCATTTGGAAATTCACCAAAAATGAATATTTTATACAGCAAACGATCCCTTTGCAGCTGCAGTGTTTTTTAAAAAACCACAACAGAGGAGCTACAGTCAGTCTCGATGACCAACACATGCTTTACAATACAGAGACCGAGTGTTTCACCAGTGGAAAACCTAAAAGAAGCTGCAGTTTAATCCACCGGCAGACTTGAAAGGCGTGGTGTTCTGACAAAATCGCCCAAAATGACACCAGTAATCAGAGCCAGAAGCTGTAAAAGTGGAAAAAATTGTCAAATTTCCAACTTTCTGCTGGTGCTTGAACTGCTCACCTGGATACTTGACCAAATCCAAGCTTAAAATCTTGATTTCTGGTCAAAATCAGTTTTATCTCATTTGAAAATTCGCCAAAAATAAACCGTTTGCTCTGACTGCGTTTGGCAAAAAAGGAAAAATTCTGCACCATGTGGCAAAACTGAGAAGCTATGAACCACTCAGCTGCAACCAGCAGTCACTTAACAAAAATTCAGGAGGTGTTGAAGTTGAACTGCAGGCAAGCCATTAAAAACTGTATCAGACTGTTCTGTTTAGCAGTAGCTGAATCCACGCAGGCCAGCAATGCTGCTGGTACCTCGGACAGACCGGAGACTAATCCAAGCAGCACAGCAGCTCTCACCAACCAGAGTCTCTCCTGCCCTCAAAAACACACCCAGACACGATAAACCCGAAGCTGTATGGGAACTATACTGCTGGGAGGATGCTGGTGGAGACGGCGAGGCTGACAGGTGTGACGGACCCTCACAATCCCATCGAAGATGAGGAGGAGAAGGAATCCGATTGGCCGATGGAGACCTCTGGGGAGCATCCAGCTGCTCGTCCTATTGGTGGAAAGACGAAGCTGACAGATCTCAGAGGAAAGCCTTGTCTTTCTCACTTAGACTCTCTCATCCTTGTTTTTTTCTCGCCCTCCACTGAAAAAGCTCCTGGTGGGGTTTTTTTGAGCTGGTGGAGCAGAATCATCTGCCATGTAGATAATGGAATCAGAAGCTCCGGTAATTGTCACGTACAGTGCATCTCATATATGATTCTGAGCAGCGATGCTGCCTGTTAGCTTGATGTGCAGCATCTCCAGCAGGTTGCTGGTGATTTACAGCCTGCGAGATGGTTTTAGTCAACATGAAGGCCTGATTCTACACAGGATCTGAGAATGTGTGCTCAAAAGTGCACTAAAGATCTAATTGAAAGGTCAATCCACACATCTCTACAATTCATTTTCCAGCTACTGTCTCTCCTGTCCAGTCAACCAATAATATATAAAATTGGGCGGGATTTGTCACCATGGTAACCCAGAAAATAGAGGAGAAGCTTCCAACAGGTAGTGAAAGGGTCATATTCAGGAGCAAAAAAATCAGCCTTGGCATTTTTGGCCCATACCGGCCCACAACGTTATCGACTGACTGAATCAAGCACTGATTTTTGAGGGAGGGTAGCACCAGGATCAGACATGGTCTGCGGTCTCCGTCCTCCGCTATCAGATGCTGCTGCTGCTGCTGGACCAAATCACGCAGTTATTTTGGTGCACTTGGAGGCCTCTGCTTCCAGTGCTTTCATTTTCTTCATTCGTTGCTTTTCAGCGCCACCGGGGCGTTTCCTTCGGTGGTTGTTTTTCAGTGTTGTTGTCAGACTCCTCACCTAACCTCGGCTCACTTGCCATGACTCTGTTGGCCCCGTTCATCCAGCAACTGGGTGATTGACTGACGATTAACCAGTGGGCTGTGCCGAATGGCCAGTCAGCCACACAACTGGATAGTAGGTGGGTTGGGGGGAGACCTGTTGGCCAGCCCCCACCAGACAGTGGTATGCCAGATGGCCAGTCCACCCCTTGTCGAAACCCAAACCAAAACTTTACAGAGCTTCTAACATGTAAAAGTGTCTTCCTAATCCGAACCATGTAGTTCAAAGAACCGACAAGTGAAGACTAAAAGTAATGTAGCAACAAAACCTGGTCTAATCATAAACCAGAAGTACTTTCATTACTAGGTAAAGACCAAAAGTCTGACAGAATTTTCCACCATTGTCTTTTCATTTTGTCTCATAAGCATGATCTCCATAACTAAATCCCACCTTTTTGAACTGGTTGTGGCACATGCTGACTTAAGTAAACCAAGACTGGGGTCTATCCATGATTAAACAAAACAGAAAAAAGTAAAAATAATAGTTTTTTAAAATCCTTAATATACACATTTTTTAACTATATATTTAAAAAGCGATATTTTCAGATGATTTCCATCCAGCAAATACAGTATTTTAGGTTTAAACATTGAGAGCACATTAACATCTGTAAAAATACACACTTTTGATGTGATTATTTACAGTTGTGCTCTGAATTTCCTATGATTTTTCTGTGATTTTACAAGATATTTTCTGTAATTTTTTACAAAACTCCATAAAATGCCAGTTTAAAAATCCTAAATATACATAATTTACATAATTATTGGCTTTCAAATACTGGCAAATATATTTGAATAAAATAAAAAAAAATAAAATAAAATAAAATAAAAAAGTGTGATTTTACAGTCAAACATTGTTAAATAACAAAACATTATTAATATAAACACAATTTTTTTGAAGTGGAGATGAACAGTCTTGGCCTGTTTGCTTTTTTTAACAGCTAAAGTGTACTTTTTTTTTAATTTGTAAAAGTTAAAAAAAAAAAAAAAATTACATTAAATTGCTTTAAAAATTGTTAAAAGCTTGAGTTGCCAGTCAGGCATGAAGATTTAACCAACTGAATTGCAAAGAAAACCAACATAGCTTTATTTAATTTTTTTATGCTGATGACTGCACGCTATATGTAAGTAAATAAAAGTTGTCCTTATTAGAAGTGTGTTTGAAGTTTAGAGCTGAAATAAAAATGGCGCACAGTAAAACTATGAAATGATGGTATTTAGGTCAGGTTCATTGGTAAATGCTGCGTCACATTGTTCAGGAGGTATGTAGCGGGTCTCATAGCTGGATGGTGGGTTGGGACCGGCTTCAGAGACCTCAAAGGTGTTTTCCTCCAATTTTTTCCGAACTTTAGTGACAATTTTGCTCCTAATAGTTTGAAAAATCCAGGCTGGGACTTGGAAACACAGCTGGGAATGGTGTGATGTATAACATGTGTGGCTAATGCGCTAACCTTCCCAATTTTCCCTCTATAGAAACCCTCCCCGAGGTCATGCTTGGGTTAAAATGCTATTTGTCATCTAAATTTCAGGCTTCCACTGGAAACGGATTGTTCTGTAATGGCTGTAACGCTGCTCCCATTTTACAGACACACAAACACACCGACCCACTCTAACCTCCGGATGCAAGCATCGGATCAGCATCAGCGCTCATATCACCACCTCAGCAACACTTTGTGTCCTGACAGTGAATATATATGTACAGAAGAGATGAAAGAAAACAACCTAAATCTTTGAATAATTCATACTTTGAGGCAGGAAATGTATTCCAAAGTTGCGAATCTGTTATCTGGGCGAGAGGGTATGTAAATGCTTGAGTGCAATCTCAACAGGACGTCAAACGACACCACCTTTGTCCTCATCCTCACCGTCAGCCGGTTTCTCTTTCAGCCCCACAAACAATCTTGTTTCCGTCAGACAAAAAAAACCAAAGCAAAACAAAAGCCTGAAGGTCACCGGCTGGAAGTGGGGCGCCGCGCCCTTTGGTGTCCTTCACCGGGCGACTCGCGACCATGTGGCAGGAAAAAAAAAAACAGAAAGAGGTGGTGAAAGAGGAGACGCAGGGAACAAAGGAAGTAAATAGAACTAGTGTGAAGAGGCAGGGAGGCATTTGCACCGCGCACCAGAAAGGTCCTTGGCTTTTGTGAGTCGAAACATTTTGTCCTTGCAGGATTTTTTTTTATCATTATTTTTTGTGGCAACGTGTTCCACTGCAAAAAGTGATTAAAGATTAACATGGTCGTGCACTTTGTTGAGTTTTACTTCTAATGCAACCTCCAGATACTCCCACATACAGCGGCTTCCCTATAAGGAGTGACATCATCTCCTTCGTGTTGCTAAGCCCCTCCCCCGTGCCTCTGATTGACAGCTCCTGGCGGCTGGGGCCCCCGGGGCGGCGAGTCTTAACCACAGCGCTCCGAGTCCCAGAGCCCAGGGCGACGCCAGCTGCCGCGCTGGCACCCCGCCGCAGGGCGTGTGGGTGGGTGCACGGCTGGAGACGGGTGTGTGTTCATGTTTGTGTTGATGCGTTTGTTGTGTGTTTGAGGAAGGGATCAGAGGCGGCGCGACCAAGGCAGTTCTGGGTGTTTACTTTTAATTACGTCGTGTTTTTTCACCTCCTTTCTCAGCAAATGAATGAGGGCCTCCATTAATTACACACAGGAAATGCACTGTGGGCTCTCGCTGCCTCCGAGATACGCCTTTTGTACGTCCCCACATTTTCCTTCTATTGACTTTGAGCAGATAAACGAGGTATGTTTGGTTTGTATTCAGCGGCTGTCAATGGATCGTGTTTAATGTCTGCTATTACGAATGATTAGCTTTGGATTAGCTGCAGCTTTTGTCCCGTCTGCCCGCTTTGTTTTTCCCTGTCCCTTTCAAATCCAAGTCATTTGGAGAAGTGGGCTCTTTAGAATTGTATCTAAAAAGCAGAGACGAAAAACCACAACAACAACGAAAAAGAAACCCCGCAGGGCTCGACTATTGTCGCAGTGCTTTTTGTTTTGTTTTTTTTGACGGCGCGTTTTTGACTTTGATGGCTCGACATGTTGGCAGACACACTTCATTCAGAGCCGAGCACAAAGCCGCCTGTCGATATGGTCATTGTTGGTGTGTTCGTCACAATCTGGAAGTGATAGCTGCATCCGTTCACGACGCTGTTATTAATTCTCGCAATAAAGAGCAAATCCATATGAAGAAAACTGCAGCGTGTCTCCATATACAGAATCCAGCAGATGTTCCTCATCTGCTATCAACACACGTGGGACATCCATGTACATACTATGCATAGATTCCAGCATCCTGCATGAAAAACCCATCAGTCTGTTCATCTACAGTTTGCGCACGTCGCCTCGTCCTCTGCCCCATTAACTCCCACAATTAACAATAACTGGTTAATGAAACGGCCATTGTGGAGGTTGCTATGCATTGAAATGAGCTTGTTATTGATGGAGAGAAATTTGGACCAGCAACGCTCGTTAGAGCGAGTTTTAAATGGAAGCGAAAGTGGCTCATATTCCAGAAACACAACATGTATTGATTGCGGATCCGTTGATGAGCTTGTGGCTTATATGACTCCATTAGTGGATCTTAAATTTAACATCTGCATTTGCATCATCTTGAAGAAATAAAAGATGACAACTGCAGCAGAACTTAGAAGAGCTTGTCCAGGCTTTTATATGTATGTTAGCATGTTGCTATGCTAAGTTACAGGTGCATTCCAATATGACCAGACTTTGCAGTATGCCAGAGAAGGTTCCATGTTTTCTACTGTTTCCTGCAGTTTGCATGTAAGTGGGATGTAGTAGTTCATCTTAACGTTGCGCCTTAAGCTTCGACCGTCTGCGGGCTAAATCAGCTGTCTGTGCCCTGCCTGCAGCTCAGTGTTGTCATCACGTATCTCCTGCTGTGCAAAGCATTGTGGGTCAGGATGGCCGGAGAGGCATGCAGGCCTGCAGAATGCAAAATTTCCCCAAATGTAGTAGGTATTTTTTGGCAAACTGCATTAGACGTACGAAGTACCGGGATGTACTAACTCCTCATCTGTCATACTCTATAGTGTGGTAGCATAGATAGTTGAACACACTCTTTATGTGCTCATGCAGCTTCGGAAATCCTCATTATTCCAATGTGACCACCATTTTCAGCCCATTTTATTGCAGTTTTTGGTGGAATCACGTTGAGTTTTCTTCTTAAAGTTGCAGTGGATGCTGTTTTTTCACCATATTCCTCTTTGTGATGCCGGTTCTCTTGCTTCAGGCATTGCTGAGTGATAATTCAGTTTGCATTATCTGTGGACTTCATATACATCGATCAGACATAACATTATGACCTCCTGCCTAATACCTCGTTGGTCCCCCTTATGTGGTCAGAAATGCTCTGAACCATTGGGCATGGACAAGAGGACCTCTCAGGGTGTCGTATGGGGTCTGGAACCAGGACGTTGGCAGTTGATCCTTTGGCTACTCTGGCTTGTGCAGTGGAGCTTCTGTCAATCAAACTTGTTCCACTGCATCCTGTTGATGCTTGATCACAATGGGGTGTAGGAAGTTTGGAGGTCAGATCAACATGTTGGGTGACTGTCATGTTCCTCAACATGTTCCTGATTGTTTGATGTTGTTTCCATGTGGTGGGGTGTGTTTTCCTGTGGGGGTAGGTCAGTGACATTTGGGATTTCCATTTGCATGAGGGAGTGTGTTTGTTGTGGGACAATGTTTATTTGGGTGTCTAAGTCTCATCAACACGGCTGTTAAAATCCAAGGTTTTCCACCTTGGATTTAGGGAGATGCTGAGATAATTTAACTACTATGTGACCAAATTTTAAGCAAGAATGATCCACGTTGAAGGCTTGTTCTGGAGACTCTGTGATGAAAAGGCAAACAGATCTAATGACTATAATAACTACTGCATGACAGTGTGTGAGTCAGTGATTTGCAAGATAAATGAGTCCACCTGCTTTAGCATGCAGACTTTAGTCCGCCACTGCAGCTGAACCACACAAACAGGTCATCCTTCCACTAAATTACACATTTGCTCAGGATGTGATTGAAATCATAAGTTCCGCGCGTCATTTCAAATGGAGCAAACGTAGTTAGGGGCCCGCAGAATATTCACAGTTCACGTAAACCGGTTAAAATCCGTGTCCAAAGCACTGCAAAATCGAATCACTGTTAAAGAGAGAGTCATGCAAGAGAGCCAATAAAAACAAATGGAATCTGATTCACAGCTACTCAGGCGCTGGAAATTAAAAGTTGCCAGTGGCTGCCTTTGAGCGGCACAGTGAGATGAATTATTATTCCTACCTGCAGAGCGACAGAAAAGTTCCTCTACGCTGGAAATAAGGCGGCAGCTCTGTCGGTGCATTCACGCGCAGGAAGAAATGTGCAAATATGAAAATCCAGTTCTCGTGAAAATCGACTGCTGTCGCTCGTTGCTGAACACTTCCGAGGACCGCAGAGGCCAGTGAGAGATAAAAGAGCTGCTTCCATTCATCACTCGCTCGTCTTCATTGGCGATGCATTTGCAGAATAACATTAGAGAGGCTTCCTTAAAGGAAAAAGCACAGGATGAAAGCTGCGTTTTTCCGTCTCATCCTATTAGATGAGCTTGACCTCTGGCTGCCCTGCACTTTTTCTCCTCAGAATAGGACGTCTCACATGCGACTCCACTTGCTCCGCAGGTAAATGAAGTCACTGAAAACACAAAACGCCACTTTAATTCCAGCCTGCTACGTCTGTGCATCCCTTGAATGCGACTTAGATTGTTGTTTGCCTCATTATATTCATGGAATCATCGGCTTGAATGACGTTGATGTACGAAACAGTCACTCCCTAACCTTCTGTACTCAAACTGTTTTTTTTTTCTTCAAATGGCATCAACTGAAGCAGTGGTTCTCAACTGGTGGGTCGGGACCCAAAAGTGGGTCGCGAAGCCATTTTTAGAGGGTCGCAGAAGCATTAAAAAGGAAGTGTTTTTATGACGCAGTTTGCTTTCAGCAGCAGGATATTTAGTGATGTTGACACCAGTACTTGGCCACTATTAACCTCTAGATTTGGCTTATTGGAGAAATGTATGCGAAAATGTGACAAAAATAAACCAAAATGTGCTCAGAATCTGTCAAAATGGGCCAAAATATGCCCAAAACTTAGCAAAAAAGTCCAAATAAACCCCCAAATGAGCAAAAAAAACCCTAAATTTTCCCAAACGGTATCAAACTGCATTGAGACTACACCCAAATAAACCTTAATCTGTTAACAGGAACAGCAAACTTCAGCAATTTGGGTCGCGACCGTTATTAATAGAGACATAGTGGGTCCTGAGGCTGGACCAGTTGAGCTAAAGCATATTCCAAATTTTTTTCTTGTAGCCATGGATACGTCATAGTGTACAGTAGAGCAGCCGTGTTTCAGCTTTTGCACGTGCTTCAATGTACATTTATTTTTCGTCGTTTACCACTTCTGCGCGGCGAAACATCCCAGCCTTGCTGCAATGCTGGTTACGCGTCAGTCAGTTCCGAGGTGTCGAGAGCATCAGCGGCTGTCCGTTGCGTAACCGTGATGAAACTTTTTGGCTGCCACGGAGGCAACATTCGCACCCCGACGCTGACAATACATTCAGCGTGAATGCGCATGCCGGCCAGCTGTCTTTGCTGCTGTCGTTGCTGTCGTGTGACTCCCCCCCCCGCCCCGACTTGATGGATTTCTCACCTGTACGATAAAAAAAATAAACCCATGTGAGTCACATGAAACGAGCGCTAAAAACCACAGAGAGATGTTATTAATATTGCTATTCCTTTGTTAGATCCACAGCAGCTGCAGGTCTGTAGATGCGAGGCAGCTTGGCCCTCAGGTGTGCTCTGATCACTTGTTCTCCATTACAGCCCCAGATTAGAAGCCATTGTTGTGAGAAAGCGTCATAATTGTGACAGCAGCGCTTGTTAGGTAAACAATAAGTCGACTTGCTCTCGGCTCGTAGCGAGAGATGGCCAATTTAACTCGTGATACAAATCAAAGTGAAGCAATTGTGAGTTTCATCACCTGTAACGAAGCGCAGGATGCGGTTGTTAAACTGCACCCACAAGGTTTCATAAAAGACTCTACTTTTGTGGTGTGTGTTTTTTTTAAAAAATGGCTCATAATAAACCGATTGCATTGTATTTTTGAGAGAAAATAATAGGTTTTTTTGCTCGTGTCACATTTCTACTCACTGTGGGGTCATTTTTCACTGCAATATAAAGTCCTACGTCTCTATGGAAACAGCACAACCATGACTAGAAATAAATAAGACCCAGAGACGTGTTCTGCGCAGTATGACATACTTTAATACCATCAACCATAAAAAAAGGAAAACAAAAGTTGAATTTCTAAGATGATTTATTTCACAAAAAATTTAAAAAGCCCTCGAATCAACATGCACAACATTTTCCCAAGAGCCCACAGCTGTTTTCAGTACTGGGAAACTGGTAGCTCTATGCACAATAGGAGTGTTACTATTTGAATTTTGTATTTGTTTCCATACCTGTCTCCTCTCTGGTATGACACTGCCTGCAGTTCAGCCGAGAAGTCCCATAATTTTGGTCTTACGACTGTTGCTGACAGCTGAGTCACTCATGGCCTACTGGTTGCAAAGATCAGCACTGACCTTATAATTACACATATAGAATAATAGGAACGAGGGATCACAGATGAGGAGTTCAAGGACCGTTGCAAAGCTGAAAACCCATTGACTCGTTATGTTTTTTTTTTTTTAGTTTCTGCTTGTAATACATGCTGGAATTTTGGCAAGGTTTTAAATGTGACACGCAGAAAAAAGTGATTTTGACTTTTGTAGATGCCGTCTGTGATATATGCCGCAATTTTGGCAAATTTTCAACTCGATGTACAATACAAACTTTGTCATTTGCATTTTGTATATGTTTCCATATTTGTCTCCTGTCTGTCATGACACTGCCTGCAGTTCAGCCGAGACATCCCATAATTTTGGTCTAATGACAGTTGGTTAGAGCTGAGTCACTCATGGCTTGCTGCTTGCAAAGATCAGTGCTGGATTTTTAATTTTGCTTCTTGCAAAAGAGTTATATTTGCTCAACTTTATAATTACACATTTAAAATAATGGGAACGAGGCATCACAGATGAGTTCAAGGACCGTCGCAAAGCTGAAAACCCATTGACTCGTTCTGTTTTTTTTAGTTTTTGCCTCTAATAAATGCTGTAATTTTTGCAAGTTTTTAAATGTGACACGCAGAATAAAGTGATTTTGATCAAATACCATGATTTTCTGATGGAACGGATGAGTGTCCCAGATGACTAGTTCAAGGATCGTTGGAAAATTGAAAGTATTTTTTAAAGTTTTTTACAGTTGCTGACTGTGATATATGCTGTAATTTTGGAACATTTTGAAATTAGTTGGTAGAATGAAGTGATTTTAATGACCTATCACAAATTTAACCTTAGATTTGCTAGTTCACAGACCGTAGGAAAATAGAGAATCTGACACTTTTCTTTGTTTTTATAGCACCCGACTCTGATATATGCTGTCAATTTGGCAAATTTTAAATTGAGACATTTAGAATAAAGTGATTGCGATGTTACATCATCATGTCAACGTCAAATTTGGTCGAAATTTCTGATGGAATAGTGCATCACGGACGAGTAGTTCAAGGACCACCGCTAAGTTGAAAATCCATGTTTTTGTTTTTTTTTAAAAATTTTTTACAGTTTCAGCCTCTAATAAATGCTGGAATTTTGGCAGGTTTAACGCAAGCGTAATAAAGTGTTTTGATCCAATATCATGATTTGAAGCTTAGATTTGATCAAATTTTCTAATGGAACTGATGAGTGTCACAGATGAGTAGTTCAAGGACCGTTGGAAAGTTGAAAATCCATAAACTGATAAATATACACTCTGATAATGGTGTGAGACATTTAGTGACATAGACATAAAGTGATTTTGATGGAATAACTTTATGCCAACCCTAAATTTTGGGCAAATTTTCTCATAAGAGTAGTTTAAGGACCATCGATAAACTGAGAATTTAAACTTTGGTCGGGACTTTGGTTTAACAGATGGGTCACTGATGATGAGCTCACCAAGACCATAGGAAAGTCGAAACTTTTTCCTCGTTTTTAAAGTTTCCAAGTCAAAAATGCTGTTATTTGGGAGATTTTTTTCTCAAGATAGCATCCTTTCAAACGTGCAGCTTTTAGGGTTCAAAAAAGTGAATGAAAACTTTCATCGAAGTCACCTTTCTATTTGTTTCCTTTCTGCTCTTACGTGTTCGGCAGTCCTCACTTCTTTCCGCTCTCAAAGTGACATATAGATTTACATGTATGGCAGGCTGTGTGTCTGCCTTTGTCAGGTGAAATGATAGACTCCGATGCTGTGATTTATGGTTTTTTCTCTTCCTTGAGAGCGAGCCCGAGCGCCGGCCTGTCAAGCGTTGGCTGCAAGCTTGCACTTTCGCTCAGCTGCGGCTTCCTCCCCTGTTGTGTGAAGTCAACAGCCGAGGCGCTATCATCGCAGGTAATCATCTCCACGCTCCGCTGCATTCCCGCAGACGAGCCAAACACCTTTTCCGACTAGCGTTAAGGCCACCCGACTGACCGACATGCGGCGATGTAAACACACACTCCTCTGCGTCGCAGAGGGACGCCATCCGCTCAGCGGGGGGATCCAATTACCTGAGCCGCGATTGGAAGTGAGGGGAAATGCCGGCAGTGGTTAGCGCACGCATCAGTACCCAGGAGACAGACAGACGCCTGCTTCTCCCAGCTGATTCTCCTTCCTATCCACATGTACACTTTTACATGCACAGCTCAGGCTTATTTATGCACTTGCTCGGTGAACCTTGAAGTCCCCGCTGGTCCTGAGTGTGTGTTTGTGTGTGCGTGAAGCTCGCCGGGAGTTTGTTTCTCGGTTATATTTGAATGTCACAGATGCAGCTCTGAAGTGAGAAAGAGAAAGCATCACTGTGCAGAACTGGGACACATTCTTCCTCCCAGTCTCTCATCAGGCTCACAAATGTTAGTTTACAGGAAACATGGTGGACGAGGGTGGCGTCGGCCAGTTAGCACGTTACCTCTCATCTGATCTGACAGTGCGGCTTCAGCATCAAGGCTCGTTTGCTATTTGTCAGTGGAAACGATGCCTCGGCGATGAAAAGAACACTTAATGTGATGATGCAAAATTGCCACCGCGGCCACTGTCTCGCGTTTGTGCTCGGGGGGGAATGGGGAAAGTGAGATGGAGGGGTAGGAAGGAATGTGGTTGCAAAACCTGGAGTAAATTTTTGGATGAAAAGAAAGCAAAGGAACGACTTCTGCACGCAACATAATATCCCTCAAGCTGAAAGCCTGTACTTTATCCTTAAACAGACATTTCATTTTCACAGCAGTTTACAGCAACAGAGTCACAGCAGTCTGTTTTCTCTCCTAGTTTGCAGTTTTAAACTAGATATTTTTCATATCAGTTTCCCAGCATCAAGCCGACTCAACTTTAACAGCGTTTCGGCTTTATGGAGTCCCGTTCACACCGACAGCTGTCGCACACACCCCCCAGGAATGGGCCTTTAGATGGTGACTACATACAACAATGAGATTGGTCCACATATAGTAAAGTCGGAGTCGACTGGATAGGTTTTTGTTGATGGCAAATATGATTATTAGCAATCAAGGAGACCGATAATCAATATGTGGAACTGATACACTTTTGCAGTAGAAGTTCAATTGAAGTCTTGGCTCCTTAATGCAAAAAAAAGGAGCATTCAGTTGCTGCTTGGTGCCTCTGGAAACTTCTGAAAACAAGGTTAAGAAAGCTTAAAAGTACAAATAGTTGAGGGTAAACATGGGAGATAGGGGACGAAAGTAGTCTATCGGGGAGGTCCCAGACTAGCATGCCTTTGGAGACCTGCAGGAAGAGTCATTGAGGGTAGTGACAAGTAAGAGTTTGTGTTTTTTTTCCTATGGTTCCTTGTCACCTACTTTATCATGTACATGAAGAACACTTGGACACCACATCGAGCTAAGATTAAAGCTCAGAGTCGTTGGCCTGAGCCAGATGTCACCAGATGTGGACCCAGCGTGAGCCTTCGTGCACCTCAACGGCAAGTCTGTGAGAGTAGGCCGCTGGGTAGCTCACTTGAAGGTGGTGTTGGACACAGAGTTGTGGGTGTTTTTAGACAACAATGTCCATCTTGCACAGGCAACAGCTGGTCCCTACCAGCCACAGAAACCATTAGGGGAGGTCCAGACTGGCACGCCTTGGGAGACCTGCACGTTAGCCACAGGAAGACAACTGAGGGCAATGGAGCGTCATTAACAAAGGATATAATAGTCAGGGAGGGAGCAGGTTTGGAGTTGGTTCACGCAATCACACTTTGTGTTTATCACACTTCAAAAAGTTCGAGGCCCATTTTGCGGCCACAAACACTCAGATCTTTGTCATCATTTCTTGCAATCAAATGTGGCTTTCAGCTGTTGCTTCACTCAGCCCAGCACCGTCGGACTTCTGGCGGCTTCCCGAACTCAAATCCCACTTTGCCATTTTCATAGCGATGATGAGGTCGTGCATGCTGTTGAAGAGAATCCAGAGGCTCAAGATGTGACCTCCTGCTGCGAAGGGATGGCGAAGCTTGAACATGGACGACGTGCATCAAAGTTAAAGGAGACTGTGTTGGAAAATAATCTTTGTGAAGTGTCATCTTATGTGCTCTCATGGCCATTTAATGCATCTGGGTAGACCTATTGAACATTTTATGGAACAATTTTCTTATTGTTATTGATGGAGTGTCGATGGCTGCTATACGTCGCTATACTATCTAAGAATTACAGTTAGATTTATGGGCAATAGTTGTGAATTGTTATTTATTCTTGCCTTACATTTGTAGATTTGCTCTACTTATGAGGCGACACACTCGATTATTCTTGTCTGCGCTACAAAGACAAACACAAACTGCCCACTGTAAAGTCAGCATTGACCAATCGTGGTGTGTCTGGCGGGTGAAGCAGGGTGCGTTGGGTTTTATGTATCCTCTCCTCCCTCTGGGACCGTTGGCGGCGGCCCCCCTCGTCCCCGCCAGCCCAATTAAGGCGGTAATTCAAGAGCGGTTTGGCAGAACGTTGCGCTGTCGTCTAGCGAGCTGCCTGGTCGGCGGTCACACAGGTTAACTGTTAGCACACACACTCAGGCCGGCTCATGCAATCAGTTGGAGACAGAGGAACTCACACACAGCGTCCCTGACCCTCTGGTGATTATGGAGATTACGTGTTGATATATGTGTGTGCGCGCGCATGGGTTCCCCTCCATTTCACTAATTGCTGAGAAAAGTAGATAAGACTGTAATTACAGCTCTCGTCTAAGAAAAGAGCTCGTGGTGTCAGTCTTCTTCTCTGCTGGTGTATTTTGCAGCTGATGGCCTCTTTTCAATCCGTCGCACAGAAGCCAAAACATCCGGCCTGCCGCTCGCTAATACGCGCGCGCTACTTTGTTTACGCGAGCGTGTTGTCGTCTCCTCCGTCAAATGCAGCTGCTCGAGGCATTGTACGCAGCTTGATTTAAATGAGACGCTAAATCAGGCGGGAGTGTCAAGAGTGTCACCGTTTCAGCGAGGAGAGATCATATGGAAGCAGGACTTATTGCAGAAACATGAGCGCAATCGTAGCATGTCGACTCTGATGAGAAGCGACATCACAGAGAGCAGTCCCAGATGAGAGTGACAGATTAGCAGGCCTTCCGGTTTGAAAAAGCAAGGCAATTTTCCAGAGCCAGAAAGTGCAAAACAAAGAAATCTGCCAGATGTTCTACTTTCCTACGGTCTTTGAACTAGTCATATGTGACTCACCTGTTCCATCAAAACACTTGACAAAAACTAAGCTTAAAATCATGATATTTGATCAAAACTACGGTCTTCTACATGTCATTTAAATCGTTTTAAATGACGCCATTAATATAAAATTTGATAATATGAAAGATTAACCAGAAAGACTCGTCAGATTTTCAGCTTCCTCGTGAAGTTTTCATCTGTTTTGTGCCGTTCTGTCAGAAAAAACATCCAAATCTAAACTTATATTCTCATCAAAACTGGCTTTATTTTACATGTCTCAATTAAAAAATACATAAAAATAAAAACAACTCTCTGCAGTATCTAAATTCAGGAAGAAACAAAGGAATTCTCCACTCCTCTGCGCCACCTTGCAGTCATTTTGACTCCGCTTCGACCCATAAATACAGTGTAGTAAAATGATCGTACATAATTCTCCACTGCCACAGAAAATACCTTGAATAAAAATTAAAAAAAAAAAAACAATCAGCATGCAAAGCATTTTAGCAGGTGCCCACCAGCTTTACTAATCTTTGAAAACAGTGGTGGCTCGACAGACTGACTATCTTCTACTACATGCTTGTGTCCTTTCAGCCTGCAGCTCTGCTCTTTTGAGCCTTAAAGTCCCTGAATTGTTCTGATTTGATTCTTGGCTCCATGTGAGTCACTCATATCTTAATGGTTGCGCTGAGGAGTGACAAGTTTTGTCTTTTTTACAGAATCTTTTTACGTAAAACGCTTCATTTTTGGCCAATTTTTTAAAAACGAGACACGCACCAGAGTGTTTTAAAGTGAAAAATCAGACATTCCCTTGTGTTTTTTTTTTCCAGCTTGCTGCTCTGATAAATGGTGTAATTCTGATGATTTCAAAGAGAAAAATAAAAGACTTTTAAACCTGACGGCGGGTTCTGGGGTTCAGAAGGTTGAAAGCAAGTTTTCTGTTTCGTCTCATTGTGAAATTTTCAACTTTCTAGTCAGAAATGTTGACGAAATACGGCTGCAGGAGCTGTCCTTGGTGCTGAACTGGCCTCTCTAACAGGAGGGCCGCTTGGAGAAAACTGCATTGCTGCTTTATGATCAGTGCTTTCTACAAGTTAGCCCCACGCACGTAGTTGTACTTTATAGAACCACATCTTCCCTATTTCTGACTTACATTACAGTATTAGTCAATCCATTAAGGTATCAGGATGCTTGACAAGATGTCAGATCAGCAGGGTGGGCTTTCTTTCTAGTTATTTCAGGCCTCTGTGGGCCTCAACTGAATGCAATCCCGTTGAGTTGCGAGAAGACCTGGCCAACAGTCAATTCTGATTGGCTTCCTTTCCCACCGCCGTCGCATCTCATCTGGTCAGCCTGCCGCGCCGTGCATTAAGCGCAAACAGCGAACATGAGCGACGGAACCTGTTAGATCTCAGGGCCGATCAGTTGAAGAAAGGCCGAGTTGATTGTGTGTTTTTAATTCCCATTTCACCGGCAGAGGAACAAAACAAAGGAAGTGCCGTGCATGAACGACAGATAAAAGGAGCTTAAGAGGCAGTTTTGTGGGAGAAAACAGCAGGCGGCGGGAGCTGGAAGGTTCCCGCCCGCCGAGACGAAGCATTTGCGGCGAACCTGCAGCAGCGTGAGGCCACAGTTGTTTCTGTGCACTTGTTTTCGAAAAACACCACTTGTCTCAGTGAAGGATACAAACTGGCGACCAAGTTGGATGACAAATGCCCATTTACACACGAGCTTTTTATTTATTTATTTATTTTTTTTAAGGGACGGCCATGCAGACAGGAGGGGCTGGGAATGATCCATCAGTGGGAGTGGTTGGAGCGCGCATCAGACAAGCGAAATGACAAAGGCATCTCAGGCAGATGAATCAGCCCGGTCGCTGTGAAAGGAGCGTGAAAGAGATGTTCACATTCATCCATCCATCCTCGTCAGTAGCGTGGCGGGCCACCAACCTGCACGTCCTCACGCGCGCGGCGTTCCACACAGCGGCACCCACGGCAGGACGGGAGTTAGCCACATCTTGTTGACATTTTCATAGGCACTAGGAGTAATTTATGTAAGGTTAGCTCGCTCCCAGTGCACTGGGCCAGAACACAGTAAAAGCAAACAGAGGGAGAAAGAGAACAAATTGCTTTTTTAAATTGCTCAGACAAGGGGTGCTCTTTTTGCTCTATTAGGACAAAGTGCAAACACCGCTACAAAGCAGAGGAGGGAGGGAGGGGGGCCCAACCACAGGAGTGTGACTAAATCTAATAGAAACACCATTTGCCAACATGGACGCCATTGAGCTGGTGGCATCTGCATGGAAGCTGTGTGATCTGGATGGAGGAAAACGTCTACCTGCAAGGCGGTCCATCCTCAACTTTTGAGGGGATAAAACTGGGAATCATCTAAATGCATCACACGTATCGCTGATGCAGAATCACTTTTATGATTTGCAGGATTTCACTCCACTTCAGCCCTTTTCACAGGCAGCATTTAAAGCATAAGAGGCGTGTAATTCCTGCTATCCCCAATAAGACGTCTTTTCAGAAACTTGGCTTTTCATTTTGCCGCTGTTTTCTCGCTGAAACCCCCCCAAAGATTAATTCTTCGGCTTCATTAATGCCGAGAGCTCTCGCTTGTGTGTCTGCTACCTTTTCCCTTGACCCCATGCTGTAAGCACATCTTGTTTCACTTTTAATTACCGGTTACCAACATGCGCTTTTCTCTCATTAGAGAGGGGCATAATTGTAAATAACTAGGGAGTTGTATGATGCTTGCATGGCGCCGGGCTCATAACGTGCCCTTTATGCATGTAGTAGTTAGTTCCGTGTTGTCAGAGGGCTTCCAGTCCGACCTCTGGGGGGTGGAGGAGAATAAATCTAGCACATGTAAAGGCCGAAAACATGAAACTGGTGGATTTTCAGACAAAATCAGTTGGTTTAACCTTCAAGGGCATTAAAAAATAACATCAGATCTCATATTTTTTGCATTATCTGCTCTATTTTAAGCTTCAAACTGAGCTGCGGTAAGGCTCACAGTGACCAAAATAAAGGAGACCGACACCAGAACTTAAATATCCAATGAGAGCTTCTCACGTTCCTGCGTCCAAACAAGGATCTTGCTGTGTCTCAAGTCCTGATTTCATCCGATAAGGCAAGAAGCACTGGCAGAGGGTTGATCAGCTTTTATTTCGGAACGCTCTCCACAGTCCAGCACGGCTTCAGATTGAGACTGCCGGCTTTGTTTTAATGCTGAACGCCGCTGGCCTGAGTGCACCTTGACTGACCCCTTCCTAGCTTCCTAAAAGCATCAGCTAATGGCCACCGTGGTCGCATCACAGCACTGGAAAGAGAGAACTGCTGAAAATTGAAGGGAGTGTGATGAGTGTTTCCCTCTAAAGTAGCATTAAAACATGAAATTTTGACAGGAATCAACTCAAATCAGTGTTAAGCAGTGAGAAATATGCGTTCTGAGACCCGACATAACGTCACCCACAGGTTTCCTGAACAGCGTGATACTGCATTGGTGCTATGCAGCGCTTTGCACGTCTACCTGTCGTTGTGGCCACTAGGGGGCAGCGGCAAAAATATATGGAACAAGCAGAAATGCACATAACTCTTGTCTGTTTTTCACAGCATACAGTTGGCATGAGCAGGTAAATTTAGCCACGCTGTAAGCATGTATATCCAAGTTGGAAGTTCCAGCTTCAGAGAGACTCTATTTTTGTTAACTGATTTCATTTATTTGACATGTGTGGGCTGCATCGTGCATGCTTCCATGTGCATTGCTGAAAGACTTCCTCTCGTGAAATCACACACAAAACAAACCGCTCATTAGCCCCAGCTAGATGTTGGCATCCTGTCTCTGGTGCTGGTCCAGGCTGAAGGTCAGGAGCAGTTTTGAGCTGTTTGTATCCAAAAGTTGAACAGTTTGACGCTTTAATTGCATTTCACATGAACTCTGATACCTTTATTTTGTGGTCATACAGTAGAATATGGATATAATTTCGTCCAAAAACATTATTAGTCCGTCTTGGATTCGGGTTAGCTGGGGATGAGGCTCATAATAAAGCTGGACCACAGTGTTGTTCTTATAGCTCTGTAAAGCACAATGCAAAGCCTACGTCACAGCCGATGTATTGAATGACACACCGCCTTTAATTACTTTGCAGCTGACAAAGGAAAAAAGCATGAGGCAAAGCCAGGATGGGTGAGAGAGAATCAATAGTTCTCCATTACAGTGTTTCCTTCTGTGGCAATGAAATGTGGGGAACAGATGAAACCATAAGTGGACCTAAATTCATTATGTGAAAACAGCTGATAGCCATGTCCGTTTTCTTTTTGGTTGCTCCAGCAGTCCAGGCTGCCTGGGGTTCCTGGCTGGTCGATACCCTTCAAAGTGGTCCGTTTCCCTGGGTATCCCTATGGCCGACGCCCCGCCGAGAGGGTGCAGTATTGGCTATCTACAGGAGGCACCCCCTAGTGCTACCATGTCCTCTCAATAGCCCCGTTTGGCCGAAACCTCAAAGAATGCATGTAATCCAGGGCTGTTCATGTTCTTGTTTGGCCTCAGCAAGGCCCCCCCTTGGAGGGACATTGACGTTGTAGGGTGGCAACAAGGACATCTGGCCGTCCTTCCATTGGACCAGGCTCAGAGACGGAGGTCAGCACACTCACTGAGTGCACAGTACAAGGTTCAGTGTCCATGCTTTCAGATTCAGCACTACACAGAGCTACAAGTTTCAAGCTGTTTCACTGCAGTTTAAAAGGCACGTTTATTTGAACACGCTTGAACTCCCAGCACTCCCAAGTGTCTAGCAGGCAAACATACATACATACATGCAACTTATCCGACACAGACCCACAGTCAGAAGCATTTGGCTCGGTGGTGCTGATGAATGTTTGTGCAGCTTTTGCCGCGTACAGACGAGCAGGAGATTAGCAGAGACAGCTTCTTCTTCAGCAAAAGTCTTGCTTTCATCTGCAAATACATTCAACCCCCTCCTGCTTATGTTCATGTGGCCCCACAATCATCTCGTCTGAGAGCGTCAAGAGTCCATCAATCCTCGCTGCACTTTCACTGCAAAGATGTGTGCTGCATTCTGGGTGGAGATGAGAACCAGCAGCTTTGTGATTTATCTGTGCAGGTGATGAAATATACATTTATCAGAGAAGGACATACAGCCGGTCCCAGCGAATGAGGCATTTGTAACGATAAGACTATGATATACTCTAGGCGAAGTTCAAGAGGGCGAGTCCGCAACACATTAACTATGATATACTGTCTACTCTCAGCTGGAATGGAGCTCTGCTGCAGCCAAAGAAAATAACTGGGCTGCCGCTCTGTTTCTTATTGCAATGTCTCATTGTTATCAGGCAGAACAAATGTTTCCTCATGAGCATTTTTCTACTTCCGAGTGGAGAAATCCAGCTTTGACCAGTTTTGGTGGCAGCTTTTTTGGTTGCCAGCGCCAGTCACTGCTATCAGTTTCTGGAGACACTGGAAAAAGCCAACAGAAGAAGCATATCAGGAGGAACACGCGCGACTTTGAGTTGTTGAATCTGCTCTTTGTGGTAAATGGGGATAGAAGCGAATGCAAAACAGGCTGTGCGAGTTATCTGTGGTGTTGTCAACCAGACTCCCAAAAATGATGCTCCTGTGCAACTTAACTGCATCCCCCTTCAGCACTTTTGAGAGAAACATACTTTCTACCCAACAAGTCAGACTGTAATGTGGTTGGAAAGGCACAAACTCTGCACAAAGCCGGTGATGTACTGTCAATACGCTACTGGCAACGGCGTGCATGCTTGGCAGTTGTGCCTATGTGCAGAATACATCGATTCAAGCTGCTGTAAATGTATGCAATGGAGTCTTTCTTTGAGACGCCCATCGACAAGAAACGTAGTATTTTAGCAGCAGCGACGTGTCCATGGGTGTCTGTTTTCATCTATGCTTGTGTTTATGAGTTTTGACATATTTCAAAAGGCACTTTCACAAATATATAATATAAATAAATGCTCACCAAAACATGTTTAAGTAAAGGCTAAATCCGAAGCAGGGTGTGTAGCAACCAATAATGTCATAAGTTATAATGCTAATAGCATTAAAAAAGTCCTTTGAAAATGTAATAACTGCAGCCGATATGCAGCGCAATAATACATCAATAGGACTCCTTTTTTTGGAAATAAAAGATTATTTTGCAGTTTTTGTGCAGTTTGCTCATCAAAAATACGTCTAGTGGATGGCATAGTGGTCATATTCATTCATCAAGGACACGTCCCATGTAGCTCTCACTCTCCTTAAATAAATAAATCTAATTAAAACTAAATATTATTTGTGTGCTTAGATGTGTACATTCATCGTTTCATGTCGGTGTCTCTGTTGGATATTGCCTTGTCAAATGGATTCGCCACTTTTTTTTTTTTGGAAAACATTTCATTCAAACTTCTTTTCAAACTTTTCTCAAGGACAAACGATTCAGTCCTCACTTCAAACTGTGTTTAAAGAACTGATCTGACTCTATGATGGCACTTAACTCCAACTTACAACATAGAACATGAACACTGAAGAGTATTATGGACGTTACTGGATCCAAAACTTTATTACATTATTGGCCGTTATTAGGTTCTTGGTTGCTACAGGGTGCTTTAAAGTGGTACGTATCATTAATGGTTTCCGAATCCACCAGCTGCCATTACTATTTCCAAACCCAAGTATAACCAAAGTTTAAGGAGGCAGGAGGTGAGGATGGAGGCAGAAGTCGACAACAGGACTTCCATCCCATTTAGAACCATCTTAAGCTGCACTTTTTTATCAGTTTTCACTTCCTGTTTGGTTCAGTTGAGAGAAAACATCTCGCTTCGGTTGAGACTTTCTCAATGGGAGCTACTTGGTAAAAAGAAAATAGAAAAAAAAAGAATTCAGGAAAATATCACAGTTCGGGTTACAATGAACAACATGACTGAAGCTTCTCCTGCATGTTCTACGTTACCATGGTGACGAGAAATGCAGTTTATTTGTACGATAGCGTACTTGTAGAGAGACAGGGCCTGTTAATGTACACATTGGCTGTGTCCCAATCCAGGAGCCGCATCCCTCGAAGGCTGCATTTGAAGGCCAAATGCATCGCAGGGGTCACTGGGGATATGGTGGATCCCCAGTAGATCTCTTGCGGCTCCCCAGTAGATCTCCAGTGGATCCCCAATAGATCTCTTGCGGATCCCAGGTAGATCTCTTGTGGATTCCCAGTCGATCTCTGGTATATTTATCGTAGATCTCTGCTGGATCAGGGATCCGTCTCAGGGCATGTTTTCCTTGTGGACTCTGGACGGAATGACGTCGTCAATGATGTCGAGTCTCGTGACGCCTTTCAGGTCCCTGAAAAGGCGACGAAGGCTGTCCCATTTCATTAAGACCCGAAGACTCCTTCGAATGCGACCAGCAAATGCGTCCTTCTTCTCCACGGCTGCGAAGGATGCATCAGGTGGATCGTAGCATATCCCGAGATTCATTGCGCGCCGGTGACAGTTCGATCAACAGCTGGAGTATAAGTTGCTTACAACTGACAAGATGGATTCATCAGCGGCGGAGGAGTTAAGTAGTTTTAAATCTAAGTATATTATTATGTTAACGTCGTCTAAAGTTATCCTAATCCCCGGGATAAAAATTCGGCAGTCCGGGTTGCTAGACAACAGGAGCGACGCAAGCAGGAAGTCCGTCGTGGGCTGGACCGTGTCATTTAACAAACGCTCAGGATGCAGCCTCTGAGTTGGGGCACAGCTATTCTACCTGCTTTAGTTACTTGCGTTCGACAAAAAATGGCTGCCACAGCTGTTTAGCTCGGACCAGGAGTTTTATTCCACATCAATAAACCAGTCAGAAAATCTTTTCCCTAACAAGGGGCGATAATAGTCCTGCTGAGGTAAACCCTCTCCCGCGGTCCACCTTCCTCCCTCTTCCTCCATATTCCTGCCATCCTGTCGATTCATCCTGGAACAGTTTGTTCCTCTTCATCCCCGGTGGAAAATATGAGGATTGCTGCTCTGCTGACAGCCGCCCTGCATCATAGGAAAATGCTGCTGCAGTACCTTTAATCTGCTAGACTGTAAAACTTTCTTCATAGTTGGGTATTTTTCGGGTTTGCTTTGCTTTTAAAAGACACATACAGTTTTCCTGCAGGACAGATCTCGTCACTTAATTGATGTCCACCTTTGTCACCTAGAAATAAATTATATAATGCCAAAAACTGATAAAGTTATACCAGGGATTAGCTGTTATGTCAGCAGCAGCCATTCTAGGAAATGGTCTATGCATTAAAGGTGGATTTAAATAAGGGTTTTCATAAAGTGGGTGGGCAAATGTCAATCTAACCTGCACTTTAGTTCTAATAAATGCATATTTGGAATAATTACTGTCTTTCATCACATTTCTCGCAATAAATGTGCGGCGCTATGTCGACAGTTGTCAGCAGTAATTCGACCATCGCCTCGAGTGGTGAGTAATTGCGAGTCATATTTTTGTCGATGGAGTTTGCCCCCAGAACCGCGCTGGTCGTGTAACGACGTGGAGCCTGGGCCTCCCAGTGCAGCCAAGGTGCCCTATTGTTTTATGGCCGTCCACAAAACAAAGACAGCACATCCCTACGTTTAACGGCACAAACGCTCGCCGCGTTGCTTAATCCCCGTCTTGATTTACGCACGACTCAATCAAGCCGGCCCTCAGACTAATGGCATCTCCGTGCGCTTTATTTCATTACCTTTAATGGCTCTCTAATTGTGTGCATTTAATAAGAATCAAGAAGAAAAAGGTACAAAGGGTGGTGTGCAAAGGCGGACAAGCAGGTGTGCAAAGCATCATTTAAGCCTCTATTACATGGTTGAATGACAATGTGGACCGGGAGAATTAACCTAAAATCTCAAGATTACATACGAGTAATGAGCGTCAGAGTGACAGGAACCAGAGGGGAAGTAGTGGAGAACACATCATAAGGTGACGTTCACAGAAAGGGGTGAGGTTTTACTGAAAGATGACTTTAGCTTGCATCCTTTATGGCACCCAATCTGCATAGTTTGGAGCTGACAGCAGTCGGACTACTTGACACCCAAACGGTCTTTTCAGAGTCTCCTCAGGCTGAAAGTACATCAACAATCACAGTTAAATTGATTGTCAAGCCAGTTTTTAATGCGTGGCCTTCACTTACGGAGCCACCTGAGCGTCCATACATGATGCGCAAAGCAAAAGATAGACCAGCTGGACATGTCAGACCAGAACAATTCAATTTTATTAATGTAGCGCAAGTTTACAACACGTGTCATCTCACAGTGCTTTACATAGTAAGGTACCAACCTTACGAATTATACACAGGCAACAGAAAACCCCACAAGTTGCTTTTGGATTCCCCATGAACAAGCAGTCAACGATGGTGGGAAGGAACCAAAAAAAACCCTAGGATAAGGAGTTGGGGGGGAGTAATGGGAAGTAATGGTAGTAAATGTTCAAATTTTTACCCAGAGCGGCGGCCTCTTGCTTCTTTTTTCCCTGCTGGTGATAAAATAGTCTCCGGTATGATGCAGGTCAACTTAACAGTCTGTTTTAAAGAACCAGCCCGTCTTCAGTTCTGTGCTTTCACTAGTCACTGGCCACTCTTTGATAGCTCTTGATTGCTGCGCTGTTACACATGTTGTCAGCCGCTCCACATTACTGATATTTCCAAACACTCAAGCGGTCTGATTCACCTTTCTTAGGACCGTAAGTTCTGTAAATTGGCCCCATTCAGGTAAAAAAGATCAACAGTTTCACCACCGTCGTTAAAAGCTGATCCGTCTGGTCTTCAGGGTAGATCTTTAACAAGTTGGGTTTTTTCTTTTTCCTTACAAAGCTCTGAAGTACGCTAATTGATTGTGAACGTTCTGGCTCATGTGGGCCAGTAGAGACCTCATCCAGCTTCTAGTGGGCTCAGTAGACACTTATCGCCCTGCTATCACCTCCTTTAATAGCAGACTCTTACCCGGGAGAAGTCCTGTCTTGAACCATTATTATAGTTTTTTCACTTAACTGTCATTTTGACTTTCACTTGCTCTCTTTTACTCCGTGTTTACTTTCAGTTTGAGTATCAGAGCGACTCGCGAAGATTAAAGAGAGGATCATGGTTTGGGTTGAAATGTAACCCTTGGGTACTTTTTGTATGTTTCAAAAGGTGACAGAAGTTTTACACACACTGATTCACACAACGACGAGAGGCTGCCGACAATATCGGGGTTATTTTTTATTTATCAATGATCAGAATTTATCGTTACGCACCTTCACCAGGTCCTTCCTCTGCCATTTAATGGGCTGATAATAACTGAATCCTTCTCGCTTCTCAGCAATTGTAATCCTAGTGTTCAATGCTCCACTCTGTTCTGCAGCTAGGTTTTCATCATCTGAAATGACACCAATGAGCAGCTCCAAAGCTCCAAAGCAATAATGTTGCAGGCTAGAAATTAAAACAGGGAGCTAAAAGATGTTATAAAGCTCTATGCAGACAATAATGTAATGTACGTTCGTTATGAGTGACCCCTTTTTTCCCACAATGCACATCAACTTTTGATCGTTTGTAAATATAACAGCTTTAAAGTAACACTTGAAACTGTCAGTACTTTCTGTTGGTTCATTTTTCACTGCAATGTAAAGTCCTGCACCTCCATGGAAACGCCATGGCTAGAAATAGTGAAGTCAGTTTTAACGGCATTAACCATATTTTAAAAAGAAGCGAAAGTTGAATTTCCTCGAGTGTTTATTTAAAACGAATTCAGAAAACACAGAATAAGCATGCACAATCTTTCTCCACAGGTGTTACCAATGCTGGGAAAAAATGGTTATACTTAGCAATGATATTTTACTGTTTACATTTTGTTTGTTTCCATACTTGTCTCCAGTCTGCTCTGTGTAAACACAGCCTGCTGTTGAGTCCACTTCAGCTGAAAAGTCCCAGATTTTTGCCACATGACTGTTGGTCACAGCTCAGTCACTTATGGCTTCACAGTTTTGCCAGAGAGTACAAAATGTCTTGCTTTTTACAGAATGTGATTAGCGCAAACCGTTTGTTTTTGGCGAATTTTTAAATGCCACATGTAGGCAAATGTGATTCTGAAGAAATATCAGCAGTGTGGCTGAATGAGCTCGTTCCCATTTAGGTTTGATTTGTTTTCCTGCATGCACACAGCAGTTAAATTTCCTTTAGAGACCAAAGTGTGGCATCTTCATTAGCTGAATCGTGCTGCGTTCTATCGCTGTAGACCCGCAATGTGAATTATGCTCCCAAGAAACGGATATGAACATGGTTTGCATAACAAACCTGCCTTTAAAAGCCCCCCCTCCACTAGTGTTTATGTCTTGCTGCCATCACAGTAGCAAGAAAGCGCTGGTCAATTTCACATAAACACTTTTTCTCTCATGCATGTCTCCCCATGCATCACTCTCTCTCCCTCTCTGAGCTCTCCGACATCAAAGACAACTCGCTCAGCCGAACGGCAAAGCTGGAGAGCTGTAATCTTCTGCTGTAAATAGCAAGCGAGAGATGAATGTGGGCAACATACATGGCATTATTACACTAATATTTACATGTCACTTGGGGACTATTTCAGTGCCACGCTGTTATTTATTCCCATTGCTCAAAAGTGGAAAAATAATCGTAATGCTGCGAATACCAGTGAAGAAGTCGTATTTCATGCGCTGCCTCTGTGTCTTTTATTGCAATGATGGATTGCAGCTTTTAAAGGAAACAGTGTCTCTCTGAGGTGGTTTTGATGTTGGAGCAGAACTGGAGATACTACAGTCTAAAATAAACGTGGAGAACAGTAAAATAGGTGCGTGGGAAAATCAGCATCCTCCCCTCCCTCTCCTGAACTCCGGTGCTGTATCACTGAGTGAAAAATGAAATCCCATTTATAACAGAGTGAGGATAATTTAATTTAAAAGTAAAAACAGCGACAGGAGTGCTTCCAACACCATGTGTGCGGCGGTGGGAGAGCGCGGCGGCATTATTAAAACATCAGATGTATGACTTTCAGTGCCTGGAATTTGCACTTCATATAATGAATGAAAGTTCCTACATGGATTATCAACCTGTAATAGATGCCCCTATGTGGCTGTCATTCTAATTAATAACTTTGCATATCATTAAAGCACGGGCGGAAGATATATACCCTGAAGATTAAAAAGTTAAATTGCTTTGTGTGATTTAGTTTTTTGGCCGTAAAAGGGCTTGTCCAGTCATCGCTTGGCAACGATGGTTTTGCACTGAAGAAGGGATTTGACTTGTGTTTTTAACCTTTCAAGAGCCAAAAACAACAAATAAGTGCTGCATGGATTAAAACATGTCTATCTGCCATAACAACACCTTCAATTATTACATTGCTGATGTAATGACAAAACACTTTCATGATAATAACATGTCCATTTCAGTCATACAGAGGCATGTCTACTAGCTGTCGGCTGCCACTTGGAGGCAACAGCCAACAATGCATGCTACTTTCCTTTGCGTTTGTGCCGTCATTGGCCTTTTTGCCCCATAGACTGCACATGAAGATGGATGAACCCTCCTTGATGTCACCTTTAGGTTTTCCAAACAGCTCAGTGTGGCGCCGTGAAAGTCTCTCTAGGCTTTGGTCTGGTCCCACCCAAAACAGCACATGCTTAATTATGTGCAGCTTTCAGCCATAATTCAGTTTAAACAGGTCAGTTATACAAAAAATCACCCCCTGTGTAGTTGTCGTGGACAAGAAATGAGCTATAGAGACTGAAATCAATGTTTGTACCAGGTTGTAAACATGTTTATTTCTGCTGTAAAGTTGAGCACTTTAACATGGGCCTCTATGGGGATTGACTCACTGTTGGAGCCTCAAGTGGACATTCGAGGTACTGCAGGTTTGGAACTTCCATGTTAAGTTTATTTTTTCAATCATTCAGCCCATACTGCAGAAAAGACACAAGTCATAGTGAAGCCAAGTGATAAAAAATAATGTCACTGCCATAGAACATTTATAATAGGCCTACTCAATCGACTATAATTGGCTGTAATTTCCACCTTTGTGTTCAGAGTAACCTTATATAGCCTTCCTGTCACTGCTGGGGGGGTTGACTTGCCAACCAAGCAGCTACTTCCAGAACTGAAAAATAGAGTCAAGACAGAAGTGACAAAACTGGAGTTCCACACATGAGGCTCCAAAAGTGAGTCAATCTCCATATACCCACCCACCCATCCATCCATTATCTATACACCGCTTAATCCTCTGTAGGGTCACGGCGGGGCTGGAGCCTATCCCAGCTGACTCAGGTGAAGGCAGGGGACACCCTGGAGAGGTCGCCAGTCTATCGCAGGGCTACACATAGAGACAGACAACCAAGCACACTCTCATTCACACCTACGGACAGTTTAGAATGTTTTTGGACTGTGGCAGGAAGTACCCGGTGAAAACCCACGCTGCACAGGGAGAACACACAAACTCCAAACAGAAAGATCCCAGGCGCCCTAACCGGGACGTGAACCACAGATCTTCGAGCTAACAACCAAGCCACGGTGCAGCCCTCCCCATAGGCTTCCATGTTAAAATGCTCAACTTTACAGCAGAAATAAACATGTTTACAGCCTGGTGGGAAGAACGGTTTTGGTCTCCACAGCTAAAATTCCAGTTCATGACAACTGAACTGAATGTGGATTTTTATAAAACTCACCTGTTGAAGTTGTATTCAGGCTTATAATTGTGCATAATTAAGGGCGTGGCCTCTCTGAGTGACATGTAGGGGGATGCTTGCATGGCCTCCTAGCTCCATTCTCACTCCCTCCCTTTGCTGATTTTTAGATTATCCTCTGCAGTTCCATAACTTCTCCTTCACCCTGACATCAAAAGTGGAAATATACTGAAAGAAAAGGCCCGATCTTTTGAGGTTTGCTATCGAATACATGGCAACAAAGTCCTGTTTGTTTAGCAGAAACATAGAGAGACGTGCAGCACATTTAAGACCCCTGTTAGTTGTAAAATGAGTCCGCTTGACCGATGGTTTTAAGAAATGCTAAAGCTTCACGGCTAATTTGCCACAGATATCACTGCAAAGTGCATGTGCTGTGCAAATTGTATCAACAGCTAGTGCATCTGATCCACCCACATGCACCTTATTAAATCGTAATTCAGGGTCATTTGTGTTGAAGCACCTTTGGGATCAGTTTGGAAACAGTGCTTTGTTCGAGAGTTGCTGGAGTGCTGATGTGGATGATATAGTATCGGCCACCCACTAGGCCCGCTGCAGCGCCACCCCGCTCTTTTAATGCTGCAGATGAAACCAGCAACCTTTTGGCTACCAGTCAGCCAACGTGTCTCGGCCGAGCTGCCGCCCACATGTTTATCCGGCGAATACATCCCTCCGTGCATTTGTTCGCTCAGGCAAATTCAAAACAAGCCAGCAGAGGAGAGAAAAAACTGAGTGAGGAGGATATAGAGGTGCACATGAGAGACAACTGCAGAAAGAGAGAAGTGAATCTTGGTTTTCGAATCCTTGGTCTGTTTTCCATCTACAGCGAAACAGGGGAGGCCAGTCTCATTTACATCCCAGCACACGTTTGCCTTGCAACCGCCTCTGGAGGATTCCTAATCAGCCACAATTGGAGAGATGGATTTTTCAAAACGAGCCTTTGATGTGAGGGTTTAACATTTGTTTTTTCATCTAATTATATAATAGTCAGGCCAGCCGTGTCAGGGGTAAAGCAGGCAACATGTCTGTTCAACGAAACGGCAAATCAGAACGATGCAGATACCGTCCGCCGGGAAGCAACGGTGAA
Source organism: Dascyllus trimaculatus (assembly GCA_024666655.1). Taxonomy (NCBI): domain Eukaryota; kingdom Metazoa; phylum Chordata; class Actinopteri; family Pomacentridae; genus Dascyllus; species Dascyllus trimaculatus. The sequence goes on from CM045468.1 coordinate 17,196,123, forward strand.
CTTTCGTTAGGTAACAGGACGGCTTGCTTGCTTTGAAGTTTTTTTTGTTCTGTTTGATTTTTTAATGCTTTTTATAGATCGGTATAATATTCCTGGCTATTTCAATCCCAAAATATTTCCCCATGGGGCCATCTAATATCTTTAGGACTCCATCTTTCATCATTTCCATCACTACTGTACTGAGTTCACAAATGGTGGTTTGTAAATGTTGAGGTGAGACTATACTGTGTAGAAATTTATTATTCTATGATGAGTTTCTCCAGTGTGACAGCCATTAATGCCTTTTCATAAAGACATTATTTATAACACAGATATTAAATAGCAATGAGGAGCTACTGGTAGTATTTTCTTCTATATAGAGAATCTGAGAGCTAAGTAGCAAATGCTAATACTTGTTTCTATCTGCTGATGGCCCATATTGACTTTGGTGGAATTATACAGATAGTTCTTGTTAAAATTTAAGAATTAATCAGGAACTAGAAATGCACTCTATGGATAATCAGTGGTGAAATGTCAAAAAGTTCTTGTAAGTTGAGACACCTAGACCATTCGCCACAGTGCTGGAGGATGGTCTACTGCACATTATTATTACTATGGTAAATGGTAAATGGTCTGGCTTTTCTGTACCTTAGTGGTATCCAAGCCGCTTTACAATGTGTTTCGCATTCACCCATTCACACACACATTCACACTCCATGCAAGGCACTAATCTGCCATTGGGAGCAACTTCGGGTTCAGTGTCTTGCCCAAGGACACTTTGACATGTGGAGGGGCCGGGGATCGAACCGCCCACCTTGCGATCAGTGGACAACGCGCTCTACCACCTGAGCCACAGCCACCCATGCTATTGTTGCATGTTTCTGGCTTGTTTGCATTTCTTTAAACCAATCATCAGTGCTTTGGGTGGTGTCCAGGGCATCGTTTTGGTGAAGCAATCTTCGGCAAGCTTGTCATTTTCAGCATGTAGGCTACTGCTTGGAGGTTGTTGTTGCCAATCATATAGAGGATTCTGGAAACGGTAACATGCAGATAGTGAAAGGGGAGGAGAAAATGGTTGGTTTCTACCTGAATAATGGCAAGTGAGACTATGAGGAGGGAAACCAGGGGTGGGAATCCCGGCAAGAGGAGGCTGTTGATGGTGAGTGGTTGGCGTGGGGATCCGGAGCAGTATGGGGGGTGGCTGGCTGGTCGCTCTGAGCATCGCGTGAAGCTTGGTAGAGGATCAGCTGGCCATTTTGAGACAAAGGAGGAGAGCTTGAACCGAAAGCACAAGGAAGATGCAGGTCGGAGTGTGAACAAAACACTAGAAAGCTCAGCAGACTTTGGCCGACAATACCGCCACAGGAGAAGGTATCGTCAAAAAGAGACAAACGAGAAACCAAATGGGAGGAGAAAACAGTAGAAATGCAAGGAACAGGGAATAAAAGTAGAGGAGCAATTTCCATTTTATGGAACTGCTACTAAATCAGATCAGCCACAATATTAATACCACTGGCAGTTGAAGTGAATCACATTGATCATATTGATACAATGTGGTGTTCTGCTGGAAAACCTTGATGAGACTTAGACACCCAAATAAACATTGTCCCACAACAAACACACTCCCTCATGCTAATGGAAATCCCAAATGTCACTGGCCTACCCCTGCAGGAAAATACACCCCACCACATGGAAAAAACATCAACCAATCAGGACCATGTTGAGGAACATGATAATGTCCTGATGTGTTGGTTTGACCTCCAAACTTCCTACACCCCATTGTGATCAAGCATCAACAGGATGCAGTGGAACAAGTTGGATTGACAGAGGCCCCACTGCACAAGCCAGAGTACCCAAAGGATCCAGTGCCAACGTCCTGGTTCCAGACCCCATAGGACACCCTGAGAGGTCCTCTTGTCCATGCCCAATGGTTCAGGGCATTTTTCACTACATAAGAGGAACCAACACAATATTAGGCAGGTGGTCAAAATGTTATGCCTGATTGGTGTATATTAGGGAGGTCCAGATCACGTTTTTTTGTGTACTCCTGATCCCATCCAAGTCATTCAATATGAAGTATCCAAAATTAAGGTATTATACATTAGCTGTAGCACCTGATTGACTCTTACTTTTTAGTACTGCAGCAACCAGTGGAGGTGGACAGTTCAGCTTTGTGTGGGTGTCATGGTGCTCGTAAAAGGGCACCATGACAAAGTTTTCTGTGGTGCTCAATGACCTCTGGCCCAGCAGACATGTTAAATCAACCCAATACACAATATTATGATGTGCCTGATCAGTGTATATCACAGCTGTAAATACTGGACTTTATGCTCGCTCCTTTTCCAGTAAAAACTCATTCACGTCTGATGCAAAACAAACTATTTACTAACCCCGCTGGCTTAGCTGTAAAATGCATTGCCACGAAGACAGAAATGTTTGTCTGAACTCATGAAAATCTGACTTGTTATCCTCGCAGGACAGCAAAGCCACAAACATATGATGATCTCCTAGAATGTGATCTATTGCTGTATCATAAACCGCCCAGCTTACATTTAATAAGATACATTTGCATTCAACTCTAAAGGTCCTCTCCTTTCAACACATCCCTAAGATGTTCCTCTCTAATGGTCTTTCTTGTAGCATTTGCTCACCTTTTGTTAAAATAACTCACAACTTTGCGCATGAATAATCTTCTAAGAGCCGCGGATGATTCACAGAGATCACCCAGGCTATAGGAAAATTATCTGCACTTCTAATTTGGCTGCAGCGTTACCTAAGCAGAGCCGCACGCAGTATCAAAGCAACTGTCAGGAAAAATGCCGCTTCCAGACTCTCTGGCACTTCATCCAGCAGTGTGCTCATTAAATCCCTGAGTGTGAGGCTTTGTGTGTGTCTTATTTGGGTCTTTTCATGTTCGGATGGTTAAGTACGAGAGCGTTTTTTCTTTTATTTTTTTGCAAATTTAAGTAAATCAGGAAAGTTTTCTTCTCTTTATTTTGCAGTTTTTAGGGCTTAAATTATGATAATGACTTATATAAGGTGAAGCAAGCCTGCAAGCAGTGAACGTATATGAACCCAGTGTCCTCAGACGACCATGTGGAGGAAGGAATTCAAAGCACGGAACCTTAACGCAGTGGATAGTCAGTAAAATACAGAGCGAATCCAACTTGTCTTTTTCAAACAATGTTAGGTTAATAAAAAGCTCCACTAGTGAAATGTCATCAGTGTCAGAGTAACCTTTCCAAAATCCCGCCTGTGTTTCCTTAAGACTAATTTGATCTCGTCATCACTCTCCCATTCGGCGCATTTGTAAACAAGTCGGCGCAGAAGTGTGAAACCTCTTTAATTATCACAATCCCCCAAATCACCTCTCTTCTCCCAGATTGGTACAATTAGACCAGCCATCTAATCTTCAGGGATTACAGCGGAGGACTTAAAACTAAATCTCATTACACAGTGAAATATAGGCAGAAAAGCACGGATCGCGCTTTTGATGTCGTCATTCAAAGCCCAATATATTCCGGCGCCATTTCCCAAGCTTCGATTTTAAAATAACCCACGCGATAAAGGCTTAGAAATTAAACCGAACCCTTGAAATGCTCATGGAGATACTTCAGCAAAATTGGGTTCTATTGATTATCTTTGCCACACATATTTGCATTTGCTAATAATGTGTTGGGTTTCGACTGAGCTTCGCGGGCCCTCGGTGCTTTTCGATCCGACACAGATCTCTAAATCCGTGTGTGTCTTAAGCAGGTATTGATGTCGAAGGCAAAGGAAACAGGTTTTGTTGCTGTCATTTTACACTGTTGAGTTCCAGGTTTTGCATGACCGGGGATTATGTGTGTGTGATGGTTTGGATAGCACGTGCAATCTGCATCTTAGCTGAGGTGTAGCAATGTTATGGCCATACAGGAAAATCTATATCTTGGAATGAAGGCCCGGAGCCCAGTTTCCACCCCAAGACGTAAGCAATAGATTTAACTGACGTCAGCTGGTTAGTAATTGAGTGCAAGCGGCTGCAAGGGCTCAAGATGGCATAAATAGCAATCGGAGAGCGCTTTGTGACAGATCACATTACCTTGACGCCATGTTTGGTATTGTGGGTTTGAGGCATTTTGCCGATATGCCATCATCGGACATAATAATCCCAAGTCAGCTCAGTATTTATACTCACAAGTAAGCTTCTTTTTTTCCTCTCTTAACGCTGGGTTCCATGCTTGTTTGTTCAATTCCTCGACTGCACATTTATAATGGACATAGTGACTGTGCCTGTTGGTTTGTGGACTACGATTGTGGCGCTTTGAGTTTGGCATTTCGCTGGGGAACCCGAGATCACTTCTCACAGTGACGCAGTAGCAGCTTGCAACTCACAAAGTAGCTGCACCCTTAAAATACAATCGTCTATTTTTGTCTGAATGGCAATGCAATTCGCAAAATGGACATCAGGAAGTATTAAAGGAGACTTCAAACTAGCAGTTGAGCCGATGAACTCATTCCAACATTGCTTTTTGAGGTAAGAAATCAAGTGAGAAGTATGGTCATATTGGCGCCGATACAATCAGACTTCTTTTTGCAGGAGTCGCCCCCTGGTGGCTGTTAAAAAGAATGCAAGTTCAACTCACTTCCATGTTGGCTTCACTTTACAGACCTGGAATCTCCATCCGTCTTTTACATGCAGCCTGCTGTTCCATGCTTGTTTTTTTTTTTTGTGGTGCTCTTGGCCTTCTTCCAGTTACTCCATTTTAGCATCTCAATGCCGTGAACTGTGGATAATTCCTTCAGGCAACGTCTGCAGAAATGCAAAGCTGAGGAAAATATGCATACAGGGCTCAAAATATCTCAGTTTATTAGTGGCATAGCTGGAGCCTCTTTGCTAAAACGTCCGTCAAGTCCAGAATGTGGACATTGGGATTGGGTCAAACTGGTGAACATGCATTGTGACGTAGCTCTAAGCATACATTTTCTTTTACCTTAAAAACCTTGTAAACCTATTTTTGCAATTGGGTTCTTACTATGAGTGATTGTATCCTGCATGATCACAGTTTTTCTCATATCACATTGCAGACTTATCTTCATGCTGTCTTCTGTGGGCTGAACTGTCTGTTTGAAGCAACCAGGCCTTTTGAACGCTCAGGAGAACTATATTCATCCCGTATTTACTGTTCCACATCTGAAGCGTCTCGGGAGCTTCAGGTCGGAAAGGTGCCCGTGCAGAGCTCGGCGGCGTTTGCAAGGTAAAGCCGGAGCGGCACGGCTCCTCTCATAAATGGAAAATGATTTGAAAAGAGAACGGTGCAGCAGAGATGAGACGACAACAAGTTATGCGAGAGATAGCTGGAGGTTACCGTCCCCGCTGTTCTGCAGAAAATCATAAGCAGTGCTCTGCCAAAGAAGCATCCCTCTCAACAAATCAATTTCAAGCACAAAGAAAGCGCACTCCCTATCAGAGCTCCCAAAGGAAACCGACTCAGACCAAGGCAATCTGCTTGGTTAAGTTCATTAGAGACAAAAGGCAGCCGAGTTTTTTTCCCGCCATTTTTCTTTTGTTGTGTCTTGGGGGAGGTTGAGAAAAACCCATTGTTATTGTTTATTAGCGCCATTGTCTTTTATCTCATCAGTGGTCATCTTCATTGTGCACGCTTTAATCTTGCAGTTTGAGTCAAGGCAATTATCCAAATAACTAATTACTCAGTGGTGGTTCAGCGGGAACCAAAAAAAAAAAAGTTTCAAGGATGATTAACGACAGATAGAAATCTGCGGAACGCTAGAAAAAGTTTCACCCCTGCGACAGCTCGTAATTGGAACATTCACGGCGTGAGAGTGGTCATGCTTTGTTGAATGGAGCGGGGCGGAAGCCTCTCATTCACCTTTATGTGCTTCCCCCTGCTCATGCAGTCATCACCAGTCATTAAACTGAAGGTTACTGGAACAATTGTCACTTAATCGCAGGGAGGGAGGGTGCTTCACTCCGCTGTGCGTTACCTTCCAGGCTTCCTGTTCCTTCTCTTCTTCAGTCTGTTTGTCCTCCTTCAGTGTGAGGATCAATGGCGGCTGGTGCTGTCAATGAACAGCGACCTCGTCCTTCATTAAGACTCAGCTGTACCGGTGGACACGATTCATGCACGTGATGAGGCGCAGCTTTGTGAGAAATGGTCAAACTACTGGATGCTGCCCATCAGTGGTTCCTAGACTGTTGTGAAACTAACTCTGTATAGCTTCTTAACATCCTAATGAAGTCATCACACTGTTGTAACACATTAAAATCCACGCAGTCATTTAATATTTACAGGTGGTCCTTGGTTTACGAAGGAGATCCATTCCTACGACGCGTCACAAGCTGATTTTCAGTGTAAGTCGGATATTATTATACCGCACAAATTACACCAAAATTGTACGAACTCAGTGACGCTTTCTTCTTCGCTGTTACATCGCGTGACTTAGTGTTCCCACCCTGACTGAATTCGAGTTCTCACACGAGTATCATATTATTTACAAACCAAACCGCTGATGTCGAAGCTAGTTTTTTTAAGGCTGTGTCCGAAATCACCCCCTATGCCCTACATAGTTCACTATATAGTGCACTACATAGTGGTCCCTATAAAGGGAGTAGGGGGTAAATGGTAAATGGTCTGCACTTAGATAGCGTTTTTTTCTACCTTAGTGGTATCCAAAGCGCTTTACAATGTGTTTCTCATTCACCCATTCACACTCCAGTGGCGACAGAGCTGCCATGCAAGGTGCGAATCTGCCATTGGGAGCAACTTTGGGTTCAGTGTCTTGCCCAAGGACACTTTGGCATGCGGATGGGCCGGGGATCGAACCGCCCACCTTGCGATCAGTGGACAACCCACTCTACCACCTGAGCCACAGCCGCCCATAAGTGGGGCGTAGGGAGTGAGTGGATGATTTCAGACACAGCCGAAGTGATTTATGGAAGTCGTTCATAACCACGAAACGTCGTAACGAGGATTTCCTAGATAACACACACTTTAAGTATTGTAGATGAGCTGTACCTGGTTGCAGCACCCAATGGAGCCTCGAGCTGTTTAATACGGTAGCATTCTGAGGAGGTGGGCCAGCACACAGCATTGTTGGAGTTTAGCTGCTCAATGAGGCCGTGATAGAGACTTCACTGAGGCGTATTAACTTCCAACCAACGAACAAGTTTTCAATTAAGCATGGGCAAATTAGGATAGTGTCCCAAAATTCCAGGGGAATATCTAGTTTCTGTTTTGGGTTGTTAAGTGTGATATCACACTTTAAAAAAGACTCTGGTATGGGGTTATGCCTGGCTATTCCTAAGGTCAGCATGGAATCAAGTTATACCACATTTTCCCCAATGACCCAGAGGAGTTACCAATGGTGGGAACAAAATGGTGCCTTTACATACTGTAGTTATGTATCAGCTGACATTTTAACTTGTTTTTCCATTTGTCTCTTTTGTGCTTTGTGTAAACACTGCCTGCAGTTCAGCCGACAGTTCCTGAATTTTGGAGCGCAGATATTTTTTGCTAGTTTTTTTTAACCAAATGTGCTCAAAGGAAACTTTTTCTGGCAAATTTTTAAGACAGATGTGCAAAATGAAGCGATCAAGACGAGTTCAAGAACTGGCGGGAAGTTCTAAATCCAGTGATTCTTTCTGGTTTTACAGCTTAAAAATGGTCTCATTTTGTTCAAAGATAACATGCCTTCCAAACCCGCAGGTGGATTTTGTAGTTTCGCGGGTTAATACGATGTCACCTGTCACTCCAACATTCGACACAGACAACCGTAATCTGTACACTAGTAGTTATTAGTCTTCTGTCTAACCATCTATGTCCAGTGTCTCTTTGTTCATGACTGACACGCAGCAAGCATGGGCTGTCTTATCAAGATCAGGATAACATCTGGATATTAAATTATTAAAATGGTGAGTTTGGTTCGTATTAGTATCTAGTTTTGGGAAATAAACAATCTTTTCCAACTCTCAAGGGGGGTTTCTCTTCCTCCACATATTACTTTCCTCCAGCATCTGTGGGAAATAAGGGGTGACCTGGTGCCTCAGTGAGCGCCTGTCCACTGGTAGTGCACAATAAGGATCTATTCATTTAAAAACATGTACACATGTGATACACATGTTCCTCCTGACAGCAGCTTAATCACTGGACGGGAGGCCCTGGACATCCATCTCCCTGGAGGTTTGGGAGCTTCTCCATAATGCATGAGCCGAGCCAGAGGCGTCTGAGTGTTGTGGGTGGATTGAGAGCCGGTCCTGACATCTGGATGACTAACCAGGTGCTGACAGGCTACACCGCTGTCCAAATCCGCCACTAGACATCTTTACACGTCTTCTTTGTAACTATGTTTAGCATATATGCAGGAACCACTGAATAGGGTCATCCCCCTCACTGGTGCAAGGATGCACAATGGCTGCTGTTGTCATAGTGACAAGCTTTGGTCATGGATATGTGAATTTGGCCAAGGTGAGAGATACCTTCTATTTTTATCATCCTTCTCTGCAACCATAATAATGTAGCATGACACAGATTACTATGTGGTACACTGTAAAGAATTTTTCCAACTTTTTTTTATGTTGGGGGGGAATTGTTGCAATTTTATTGACAGAGAGACAGGGTGAAAGGGGACACAGAGGAGAGAGAGAGAGAGAGAGAGAGACATGCAGCAAAGGGTAATGAGCCGGACTCAAACTCACGACCACTGCTGGCGACGTGCGCCCACGTGGTAACGCCTTAACTCAGCGAGCTACACGGCGGCCCGCTGTAACATATTATTTACCTGTTTTGTTGAATTATAGTAGTAAAACCACGGAAAAAAAATATAGTAACTATAAGAAAAACCAGCCAAGACTGTAAATAATGTCCACATCAAAAACAGTATTTCTATAAATGGTAGTTCGTTCTTTTTATAACGTTGGACCTTTAAATTACACAACTTTTTATTGTGTTTAAATCAACAAATAATATTACTTAAAGGATTTCCCCTGATTTGTTAAATTACAATCAACATCTAGTAAAATATACACATATGTGTACACATGTACACATATATTATACACATATATTAATATTAATATATTAATTTATTTACAGTTTAATCTCAAAAGTGCATATAATTTATAATTGTATCGATATTTCCTGTTATTTAACCATTGCTTTATAGATTTTCTCTGTTGTGTTTAAAAAAATACAAAGAAAAAAAAATAATAAAAAACTTTACAAATTTTAACAAATAATTTAATTTTTATAATATGTGACTGAAAATTACACAATAAGCTAAAAATATAAATTTTGTGAAGATATTTTAAATTTATTTTGTTTGTTTGTTTTTTGCCACAGTTTTTCTTGTGTTTTCTAGCACCAGATTTTCACAGATTTCTCGCAGTGTTTTCTTGCATTTTTTACAGTGTAGCTCCGCTCTCTGCTTGCTCAAGAGCACTCAGGAGGTGCTGGCGGGGCCTGTAGGCAGGTTTATCTGGTTGAGGAATGGTCTCTGAAGCCCACAGTGCTCAGCTCCATTCAGCCCCATTGATCTCTCTGTCTGCCAGCTCCCTGCAGGCCAACATTTATCAGTTAATTGGGCTTAAAGCCGCTCCTGTTGGCGGAGCGCGTTCTGGCGACAACTCAATACGGCCCAAGTGACTGCCGACGATGCAGCCAGGTTCCAAACAAAGGACGGTCTCCTTCATCGACCTCATGTGCCCAGACTGGAGTCTCAACAAAAACATTTGATGCCACCCTGTGACCAGAAGGCGCACAGAGATGTGAGAGGAAAGCTTGATTGTGTACAAAGCCTCTATAAATCCATAGATACTCCTAATAGGCCTGCTTTGCAACAGAGACCAGATTTTGAACTGATCTCCTTTGTCTCCTGAATGGATGCTTGATTGAACTTAAAAAGCACACGGCCTTCCTCTACAGTAGCTGCATGTTCGGTTTATGCAGAGCTGCTTGGGATTCAGTGCCGTCTGCCTTGCTCCTTTTGTGAATACCAATCACGCCAAATTCATTTTCCCCTCACAAAAAATATATTCATTGTCGCTGTTATTAGCCTGCTAGTGAAACAGTCAGTGTCATGTTTTTCATAACAAGCAGCAGGACTGTGTGTGTGTGTGTGTGTGTGTGTGGGGCTCAGTCACAGTGGGTTGCATATAAATGCACCTAACATTTCAGCCACGCTTAATCGTGCAAACATAACCGCAGGAGAAGCATGGCGGGTGCTAATCTACAACAGGACATGGCTATCATTCCTAATATTGTTTGCTGCTGCTACAAAGAAGCCCACATGAGATTCCATATCTTCTACCCTCACATTTGTCATGGCCACAACACAGTGTTACTTTTAGCCGCTGTTTAAAGGGATTATTTACATCAGTGCAGGATGTCTGTTCCCCTCTGTGGCGGTGTTGACCCTGAACACAGCATACACATTCCGCCAGCACTCATCTTCCTGAGAGATCGCCGCCGATTTCACCGCATCTGAGGCTGTCATCAGTTAGCGACCAGAATCCATTTGCCGAACGGGTTCATCAATGATTGATTTGTGGGTGGCGTGGACCATGCAGGCCCTTCTGGAGCTCAGATTTGTGTCTGCAGTTGGCAGGCTCGCTCCTCCGTCGCCATAGAGACGGCTCGCACTCTCCGAGGGCATCGGAGATGACAAGAGAAACAAATACAAATTAAATCACCGAGAATCAGCCTTGTACCAATTGAGCCCTTGAGACGACAACTCAGCCCGCAATGCGAGGGAATGTTTTGAACAGCCACTGTATTTGCACTTTAGCTGTCAGTTCCACATTATCCGTGCGAAATCTGCACATTGCTAGTTGTATTTACAGGACGTGACCATTTGCTTGTTGGCAGCGAGCTGTCTACATCAATTACTGCACCTGAAAAACTTGAAATTGACTCTTGGTTCCTTTTTGCCTGCAACTAAGTGGTTTCATTGCCCATGTGCCTTTTCATATCTCTGCTCAGTGCTTTGCCTGCCATTCATGGTTCTTGTTAAGAGCAGCCTAGAACTAAGTCTGCACCATTACCCTACTACCCTCAGATCAGTCAATCCATTCCGTAATTGCCTTTTAAAGCCAATAAAAGTACCATGTCGCTAACTACAAGGCGAGTGAAATTGAGGAGTCGGGGAGCAGGAGTTTCCACGTTGATAGAAAATGGTAAAGGAAAGATTTGGGTTGCACCAAAGCAGCGGCTGTTGTAGAGGACGATTACATATGTAACTACAGCTCCACGAGTCTTTGATCTCCAGATGTAATATCGAATTGGAATGACCGAAAGTGCTGACGCAATGGTCTGAAAGTGCTGCGAGGTGGTTGGAGCTTCAGTGCTCATGCAGCAGTGGCAGGGCTGGACGTAAACCTAGAGGTGGGGATAGAGTAACTCACGATAGGTACTGTCTCGATACGTTGTCCAAGTAATGATGGCATGCAAGAAATTAATTTACAGTACAGCACAATATTGTTATAACTAATCAAAAAAAGTACCCCTAAAAAGACAAATAGGAGGAACTTACGATGTTTTCATTAGGTTTTGAATATATTTCTTATCTGATATTCAGTAGCTTTAACTCAGCAATACCATGAAACAAACTCATTGGGTATGATTTCTTGTCCTATTAAAGCTACCGTACTTTCAAAGTGTGGGTGCATGAAATAAGCCACTCCAGTGGTGTAGATTGGCAGCCACTAGACCACAATAATGGTATTTTAATGCCTTTTAGCTAGCTGTTAAAAGGAAAGCTCTGGCCGGTTGGCATTAAGTGTCACAGAAGTCTTTGTCATGGTGGCCCTTTCCAAGCTTAACTCTCACACCGCTCTCTGCTTGCCAACACAATGCTGTCGGTAGTCCGAGTGACGCCTCTGCAGGTTGTTGAAGTGTTAAATGGTGGCAAAACCAGGTACTACAGCTTATCTACGATACATTTTCTGCATGCCCTGCCCAATCGGCTAATGTGTTTCTATTCGATTAAATTAGTGCAACAGATCGATTAATCGGTAATCATTTCACTGTGTATGTGGTGTGTGTACGTGTGTTTTAGTAATGTGTAAATTCGGTTAAGCTCGCCGGTGGTTTGCAAGGCAGGATGTCTTTAAAACAATTTCCCAAATCGCACCATTTGTTAGGATAGGAGAACCGAAAGAATGGTTTCATTTTTAGTTGGCGTCCTTGAACTTTATCGTCAGAGTTAATCAAAACGTTCTATGTCTTTTTTTTAAAGATTAAAAAAAACCTCTGCACAGACCAGAATTTACAAAGAATGAAAAAAAAATAGGGACTTTCACTGGGCTAAACTGCAGGCAGTGTTTACAAATGTAAGTCGTAAGATAACTATAGTATGGGAGCTACCATGTTTTCCAGTCCTGATAACACCTGTTGTTCTTCTTTTGTGTGATTTATCCCATTATAACTGTGTGGAAGATACTTTCTGAGCTCTCTGTGCTGTTTCTACAGAGGTGCTGCACTTTGTGTTGTATAGTTTGAAAGCATGTGGAGTTGCTCTTAGAGCCTTTCACTATTCTCCTTATGCACATTTGTTCTCAAAGCCTGTGTCCACTGCAGTGTGGTATTTCTCTCGTCTTGTTTGCATGGCGTGATAAAAGCCGGATCGCCATAAAACACCCAAACCCTGCCGGACCTGTTCTTAAGACGCCTCGGACAGCCCTGGTTACTGTAAATCACGGTGCTCTAAACGTCATAAAAAGAAAGATGTGAGCAGCCTTTGCTTTATGGCGACATAAAATCTAATGATTCTGTCTGAGGCTAAAACAGCCATTCGGAGGGCTTTTGGGTTTTTAAGGCCATCAGGCGAGGCTAATTCTGTGCGGGCCACTCATCACTATGCATCGATGAATAACCAGATTTGACAGAACGAACAGCATTACGGCCTGCGAATACGTGTGCGGCGTACGTGGGCGATGTTTTAATTTAGCCTGTGGAGAATGCATGTTATTGACATATTCTTTGAAAACAACTGGTTTCAGTCCTTTAAGCATTTTCTATCAATCCACATGGAGACGGGGATGTTATGCCGCGTCTCGTCTTTGTATGCTGGAGCTCTGGAGAGCACTCCCACATTCAGGCCTCTTTTTTTTTTTTTGCAGAGGCAGATATTCAAATGGAAATGGGATGAATTAATCAGGAAATAGTGTGAAGTAGCAGGGTCAGTCTTTAGTGTTACTCCTCTTTGTCCTCTACAGATAGCAGGACTACGGCAGCGCTGATTGGAACAAGCATTCTGGGAAAATGGACACGGCGGAACATTTGGTTTCTCATTGCAGCTCTTCCACCCGGCTTGGTTTCCATTTTCTTTGGCGGTCTGACCCTGTCGCTGCTGATTTCTCTCTCCGCTGTAAATTTACAGATTTACTGCGGTTGGGTATTATTTTCCCCGAGCTTATTACAAACTATTTCTGTTAACTTGTCAGACTGTGTCATTTGAATCATTTCCGAAGCCTCAGTGGGTAAAATGTGGAGGGAAAGAAGTCCTTAATAATGTAAAAACCTCGTGTTTTACAGCAGCGTCTGCCACTGACTAATGTCTGGATTGAAAATCGGCCCAGAAGTTCTGCTGACCACCAAAAAGAGTAGCAGTATCGATTAATGTCATAGTAAAGGGATATGTTGATTTAATTTGGCTGCCGGATCACATGATCTGTGTGGAGAAAAATGATGTTAAGTCGTGCTAAAGGCTTGTAGAAGCTGAGATACTTCCTGTCTGCTGTGGTTAACTCATTGAGCAACACACTGAAGGTCTACCATTATTATAACCATTGTTTCCATTATGAATTAGTCTCATCCAGTTCATAGATGAGTCAAGATGGTAATCACAGAGTAACACTCAATACTATGATAAATAAGTGGCATCTAGGCCTATGGTAGCAGTGTATCATTTAACAATAGCTAAAGCTGTAGTAGTTTGGTAGTGTCTTAGCAGTTAGCATTGGCATTTAGCAGTTGGCACTAGCGTTAGAGACGAATCCGGCTCTATAGTCTCCTTGTGGGTGTTGAGTTTGTTAGTAGTATTGAAGTATTTTAGCAGGTAGTGGTTAGCATTAGCATGTAGCATCTGCTAAATGGTAGCATTGGCATTGGTTGCTACCTGGAGCATCTCCTAAATGGGCCTGGGTCAGTTGAACGTGGCAGTGCTGCTTGAAAAAGCAGTTAGCATTAGCATTTAGCAGCTAGCTGAATGGTAGCATCAGCACTGGTCGCCGCAACCTGGAGCATCTCCTAAATGGGCCTGGGTCCATTTTTAAGATTTTTAATTTTGTTTTATATTTTCTGTTTTGTGATTTTTTTGGATTTTTGTGTAATTTAAAAATACAGAAAAATATTTGTAAAATTAGATTCTCTGTGCTATTGTTATCATTATTATTATTATTTAAACAATATTGAATGAGCTGAGGGAACCTATTTAGAGTGTTACATGTTGGTGATAATTATTAGGTAATTATTGCATGAAGACACAACATTTCGTCAAACTCCTGTGGATGAAATCAGCCAAATGTGTTAAACCAAGGTGCTGACTATGTAAATAGTATGATGAGTGGTATTGATGTAAAAAAGACACATGGTAGCTTTGACATAGGACCAACCGTGAATCAATCAGCATTTAAAGTAATTGTCTGACTTTGATTTCTCTGCCTCGGTTGCTCAGTAGCATCACTTCCACAAGTTCTAATTGCTTTAATGAGTTGCATCATGTGTGTCGAGGAAGAACGAGCTGAAGAAGACCCCATCTCCCTCCGTTCGTCACAAGACCGCAGTTGTTGTTTTGTCTGAGGAAACGCAGAGATTGTTCCTGATCCCTTGTAGTTAGTAAAAAAAAAAAAATGACTAATTGGGTCAAATGTACCAGAAAATCTTCCCAAGAGCGGGAATGTTATGATGAGAGTGTGCAGGCAGCGTCGCCATACGCCACCGACTATGTGCTGGTCTGTGCGGAAGACCAGTTAATACCCCGGCCCACCCACATGCACCTGCTCTCACGCACTCGCTCTGATCCCCGCCAGCATTTCCACTTTCTTAGGGTTTGCCTGCGTGAAGCGAAAACATGAATCGATAGCACGTCTCGGCTGATCTGGGAGACGGCGCCGCTGCCGACCGAGAGCGCTTTTAACCGCGGAGCAAAGACGCCGTCGCTCCCTTTGCTTTCCGCCGATGAGAGGCTGCAATGTTTGTCCTCCACTTGCTGAGGGGTTGTTGTTTTTTTTTTGGATCAGTCAAGCAAAAGATCAGCCTTTGATCAGGCTGCTCTTGTTATACTGCTTTAAAGAGCTTCTGCACTCATGTTTGAGCTTGTGTGTGTTTGCATAAGCTGGAAAATGTTAAACCTAACATGATCTGCATGTTTAACCACACCAAGACCTAAGATGGACAAGTCTAGCGTTAATTCTAGCCCAGTAGAGACCGGGAGTTGTATTAAAGCATATTGAAATGATCATAAAGTCGTAGTTATCTTTCGTAGAGCGAGCCAAATGTTTGCTTGGTGTCCCTGGAGTCAGGATAAAGGCTTTAATCCATACTGAATGCACACAAGGACGCACACGGAAGCAGACGGCCACAGAGCTGGTATAAATCCAGCAGAGGTGAAATGGTCCGGATCGCACCTGTTTCCGTGTCTATGGACGCTGCCGCTTTTCAAGGTCTCCGATTATCCACCTTGTTGGTAACATCGATTGCAGTTTCAGTGGAAGTAGAGCATCCATTTTGTAAGAAAGACCCCTGGCCAGAATTGATGTAATTTAGCATTAAATATAAAAAGGCATGGTTAATTATCCATGTGCTGATCTTGACCCTAAGATTGGGTTTGGGGCAGATGAAGACTATTTAACTCATTGATATCAACACCAACCTTTCGCCTGATGTTGTCTTTGTGTCGCACAGGTGTCATAAATTTGAATAATTTTCTTAAAAAATGCAACACTATAATTATTTTATAGTGCAATCCAGGCACATTTGATATTCATCTTGTGCTGTTATTGCTGTTTTAAGCCACTAACGCATGCCTTGGCCATAAAAGCAGCTGTTTCATATGCTACCTCTACCCTAATACAGCGGTCCCCAGCCACCAGGCCGTGGGTCATTTGGTACCGGGCCGCACAGAAAGAATAAAAACGTTTTATTTTATTTCCTGTGGAGTCTGCAGGGTGCTTTTATTTTGAAAAGGGACTAGCTCGCCCTTCTGTCGCTTGACTCGTCAATCTGACCCCCTACCAAAATTAATAAAAAAACAAACATCGCTGGAGAGCTTTTTTGAAAAGAGGGGTAAATACACATTTAGCAATAAAATAAATTTTACTCGTTTCGGACACTTTTTAAAAATACTAATAAAAGAGATGATTTGTTATGAACACAATGACTGATCTGTTGAAAACTGTCATGCTTGAAGCCGGTCTGTGGTGCAACAAAGGTTGCAGATCGCTGTCCTAATATATCCGGGCTTCAATTAAGATATGTGTGTTGGTCAGAGGGCATTTAGCACCACGTGAGACTTTGTCATGGGCCCCCTTTGCTAGATCAACCCCCAAAATGCTCTCTGCTCACCAACACGGACCTGCCAGCCTTCTCTAGTACATTAAACAGTATTAGTCTCAGTCAGGTACTACAGCTAATCTATAATACTCGTATCATGTACTATCTCGGACAGTGGTGTTGGGTAAATATTATATGACTCAGATTGGATCACGAGCAAAGAATCTGATCCCTGTTTTTACATTTCCTGGTCCAAATAAAGGTGTAATTTAGTTGTTTTTGTTGTGTTTTTTAAAGACAGCATGATTTTCAAACTGGCACCGGAAGGTTTAGGGGTTCAGGGGGTTAATATAACTGGGCCACTAGGTTAGCTTTCAGTTTTCTGAGTGTTTCGTAGCGAAACGGCGATGGACTTCACTTACCAGTGTTGTGTTTTTACTGCTAATGAAGTCACATTCTTGAAACCGAGGCTGTGTTATTCCTCCTTTTAAAAGCTCTTGCTTTAAAGCCAAAGTGAAAGAAAGTGAAACCAGTATCAACAAGACTTGTGAGAAAACTAGTTGTGATTTTGAAGTTGAAACAACTTCTTTATTTTTTTTTAAGATCAATGCTGTTCTTTAATCAACAAGATGAAACGCATCTTCATTGTAGCGTCATGGCCGAGAAGGCAGCTGCACTACGGATATAAAAACATTTTAGAAAGAAGGCAGTTAAGAAATATAACGTCGGAAAAATAAAGTAAAGTTGATAAAGTAAGAGCAGTGAACGGACCGGTTGGGAAATATCCAGGAGGCGATTTTGTAAAAATAACCAGAGTACATCCCTTTTGTAAAGCAGGGCAGAGAGGTTGTATAGTTGAATCTGCTAGTCTTCTGCTTGACTCATTTATCTCACTGAGGTTTGTGCAAGTTAAAATCTATGGCCCTGACGAGAAACATCTGAGGCCGTGCTGTGCTGCGTATTGATAAATCCATATCGCTGTCCGTGGTGCTGAAACAGTAGACGGGTTGTGCCTTTCGCTCTTAGTCCTGCTCCTCTGTCAGCTTTGTCTCAGATCTATAGTGCAGCGTTCCTGTAGTGGTATTGATGCATTTTTATGATCACCCAGTGATATCTGTGCTGCTGGAAATACACCGCAGTGTGTCTTTAAAAGATGAGCATCATTAATATGCTTAGGCCAACAGAAAGTGTGCATGTAGCCCAGTGCTTCTCAATTATTTTCTGTTACGCCCCCCAGGAAGAAGATATTTCGCGCCGCCCCTCCACTCTCCGCCGCGACTATAAATAGTATCATTTGTCTATAAAATTGATATAAGTGAACCTCGACATAACATGGTGTCCTTATTAACATTAAAGAATACAAAAAAAAGAAAGAAATATAGATCAACTTACAAAAACAAAGAACTTTATTAACATTGTTTTGTGCACTGCCAACATTTTTAGACAGGGTAAACACTAGGGCTGGTCCCGAATATGTGAATGTCAGAATATTCATTCGTTGTGGTGGTATTGGGATAATAATTTTGATATCTGAATAGTCGATATCAATAGTCAACACCGAGCGTCCCCGAACGCAGCCGAGCGATGGCGGCGAACGCTGCCGAGCATCGCCGAGGCTCTAGAACACCGCTGATGCTCTCGTACGTGGACCTGCCAACTCCGGTGTCACCCTCGGACATCTACTGTAGTGGATGTGCAATTATACTTTATTCTAGTATGGCAAAAAAAAAAAGAAAGTGCACTCCCCAGGGTCACGCGCGCCTCCCCTGGCATTTCACCGCACACCCAACTATTTGAAAAACACTGATGTTAGCCTGTTAGCAGTTGTGCTAACCCCAAAGTTCACTGGTGGGTTTATCGGGGCATGTCGTTGTTGAAAATCCGCTAAAATTCCACCCTTCTTCATTCCACACTTCTTCAGAAACTGTCAAAACACAAATAATCAACAGATTTTCAACTTTCCGATGGTCCTTATAGTGAACATCTGTGACTTTGTTACATTTGACATTTCATGTCTTTTTTTTAAAAAAGAAAATTCCCAAAAATAGCATGTTTGTGTTAAAAATCCGTCTCTCCTCAACTCATCTGAGAAGCCATTGGTGACTCAGCTGTGACCAACAGTCCCGTGGCTGAAAATCAGGGACTTCTCGGCTGAACTGCAGGCAGTGATTACACAGAGCAGATAGGAGACAAGTATTATAGTGGAAGAGGCTTTATGAAGATTAAGATTTCTTGAAAAAAGACTTGAGTTCGACGCCCCTGCAGAGAGAAGTAAGTAAGTAGTTTTCATTCTATTGGCAATTTCTCACTCCTGTTTCCAGTGTCCTTCCCCTCAGGCTCTTTCTGCCAATTAGAACCCTCCATCTATGATTATTGATAGTTCTGGCCGTCCAGTAAATGTTGAAGTATCTATTAGTGTTGGCGTTGGAGACCTGGTTGGACCCATTGGAAGGTTCAGAACTTTCTGTTCTTTGGTTTGCGTCTCGCTCTGGCCTGCAAGAGGATTATGTGTTTTGAGCAAGGCCAGCCTTGCGGAAAGAACAGTGGAAAAGCTCTTCGGGGAAATTTCACAACAGATTTTTTGAACATTCTGAACATTCCATTGCTTCAGTCTAGTACGTGAGATTTCAAGATCTGTCTGTGAGGACACATAATTGCCTAACAATATCAGAAATTAATGCTGACTTCTACATACAAACTATGGGAATACCTGAAGCATGAAAAAAGGAACTAATGTAGATCACTTTTTCCACTACAGTATCAAAACAGTTGAAGATGTAAGTACAGGTGGTCCTCGGTTTATGAACAAGATCCGTTCTTACGACGTACCATAAGCTGATTTTCGGTGTAGGTCGGATTTTATACTGAAACAAATGATAATGACCTAAATGACGCTTTCTTTTTCGTTGTTGCGCCGCATGACTCAGTGTTGCCCCCATGACTGTGTTCGCCGCTGCGCACCAGCAACTAGTTCCCACGTAACTATCATATTATTTACGAACCAAACCACTTATATCGAAGCTAGGTTTTTAAAGTAATTTATGGGAGTTGTCTTAACCACAAAACGTCGTAACACGAGACCGTCATAAACCGAGGACCCCCTGTAGAACAGTATCTTTTGTTATCAGTACCTGTAACTTGTGGCCACTTGAAAAACATGTTGATTCCAGATTTGTGTCAAGAAAAAAGAGTCGAAAAATTCCAGCTTTGCCTTTTTTCCATGACAAAAACTCAGGGGCTTCTTGACTAAACTGCAGGCAGTGTTGCAAAACATGCACATGTGGATTCCATACATGTTTTCCTTTTATAAATTGGTCACACAACAAAAATTCTGGAAGTCTTCGGGCTGAACTGCAGGCAGTGTAAACACACAGCAGAGGAAAAACCCCCAAAAATTGCCAGAGAAATTCAACTTTGCTTTTTCTTCTCTTTATAATACATGACAGGGTTTTTTGGTGGGTAATTGCTGCTATCATCGCTAATCACAACTTTCACAAAGCATGACATAATACAGCGATTAAATACTACATGGAGACCGTATTGACTATTGAGATTCAAATAACCCACAGCACCTATTTTTATCATGTTACCGCTTCTGACAGAAACTTCCCAGTCATTGTTCGCTCAGTGTCACTTAGCAACCGAGATCACTGAATCAACAGCACATCTTGAAAGCTCCATATCTCCTTGTTCACAAATGACACCGACGAGACACGCCACAAGTATTAATGACTTGCAAAGACAGATGTTTGAAGTGTGACTCGGATGCAAATTACTATGGATTTAGGGGATTTCTGCAGTAACGGAGCGCCACCGTCCACCGGGACTATATGCTTGCATGTCGGGCAGGATTGTGGGGGCATTAGCGAGGTATCAGTCACCAAACAGACTCCGGCGACGTCTCCTCCTCCTCCTCCCTTTATTTTACTACTCGCTCGCCGGTGGCCACGTTCACCCCCCTCTTTTCGTCGTCCTCCTCTGTGATTCTGTCACTTTTTTTTCCTCCTCTTTTTGCCAGGATTAGCTATAATATCTACCCAGGAGACTGGGCCAGTGGAATCCCAAGCACACCACACGGGCTTACAGTTGGAAAACAAGCATTAAGAGGAGGGGAAGCGTTGGGGGGTGGATTAGGGATGAAACCCTGCTAAAGAGCATTGTGTGCACACCAGTGCGAGTGCATGATTGCGTGGGGACAGAATGAAACAAAAAAAAAAAACATGAGTGCTGAGCAGCGAGGTGGCAAGAGAGAGGAGGAGGAAGTGAAGCCGTCCATTGTAGAGGATTTAGAGCACCTAAAGGAGGCTCCCAGATGCCCGACAACACACACCTGGAGATCAGCAGCAGGCACACCTGTAGCCCAAAAACAAAACCACGTCCGACTGCACACTCCCCTCCCTGCTCTTGCGACTTCCTCCTTGGCAGCGGCTTTTTTCGCCCCCGACATTTCCCCTCACTCTCTGCCGCTCTTCCCTCCTTCCCCCTTTTGTCATAATAGCCTGCAGATGCGATTCATTTTGTGAGCAGGACGTAGGTGGGAAGCGTCTTCCCTACCCAGAGCGGTGCTTCTGCGAAATTGCTGCCAGTGCTCGTATATGCACACATAACACACTGCGGCTCAGTCTGATTTAAGCCAGCAGCCTTCTACTTCCCCCTTTCCATTTCCAGATATGTTTTGCACTGATGACATCCTGAGTAGCAGCGCTGGAAAAAAAAAAGAGCTACAAGGAGTTCTTTTGAAGAAAATACTATTGATTCAGAATTAGGATTTGAGAATGGAGGTGCCAGTCGATTGAGAAACACATAATGAAGGCTTTGTCAGTGATGTAGCACAACTGTCCCGTCTGCACAGTGCGATTCTATCCTATAATAGGCAGCCTGCAAATAAGTGATTAGCTCTCTGTAGTGACACATGTAGGTCCTTTCAGTCGACAACCTTGCAGGAGAGTGAGGGGGTAGGGGGCTGAATGGCTGCTTTGTCTGTGTGTCAGGAAAATCCGGAGTTGTAGTAATTGTAGTAATCTGACGAGAAACGCTGGGTTACCTTGAAACCAACCACGGGCTGTACCTCAGAATACACAGCTCTTGAAGATCTGTGCAGTTTCAGATGTGGTGACTTAACCCTGGGTGTTTTTTTTTTCGTCTTGCATTTACATTTCTACTCACTGTGGTTCATTTTTCACTGGAGCATAAGGTCCTGCCCCTCTATGGAAACAGAACTACCATGACTAGAAGTAGAGAGAACCGTCTTTGTGCAGCTTAATACATTTACAAATCCTTCGATTGTATTACAAAATTGAAAACGTATCATCCTGGCCGAGACAGGGGACAGCACAATCAAATAGGTTGAAGACATGCAAACATATAGCAATTTAAATAAGATTTAGATGGAAGTAAAGCTTATACAGCGTCATAGAGCACCCAAATATTCTAATAGAAGCTTTATGAATCAACCAAAACGTGCACATCTGTCTCTAAGTTGCACAGACTTGCTTCGATTTCATCTAGGATGTAGATCCTTAGATATGATTAAAGCAGGCCAGCTTCGCTAATAATAACATACCAGTGGCTGACTCTATAGGTAGAATGAACAAAAAGCCATAGCAGCAAGCCTCTTTTTGGCCTTAAGACGCACAAGACATAAGAAAACCTCATTTCAACTTTAGTTTTTGCGTGTTGCTGGATGTAAAGTGTCGAAGAAAGTGAGCCTTAAGGTAAATCTCCTAAATATCTACATATACGCTGATGACTGATGTGTTTATGTACCTATTCATAGTTGGTTTAGTGTTTTCGGGTGCAGGTTTATACGGTCTGGCAGGCTGTTAGCTGCTATCTCAGTGTTACCACTTGTCAGTGTTTTTCTCCTCGAGTGGAGAAACAAAACAAAACAAAAAAAATAATATCAGCCACACAACAGACTTGAAGGATAACACTGGCAATAATCTGTCTTTTTCTTATTGCCAAGAAATCCCACAGAAAACAAAAAAAAAAAACAACAACACGGAAAAAAAAACAAAACCAACACAGTGTTAGTTTGTCTCTCAGTCCTCTCCGACTTCCCCACCCCGTCCGTGGCGCTCGGGCCCCTGAGCACATTTGTTCTTGCTGACTTAAATCTGTTTAAAAAAGAGGGTCAGAAATGCATTCTTTCATTGCATATATGCACAACAATGGCAGTACGTGGTAAAGAGGAATAAGCTGTCTTCAGCTGCACACATAATGCTTTAGTCAGTTCATTGTTGCTTCTGGTCCGTGCATGGGATTTAGTGACAATAAGGCAAAATACAGAAATATCACTGG
Organism: Dascyllus trimaculatus; assembly: GCA_024666655.1. NCBI lineage: Eukaryota > Metazoa > Chordata > Actinopteri > Pomacentridae > Dascyllus > Dascyllus trimaculatus. The sequence goes on from CM045468.1 coordinate 17,218,889, forward strand.
ATTATCTCTTAAAAATTGAATCATTGTTAATTTGTGTTTTCTTCTGTGCGCTATTGAGCTCTACTGGGCTTTGAGTCTTGCAAGATTACTGCGAATGTAATTTCTTGTGCCTCAACTAAAAATACAAAACTGAATAAGATTAGATATTGATGTACTCTCAAAGACGACATAACAGCGATCGCAGTAATAGCATTAGAGACACAAGCTGCACATACAAAAGGCTTCCGCAATGAAGCTGCGAAGCACAATCTACTATTATGACTGTAAGAAATTACAAACACAGAGTAACACTTGTCCATTTTATAATGAGAATGTATGAAAAGGTGTAAATATTAGGGATGCTGACTTTAAAGTGATTAGTATTAGCTCGAAACTAAGCTGTCACACTGGCGTCGTGAAGGAAGAGCATTTAAGAGTAACGATTCACAATTTGGGTAACTTTCGTAATCATCGACAGCCATATCAACCAGTAACTGATTAATTTAGAGCAAAAATGGAGTGCAGTGGACATTTGTCATGGCCTTGTGAAGCTTTTTTAGTCCACAGACACATAATCTAGGCCAAAAAAGCTTGTTTTAAACATATAAGCTCAGGTCGGAGGTCATTAAGCATAACAGACATCTTTGTCATGGTGCCCGTTGCTGGCTAAACCCCCCACAGTGCTCTCTGCTTACTAAATCCATATTGTCTGAGTGACGCCTCCTCTGATTGCTGTAGTATTTAACAGTAGGAGGCTCCACCTGGTGGTACTACAGCTAATCTGTGATACATTCACTGACATGCATTTGGAGAGTACAGGTTTTCGCTGTCTTTTACAGCTCGTGGAGCCACGCTACATCCTACCTTCTACGTAGACGGTGCTAAAACCGACATGAGCTTTTTTTCTTAACGCATTGCAGCGCTATTTAGTTATCAAGCATATACTCTGGACTGATTTTAATGTCTTTTCTGTACTTGAAGTGTGTGTTTTCTGAGAATTAAGATCAGCAGATGCTAAATATGAAATGGCAGTGGACACATTTAACTTTAAAGCGACAGTTAATTGTTTCAAACATTCAAGCGATGTAAATATGTTACACATTGAAGGATATTTGCATTGGTTTTTACAAAGCTGGGTAAAACTGCACAAGACGGGCTTATAGGAAACAATCCAGTTGATTCCATATGTAGGTTATGAGCTAAAATGTCACATTGAACACACCATAAGTAGATCTGACCGAACTTTACTCATTCGGAAAGAGAGGTCGTGCTATCTAATCTAGTGTACGAAGATGAGCTGGAAGCTTTGCCTTCCTAATGACGTCTGTGTCAAGAGGTTGAACGCCAACAGCTTCCTCCATTCTCATGTTTGCTGACTGAAAGCGTTTGTTGGTCTGTAGCAGCTGCGGCACACATCAGGGAGAGAAAAAAAGAGACACAGACAAATTGCGCTCTCCCAATCAGAAGCGCATCAACAAAACAATCAGAGGCCAGAAGTGGGAAGATCTGTAACCCCAAAATGCCACCGCTAAAGGACGGCCACCTGCAGCCTGAGATTGCAGAGGGCAATTTCCATTCACACCGTTCTCTGGGGGTCCATTGCTCTTCCCCAAGCTCCGCTCAAATGGCTTGGCGGAGGAGGAGGAGGACACCTGGAGCGGCAGGCGGTCGGATCGATACCCAGCAGGCTTCGGCAATACGAGGGGTCAGAGTGTTGAGCGGTTGATTGGTGGAAGGCCCGAAATAACTCGCGGCATCTGTGACCCCGTCATTGACACAGCACTTGGCCAGATTGGAGCAACATCAACAAACAGAGTGGAGCTGTATTGGCTTTTCAGCTCCTCAGTCTTTTGAAGTTTTATCCATTTCACTTTATGATTCGGTGTTGACATGTGCTGCTACGGCTGCTATATTGCGCCTGTTTAAATTGCTGTGAAATTGTTATCTGTTTTTGTGTCTCCTGCAGAGAGGAAAATACGCACCTCTATTACATCCCTTTTGTCAGCCTGCTGGGATGTATAGTGTTGATGCACTTCTCGGGGTGGTAGGATCCCAGGATCTTTGCACGAAGTTGTAGCATTAAAAACACACGCCGCTGTCCACAGTGTTTACCCGGTTTTGACCTCGCAGGCTCCGATGGAAATATTTCTTCGCCGTTCTTAAAGGCAAAGCAAACATCATAACCAAGCAGGCGGAGAGAAAAGTGGAACAGGGGAAGAAAAAAAGCACCCGGTTGAGAGCCAACAATGTGTGTACAATTATACGATACAAACTTACTTGATTAATTTATTAAGATGAAGACCCTACAATACTATATATTTTACAAATACCCAACTAATTTATTTTTAGTAATAAATTAGTCTGGTACAAAAAAATAAATAGATAAATAATAATAATAGTAATAATCATAATAATAATAAATAGTTTAATAATATTAAGTAATATAATTTAAGTTTATTAAATAATATAATTCAAATGTGTATGTAAATAATAATAGTAATATTTAAATTTGATATAGTTAAATATATATACATATGTTATTTTATTCTTTATATTTTTAAATTCAAAAAAATAAATTAAAAATGAAAAAAATAGGATAAGGACCCTACAATAATAATAATAATGATAATGATGATGATGATGATGATAATAATGATAATTTTAATAATAATAATAATGATGATGATTAATTTAAGTTTTCAGGTTAGAATTCTACAATGTCATATAGAGAAACCTAAAAAAATCCAGTTTGTTCCTTTAAACAAACACGTCTGGTATATCATGTCTGTAAAGTTCCAGATTTTATTTTATGTTTATTTTTTATTTAGCTTGAATCACTTTCATTAAAAAGGAAAAACAAGGGAGGTCAGAAATCTGAACAGAAACCTTTTTCTTCTTCATTATTTAATCTCACAGCTTCAGAAGTCCATCACGAGGTCAGTGAATTCATCCCTTTAGATGGCTGGCCTAATGTAGTCAAAGCATTGAAGGAAACAATGATAATTCCTGTTTCCTTACTTGTAATTTCATATGAATAAACACGTTGTTGCTGGAAAGATAGGAAGCAAAAAAGGTGATACTTCAGACTAAATTCCACCTGAGGCATCATGGGAAAAATAACCAGACGCTGAACTTTAGCCGCACACACAACAGGAAGTTTGAATTACTGAGAGGGAAAATTGCTAAACAGCCGCTCCACCATGATGACATCCAGCCAGGTGTTTATGAGGCCGTCATGAGGCCTCCTTAACTAGCAGCGCCTCCATCCAACCGGCATCTTAACACCTTAAATAAATCCCCCGTCCATCTCCGATGACAAGATAAACAGCAGCCAGCGTCCCAGCTGACAGGAAACCTGTCCACCCCGGGGAGCAGCATCCACTTCCCAGAGGGCCGATAAGGATAAGTGATGGTTTGTGAGCAGAGGCTCTTAACAGGTCGAGTGAAGCTCCTCACAATGAGCTCCGGACTTTATGAGGGGAATGTTTGTCCCCAGATGAAGGGCAGTTATCCTTACAAGCGCTCCATGATGGCTGCTGATAAGCCTCTGCTTGGCTGCATTTGCTGGGGGGATTAGTTTACATTTATCTGCGCGTAATTATTTTTTAATTTATCAGGACAAACACAGCCCTCCCTCTGGCTGATGCTGGGCCCGAGCAGCGGGGGGATGAGGCCAATCTACCCCCAAACAGAGACGCTACCTCGCAGCGTGATAGCACAAGTATTTCCAGTGATTATGAGTAACAGCAGCAGTCAGCAGGATGTAAATCTGGTCGAGCAACGTTTGGTTCTCTCCATTTTTTGACAATACTGCAAGGCATTCTGGGTAATGGAGGAATAGCCTGTTATTTTAATACCAATACTAGTATCGACACCGTTTGTGCAACATCATGCTTCAAAGAAAGCTGATGTATTTTAAGGATTGAAAAATAATTTTATAAACTGTTATTTTACATTTGACTGCTAAATTATGCTTTTTATTTTGTTTTTTTACTGTATTTAAATCAGCAAAAATATTGTTATTGCACAGATATTTGCCATTATTTGAAAATAAAATATAAATATTAAAGTTGACAAAATTAGAAAATAATTTTTAAACTGATATTTTACATTATTATTATATTTATTAAATTGCAGATAAAACATCTCGATAACTGATATTTAAATTGGTTAAAAATATTTTGAAAATTTATATTTTTTTAGATGAAAGAAAAAAGTATTATGTATTTTAAGGTTTAAACAATAAGAAATAATTTTCTAAATTGTTATCTGACAGATTCCCTCTGTTTTGTTATATTACAGATAATATCTTGTAAAAATCAAAATAAGAAAAGTATTAATTTACAGGTTTACCATTTAAAGAAAACTCCTAAAGACTGCCTTAAAAATCTGTAACTTTACAAATAATAATTCACTCTTTGACATTTGACTGTTAAATTATGCTTTTTACTGTGTTTGAATCAGCAAAAATATTATTTTATAGATATTTGCCTTAATTTGAAAGAAAAATATTACAAAATAGTAAAGAAATTTAAAAAAAAGATACATTATGTTATTATTATATTCAAATAAAACACACTGATTCGTCACGTAGCTGCAGACCTGGATTTAAATCAACTATCAAAATATTGTGTTTTTACAGATATTATCATTTTACTTGAAAGAAAAATGATAAATAAAAAATAATGTTATAAACTTTTATTTTAGTATTTTTTTCCCTTGTTTTAATAAATTAAGATCATAACTGGTTTTTAAATCGGCCAAAAATATTTTTATATTAAAGATATTTTCTTTTGCTCGACAGAACAAATGATGTATTTTAACTTTATCAACAGTTATTTTATAGGTAAACTACGATAATATCGGCATAAAACTCACAATGGGGCTCATTCTCAAAATAATCACAAGTTTAAGATATAAATGAAAATGATATATACTATCGACAATGATCTAGTGGATTTTACGTTGTATAATGCATTAGCGCAAAAATTAATTCCAACGAAAATGCTAACGGCATTTTATTTTTTAATGCATCCCGTGCTTTTCCTGTCCTCACAGTGGAGGTCTGCAGCCAGGTACTCTTGCACAGTGGTGGTGACTCAGCCTCTTGCCAGACGCGAACCGGCGACCCACTGGTCACAAGTATACTTCACAAGCCACGAGGCCACCGCTGTGAGACATGAATGTAAAAAGTTGATTTTCATGTAAATCCCTTCAGTCCTGCCTGGATATTGAAATGTACGAACATATTAGGGTACAATAATTGACTCCTATTGATTTAGAGCTTCTTTCCACATCGCTAGGCTTTGATTTCAGTTTTGGGATTGATAAACTTTGGCCGTTATCGAATCGGAAATCGCAAAACAACTCCACTTGTGAGGTGAATCAGATTTTGCAAGTTATTGATTTATTACAGGATAACGTCATGTCAGGCTGTATTTCATTACTTCAGCCCAGCACTGTGCCAAAAAGTCCAAGTTTACAAAGAAATTGATAGTTTTTTCCACTTTTTTTCTTGTCTCAAGCTCATTTTAAAAGTCCCTCTCCCTCCGCATCACTGCGCCATCAATATATCTCGTGAAGGATCCGTCTAAAACGTGGTTGAAAAACAGCCCACGTTAGTTTTCTCTTCTCCAGACGCCAGGTTTTCATCCCGGCTTGCAGATGTGAGATCGATACTGCTTCTCTTTATGAATACTGAGCCTCACGCCGGGCAGCTTAAACCCCCTCGGTGAGAGAAGAAAAAAAACAAACCCCGGCGTCGTTTTCAAGTCGGGATCTCGCGGTCGCGCAACACCTGTTCCAAATCTCCCCGAGCCGCAATGAAGCGAAATGAAGCGAGTTCGTCGGGAGCAAGCCGACGCGCTGAGAGCAGATGCGAGGAGGGCGTCGGATGAGTCGCGAGGGGAAGGGGCACGTTGGCGTCGGAGCGGACCGGGTGAAGGTCTGGTCAACTGTGAACGCTGGGAGCCGGTGTTCATTAGCGGCCAAAGCAGATGTGACGGTGACCGAGATTAGACGCGGAGCCATCACGGCGGCTGGATGCTCCCTCTGCACAAACACCAGCCTCATGTTGGGACGTTGACCTCTACGTATGAGCGGATCATTCACCACCATCTCTTTAAAAGGGCCTGTTACACTAAACGACACTGACAACAGATTTTCTCATCTAGTGGCGACCAGCCAGGCAGATGGTTGGGCCTTCGTTTGTCTTCCAGTTAAGAAAAGCAGCAAGAGGAAGGTTTATGGACCCCAGCAACACATGCAAACCACAAGATGACAAGAAAGCTCATGCCTAAACCCATAACAAAAACACCTAATCTAAACAATGGAGTTCATGGAGTGGGAAGTCTGAAATGTGCGCTCATCCAACCGAAAGTTCTCAAGTGCCAGACAAAAACCGAAGAGAGAATGCTTTAATCCATCGAACCTCGAGCAGCACTTGGGCGTTTTTCGCTACTGTAACATATCTACTCAATGCAGGCTCATTTTTCTTTACCGCCTTCGTGTGAAGTCTGTCTGGAAACTATGCCTAGAAGTAGAGAGGACTGTGTCGGTCCCCCTTATGCCGTCAAAAATACTCTCATGGTTCAGAGCATTTTTGACCACATAAGGGGACCAACACAATTAATGTCAGGTGTTTGAGCATGTTTTGCCTCATTGTTTTGGGACTGTTTCCTGTTTCGATTGACTCTGACTGCCTTTATTCGCATCTTGCTCGGTGATAAAGCTCTGTAGACGACCAGCCAGCACCAAATCAAGGACGCGCAAAGTTAGCAGCTCGTCATTGTATATAGTGGAACCCGATGTTTCACTGTAGAGTTGGTGGAGACCAAAACAGAGCTAAAACAGAGTGAGTTATCTACTTAGTGACCAGAAACGAGACTCAGTGGTGCACCATGTCTACTGGATGTGTGTATATGTGGTGTGGTGGTCAAAGAAAGTGCAGTGGACCACTTTATGTAACCTTTGGGCATAAACAAGAGGACCTCTCAGGGTGTCCTGGAACCAGGACGTTGGCACTGGATCCTTTGGGTGCTCTGGCTTGTGCAGTGAGGCCTCTGTCAATCAAACTTGTTCCACTGCATCCTGTTGATGCTTGATCACAATGAGGTGTAGGAAGTTTGGAGGTCACATCAACATGTTGGGCTCATTGTCATGTTCCTCAAGATGAGGAAAATCGATGTAGTCTATGTTCAAAAAATTTGGCAAAAATAAACCATTTCCTCTAAATAGATTCTGTCAAAAACAAAAAATTCTGATCTCCCTGTCGTAACCGAAGAGCTATGAATGACTCAACTGTGACCAACAAGGGGGTGGCAAAAATTCAGCAACTTCTTCGAGTTTGTTTCAGTTTTGGTGAAATAAATAACATTCTAGTTGTGATGTTTTCGTAGAGGTGCAGGAGTTAATACAGCAGTAAAAATGAGACTTCTTTTTAAGGTTTCAAGGGTTTAAATCTGGGAAACCAACCGTAACGTCTCATTGGCTAAATCAATTCACAACCAAAGCATGATCTTTAAGATTCAAGCAGGAAGGCTCATATTCCAGCTATTTTGCCGCTGGAAGGTTTCTGTAATCTGACCCTGGTGCTGGAGCCGCTCGGCCCAGCAGGGATGTGTGAAGTCGGGCTCAGAGGAAGCAGTTTGGTGGGCAGGTGTCGGCAGGCAGCCAAGGACGGAGCTGCTTTGATATTCACAGCTCGCCGCGGAGGAGAGGCTGATGTTGGGAAGGAGCTGGAAGAGAAATGAGGGTGAGGAGGAGAGACAGGGGGACGGACAGACAGGGAGGAGGAGCTCTGGTGGTGGTGTTGGTGGAGGGATGGTGGTGTTCACTGGCCTGTTTCTGATGTTCCACAACCTTCCTCCTGTTGGTCTGTCAGTTTAACACCTCCTCCTGCATCAGTTATTACCTACTAGATCCACTTTTATGTTCCTGGGTTCGTCTTCTCCAACTAGTCCACTTCCCCCCACCTCCCTGCTCCATATTACCCCTGCACATGATGCTCCTCCACCCTCCAGAGGCGGACAGAGGTTCGGTCTCCTTTAACCTCCAGTTACCTGTTAGCATCACAGAGCTGCGGCGGGAGAAACTGACCCAGTACGTCTGAGGAGGGACGTCGTGTAAAGCTATTTAAAAAACCCCCAAAACTTACCAGATGAAAGTGGCTCGGGCTAAAAACTCTGAGCGAGTCCAATCATGTTCCGCTCTGCCTCCCCGTGTTGGATCATCTCCCATGTGGCCTGCCTTACTCCACATTCTCAGATCTGATATGAATTTTGAGTGTAAACACCGCGGAGCCTGCAGCCTCGTCGACGGCCGCATTAGACTCCGCAATAGAAAAAGGACGAGAGGTGAAAGCGGCTCATTAGCCGTGATTCGATGACATCCCTGACATTTTGAGAATGCATTTTTCCTCGCTTGGCTGTCGTCATGATGCTGAGATAAAAGTATATATTTGATGTCAAATGGAAAACGGCGTGTTAGCATTTCTCTGTTTCTCTCCAGTGAGTGCTTTCAGATGGAACTTTTGTTTCTCCGGCTGAAAGCAGCGGTTCAATGCACAAACGTCCTCCCTCATAAGCTGGTGGTGACCTGATGAAAGAAATACAACATAGTAAAAATGTAGCAGCCAGTGCTGTAAAAACGGCCAGGTGTTGTTTTAATTTGAAGACAGGCAGCAGAGTTTTACACCGGGACCGACTCGGAGGGCCGGAGCCAAATAAACAGAGACAGAAGGCAGCAGGCAGCGGAATGAGGCGAGGCAGCAGCATGGATGCACCAGGGTTAGCAGGAGAGGGTACACTGTAAAAAAAAAAAATCAATGTTTTCTAACTAAGTTTTCTGAAAATGTACTGTTATTTTATGGATTTCCCAGTTCTGTTAGGCTACACATAATAACTAGCAAAGTCAGGTAGAAAATTCTATGAACCCTTAAAAAACATCATTCATTCTTTTCAGTTTTCCACAGTAAAATAATCCATTTATTACTGTTGATAGATTGACGATAAATATTATTAATTATCAAATATTTGCTGTTATTTAAAGGTCAAAGGATTCGAATCAAGGATTGAGAAATGATACATAATTTTAAAAATATATTTTTTTCTATTTTATTTTACAGATTTTCCTTTCTTTCTCAAAATTGTAGAAATAAATTATTAATTTACATGTTCACAAAAATAAACAAAAAACAGGCCAAAGCTGTAAATATATATTTTTTTTAAAAAAAGGTAATTCATTGTTTTGTTTTGTTTTTGTTTTTTTGTTGTTTTTTTTTTTACAAACAACCATTTTTTTTACTTTATTTAAATCAGATAAAAATATTTTTAATGCAGATATTTGCTGTTATTTGAAAGTCAAAATATTAATAAAATAGAACTGAAAATAGTGAACATTTTTTTAAACTGTTATTTTACAGAATATCCTTTTTTGGTAATTTCCAGATAATATCCATTGAAATTATAAAAAATAAATTACTAATTTCAATGTTCGCTGAAAAACAAACAAAAAACGGGTCAAAACTGTAAATAATTAATTTTTTATGAAATTTTTTATCCAATTTTATGACTTTTTTTACTATATTTAAATTAACTCAAAATATTGTTAATTTACAGATATTTGCTGTAATTTGAAAGTAAAAGGATCTGTATCAAGGATTAAAAAAGATAAATAATAATAATAAATATATTTTCTATGCTGTTATTTTACAAACCCAACAAATAAAAAACAGGCCAAAACAGTAAATAATTTATTTTTTAAAAAGGTAAATTATTTTTTTAAATACAATTTTAACCACTTTTTTTTTTTTACTGTATTTCTATCAGCTAAAAATATTGTTAATGTACAGATATTTGCTGTTATTTGAAAGTCAAAACATTTATATAATAGGACTGAATACGGCAATTATTATTATTATCATTATTATTATTATTATTATTATGATTAATATTATATTAAACTGTTATTTTACAGATTTCTCAAATTTTGTTAAATTACAGGGGATTTTATTTGTTAAAAATAACAAAAACGTTGATATAAAACTGTAGATGTCTACATCAAAAACGTGTATTTTAACAAACTGTAACAAATTCATTCTTTTACAATATTTGACCGTAAAGTTAAACAATGTGCTATTGTATTTAAATCAGCTAAAATTATTATTTTACAGATATTTGCCTTTTTCTGAAAGAAAATGTGTTTGTCTTAGGGACTGAAAAATTGTAAATATTTTTTATTAGTTAGTTTATAATTAAAAACAACAATGTAATAGTTATTTTATGTGTTTTTTTCTGTTTGGTTAAATGTCAGATAATAACTAGTAGTAGTACAACATTAGGCACCCACCAAATACAGTAAATGATGTTTTGCATGTTGGAGTATTTCTTCTGGCCTCCTGGCTGCCAGATTTTACCCGTTGCACTGATTTTAGTTTATTATTTCTGCACTGCATGTCTTGGCCTGCAGCTGTCTCTTCAAGGACGCCTCTCTCTCTAAACACCAACCCCTGCTGTGGTTAAATTACCCGCCCTCACATGCACATGTGGAGAGACTCGACCAAACCTGATGAATACTGGTCGGCTAATTCTGCCACATTAGTTATCAATGCCTCCCATCTCCCGCCTCGCGCCTCTTTATTTCAAGTTACAGAGCGAGGGAACTAATTAATGGACTCTATGTCTCCTCTTCAGAGGCCATTAGATTCACAGCTTATTACTATTCAAGCTGGCCTCTTCTCTGAAATACAACTTCCATTATGACTTTATGCTTCCATGATAATCAAAATATGCTGTAATTATGAGTCTATGGTTCTGAAATATCTATAAGCCTGCACAGCAGCAGCAGCAGTAGTAGTATCAGCGTCTCAGTATGCAGCAGTGGCACAGGCACAGTCCTCCCTGCATGCTGATGCCCGTGAGCTTAACCGCCTCAACATCGCTGTTTGTCAAAACACACACATAGCACACGGCATCAGATGGAAGGGGGACGCGCAGCCGCCGCCGCCGCAGCGGAGGGTTTGAATTGGGGTCAGACCTGAGGACGGTTTCTTAAAGAGCCGCAGCCGGCGAGTACTGTAGGAACAGCAAATGTCAATAAATCCATCAAACTAAATGCCAGGTCCATGCTAAGGAAATGTCATTGGCTGTTTATAATGAGGCAGCTATCTGGGGGAGGGAGGCTGCAGCACGTGTCGCCTCCTTAGAAGAGCACCGAGCATGCAGAGACATGGACGAGGTGGGGGAGGACTAAAACGCTGAACTTTAGGTGCAGCTGGTAGTCACCACTGGGCGTTCTTTTCTCTGCTTTTGTTAGATTTTTACTCACTGTGGACTCGAATGTATAAAGACCTGCACCTCTATGGACACAGAACAACTATGGCTCAAAGTAGAGAGAACTTGTAAATGTCTTCTGTACAGCATGACAGTTTAAAAACCATAAACCATTAAAAAAAAAAAAAGTTCTTATATTTTTCATTTAAAAAAAGGAAGAATCTGGAATTGACATATATGCTACATTTTTCCAATTGACCCCATGACTTACTAATGTCCTATCTACTCTATGTATACACAGCCTGCAGTTCAGCCCAGTTCAGTTAAAAAGTCCCCGAGTATTTCCCACTCATGGGTCGCTCATAGCTTCAGGGTTGTATCAAAGATTGCACATTCTCTGGTATTTTAAAGAATCTTGTTTGAGCAAATGGTTTTGAATTTAAACATACATGTGGAATAAAGTGATTTTGATTCAGTACAATGACAACACAGACTAGAACAGTTTCAGAATTTTTGCGATGTGACTGTTGGTCGCAGCCAAGTCGGTCAGACCTTTGTGGTTGTGTTGCAGACTGCAAAATTTTTTTGTATTTCCAGAATTTGGTCTGAGGAAATGGTTTAGTTTTGACATTTTTTTGTTTAGAAAGACATGCTAAATAAAGCGATATAATTAAATATCATGAAGGTGCAGCTGATGAAGGTCCTTGAATTTTTCCCATGGGACTGTTGGTCACAGCTGAGTCACTCATGGCTCCTCGGTTGGACCGAGAAGAGCTGACTTTTTTGTATTTACAGCATGTGTTTGGTGCAAACGGTTTTACTTTTGGTGATTTTCTGTAGAATAAAGTGATTTTGATGAAATACCACAATTTGAAGCTCACACCGCAGATGAGCCGTTCAAGGATCGTCGGGAAGTTGCATAAATTCTTTCTGATTTCACATTTTGTGGCTTGGATAAATTGTATAATGTTGGCTTTTTAAAACCTTATACATATTTGAAATCTGAGTTTAGATGATTAAAGGGCTGTTCTTTACATTTAAACAGCATCTGTGTGTCGGGGTGTGATGGGGGGATTTATAACAACATTCATCCAACCCTGCTTCATAATTCAGTACTAATCTGCTGTAGTTAGTAGAATAATAATGACTTAACTTAAAGTAGTATCTGATGGTCTCTCTCAGATCTACAGTGCACTGACTGGTGTTTGAATGCAGCTGAGACGCCTAATGTTAGTTTTTCCTCTCATTTGTCACCCATCTCTAAAACTCTCCCGTAAACTGCTGTTTCCTTCCTGCACAGTTGGACGCGGTTCATGTATAGAGTTGTCTAATTCACACTTCACACCTCGTCGTTTGCAACTAGCACCTCCCTGTCCTTTGCAATTTTATTGGCTGTCTCACCAGCCAAGTCCCTGGAACAACACAGCACCTAACTGCTATCTCATTAGCTGGTATTAGCTCTGCTGTCTATAAACAAAAACGGATAGCACCACCCACTTGCACACCTTTTTTTTTTCCTCCCCCTTCCAATAGTACTTTCGTCAGCAGCGAGACGTGTTTGTGTGTACATGCAACCTTCAGTGTAAGTCATTGCACTGAATAAGTGTCGCACCTCCCTCCACCTGCATCAGTGGCCTCTTTCGCATGATGCCAACTGACATCCAGCAGGTAGCAGCATTAATATTCAAAGCGTGGGAGTGTGTGTAGGCGTGTGCAGCCGTGGCCCCTGAGTGTGTGTGTGTCTATTACCGGGAATGAATCCTCCGTGTCCTGCTCCGTCACCGTCTTTTGATGTCTATGCAAGTTGTCACAACACCCACGGTGTTCACTATCAATGCAGATAAATGTTTGCAGCGAACGCCAGGCCGCATTAACGCTGTATACGCGTACGTTTCAGTGCGAGCAGGAGAAAGAGACAGCAGGATCATGACTACTATCACTCTAGGCGTGTACAGTACATTGAAAGAAATCAACCCAAACCTTCAGGAATTGAGGCCATTTAGAGCTGAAAATGACACAGTGGAATGTGAAGCCTCAGAGCTGCTGTGAAATTATAAAACATTCATGGGCGAGTGTTGAGCCACCAGCTATACAACAGAGTTGGTGGGTAGAGCTTAACGTGAATCATCTACGACACTTTGGGGATTACACACAAATAGATTGTTGAAGCTTGTCTGCATCACTGCATGGAGGGTTTCTCGTACCTCGGTGGACGAACTGATTTGTAATTTAGAATTCTGACATACTCTCCACTAGGAAGTTGTGTTCTGAAAATACACTTACTTGCTTTCCTGCCGTCTCTCAGTTAAAGCATAATGCTAAGCCAGGAGCTAGTTAGCTTAGCATGAGATTGTCTTTTATTTTTGTGAAGATCTATATATTGATTCTGTTCTTAAGGATTTACATCATATAGTAAACGGTTACTGACATTATATATTACGTTTATACACCGATCAGCCACAACATCATGACCACTGACAGGGGAAGTGAGTAACATTGAATAACACGTCTTATTGGTACTATGTGGTGTTCTGATGGAAAACCTTGATGAGACTTCGACACCCAAATAAACATTGTCCCACAACAAGCACGCTCCCTCATGCTAATAGAAATCCCAAATGTCACTGGCCTACTCGGCAAGAAAGTCCACCCAACCACATGTCAACAACATCAATCATCTTGAGGAACATGACAATGGTCCACCTTGTTGATTCGACCTCCAAACTTCCTACACCCCATTCTGATCAAGCATCAACAGGATGCAGTGGAACAAGTTTGATTGCCAGAGGCCCCACTGCACAAGCCAGAGTACCCAAAGGATCCACTGCCAACGTCCTGGTTCCAAACCCCATAGGACACCCTGAGAGGTCCTCTGGTCCGTGCGCAATGGTTCAGGACATTTTAGAGCACATAAGGGGGAGCAACATAATATTAGGCAGGTGGTCATAATGTTATGCCTGATCGGTGTATATTGCATGTTCTTCCAGTGCCAGAATGGGTCTTCAGCCTATCACGGTCCGAAAACATACATGGTGGGTAAACTGATGGTCTTAAATTGACCATAGGTGTGAGTGTGAGTGTACGTGGTTGTGTCTGTCTTTGCGTTAGCCCTGCATTGGACTGGTGATCCATCCAAGGTCGTAATGTGACTTAATAATTTAAAATTTATAGTAATTTACCAGACTACAGATATATAAAGCGATCAGGCAGAGGAGGGCGGATGCTCATGTCAGAAAATACATTGCAAATTAGCTGTAGTACCTGGCAGTTCCATGTTGGCATGCAGAGAGCAGTGTGGGAGTTTAGCTAGCAAAGGGCACTATGACAAAGTCTTCTGTGATGGTTAGTGCCTGGTTTCCAGAGATCACATATTCTCATCAAGCTATTTGGACAGCCTGCCTACAGTGCAGTGAAGCATCTGATATGTGCCTGTTTTCAAAAATTAGTATATCATCATTACTTTACTCAGTTTTTTTGTATTGATCAATCAGTTATTGATTAATAAGCCTTACGGTTCAAAAATTGAGGTTCCTGGGTTAGTCTCAGGCTCCTGCATCTTTCTACTGGATGAAATGGGCAAACACCAATGGATAAATGGATGGATTTTTCATGGAAACTGGAATAGTCTTCGCTTTTTTTCCGCTTTCCTTTGGCTTGGTGGAGTGACCAGCTGTCCAGTTTTGCTGTATGCTTTTCTCAACAGTAATGCTAAAGGCCAGTTCATGCTTTCTGCGTCCATGTGGGCATACCAATGCAGACTTTGAAAGCGGGCCATGCAGTTCCGTTCTTACTGCAATAGGTCTGCACGGTGGAGGGCAAAGCACGGGATATCTGGAGATTTAAGAGCTTCCCATTGTGTTTGGGCTCCTTCGTCCTTCACTTACAAAAGTCCTGCAGCGACTAGTTCAATTTCAACTCTGTTACTTTATAATGTCAGTGCATTCACCATAGAGTGTCTCAAAAAGTACATCCTCTGTTGTAGCAAAGGTTTTCAACATGCATGTGAGTGAGTTGTCAATGAAGGAACCAGATTTATGGGTACACTGTGGATGAGTACTATTCAAAACTACATTTGTAACTGCTTAGAGCTAAGTAAAAGCTATTAAAGCTCGTCACATTTAATGAACAGATATGGAGATCCCAGCAGGTTTGGCTTCTGGGCATGGTTAAGTTTTTTTTCTGTTGCGAGGTAAATAACCAGCTAAGGATGCGAGGAGGGCAAAGCCTGTTTGAAATCAGTTTTCTATGTGGGGAATGATGAGGTCAGGGCATCCAGACGTTCTCCATCTGGCTTCCCATGGCTGCTTTTTCACACTCGGCGATTAGCAGAAAGTGTCAGCGTGCCGACATCCTGCAGTGCATGTGAAGCGCCTGCAGTTCTTGTTAAACCTCCCCGTCTCCGGGGCAATCAGTCTTAAAAATAAAGCTCCCGTTGGTGAATCCTTCCCCTGATTGTATCTCGAAGAGACAACGGAGTCCGTGTTTGACTTTGTTTTTTGAAACAACAACAAGCCGACTTAAAACATCCCGGGGGTTCAAGCGTCTCCTTTGACACCGGGATCTGTGGACTGTGTAGAGCGGAGGAGAGACGAGCAGCACACTCGAAGGATTAACATTAGAGCTAGTGGCTGAAGCATTGCCCACAGGTCAGATTAGCTGAATGTAAAGCTCGCACCCCTCACGCTGCACTTTGAAGTGGGGCTTACATCCTCTGCTTTATCCTGTCGAGAAGCAGAGTCGGTGTTGGAAAGGAAGCATCATTTCAGATTTCTTTTTTTTATTTTGACATGTGGGTGAGGAGCAGTGTAGGGATCACAGCAGTGCTGCAGCTTTCTAGGACATCTTGCTTTAGCTTCTCAGCTTCTCAGCTTCCCCACAACCACCTGCATGTTCTCACAGCATCCATAAACCTCGTCTTTGGCCTTGTTTCTTTTCCATCTTTCGTCTCCTCCACACATGTCCAACACAGTCTCGCATCACTTACTTCCTCTTCAAGCCTTCCAACATGAACTGCACCTCTGACACACTAATTTATAATCCTGTTGAGCCTTGTCGCTCCCAATGCAGGTAATGTCTTTTACTTTTGTCGTCCAACCCGGTTCAGGTTACAATCATGCATTTGTACTTTGCTAACTCACCCAGTTCTAGACAATGTCAGCCCTGTGCTCAGTGCACATCATTTCCTTTTATCTGGGCCAATATAAATTTCCTCCACCTTCTAGTGAGCCCAGTAGGTGCAAGACCTTCGCGACTTCCATCAGTGGTGTGAATAATTGGATATAAAAATACCAACAAGATGTATTTTAATCCAAACCAGGATCCTCGTCTAAACCTCACAAAGATTTTTGTGCAAAAAACCCCCACAAAAACATATGTAAACGATGTCAAAAGGAGACTCGAGTCCAAAAATAAAACTATAATTATGAGAGTACAAAGATGGGACTTGAACTCAAGTCTACTTAGTCTGTTTATTCCAGAAGAACCAACAATGTAGAGTTACATCTTTGCCATTTTAAGGCACAAAGGATTATTTTCATGGAGGAAAAACTTCATAATGTGTAGTTTTGATGCACAGATATGAATTTTTAGAGGTGGATTATTGAGACGTTTCTTGGGAGGAACAGCCTTCACGTTGAGTGTCCTGTTGTCAACATGTATCTAGACATTGAGATGGAATGCTCATGTTTGACTTCAGGATCAGCAAAGTAACAATCTTGCCAATGTGCAGCTGTTTTGTTGACTGTGACACACGATGTTCCTCAGAAGATGGAGTTCACCCAGTTGTTGCAGACTCGTAGATGTTTGCATTTCCACTTTACTGACAACTTTACACTCCTTTTCCACGCTGGCTTAAATGTTAAGATTGAAAGTGAACTCGTGAGCAGATGGTGAAACAGCACAGGGTCCATTAGGTGGTGGTCCAAATGGTGAATAGGCATTACGTCCTTGTTAGATGACATGAAAAGATACAACATCCTGA
Source organism: Dascyllus trimaculatus (assembly GCA_024666655.1). Lineage (NCBI taxonomy): Eukaryota > Metazoa > Chordata > Actinopteri > Pomacentridae > Dascyllus > Dascyllus trimaculatus. The sequence goes on from CM045468.1 coordinate 17,236,118, forward strand.
TGAGTGAAGTATCCTCATTCAAGTTTAGGAAGTAAGTGGTTTTACTGATTAACCTTTTGAACTCCAAAATTCATTGAAAGGTTTAAAAGCATGTCATCTGCATAGAAAATTACACAATTTATTATTGCTACACACTATTGCATTGATTCTTTCATTCAAAAAAAATTATAAAAATAAACCATTTACACTGAACAGATCCTGTAAAAGTTGTAAAAATATAATTTTTATAAATAAACTGCAAAATACATAGTAAATTAGCTTTTTTTAATCAAAAAACCATTGCATTATAAAAACACAGAAGACTTAAAATCAGGCTTTATAACTTATATTTTTGAGTTCTCTTTACTTTTATCTGTGGTTCTGCTGTTTCCGTAGAGGGTCAGGACTTTATATTGCAGTAGAAATAACCAACAGTGAGGAAAAACGGAGCAAACGGAGCAAAAAACAATCCAAAACTGCTTGGAGTTAAGAGCTTCAAGCGGGGATGTTCGTCAAATTGGCTTCAAAACCAATCAAATATGACAGCAAGGTCGATTTAAAACACATTTTCTATTTGATGTTTTTTTATTTATGTCACAACCATGAATCAAGTAAACACATGTGGGACTTAAACAGACATCCAAGTGCTTGCAATTCCTTAATTAGGCTGATTTATTATGCACATAATTGTGAAGTGTTCAGTGAATGTCCACAGTCCATAATGTCTGTCTTGTTGTGGTCTGCTACATGTTTCTAGATGGGTTTTTGCCTGACTTTATACCTTCTCCACTGAAATTCTTGCAGTCACATGCTTGGAAATGGCTGTAATTTAAATTCAGATTTTTAAACGGTATGTGAAATTGTCCGGCTAATGTGCTTCACACATCTTTTCTGCCTGACTTCCATGACGACTTCCCTCTTTTTCCTGCTCATTCCGTCACTGTCACTCGCAGTCCTGTTGCGATCCGCTGTAATTTCCACCACAGCTTCTGCTGAAGCGTAAAACATTGGAATGTTAACCTTAACATGAGGCCCGACCATGAAAACGAGCCCATGTTTAGGTGCTTTGCTCGGTTTACGTTGAGATAATCAGACACCGTGACCCTAACAGCCGTCGCAGGTGAACATGTGAACAGAAATTCCTGGTCCAACCTCGAGGCTCGGATCCGCTGGTGACACGGTGTAATAACACCCGTCCCTCGGTGTCAGCCTGTGCTCTGAGCTGATTGGAAAGTAATGTGTGTTGAATTTGTCCGGCGATTGATGTCATTTTCGAGAACACATAAGTACAGCTCTGTGGAGTAATGGTGATGAAAATGAAAAGAGAGGCTGACATGAGGCCTCAGTGGGATCATTCTGAGGAAATGTTATTTTGAAAAACTGGCAAATTTGATTCTAATAGTCGCGGCAGGGAAGCTTTTGGGGAATTCGTGTCACATCTGAAGACGAAAAGGTAAATGTGGGTCTCTGACAGCGGTGTTGAATGGCGCCTTTAAGTGCGTACAGGTAGCACGATCACATGATCGCAGCCGGCTCTGGGTGACTTTATCAGTTCTCCTGAGCAAAGAAAGAGCTTCATGCTGCAACAGCAAACTGAGACGTTTGAAGTTGGACACATTGGAGTGACGGTGACTTTGAAAAGGACTCGCTTCCTTAATGTTTCTGAACATTGAAGTGAACTTTGTTTCCGAGAATGAAGCCAGTTCTCCATGAAACTACCTGATTTGGAGCCTCTGCAGCCGCCTTTACACTCGGTGACATTTAAGCAGCTGTAATGATGCTGTTACATTATGTCAAAGGGAAACAGGATCCTCGACGGTGTGTTTTAAGAAAGGGAAGAAACAGAAAATTGGAAAGTAACAAATCCAGCATCATTATTTGCTTTAAGAACCTTTTTTTAATGCACTGTAAAAAAAAACAACAAAAAAAAACAAGAAAAAACCCATGATTTTATGCAATTATACATTTAATTTTGCATTTTTGCAGCATTTTTGAAATATATTCTACAAATAAAATATTAATATTCATAACACCTTAAAAACAGCCAGTGAATTTACGTAAATTTACATGTGAAAACCAATATTACGCCTGATATAATCAAAAATTAACAATAGATAATGTGGGTAAATCTTCTAATTTTATAGGTAGGCATCCATTTAACTGTATATTATTGTAATTATGATCACAATTGTTCTTTTTAATAACAGTAGGTGGGCATTCTATGTACATTTACATGCACAATCTCATATTTCCACTTAATGTGATCAAAAATTAACAATAGATAAAGAAGGTCAATCTATGTTATAGGTGGGTAGACATTTTTAGCATTAAAGATTTTAATTAAATTAAAACGAACCAATTTGCTAGTTTTACAACAGCATATTAACATTTTTGCGAGATTCATTACATCACCTCATGTTATACAGTCTGACTAACACTTCACTGCAGAATTAAGCTTGATTATTGATATTCTGACACTATGACTATTTATAAGTCATTTTGTTGTTCTTACACAGGTGAACATCCTTCGTGAATCATTCAGATGCCAAAAAAACAGTCACCAGTGTGGCAGATTTTTCCTTCCTTACTAACTCACAGTTGGTTCCATAGTTGTTTAACAAAGACTGACTTTATAATTGGTATAATTTAAACCTGAGACTATGTCCAGATAGTAACATTTAACACTTTAATGTGGCATTAAAGCTGCAGATGGTAGAAATCAATCCATCAATGCAATGTGCAAATACAATGAAAAGGCCGAAGTCTCCCATGATGAACGAGATTGAAAACAGATCCAAGAGGAAGTGCAGAAGTTTCCTCGAAGACCACCTGAACTGCAATATGCTGAGAAATTAGCGTGGACGATTTGCCCAAAGTTGCTAAAAAAAGAAAAAAAACACTGCCTACACCAGCTTGAATGACAAATGACTTTTGTTTCTTTTTTTCTCATCACATTGAAATGTGTTTTCTTACTTATACAGTTGTTCAATCCCACAATCAGCCAAATATTTCAGTTTATCTAGCGCAATTTCACAACATGTGTCATCCCACAGCGCTTAACATCGTAAAGTGCAGACCCTACGGATTCTAAACAGGGAACAGAAAACCCAACAATCCAAAGTTGCTTTTTGATTCCCTGTCAGCAAGGCAGTCGGCAACGGTGGGAAGGAACCAAAAAACCCCTAGGATGGGGGGGGGGCACCGACAGAACCAGGCTCAGGGAAGGTGGCCATCTGCCTCGACCGGTTGGGGTGTGGGAGTGTCAAATACTTCCATCCTTATTTTGATGAAAAAGCACCTAATGATGACTTTGGCGGTTCGATCCCCGGCCCCTCCGCATGCCGAAGCGTCCTTGGGCAAGACACTGAACCCAAAGTTGCTCCCGATGGCAGGCTGGCACCTTGCATGGAAGTCTGCCACCATTGGTGTGTGAATGGGTGAATCCGAAACACATTGTAAAGTCCTTTGAGTACCACTAAGGTAGAAAGGCGCTATATAAGTGCAGACCATTCACCATTTACCATGGACTATTTGGCACAGATTCTACTTGGATGTTGCCTCAATATGAACATGAATGTAGTTTTTCCATCCTGAACATTTTCTTTCCTTTTTGCTACACTTCAGCACAGATATTTATGAAGCTTTTCTAATGTTGGTAACTGAACTTTCTAACCTCTTTGACTTCTTTGTGGTTTTTGCAAGGTCCTCGTAGACTCTTTGTTTACTCAGGAAGTGCCTTCCGACTTTCACTGTATTGCTGTTTGACTTGTATTTACAGAAAAGAAATTAAAGTTCCTAATTCTAATGAGCTCTTCTTTTGTTTCTCTCTCCACGGGTCCAACGTCATCTCTGCTCATCTTCTCCTTCGTCTTCGGCTGGACCACGGTGACGCTTCCATTTACTGCTCCAACAGGTAAGATAAGCTTCTCTTCTGGCCGCTGCTGGTCCGCTTTTATTTTGCTGTGAATGCTTCCTGTGGCTCTCGCTGGAGCTTGCGACTGTTTCCGACTCATTTTTTTGCTCGATAAGTTTCGGCGTTTGAGTCAAAAACGTTGTTGTTTCCCCCCTCGATGCTGTCAGTCCTTGTGGTTTATTTTTCCCCGACTTATGAAAAAACATCAAACGAAAGCCAGAAAAACCAAAAATAACAACAGAAGATGCGGCTGAGATTTTAAAAAAAACAAGTATATTAAAAAAAATAGAAATCGAAATGACAAGACGAAAACTCAGAATGATGTGCTGACCTGAATACCAGTTGATGTCTCACTGCAGCGACGAGCAAAGTGAAATTGGGGCTACATGCAGGCTAAATAGCCGCTTAATAATTGATGGTTTGTTCTGTTCTTGGCTGCATTGATAAGCGATGGCCGCTTAGCATGTGGAGATCATGAATAAGTGAATGTCTGAGCTCTTCATCCTGCGTTTACAAACCCCACAAAGAGTCGCAGCGCATAGCTCGGAGCTAAAACACAAGCAGCCGTGATCTAAGCGTCTAAAACAGGGGTAAATGTTCGGAGCAGCTAAGCTCAATGGAAGATGGCTGATGGGAGCTGGAGTTCAACTGGAAGTTTCAGAAGCGCTGGCCCCCGGCAATGTCACTACCCACATCACTGTAGACCGAGTGGAAACAGCGCGGCAGCCGTTCAAAGGTTCGTCTTTGTCACCGCAGGCAGCAGCTCCATTCTGCACCCTTGCACCGCTGTTTGCTTTCCAGCCAGATCATTAGCATCACAGGAGAGCCGTGCACAGATTAAGGAATTGATCCCGAATCAGTTTGGCTCGTCGGACGTCGCGGCAGCCAGTCCAACCGTATCGCAAGCAGAGAGTGGCTTAAAGCTGGAAGTATGTTTTCCTTTTTGACCGATCTGCAGGGGCGTGTTTCTCAGTAATCACACTTTCTGTTATTATGTCCTCGGCTGCTGTCGCCTTGAGTTTGACCTGAGTGCTGCAACATTGTGTGTAGTAGGACTGAAGTGCACACTTGTATTTACTTCTGCACATAACCTCACCACCGTCGGAGGAGCATTTCCTCTCTTTGTAGCTGTAATATAATAGCAGGAAAGCTGCCAGTTCCATCGTCAGAGCTTTGAGTAGCATCACACTGGTTGTCTGATTCAGCTTGGGCGTGTTTAGCCCACCAAACCCCAAAGCCGTCCAAAATCCCACACACCATTTAACTTGGAAAACGTGTTTATTTGCGACAAGTTATGGATAAGTGGCAAAAGATTAGCCTGATGAACATGTAGCACTGAAACGCTGCAAATCAGTGTATTTTTACAAACTTAGGACAAACGTCCTTGTAGCAACCAATAACATAATAACGGCCATCAACGTAATATGTAATAAAGCCAATAATGTCCAAACTTGTCAATAATGTAGTAAAGTTTTTGAGCCAATAACGTACATAATACTCTACGTGGAAGCTTCAATCATGCTGTAAAAGTCTCTTATTTTAACCCAAACTGTGATATTTTCCAAAACATAACCAACTCATTTAGGCGCCTAAACTGAACCAAGTGTCCAACAAGTTGCTCCCTTTGAGAAAGTGTCAACCGAAGCGAGATATTTTCCTAAACTGAACAAAAACAGGAAGTGAAGAGCGACAGTAAGCAGATGAAAATGCAACTTAAGTCAAAGAATGATGGTTCTAACAGGGATGGAAGTCCTGTTGCTGACTTCTGCCTCCATCCTCACCTCCTGCCTCCTTAAACTTTGGTTATACTTGGGTTTGGAAATAGTAAAAGCAGCTGGTGGATTTGGAAAACACTAATGATACGTACCGTTTTATAGCACCCTGTAGCAACCACTAACATAATCACTTTGGCCATTTTAAATGTAATAAAGCCAATGGGGCAGTGGTGGTGCAACTGTGAAGTCTCTGGGCTACAGATCAGAAGGTCAGAGGATCGAACCCCAATGCCGCCATTGTTGGGACCTTGAGCAAGGCCCTTAACTCTTCCTGCTCCAGGGGCACCATACCATGGCTGACCCTGCGCTCTGACTCCAACTGGGATATGTACACCAATAACCAACACAATACTCTTCAGGTTTTTTTTTTACATTTGTAAATGAGCATTCATGTTCTATGTTGTATGTTGGAGTTAAGTGCCATTATAGAGCCAGTCCAGTTCTTTAAATACAGTTTGAAGTGAGGACTGAATCGTTTGAATTCCAAATATAAGTTGTAAAATATCTCTATTTTGTCGAGTCATTACACTTACTGCATGAAAGGCATGTCTCCTCCTTCATGGTTGCTCTGTTTCCACATATATTTTTATATTGCAGTGAAAAATGAGTCCACAGTGAGTAAAAATGAGTAAAAACCACCCAAAAACTACATCAGTGGTTTAAAAACACACATATTTTATCTTAACCTCCGGGTATTTGGAGTCGACATCTGTCCACATTTGCTTTTACATGGACGAACAGTTGCTTGGAGGCTTTAATACATTGTCTCACACTCGAGTAGCTTCACCTTCGCTTCACCCGTCTGTCCTCTGCTGCACTTCACATGTGGGCGGAGGTGAAACAGTGCAGAGAAAGCAGCTCGACCTTAAATGACATTTAAAAGAAAACGCAGTAAAGACTTCGACACCGACGTGAAACTAAACCAATAGACACGAGTTAGGTAAATAACACATTTAGTTTACTTCTTATTTCATTGTTTCCTGTTTAGCTCCCCGAGGCGAAGTCGACGAAACTATCATTTTTCATTTTCTCCGTTTTGTCCTTTTTTGCTGATTTCGATATAACACCCCGCCACAAACTTGATTGAGCGTCTCAAAAATTCTGAGATCATCCACGAGACAAGCGCATCGCCCGAAGGCTCCAGTGAGTCACTGTGCTCGTGCTGCCAGCCTGTTTGCAGCAGAGCAGGAGCCTTCTTGTAGTTTCATCCTGTTCGAGGCGAGTCGTGTTGGAGACGAGGAAAGCCCTTCAGAGCACCGCTTAGTCGGTCAACACTTTAAAGATCAGCTGCTTCGCGCTGAGGTTGAGATTTGAGGTCGTTTTAAGGTTACAGGAGTTTCGGCTTTGTTTGTGTAATAGCATTAAGCCTGAGCGTGGGGGTTAATGAACAAGTGTAAGTCAGAGGGATGCTCCCCAAACAAAATGCGTATGTCTTTTGTGTGTGCACGTGCACGTGTGTGTGTGTGTGTGCGTAGTTGAGCCCTTAATCCTTTAACAGGATTACAAGCTGCATTGTCCTTTGTTCACTTGTTCCTTTCCTCCCACGTATGCTGGTAGCGGAGATGTCAGAGCCCACATTCAGGATTACAGTGTAATGGGCTCTCAATAGATCTGGTGAGAGGGAAGCCTGTCGGTTAGGTTGTCATTTCACCCATCTCCCCTTAAGGTATTATCGCTTTGTAATGCGACCCGAAGAGTGGATTGTTTTTGCTTGTTTGACTCACTGGAAATGTGTTAAATCAGCCGGTTGCAGTTGCAATCTTTCTAACAACATGATCACCCGTCTGGTATTGAATTTTGGGGAGGGGGGAACGGTTTCTGTGTGTTTCTCCATTACAAACCAGGGCTCAGCTGAAGGGTTTCAAATCAAGATACAGAATGAAGAAATACAGGAGCTAAAAGGTGTCAAATTTATCGGGAAAATGAATCAGATGCTACATACCCACACAGGAAGCCCAATTATTTGTGCGCTTTAAGGGTTTCTCTCGTTGTTTGACAGCTTCACCATCAACAATCAGACACTTTACATCCTCATAGAATCAGACCCTGAAAATAATGCTCTGATGTAGGGATGGTAATAGTTAACTGGATAATCAATTAAAATATGTCAAAAAGAGATAAGTCTAAGAACTTTCATGTCATTATAGATTGGCTGCAGTACCTGGCTGTGCCACCAGATAGAGCCTCTTACGGTTTCATAAGCTTGAAAACTGAAACTAGGAGGCGGTCGCTTGGACTACGGGCATTTCCATGGCAACTAGCGCAAAGAACCCTTTTCGAAACATCAAATGAGTCGTTTTGTGATTGTTATTTCTGTTTGAGCTTTGTTTGCTGTGGATCGGTGAGGGGCTTTGTGCGGTTTCTGTGGTAGTTTGGCAGTCAACGGGCCACCATGACAGAGACTCTTGTAGCAATTAATGACCTCCAGTTAGCAGCGTACTTAATAGACAGGTGGTGCATTGAGCGCAGGAATTGCTTGTCAAAATGTCAGATTTATTGTACCAATAATGGAAACACTCTTCAGGTGATGTAATGTTAAATGTTATCTTACATGTCGTCTATGACCCCTTGTTTTTGCTTCATCCATTTCTGGAATTTCTATTGTAAGCGAGCTGATTTGCAATGCACATGGTTGCATTGCCCTATAGACTGACCACAGAAGAACACACAGGGCTGCTCTGGATGTTTCTGAAGGTCTGTGGCTTTTACAGAATGTAGCAGCTGGTTGCTAATATGGCTACTGCACCGTGGGCGGACATATAGCACGGGACTCCTGGAGATATTAGGACTGTTTGGGTGCCATTGATGGAAATCATGAACAAATCGAAGCATCTCCAAAGTCTGGCAGTGAACTTCAATTCAGTTCTTTTCATGATGATTATAAATGAGTGGATCATGAAGAATCATTTTGCACAGTCTCTACTCCAAACAACTCCCCTGTATTTCCTTCATTTTAACAAAACATCAATTGATTGTGAAGGTGGCCGACTATCGGTTAAGAAAATAGTTTAAAATTGGCATCCTTAGTCCACATTCTGAAAACATACAATCTTAGCATTGAGAGCTTCAGTCATTGTTTTTTTCCTGAAATTAGTCTTCAGATATAGCAGCGGTTTGGCTTGAGGGCCTCTTTGTGAAGCCTCTATAACCGAAGACAAGACAGTAATAGAGACACTGCTGGATGCCAACTGTAAAATACCAGATCCACCTTTGGACAGTCGGCTTTCTGCATCAACTCTGGAGCACATTTCTAACCAAAATCAGATTAAATACAGATATTAAATCGGTCATACCAAAGATGAAGGGGCTGGTAAAGACAGTACTGCTAAATGTAGTTGTTTTTCTTCCTGGTGCCTCACAATCATATCCTTCGTTGAGTCTTTAATTGTACTTGGAAATTATCAGCAGCACATCAGTTTTAAGTTCTGTGTTAGAGCTACATTATTCTTGTTCAATAAAACTAAGAAAAATAATGTATTCTTTCTTGAAATGTTGCTAAATTGGCCTCTGGATGAACCTCAGAATTAATAATGCACATTCCTTAGTATGAACAGGTGAAGGTGAAGTCAAGGTTGTCAGCTGTGCCCACATGTGTTCGGCAGCTTCTAGCTTTGGGCTCTTGCGTCTCTTTTATAGCACAGAGGGAAAACGCACAGCCACAACAGGGAGGGGCTAAAAGCGCATGTGTAGCTGCGTGGGATCCATTATAATGTCCCCGGCCTTCTTCGCTGGCCTTCACCGACACACTCAGCCACTTCAGCCGCCCTGCCGCCGTTGCTTCAGCGAACAGAAGCCCGGTGGGTGGTGCTCGCGCTGCCAGGCCACCGAGGGCACAGCGAGTTAAATTACTCCCCGAAGATAATGTGCGAGCGCACCTGTCCACATTCATCCTGCTCGCCGGTGCTTGTTTACGGGTGAAGTGAACCAAGCTAACACGAATAAATGCAGCCTGTATGTGTGGCTGTACACACTGGAACATGTAAGCAGTTTTACATGTTTTAGTCCATTAACTACAAATTGCATTTAGCTTCCTTTAGGCTCTTTCATTCCCCAAAAACATGGAATAAGCAAGTTTTCAGATGGATTTTCCTCTTTGCAAGCTGTGACTGGTGAAGCCAGGGGAGGGGCTGAGGGATGCTTGGAGGCTTTTCAGTCGGCTGCGCGTTTGCTTTTTGGTCATGGACCGCGATGGATTGTGGACAGTGTGGCTCATTTGTTCAAGGTCTTCTTCAACAGATGACTCGCATATTTTGAAAGCAGGAACATTCTTTGCAAAGAAAGAGTATGAATGCCAAGAAAACGTGGATTTAGAGATCGTGAGGAAGTTGGAAAACAACCTCAAACATGTGTGAAACGCTTTAAAAACGGGTCAGGATTCATTTTATTTGTGCAGTTTGGATTCATAGCGGGCTCAAGCGGACCAAACAACAGCTGTGCTTCTTTGGGTAAACGTGCAGAGGCGTGTTGAATTCATCTTGAGATCTCGTCAGCCCTGCACAGAAAATCCGCCCGCCAACACGACATTTTGAGAGGAATAAGCGTCAAGTGGCCACTTATCGGGGCTCTAGACGCAGGTAGACGGTGGGAAAGAGGCAGGTGAGAGCTGCACCGGTGAGGTAATGACAACCCGGTGCTGCATCCAAAGTCAACAACTGGAATAGTGCCGGAAAGCCCAAATTATCCCCCTGAGGAATGGCTCTGTGTGCCGATCCATCTGTATGTTTGTGCATATGTGACTGACACCCGAGCTGCAGGGCTGTGTTTTTGTTAGCATATCGACCGAGGAGCTAAAAGAGGATGAAGGCAGTCCGATGTCATCCACTCGCACACGGCGGCTTATGGAGGCATAGATTTTTCTCACTAGATCAAAGAGGCCGGGTCGACACCAATGAAGCCTCAATCTGTGGTCTAAATTTAGTTCTCAATGCATTCTGATGGTTTATTTACATCAGCGGACGATGCGTCAAAATGCAAATGAAGCAGTTTGCCTCAAAAATTGCTAAAACTTCAAACATAGATGCAATTTTTTTTTTCTTGAAAGTCATCTTGACTTACACTTTCGAACTCTATAAACCCATCCCTGTCCATCGCAGACAGGTGTCCACAGATCTGCATAGAAATCATCGTCAATAATCCAGTGATATTTGGTTTTACATCCAAAGCTTCAGTGCAAACAGGATCTGCTAAATGCTAATATGATATATACAATGGCTTAACCCACTGAACCCAAATCAGCGGGTTTCTCAAAGGCATGCTGTCTTTGAACAAAAGTCGCCAAAATGACACCACCGTCATCATTCGCTGTGCGACTTGCGATTCTCTCCTGAACAAAAACATCAAATTTGAGCTTTAGATTATGATAGGTCATCAAAGTTGCTTTTTTGGACATGTATTATTTAAGATATTACCAAAACTGCTGGCTCCTGACGGCACAATCAAGAAGCCATCAGTACTATTCGGCTGAACTGCAGGCTGTGTATCTAAACAGTTTAAACTGGGAGGAAAAACAACCGTACGTAAGCAGTAAAATCAAATAAAACGTGTAGAGTGGAGCAAGTTGTTAGAGGACACATTCAGCATCGTGAAACGTCTTTTCTACCTTGCAGTCTAGGTTGTAGAGGTTTGAAAAATGTAAGTAGTAAAATACAGTTACACTTGGAAAAATGTCGTACGTGTTGACTTCGGGTGTTTTTTTATATATATTAGTGATTGGTCGCGATTAAAAAAATAAATCTCATTAATTACAGGCTTAGTAATTAATTAATCACGATTAATCTCATTTTTATCAAATAGCAATATTTGATACTACATGCAAAGTTTTTCAATTCTAATAAATCTTGGTTGACGACTGAATCAATGAATAAACATATACGTGAACCTAAACATCAAAAACGATTGTTGTTCATTTATATTTATCAAACTCAAAGTACGATTACAGCTCCTATATTGAACATTTTAAGACTTTTTGTAAACTTCAGCACTTGAAAACATATTTCAGGTTCATTCCAGGAAACCCTGACCACTATAAATGGTAAAGAACGCATCTTTAGTAAAGTAAACAGACCAACAGATTCATAAAAAATGCCATTTCTACCATTGAAAAATGATAAACAGCAAAACAAGAACAGTTGAAATATCGGTCGTAACAGTTTAGTGCTTTTTTAACAACAAACCCATTGGCCTCATGACACCTCTAAGGATAATGTTTTTTCTTTAAGCCAGTTACTGAGACAGACTAGCCTGTTTATGTTTTCAGTGCTCAAGGCTGCCCTTTTCTTTTGAATTATTAAGGTTGGACGCGAATATCCGAACATCCAGTCGTTGTCGTGGTATCCGGATAATAATTTTGAGATCCAAATACTCATGCGCCGCCGGACAGAAATCGCGATTCGGACCTATGAACATAACTCCTATGAATCATGTGCATCCTGTGCATCTTCATTGCTGCTGGCAAACCAGCTTTATGTGCATTACCGGCACCGACCTGGCTGGAGTGTAGCATCAGAGTTACCAGTGTGCCAGAAATGAGGGAACTGAGAGTGTTATTTTTTTAACACGTTATTTTATCTTTAATTAGTTAATCAAAATTAACGTGTTGAAGTCACAGCCCTAATATATATACATATATATGGAAATAAAGAGATTGATTTATGTTAGTATGACTGCACAAAACACATTTCTGAGTCTCTCTATTTCTAGCCATGCTTGTGCTGTTCCCACAGACGTGCAGGACTTTATATTGCAGTAAAAAAAAAAGAGAGATCAAAATGACTGATTGGACCATTACTTTGAATTAACCAAATGGACGCCACAAACTAAAAATGAGGACGTGCAGCGAAGTGATGAGGTGCTGGAGGTGGCACTTATTCTTACCTCTCCTGTACAAGTGAATCATGTAATTGGTTTGTTTGTCTATTTTTTCCTTCCCCTGCTCATCACGCCTGCTGCGTCCTACTTTTAGCCTACTTCACGCCACAGTGAAAACAATCTCCTTGAAAATCTCTGCAGTGTCAGGGGGAAAAAAAAAAACAAAACAACAACAACGAGTCGACTGCATCGTCTGTCAATTAGCGTGTATCCACCATATGCGGTGCTCAGTTATTCTGTTTGTGAGCTGCAGCGTGGAAATGTCATATCCTGTTTTCGCTAATGCGGTTCGGCATCACTGCGGCCTTGTGGTGGAGACTCCAGCCTTTGTGATTGGTAATCAATAACGCATTACATTACAAGAGACCCACATGCTGGCTGTAAACAGGTGTTGAATATGCTGAATACGTACGCCGAGGCATAGATGCACTTCATCATAATTACTGCTGGGTTTTGGGGCTTTTGCATGCTGGAGCATAAATTCATATATGTAAGGTCTGCTGGCCTTGACCCACTGATGCACATCAACAGTGCTTTATGAATCCAGTTTTAATAAGTTTATGTACCACTTGTGTTATTCGAACTACCCCAAATGCTTATGAAAATCCAACGAGGTGCCATCACTTGAAAGGGAGTTACTGTGATTAAAAGTTTAGTTTTTATAGGTTCCTTAAAACGAAACTTAACATCAGGCTGGAAGCACCATTTACTGACCTCCCCCGCACCTTTAAAGGTCCCCTATTGTGCCGATTATCCGCAAATTACTGAAAGTCTCACGTCTCCAGAATATAGTTTCCAGCTCAAAACAATGCAAAGATGGTTCATTTCACCGTGGCCATTTCACCATTAACTGTCCAAGCCCCTTTCACGAAGAAGACTCTCTCTGCAGCTGGGTTTGACAGCAGTTGTTTTCAGCTGTTCCGTTGCATGCGAATGAGAACACATTTATGGGGAATTCGGCTCTACTACAATGCAGTTTAATTGAAAGGAAAAATCAAGCGTTTCAGAATTTGTTTTCCAAATCACTTTGACCTGTGTGCGCACGATCACAGCTAATAGTAGCTTTAGCAGTATTAGTCACATAACCTCCTAACACTCACATTTATTTTCCTGTTGTTGTGGTAACATTGCCAATAATAAAAATAAAAGCCATCCACTGGGTGTTCAGTTCCTCAGAGGCTGTGAGTGCATGAAAACTTTTGTGTTCACTCCTGCAGCCAAAAGCAGGACATTTGCTTTGACATTTTAGCGTTAGCAAAAGCAGCTCCAAAAAGTAAACAAACCTGCCAGACTGCAAGGCCGCTGCTTATTCTGAATTACTCACCTCAGAAACAGTGAGCAATATAGGGGCAGGATTATGCTATTTTTTTTAGCTCGACAGCTGTCGGCTGTCAGCTGTCTACCCAGTTTTTACGCAGAAAAATGGCTAAAATCCTGACTGGCTTTGAAGGTTGGAAGCCATCCGCTTAAGAGGCAGCTAGAGCAATGGTAGAAGTAAGCAGCTTTCTGTCTTCACGGCTTTTGTTTTACACTTTCAAGCTCAGAAAATATGTATACATATGTAAAGTGGATTTTCATCATAGGGGTCCTTTAATTAGTCCTCCTAGTGATGTCATCATGTACTGACTGCACTCTAAGTAATCATTTGTATTACTGCAACAAGTTGAGGATCTTCATACATAATTTTCCTACAAGAAGCAGCATTAACATTTATCTGCTGTTCTGTTTTATTTGAAGGCAACTTTTCACTGTTTAGCAGGTGAAACGGCCTCTTTACCTACTAAATGCTCCACTATGTTAATGTATCAGACCTCTAAAGCTCCTGTTAATGGAACCAAAATGATGCTAAAGCTTCCACCGAGGAAGAAACTTTGAAGCACGTGAAAATTCTCAGTCATTTCCTCGCTACAGGAGACCCCATTGAAAAACATTGATTTAAACTGTTTCAAATTCATACCTGGCAAATTAATGAATGAAGAAGCCAGTTCTAGAGTAGTTCATCTTTTCTGTTCGGAGTCATCAGCCATCATGGTTCAGGTGTTTCAGAGGCGTGCGGCAATGATGGGAATAATCGTTTTGTCCGCCTGCACATGGAGGCCAGAGGTCAGGGACCGCTCTGAAAACCCAACCAGCGGATCCAGTGTTTTGTGGAGTTAATTAGCTTCGCGCTCTTCCCGTGATAGAATGTGGAAAAGAAAAAGATGGCACGGCAGTCGACGGCCCGAGAGAGAAAACCAAACCGAGAGATTGAGGAGTTATTTGGTCGAGCCAGCGACAGGCTGGAGAGGTGTAAAGTAAGAGGTGTGTGCGGGTGCATGCAGCGGAAAAAGAGAGGGGAGGTTGTTGTTCTTAACTGAGACAAACTGGAGCTATTAGAGGGCCTATTGTTGCCCGGCTTGCCCCTGAAAGAACAGCTTGTCCTAGCACTTACTCAGTGAATAGATGTGGCCGGCACTCCCGGCTATCTTGGCCGATCGCACAGATCAATCTGGCCAGAGGAACCTGCTGCAGCTGTATAGGAAGCCGTGTGTTTGCTGTGCGAGCATGACAACACAAGTTGAATCCCTGGTTGTACCTTTATGGATATAATTCCATCTGCAGCGGATAAATTCAGGTTGTTTTCTCGGTTTTTCAGGAACAGTGAGATCTAATCCGATTAGATCATCTTCCATTTCTATTGTTTTCTGAATGTGATGCTGATCTGCAGGAATTTAAAGGACCTGAAAACATATTCTCTCAATCAGGCTCAGGGACAAATCCAGTGGATGACAACTGGGATCTTATTTTTTTTGGCCATCGATTCGTGTTGCTTGTACTAGCATGGCACTCTCC